>JAOTON010000083.1:0-650000 GCA_034440635.1 Lepas anatifera
TGGGTGCATTCCACAACAAATCGACAAATCGATGGGTTGGAATAACACCCTCATATCTCAGCTTTCATGAAAATTTGGGACTAGGGTTCTCAGAGGCACTGAAAACGACTACGGTATTTTTAGTCTCGTCCGTAAATGGTTTTGGAGTTCTAGCCTCGGGCAATTTAGCATTGGGCGCGTGCATCAGACTTTTCGCTTGTGTTTTTAGGCATTTAAATTAAAAGTATTCCTTCAAGAGGTTACATGAAAATAATTACAAAAGTCTGAACAATAGAAATATGTAAGTCTAATTATAGCAATTGGCACAAATATGTATAAAATATAATTCCAAACTTTTGCAAAGATAAGCATACATATTTCCTATGTTTTTATTGACTTCAAAACAACTTTATGTGAAAGAGCAATGCTTAAACTACATACAACGCCAATAAAAAGAATGGAGACTACAGAGCAAAATCAGTAACGAGCACCTCAGACTAAGCCCAACACCGTCGCCGGTCCGGTCCTCAGCCTGCAGTCGGCACGCCGCATAGACGCGTCCGGTTGGAAGTGGGGTAACGGGGAGGGGAGAACGAGCAAGACTGCGCTTCGGTGACATTGTGAATGAACTAGATGTTGTATGGATGCTACTATTGCTACATAAAAAATTTGAGCCGTTCCGAAACAACTGAATGTATTACCGCAACATTCGGAACAATTCCGACACTCTGATGCATTTGCTGGAAAATGTAGTGGGAGGATTATGCGTCAGAAGCCGATTATTACTGTTGTCTTAGGTTCGTTTTAGTTAGTTTTCTTTTCTACCCATACCCTAAAAAAGTTGCATGTATCCCAGTTCCATTTATATTAGAAAGCACACATACAAACAAAAAGCCACATAGCGTCCACGCCGACAAATGCTTTTCGAACATATAAGATTAAGACATGCTGCTTTATTTTAGATCTGACACACGGATCGGAAGAACGACTCCCTCACATGGTGCCATTGAACTTCACAGATTCAATTTGAAACTCGAACCTTCTGTCACTCATCATTCGAGACCCCATGGACAATAACGGTCTTCGAATTAACCGGTACGAACTTGTGAATCTTCAATGTTCCTTTTCTCGCGACTGCCTTATCGAAGCGTTTTCTGAGCTCAGTAGCTAGTTTGAGTACTTTTGTTGAAGCATTTTCGGTAGAGATCGAGGCAAGCAATGGAACACTGCTTTCCGTTTCCCCTTCCAAGCATGGTTGCTGAGATTGTAAGGGGATGGGTAACCCTCCTGCCAGTAAAGGTGGTGGGGCCTCATACCAGCGCGTGTTAAAAAGCATACTGGAGGGAGCATCGAAGGCCCCACTTACTTTTTCTAGGTGGCCGGAGAACCCTTCGTGGCCAAAAACGCTATTTCGCTACTTCTGAGAATATTCAATGGCACGTCGATTGGTCAAATAACCTTGAAAATCGGCCTCAATTTTGTAATTAAAGGCTTTCAAAGTTAAACACTTTAATTTGAGATCGCTGCAATCGCGCGGTTGTACCAGTTCGCGTGCATCAAAGACCAACTGGCAACGTTATAGCGCCATATAAAACGAGATTACATGTCAAGTTCACCCCTCATGAAGGTCAAGGTCAAATTTCAAGACCATACCAGCATTCTCAAAGTCATTGGTCCGGTGCTTCCGGTCGCATGGCATTACCCAGTATGACGTATATTATGCTACGACGTCATAGTTAAGATAACTCAACGTAAAAGTCAAGGTCACAGGTCAAATTAAAATGTCATGGATAAAGGTCAATGTTAATTTCCCGTCCAACGGTTGCTATGGTGCTAATTATGGTGTAATTAAAGAGAATATGTCATATTGTGATGTCACAGGTCAATGACCTTGAATGACCTTAATCCGAAAATTAAGTTTACATTTTTTGGACGTTCTCACTATGACCTTGCTCTGTTTTCAGTGCATTATGGACTTCTTTGAGCTTAATCACGGCATTTCCGGATGAATACTCAGCACGGCTAATACTTGACCTTTATGACCTCGTTTGAACTTGACAATACTGACTTAGGTCAATTAAGATCAGTCATAATATAGATTTTAATAGTTTCCACCCAGTCCTCAACCGGGGTTTTCTGAGCCTCCTAGTTTCCGAGAGTTCAGGGGCCTACCAGTCCCACTTCCAGTGCGCGTAAGTGTCGGACGCCTGGAATGGACATTGATTACAATTTATTGTTTTAGATAAATCCTTGCCTTCACATCCGACCAATTCCACCATTGACACCTTTTTCGTGACCAGAGACGTTTGATAGTTGCAGCGACGGCGGGCCGCGCTGGCGCACGAACCTCACAAAAGTGGGAATGGGGACGTTTGGGAGCTCAGATCTCGCTTTCTGTTTAAGTCTCCATTCTTTTTATTCCTGAATCTTACAGAGAAAAGTATAAAGAGTAATATGAGCCTCAAAAAGTCTAAAATAAGTCATAGGAAAATATTTTTTATACATTTTGAAAAATTGAAGAATATATAATATATTTACAAATTAATTTGTTAATTATATTTCTCATGAGCCAGAATTGGTAATTCGTCCTTAAGATACCTAGATCAAGTTTTTATGGCATTTGTAGAAGCATACAGGTAAAATTGTTTCTTTAAAAAAGACATGCAAGTGGGTATGGTCAAAATGCCTGAGGCTATGATTTTTAAACCGTAAGTCAGGTAGGAAAATTAATACGAAAACCGTCATCAGCCCCATCAATAGTCCCCCCTGACAAAAAAACCGAAATCTGCTACATGAGGGTGTTATCGACTTGTCGATTTGTCGTGGAATGCCCCAGAGACTACATTGAGTCTACGATGGGAATACAGTGAGCATGATTGTGCCTGATTCCAACCGAGTTTGACACCAGAATCCGGACTCGCTTTCAGCACCGACTCAGTTTATCCCAAAGGAATCAATTTTTCTCTCAGTGTGGGTTCTGAGGTTGGGTCGCTTGACCTTTAATAACTTCTGTATCTGACCTGACCTGATATAGAAAATTTAGTCAGGTTCATGAAACGAATTGGGTATAAGGCACTGTAAGTTGTGTTGTCCTCAGTTTCTTCATGTTTGCATGGTTTGGAAAACCAGCAGGGTGCAAATTTTGCCGCCCCCCACCCGTGGAGCTCATGTTAAAACATACGGAAGTTGAAAGACAGAGGCATATTACGAGTTATTGTATTCTTTGAAGGTCACCTCTCTCTCTCTCTCTCTCTGAAAATTTAATTCCCATGACAGGCCCATTGAGGGCTGCTAAGACGGATATAATACCCGTACACTGAGAGAAAAATTGATTCCTTTTGGATAAACTGAGTCAGTGCTGAAAGCAAGTCTGGATTCTAGTGTCAAACTCGATTAGAATCAGGCAGAATCAGGCTCATTGTACTCCCGTCGTAGACTCTATGTAGTCCCTTGGACTGGATTGAGTCTAGCACGTAGTGTTTTCTGAAGCTCATAGAATGATCACCGTAAGCTCGGGAATAACAAGTCTGATGACTGGTTTCAAATGATTCTTCACTCGGTTTAGAAAAACTTCACAGCATCAATGTATTCCATCAGCAAAATCGTCATGGGATTATTATATTCCAGCTCTCCACGAAGCATGGATTAAAACAATATGCCCCTCCACTCAACACACCAACTGAATTCGATGCAAGCCTCCAAACTAAACCGCCTCTTTTGAGTCTGCATTTGGCATAAAAATAGTATAGTAGCGAAACTGATGCTGGTATAATTGTAGTCTGTGTAGCATACTTTTAATCGTGCCTGGAGTTTCATTTGATTCACTGAAGGTTCCTCATTAGTCTTTGCGTTTTTGTTTTCGTAAATTAAAAACTTTTATGTAAAAATATTACTTATATTGTTGTTGTGGCCTTGCTATTACATTAACTTTGTTTAATGATGATGAGGGTAATCCACTTTGTTTACTGCAGTCTACTTCAGCCTTCCAGAGAAGAAAATATAGTCATATTTTTATCAGGACACAAACATTAAACAACAATAACGTTCACCGTTTTGGGACACACATGAAATGCCTTTAATTAACAATCATCTCCGATATCGCCCAGGAGCGGTCCAGGCTTACAATTCAAGCACATGCCGCTGTCGTCAGAGATAGCAGCCCTCGTTTACTTTGGATATATAGAGCTAATCATAGACATGTTTGCTTCAAAGCATTCCGTCATGGCTGAGAAAATCTCATTCTGTACACGATATTGTACAGATTGAGACTTACCTCTGTCCAGCGATGGACGTGCGTTCAGAGGCTCCTGAGAAAATCCTTCCAATCTTTGTTAAGCGTTTCTAATCTGTGCTCAAAGTGACCTGAAAACGATCTTTAGGACACGTGGGTGACTGTATCTAACAGTAACAGATGCTTAGTTATCATTACTTCATCAGCTTTGCATAGCAAGGGCTGTTCTGCGCGGCCAAACTTGGGCTTCACGCTTCAGTGCATGTGTTGTCGACCTCTAGCTGGCACACATGGACTCCTGGTTTTGGCAATCAGTACAATTAATGCCTGAACTGTCGCAGCCCCAGTATGATTCTTCACTTTCACTAGCTCTCAGCGGAATCTGTCGGTCCTCAGACTCAGCTTAAGCTTCTCCTCTTGATCCGTTATCACCGCTAGGTCTGTCGATGTGGCTTCTCCCGTAAACCATGCCAAATGCAGCGAGGCTTCTTCAGGCCCCTCAGGTCAAAATCTGAGTTGGATCGATGTAGGAGCATATGCCGACGTAAAGTGAAAAAGGTCAGCTATTCCACTCAAATTTCGCTCGGATAACGACGCTAGAGCTCTGTGGCCAGCTCTGCGTGCAATGGCAGGAACACTGAAGATGGCGCGAAACGGCGAGTAGGTAAGTTTTCTCAATCGCGGGTCGGAGCACGGGCACGCAATCTTCGGATACGGTTTGACTTGGAATCAAAATAGACTGGAGATTCGAATGATTCTGCAGCTAAAGCTCCAATATTCCTGGTTATTTCCGGTGGCAGAATATATTTATTCCTAGTATAATATGAAACTTTTAAGAGGATATTAAAAGCTCTTTCAATTTCGTGGCTAGAATAGGTCGAGTACCTATGGTAAAATGATCCTTTGTGGTATAAAAGAAAAACCACCTACAATACCTTATTGGTATCATATTAAGCTTTTTCCCACTATGTTTAGAAGACGAGAACCATTTTAAGCTGTCAAGGCCTACATAAACACTTCCTTTGCTGGAATTATGCTGGAAAGAGGATTTAATGAGAGAAAACATGCTCAAATATTCCTTGAATAAGGTTTCATGACATCATTTTATGCTCGAGCAGACCGTGGTTCCGGATTAGATAGAGCACATGGGAATAAAAATTGTCTCAGGGTACAATGCTTCAGCACATTGTTCTTGCATCACTTGTTTAAAAATGTCATCAAAAATTATTTTAAAAAACTGTTTATGATTTTTCAAAACGTTACGCCAAGGCCCCATGAATAATACAAAATGGAACATTTTATAACGCCATCATTGTCAAATCACATGATCCAACACTAGGTCACGGGTAAAATTAGATTGCTATTTAACTTAAATTTAGACGACAACGTGTTTTATTTGGATCTCAACGATCGTAGGGATCTCTAATTTATATAATCATCATTATCTGTCTCGAAGATATGGCAAATTGAAAAGAAAGGTTCTTTCATTGGGTCCAAACAGTACCTAAGGCCATAACTCAGAAACCATTGAACAGACCCATCTAGAAATACCACAGCGCTAATCTGCGTCCCGCAAAACCACTCTTACAAAGTTTCATCAAAGACTAACTTGGAAGGTGTTATCCCTTGGTCGATTTGTCGTGGGATGCCCCAACACCTTGACGCGCAAGCGATCTCGCGTCCGTGAACTGCGCGGCGCGCCGGGTCAGTTGGTCGGCACGCCCGTCCGATACAACACCAGCCCGCGCGGCGGCTGGCGGTGGGGAGAGGGGAGGGGGAAGTGGGGTCGGCGTGGCGCCGATCAGGTAGGGCGCAGCATAAGGCATAACATTCCGCGGCTGTAGCGTTCTTCAGCCGCAACTGCTGTTCCCCCTCCCCCCAGCGATGGGTCGGCGAGCCCCGGATACCTCCGGGCCTGGACCCCCTCCCCACCGGTAACTCCGCTCTGTCCGTCCGCTCAGCCGTGCCATCTGCTCGATGTGGACGGCGGGTGTCTATCTTACTTGTGTTTCAATAATTTATATTTTTAGTTTTTTATGGATGGTTGGGTGCCCACCGGCGTAACTAAAGGGCCCCGTGCGTGGGGAGCCTGGTTAATGTTACTTCGAGATTGCCTATGGTCCATTTTAGGTCGGTGTCTTACAGGCATGTACCATTGTACGCATTGTTAATGCAGGAGTGACAATATATGAACGGATATAAATGATCAAACCAAAAACTGATCATTAGATGATAGCCTATATGATGTTGCAAATCAAATAAAGCGTAACCGAGTGTTTTGGTGTGCCCAGAGAGGGTTTATGGGGCTTTCTGCTATCGGTGGGTAACCGGATGAGCGCATGGATGAGCGGGCAAAACCTTTGCTTTTTAAATACGCTGATCTCGAGGTGAAACCACTTACCTTAAAATCATACCAGAATATTCCCAGTTTTCAATCCTCGGCTGCACAGCGAACTGCACGTACTTAAGAGTTCAGCTTTAGGATATATCCATAGAGTAAGCAAATAGAACTTGCGTTTCTACTTTCCGTAGTTGTGAAGTGGTTACAGGCGTAAGGCGCTGTGGGATGAATTTTGGGCGATGAATCGAATGGGTCGATCTTGGGGATGAAGTCGACCGCTGAGAAATTATATTATTGGGAATCCCATTTTCACTCCGTGGAAATATGTGCGTAGCTAAGACCTTGGCTTACGATATTATAATGTGGGGAGGTTTTAACCCTCGCCCCGGGATGTGTTTGAACACGCCCCTCGCGTTTTCCGGCGGCACGAAAAAAGGGCGGCGCTTCGCGCCATCGTACTTGGCACACCCTAACTTTGATTGATTCCACAATTTTCCCTACAATTTTAAGATTGGGTCATCCCAGGTCAGGTCACCATTGCAGTTCAAGTGACCTTACCTCTAAAAATGTTTAAGGTGGTATAAGTAAGAAATGGGCGAATCTATACGATTGAAACTTATGCCACATAATGGGCCCACCGAGTGCTACAACACATGTTCGTGGATTTGTTATATCGATAACCTCAGATCAAGTACGGTCCATGACCTCTCCGTTGGAAAAACATGGGAAAAATAGACCTTACGTAGGACTAAGCTTACAGAACGTAGGCTGTATTTGTGTAGATAAAGCTGTGAATGCCTCCATATTCTCCAAATCGTAGTATCCTGAGCCCAGTTCCAGGTTCATGTTGCAGTTTTTGACTTGTGACCTTTGAGAGATCATCTGGGGCTGCTTAAGCAGGTTTCACACTTGGGTCAATAACTGCAGAATATGATGATAAATCTTTTATTTTCATATCATTACGTTTCTATTGCTATTGCAAGCAAGCTGGCTCCCGAGCAACCCTTCCAACAGGGAGAGAGTTGGCGACGCCATATGACCCTGGCAGTTGGTGCGTCGATAAGCCCCAATAATTATTATTATTGCTATTGCAATGTTATTGATGTCCCCCCAAATTTTGAGCCGATTCCGTAGTTTCTCCGTCGACAAATCACGTGATAGACCGAATCGTGTTTGGCCCCACCATTGGTTACAACTTTTGCCCCCACCACCAACCTGGAAAAAGTCCCTGCTCCTATGCCTAATAGAAATCTGAAGATTTCTGGCTGCTGGAAGCTTGCTGTGTGAAATTAAAGCATTTGGAACTTTTATTGGGATGAGCTTCATGTAAATTATCCGAGTGGGAATTAATTTAATTTGATTGCCTTTTTCCATCGCATCGAAACTGTATGTATGTGCCTAAGACCGCAGTTCACGATGTGCCTATATAGACAATAACAGAAATCAACCGATGTTCCCTTCACATTAACTGTGGTACTTCAGACCTCTTCTCAGGATATATTTTCATAGCGAATGGCTGAAGAGTTTATTTTCTGGTTCATATGTTTCCGGGAGTGGTTAATATTTTTTGCTGTGCTGATATGAATCTGAAATGGGCCATAGATCTGCCAGCAGCTTTGCGACGAGTTAGATATAAGTCGAGGTCCAGTTGCTCACGAAATTGTGCATAAGCACGGTTTTAGGCTTGCTTCTGAGTAAAGAAAGTTTTGGAAGACCGGTTTTTCCGCAAATTGGACCCGAATTGTGTGCCGCGGCGCTTGCTGCCCAGCGGAGATCTTAGAAATCTCGGCCGGTGGAGGCCTGGTAAGCCCCTTCCAGGAGGGACATACCCTTAGCAGAAGTCTTAGCTACGAGCAGTTTCGTATGCAGCGAAAAATGCGCTATCGATTGGTATACCTTCACATTCAGTGTATTTTCCCAGAGATCGGCCCATTTTAAAATGCGAAGATCTTTCTACTCGCACGGGTAGAAAGATCTTCGCATTTTAAAATGGGCCGATCTCCGGGAAAATGCACTGAATGTAAAGGCATACCAATCGATAGCGCATTTTCCGCTGCATACGAAACTGCTCGTACCTAAGACTTCTGCTAAGGGCATGTCGCTCTTGGAAGGGGCTTTCTGTATTCGTCACCGATTTCTGAGCTTCTTGTAATGGTTAAAAAATACTGACATGAGGGTATGAATCTGAAATGGGCCGATGACCGGCAAGTAGCTCAGAGTTGAATTGAGCATGGCGTGATAGCTGAGATCCGATTACATATGAAACCGTTGGAAGCTAAGGATTTGTTTCCGATCCTTATTGGATAAGAGCGTTTTTCCTACAAATTTAGCCAAATATCGGGCGTCGCGACGCTTGCCACCTAGCGGAGAACGGGGGGAACCTATGCCACTGGAGCCCGCCCGACTCGATCACTAATGATCACGGCGTTCGGACAAGTTTCCGAAAAGTAAAACGTTGTCTTAGCAGAAGTGTCGAAGGTATGAAATCGAAAATGGTACCACCGCATAGCCCAGACAATTGTCTTTCATTACTAGTCGGTTCACTTCATTGTTCGTGCACCCTGCGTGTACTATGCAGCATTCAGTAACCCCGGGTAACAGAATTGATCGTTACCTAACGGCATCCCAATTTAACATGGGGAGACTGCAACGCCGGGTGGCCAATTACGCCCGAAACATGAAATCTTTAACCGTTTTGAGGCGATCTTTCCCGCTGTCGTAGACGCTTGGAATGTGGCTCATTGAAATCAGAATTGAATATATAATGGGAATAAAGTGGGCTCGAATCTGAAAAGTAAAAAAATTAAACGACTCTGCTGTTAGCTCGTCGAAGTTTTACTTTGCGGGTCGTCCAACCTTTACTTGATCGTTGAATCTTTAATTTTTATGTGGGTTTGCGGGCATGTCTGACCAATATTTCTGTTTGCCATAACAGTGCAGTGCAGTTTGCCATACGACTGCACTGCAGTGTAGGTTGGTCCAGTTTTCAGGTTCACTGGCCTTTGGCATCTGGTCAAGAGCTTTCGTTCATCCAGTCACCATTTTTCATTCGTACAAATACATAGTCACTTTGTATCTGATGGACTTTCACGCCCTTGAGAACGTTTAGATCACATTTTGGATATAGGTGCATTGCCGGAGCCGGAGCCGGAGCCGGTCGGAGCCGACTATTTTGCCCGGAGCCGGAGCCGGAGCTGTTAGGACACTTGAACCCGGAGCCGGAGCCGGAGCCGAAATCATAACCCCGGACCGGAGCCGGAGCCGTCCAAAATTGTCTCGGCTCCGCATCCCTGGTTATAACACTTTCCTCGGGCAGATTCTGCTGAATCTCCCGGTGCCGCGGTGGGTGTTCTGACTCTGCCCTCCGGCAGATTCTGCTGGGTGTTCTAACCATCCTCTGTGTCAGATTGTGCCGAGTCCCCGGTGCTGCAGTGGTTGTTTCGACTCCCCGTCTGACAGGTTCTGCTGAGTCTGCCCGGTGCTGAGGTGGATGCTCTAACCCTCTCCTGTGACAGGTTCTGCTGAGTCTGCCCGGTGCTGAGGTATTTGTTCTAACCCTCTCCTGTGTCAGATTCTGCTGAGTCTGCCCGGTAATTCGGTGAATATTCTGACTCTCTCACCTGACAGATTCTGCTGAGTCTGCCCGGTAATTCGGTGGATATTCTGACTCTCTCACCTGACAGATTCTGCTGAGTCTGCCCGGTGCTGCGGTGGAGGCGCTGCTGCTGGTCGGACCTGCGCAGAAGATGGCGGGTTCACAGCCCTCCGACAACACCTCCACTTTCTGGGTGTACGCAGGTGGGTTGCAGAACGCTGGACGCAGGAGACACTTCGTGCTCAATTGAACAGATCAGCGCTGGTGATTATTTTGTTCCTAGTCACCAAGATTGCGTTCCTTCACAGGCGACATTGAATTTGGCAAATATCCGTATCCAGTTCCCTGAGTACCCGTCGCACCTCCTTTTGTCTCTTATACAATTCAATCACAAACCAACCGACCAAGAGGCAAAATGAAAGGTTTTCCGCCATTTAGACAAAGTGAATAGATGCCTCGATATTCGAGAAGCTGTGAGGCGGAATATGCAGTATTAAATGCCACACCTCAGAACGCTCTCGAGAATTGCTGCAGGAGGGCGCTATATGTGACCGATTTACCACATTCAAAATACTGAAGTCACTCCCTGATGCTCCGTTATTCCGACAGGATACATGCTGGTGTACCTCCTGTGCGCGCGAATGTTGGCGGCGGCAGCGGCGTTCGCCTCCAGCTCGCGTGCCGCCGCTGCCGGCTGGCTGACGACGCTGCTGCTGCCCCTGCTGGTGGCGGCTGGCTGGAGCGTACACCCGCACCAGCTCTCCCTCTGGACCAGCTGGATACGCTGGCTGTCAGCTCCAGCCTGGATCTACCAGAGACTCGCCTGGAACGAGCTGGCGCACGTGCGCGCTCTGCGCTGCCAGAGGAACCCAGTGGTGGCGCAGGGGCAGACGATTCTGGTGCAGGTGGAGTGTGGGCTGGTGCAGGGTCGTCAGGCCCTGTCCTTCCTGGCGATTGACGATGAGAGGACTCCGCTGCTACCGCTGCTGGTGACCGGCGGGACGGCCTTGTTGGCAGCGCTGGCGGCGCTGTTGGCAGCGCTGTTGGTGACGCAGAGACGGTCCGCAAACCGAATCAAGAGGGAGCAGATGGCGTAACCATGGTAACGAGGCGTGAGTGGTAGTGCAGTATCGACTGGTGCAGATGGGTCCTGTGTGTGGACGTTTAGTAGAGTTCAGCAGGATTTGGTACCACATGCGTTCGTTAGCTTGTTACAAGCTGTTAGTGCTTGCCCATGTTGGGAGTGAATGCGCAGATGAAGTAGTATATTCGATCAGTTTATTTTCATAGAGCTTAAAGTTTTCACATTTTGGAGTCTATGGAAAACATGCAGCTACAGCAACGGTAAATGAAGAATGATTATAGATAAGTGTTTATATAAGACTTGAGTGATCCACTGGTGCTGTTATAGGGCCACCGCTATCGTTGTGGTTGTGCCAGTGCGCATTCGGGTGATACCGGCAGCTCATAACAATAGCACGGCCCCGCTCCCGCGCATGGTCGCTCGTCAAAAACGATTTGTCGATGTGGAGAAAATGCGGCCGCTACTTTCATACCTTATACAAGGACTTTGTGATGTCGCGCTCGGGTTGCGGCCCGTTGAGTCTTCTCTGTTTTCAATGTGTTTTCGATTTGGCCGTCGCCGCTTTGACGCGAGGGCCGCAGCGTACAGCAAGTGATTGTTGTTTCCGGCGCGCCGTCGACAGTCATATTTCGCTATTTATTGTGAAGGGGGGCGCGGTTGTGAACTTACAGCCAGTGCGTATCTCTGTGTAAGTGACGAATGGAGCTATCTAGCTTGACTCGTGAAATTCGACCCCAGTTACCGACGATTCGCGATCAACAGGACGGCAATATATGAGATTTTATTGACTTACATAGACTATCACGGTAAGACGCAGTTAAATTTTCCTAGCGCAGGGAGAGGGGTAAAGCGGTGCTCAAAGCACGCTCACATTAATGGGTAGGTCTTAAATAGTGAGACAGACACAGAATAGCCTTCAACTCGCGCTCCCGCGGCAGAACACTCAGAACATACCATTCACAGGACGAGTCCGTGTCTAAGAGCGTCAGTCCAGCCGGCGGCGCACCGCTCAGCGTCAGAACTCGGCTGCGTGACTGGACGCAGCACAATTCCAGCTCACAGCCCTCCCGGCGACAGGGGCGCAACACATCACTGAGCTTCCAGGTCACATCATCACACCTACAGCAGTCGCGGCCGAGCCGACGCTCATCTCTAGATACCAGAGGAAGCGCCGGAACGGCCATCGTTACGTCTACGGTCGCAGAGAGTCTCCTCTTTACCGGTCGCGTTCATTGGGAGACAGCAGAGATGCGGACCAGGCTGTTGCCGGCGGCTCAGGGGCCGCCGCCAGCCGCCGTCCCAGCAGTTTGTGCTTCACTCACACGGCAGTGTGGCATTATTCACCGAGGCAACTCAGTCCGCAGCGGCTGCGGGTTCGTATAAATGTCTGTGCGTGAGAGAAGCAAGGCCAGCACTCGTCCACACGCCTCAGTCACTCAGACCCAGTCCTCCTGCCCGCAGTCTGTGTCTTTTCTGTTTCACGGGCAACCCGGCGGCATCTGTAGGCAGGCCTGCCACCTACGCATGCCTGTCCATACAACAATTTGATCACTCCTCCAGCGGCAGCTGAGAGACCGCGCGGAAGCAGCGGCGGCGAATACCACCGGAAGTTACAGCAGCACGACCTGTATCGGCCAGTGGTGAAGTCAGCCACAGCGAGGTCCGCCCGCCGCGGTGAGCGGCACACTAGAGGTTCCGCAGCACGCGGCGATTTGAGACCACTGACTACACCAGAAGTGGCGGCACACTAGGGCACGCCTGCTGCAACACCCAGGAATGTCCCGTCATTGGACCGCACAGCACGCCGCCTCCAGTGCCTCACAGCTGCAGCCTCAGTGGCTGCTGATTCCTTAACCTGAAGTATTATCTGCTATGTCGGGAGTTAGCCCAACGGACTGAAGCACCGCCGCGCCGTTCACTGTGCAAGAACAGCTATCACTCCGCGGTGTGAGACGTGCCCAGTCGGAATTATCCAACAGCGGTTACCACCAGCTGTCTAGGGCCTCCGCAGGACCGGTTTGATGCTGCGGGATATTTTCTCCTCCTCTGCCAGCTGGGAGCGGTAGGCAGTCAGCCGCTCCTTGAAGCGTGTCAGCGCGTCCATCTTCTCGTCCAGCAAGTCCTCCAGCTGCTGTACGTAGGCTGTGGACGGAGAGAACACGATACAGTCAGCCACGGCGGTGTCGGCGATGGACGTCGCCGTTAAACTTAATGAAATGATCTGATCAAGCTTTTTTCAAAGCATCTAGAGAGATGTCCGACACAAACA
The DNA here is from genome assembly GCA_034440635.1 of Lepas anatifera. NCBI lineage: Eukaryota > Metazoa > Arthropoda > Thecostraca > Lepadidae > Lepas > Lepas anatifera. The sequence continues at coordinate 13,500 of JAOTON010000083.1, forward strand.
TACGGCGTATATGGTACTGTATACAAATAACAACAAGCAAACAAATATTCAGTGCAAAAATACACAAGGCAGTATCACAGACTTGGCAAAATACGTTTTAACTGCCGTGACCATACGTTTTGCATCCACGGACAAAATAATTACAGGCAAAAGGGGACTGAAATTACTAAGACAACAGGAGATTCAACGTCATCAAACAGTATGAACATAACACACACCGTATTCCCTCACTGCCTCAGTTAAATCTAGACAAGCGTCTCTTTCATGCTGTTTAACAAGCCAATAGGTAGCAAAGAGAGATACTATCACGCCAGGCCAATACCATCCAGAACGAACCCGCCATGAACCCCAGAACTGTCAGACCCCGGATGGAGATGAGCGCACTCCATAACTGACCGTCGACGTCGTAGTCGACCTCGTTGGCCATGTTGAGCAGGGACAGGTCCATCTGTTGCCAGCGGGGCGACATCTCGATAGTGGCTTTGTGCAGGTCGAACACCTCGTCCTCCAGCTCGTGCAGGTGGGAGACGGCCTCGTGGAAGTTGTAGAGGTCGGCCGACAGTTCACCCTCCTGCGCGCGGCGCGTGATCAGGTTCATGTCGGGACCCGGGAACTTTCGGAGCTGGCTGGTGGAGAATGGAGCCGACGCAGAGCTCAAGCGATACGTTCGGTAAGCCGTTGGGTGGCACTTGATTTTGATACAGGATACAATGGCGTCCGGTCGGACACACCTACCAGCCGATCGGTGGAGTAACGAGTTTTAAATTCTCCCACTTAGCCACAAATGGGAGCGGGGGAGGTGGGGGAAGTTAACGCAGTAACAGTCACGCGATGTCGCTGCTGTATCCACATGCAGTACTTACACAATTGGTAATCCTGATCCTGCAGTCTCCACTGAAAAAGCATTGGTAACCAGAAAGAATTTGAATCTGTAACTTTCTACGCTTCGAAGCTATGCGAAAAGTGCATTTTTATTTCGGGAATATTATTCAACACCCGAATTTATGGTTAGCCTAAGACAACCATTATGTCGAGGCTTAGCAGCAAGATTATCTTAACCCAAACTAATATGCATACCGTGACAACTCAAACAGTGCAACGACGGTGAATGCAAGCGTAAAGCCAACATCCTGGCCACCTAGAGCTCGCTTCAAAGTCACCGATCGCAGACGATACCATTTCTGTACAGAATCAAGCCTATTTTGCCTCAGTGAGATCGGATAGCCACCTCTAATGGACTCATCACACTCTACTCCAGCCTACCACACAGCCTGACACACACGCCCGCCTCCCCACACGCCCGACCCCCCCACGCCGCCGCCTCACGTTCAGCTGCCGCAGCTGCGCCAGGTCGTCGTCGGGACTGTGCCGGCCGTCGTCGTCGACGTCGCAGGGGACCTGCCGCTCGTCGCGCTCGGAGGCGCGCTCGCCGCCCTCTGACTTGAAGTCCATGGGGTCGGCGGCGCCCAGCTCCTTGACGCGGTCGGCGTAGCGCAGAGTGTTGAGACTGTGCTCACACGAGCTGAGGCCGGGGCTGATCATGGCGATCTGAGGCATAGCGGAAGGCACGTGACGGCTGCAGGACCGGGAAACAACAGGCGGGAAAAAGAACAAGACATAACACCCTGTAAGGCTATTTATATTTAAAACACAGGCTGTAAGACAGAAGGAACATAAAACCAGGGGTTTACTGTATGCTCTACGTGATTGATAGCTCAGTTCAAACACAATGAAGTGCCTTACTTCCTTCAGAACATAGCCCACTTCCTTCTCCACTCACCATGCACGTCTTGGACTTCTCGCCGATGAACGAGTCGCGCAGCACCTGCGTCAGTTTTGACGCCCTGAACGGCAGGTGGGCGCCCTTCCTGCCCAGCGCGCGGATACACTCCTTCAGCGCCAGCAGCGACTTGTTGATCTCGGCGCCCTCCATCCTGGTGTTTCTGTCGGCGGAGCTGGTGTCCGCTCCGCGCTCGTTTCCGGCCAGATCGATCAGCGAGAACTTGCCGTGCAGCCGCCAGCGCTCCGGCGGCTGGCTGGCGTTGACGAGGCGCAGGATGATCTGGAAGACGGCGTGGCTGCGCGAGCTGTGGTTGTTGGCCGAGGTGGTGCCGCTGGTGCGGATGTTGTTGCCGTGCTGGATCAGCTTCAGCACGTCCTCCATGCTCTCCACCGGCCGCTCCGTCAGGCCCACCACCTGCACCTGCTGCTTGCCGTCCTCCAGCACGCGCAGCTTTGCCTTGCCGTTGAGAAGGTCGAACACCTGAGCACAGCGGAGACGTCAAGTCAGAGTGGAGGTTCATGCACGGTAAAGGTAAAAAAAAAACCCACACACATGATGATATAAAAGCAAAATAAAACCATTCGTGGTTACTATGGCCGTGTTAATTGTTGCACATCGTGATTGGGCTAATCAAACCACTAATAAGGCGTCTCGAAAAATTTGAAATGAGGCATCGAGGACACCCAAAAACACCTACCAGTTTCTACCAGAGCTGATGTCGACAAACGATCCAGTCAAACGATAGTTGAAGCACAAACAAAAGGAAACAGCTGCTTTCTGTCACCTCGATCCAATCAGCGTTGACGCGAAAAAACTTTCCCCAGAAGCGACATCAATTTTTTCACAAGAACAAAAAAAACAGCCGTTCCAGGCGGCAAGTCGAATATTCCCCATTAAGCAACGGTTTCCCCGGCATCTAACATCATGCACGACTACCTCAAGCACAACACCGCTCCCACCGCTCACCTTCCCACTGTAAATTTCAAAGTAGCTAGCTGACGCGACCAGGCCCTTGCTCCTGTGCGCGGGCGACTTCAGCAGCCTAAACACGTCCTTGGCCGCCATGGCGTAGATGCCGGCGTTGGCGTCCTGCGCCTTGCCGTTGAACGTGCCGCCCATGGTGTGCGTCTTACCGGAGCCGGTCTGGCCGTAAGCGAAACAGGTGGCCATGCCCCGCTCGAAGATGGTGTCCACCAGGGGGCGAGCCGAGTATCTGTTGGAAAGGAGACAGATACAGCTGTTGTTCACGCGGTACGTGGACAGGGAGGAGCTAATGCGGGCGACAGCGCTGCCGTTTCAAGGTGGAGCTACGTATGTCCTGTTGAAAACATGCGGCGAATGCGTGGTTTGACGTTTCAATGGCAGATCGAGCGTCACGTGACCCCGCCCACGTGTCAACAGCTCAATACGTCTCCCCTGAATATTGATGGAGTGAATCACTGAATATAGACGCGGGGGCATTTGTCGCGCATGGTCCCGGGCGACACTGGTGGAAGTGTCCGTCGGAAACCAAAGCGACCATTTACCGAAACAAAGTACCGATTTCGGAACTGTAGTATTCGGACCGACCTTGAATTAGACCTGACCAGACCCAGAATCTACACATGACTAAAGTATAACCATGTGTAAAACTATAAGCTGGCCAATTCCACCAATCACAGGATTCCACTCATCACTCACTAGTTCCCCCTTGCTCACTTGTAAACGAGCTCGTTGCCGCAGGTCTCGTCGAAGGCGTAGTCGAAGCGGAAGTGCTGGTTCTCCAGATACTTGGTGAGGTCCACCTTTGTGCGGGGCTCGTGCACGATGATCTGGTCCCGGTTGGGAAGTGTGACCACGTCTATCTCACGACGGCCCAGCTCTGTTGGAACAGGCGGACGTTACCAGGGTGGCGCATCTCTCGCAGAGGGAGGAAGGTGTGCGTGTGTGTTACGCAGCTCGGGGGCAAAGGCGTACGGAGTCAGCTGGCCAAACCCACCACGGTTTATTCGGAATATGTATCATAAACTCTATTAGGGACAAGCTCTGAGATACAGAGTATAACTTGAAACATATAGCTAAAGCTGGAAGTACTAACTGCCAGGTACAAGAGGAAGCAGCAAAAAAAATCGAAAGGGTTGTATTCTTAGCGAGATTGAATCAAAGAAGCGTTCCACAGATTCGTTTCAGAAGCCCCCTCCCTACGGAAAAGTGGTTTGACCAGGACATTCCTCCCCACGCCAGTTCCATTGGAGCAACAACTACTGCTCTCGTGTTATCTGCCCTTTCACAGAGAACGGCACGCATCACGTTGACATGAAACTCAGCCCAGTATAAAAGCCGGAGACCCGACACCAATATTGAAGCACCCGAGGCGGGATGGACTCAGGGCTACCTTTTTTGCTCAGCGGCCGCTTTCGAACGCAGACAGTGATTTGGTGCTCCTCCAGCGGGTCTCCATCCTTCAGAGGTCGGAACTCCAGACCGGACTTGTACTCCCTGAGGAGAGCGAAAAGAAGAGAAGTCAAAACACCACTGAGGAGCACGGGTGAAGGAGCTCAGGTGAATTCCACCACGATTTCACGAGATCCTCCGATATTTCACGAGATCCCCCATATTGCATGACATCCTCCAGCATTTCAAAATCCATCCAAATGAACAGCATCTACCTGTGGAACAGCACCTATCTGCCAACCAAGACTATCCAGTCGCCTCACGTTTGTCCAGCGTCCTCACCTGATCATGGAGAGGAAGGCCCAGTTCGGATTTCCCGGATCAATGTTCATGAGTCCCTCCCTCTCCTCTCTCTTCTTATTCTGGTTCTGCCGCCGTTCCTCCCTCTTCTTCTGCAGCTTCTCCACCTCTTTAACCACATTGCTGCGCCTCCGACCTGGGGAAGGGGATCCGGCGTATTAACTGTGAACATAGTGTATGTGACAAAACAACTCTGCACGAGCTAATTATAAATGAAGCAAAAAGCAGCAGCTTCCTTGAATGATTTAAGATAAGTGCCCAAAAGAAACCTTAACCCGCGCCCCACCGGGGAGTCCGGCGCCACCTTCGCCCCACGGGAGGCATCGATAGCCCCCTCTAACTCCGAAAATATGGGGGTTAGCGCAAATCTGCAAAGTGCATTAGAAAGCTCGCGTGAATTCAGTAAGAAATTACTTTGCATGGTTAAGCGCTCAGGTCAATGGTTTGACCTCCAGAGGTCAAGTTAGGTCAAGATCGGCTATTTTCACTCAAATATGCAATGCTTAAGCAAACTGGGACTAACTGTTATGCCATTAGAGCTATTGAGATCTGGTAAATAAATTTTATAGGAAAATGTCAGGCCTTTCTCCGCTATGTGGAACGTAATGACCTCCTGCCAGTGGTTTGACCTCTATAGGTCACCTCGTGACCTCATATGACCTGAGGTCACGAAAGGTCAGAAAGTGACCTTGTCGTATATCAAATTAAAGCCAGTGACGAGACATACACGATGGTGTTTGATTCAGCGATCTAGCTTAATTAGGTCAAAAGTTATTCTCAAAATACTGTTTTTGACCCTGGTGACCTTGTATGACCTCGGAGAGGTCAAAGGGCAATTATGGCCCCTGGGATCCGTGAATGGGTGTCCAAAAACGCTTTTCTGAGCAAGCTAAGCATTTGCAATCGTTTTTGTGACTTTTAGATCATAAGATAGCTTTTCCTCAGGCTTTTTAATGGGAGAGGTCCTCTCGTGACCTGATCTTAGGTCACGATATCGAAAAATCCCGGATATACACCTTGTAGACCCTGGAGGGGTCATGAAGTGTACGAAGTTTCAAATCGATCGACTTAGAAATTTAGCTCTTATAGAGCTCAAAAGTTGAAGTGAGGTGGCCTTGGTTGACCTCGCCTGGTGACATGACCTTGGGCGACCCGAGGAAAAATGTCAGGGATGGTGGGAAAATGATAGGGTAAGAGGTAGAGCTCTCAACCGCGAGGCTACGCATAGTCGTTTTTCTGCTATCCCGGAAAACCTTAAGGGGGCCATCGATCCCCCAGTGGGGCGAGGGTTAATAAAGGACAACGACACTTTAGCCAGTGAAGTAATTCAAGAAACAAGATGGGATAAGTCGGGTTGGCTCATCTCAATTCATTCTGGTAGCGCCTGAAAGTATCTAACAATATGCTGATCGATTTCCCAACTGCGTATTACAGCATTCAGGCAGCTTCAACATGCTGACAGCTCGTGAACCATGGCTATTTGGACAGCTTCACATGGTTAGTGTCAGAAACCAGCCACCAGCTCCTCGTTGGCCGCAGGACGGATCAAAGCGACGGATCTGACATCTGGCAACCGCAAATACCGGCAGAGGGCGTGGGTATGTGCAGTGGGATGTCACATGAGGAGCACACACGACTGTCCACAGCTCATGAAGCGTCATAAACTGGTTGAGATGAACGACCTCCACACTCGAGCACGGAATGACGGGGATGGACATAAAATACTGTAATCGTCCACCTCTGCTTCTCCGTGTCTTCTTCACACAAATCATGAAATTGATCGGCCCTCGCACAACCTAGCTCAGCACAGCCAGAACTAGTCATCGACAATATCTGTTCACAGACAGATGAAACGAATGCGAGAGCAAAGAAGAGCCATTCGTCGCCTACCGCTTACAGACCAGACACATCAGCTATTCCCTTCAAAACGGCTGGGGCGATACTGCCAGCTCCGGTCCCGCCCCTGGTGCTCCTCCCTTAGCGGCCCCCGATTCCCTCTCAGAGTGTGAGGAGACCCCCGACGTGCGGAGCGGCACTCACTGTTGGCGCCACCAGCGCCGGTAGCTTTGCTGATGGTGGGTGTGGGCGCTATGTTCTCGGTGTCGCGGGCCTGCTGCATGAATGGGTCGGCGCCGCTCTGCGACGGCTGCGGCACCCCCGGACGTACGTAGGACTGACGCGGCCGGCCCGCTGCAACGAGAAGACCAGGCTCACGGCTCCGCATAGATGAACGTGGGCCAGACAGACGGACACGTGTCACATGGATGTGTAACTAAACTGCCGATGGGCAAGACTTTCATGACCATAGTATCTATCTGAAACCAAGCCAAAATGACCGGCGCTGTCGACGCGCCATAAAACACGAATGATGCCGATGATGACAACCAAGTTGTCTGTTACTAAAAGGAGAGTCTGTAAAAACTCAGGTGGAGTACCTATATGTGATAATGGTACGGCGAGGCAAGAAAGTTGCGCGCCAAACACAGCTTGAGCGCACATCATTACGGTTTTTTGTTATTTGAGTTTGGGGGACCATCACCCATTCTGACCATAAAGCATCCATCCAAATGTTTTTGAAACAATATATGACACCGGTGACGGCAAAAAAGCGAGTTTAACGTATTATCACTCAGGTGTATGTTATCGTCAACCAATATAGGTGGTTCGAGATTCCCATTCCCAGTCATCATTGGTTCGAGATTCCCATTCCCAGTCATCATCATAATCAAGATCAACTGGATAACCTAACGCCCCAATGAAGATAGTTTGAAATGGGACTCTCAAATCGCCCGGATTCAACTATGGAAAGACACTTACCGAGGAGGGATATCTACGACAGAGACGGTACATGAGCAGACATCAACACTGTGGTGCCCGGCACTGGCGTAGACTCTCACCTTTGTTGTCCTGCGCAGCCACGGCTGTCGACCGCGATGTATACTGCAATAAAGAGGCCGCGTCAGTCGGGCGGTCACAGGCAACACTGGCAGGAGACATCGGCGTCGTACAATAAGGGGAAGCAGTCTGCTTCCGGCTTTTTGCTTAAAGCTCGGTTCTGATACATGAGACATGCACGTCTTACAATGCAGAGGCAGTCTGTTTCCGACCTTTTGCTTGAAGCTCACGTCTGACGAAGACGACGGATTAATAAAGGACATGCCGGACGAGCTATAGTATCTGAGAACTGAACACTGAGAAGCAGCCTACGCAACGTGGCGGAAGGGGGCGGACACTCGCGACAGTGGAGGGGCGGAGACTCGCGACAGTGAGGGGCGGACACTCGCGACAGTGAGGGGCGGACACTCGCGACAGTGGAGGGCGGACACTCGCGACAGTGAGGGGCGGAGACTCGCCTAGTGGCGGGCGGACACTCGCGACAGTGAGGGCGGACACTCGTGACAGTGGAGGGGCGGAGACTCGCGACAGTGGAGGGCAGACACTCGCGACAGTGGAGGGCAGACACTCGTGACAATGAGGGGCGGACACTCATGACAGTGGAGGGGCGGACACTCGCGACAGTGGAGGGGCGGACACTCGCGACAGTGGAGGGGCGGACACTCGCGACAGTGAGGGGCGGACACTCGCGACAGTGAGGGACGGACACTCGCGACAGTGGAGGGCAGACACTCGCGACAGTGAGGGACGGACACTCGTGACAGTGGAGAGATGGACACTCGTGACAGTGGAGAGATGGAAACTCGTGACAGTGGAGGGGCGGACACTCGTGACAATGGAGGGGCGGACACTCGCGACAGTGGAGGGCAGACACTCGCGACAGTGGAGGGGCGGACACTCGCGACAGTGGAGGATGGACACTCGTGACAGTGGAGAGATGGAAACTCGTGACAGTGGAGGGGCGGACACTCGTGACAATGGAGGGGCGGACACTCGCGACAGTGGAGGGCAGACACTCGCGACAGTGGAGGGCAGACACTCGCGACAGTGGAGGGCAGACACTCGTGACAATGAGGGGCGGACACTCATGACAGTGGAGGGGCGGACACTCGCGACAGTGGATGGGCGGACACTCGCGACAGTGGAGGGCGGAGACTCGCGACAGTGGAGGGGCGGACACTCGCGACAGTGAGGGGCGGAGACTCGCGACAGTGAGGGGATGGACACTTGCGACAGTGCCATCGGCCGTGGTATAAAGCCTCAGGCACTGAGTAGCGAAAACACCAGACTCAAGCGCAGCACAAGCGTGACCAAAGCTGAAGAGCTATTTTTTTAAGAAGTGTGCGCTTGGATTTTAGGGCACTTCAGTGAATACGACTGCCACGCCACCCTTCCATCGAGGTTGCATCGGTAGAATATTCCGATCTGGCGCAAGGTTCTCAAGGTTCGCAAGGTTCCTCAAGGTTAGCAAGGTTTTTTTAGGAGCTGTTCGCTTCAGGTCACTAACACGGAATCCGACCTCTTATTTCAAACTGTCGTCATATTTACTGCCAAAACCATATTGACTTTTAAAACCACTGATACTGGGAGAGAACCACGCGGCGTCAGACTCCAGTTCCGCCATACAAACGGACCAACTAGAGAGGGCGCAGCCTCCCGCCCCGTGCTCGTTCCACCTCCCATACTGGGCTTTTGGTAAATAACGAGGCGCTCCAGGAAGGGCAGGAAATGTGAATCCAGACTGCATCAACAATAATGCCACCTGTCCCTCGTGCTGACACTGCAGCTGGCAATTCAAATGGACGCAGTAAAAATGAAGCATTTCTCTCAACTTAAACAGTACGTTTAGTGCTACCGCAGAGCAGAGAAAAAGTAAGAAATGTATCCAACAAAGTATGTTTTGGATACAAATCGTGCATATTTAAGCAGCGAACCTCCCCAGAAAAGATTTGGCATGCTGAGCACTCCCCGATACCAGTTTCTGCGGTCTGGGCTTCACTGCCCCACATCCCGCAGCAACACTGCGGAAGTCCGCAAGCAGATATGGGGCGGACCAACGTGTTCCGGACCAGACTTCACGCGGACGAAACTAAGACTGAAAACTGGAATTCATCTGAATGTAACACGTGGGTTTACACAACAAATCTAGCCAAGCATGAAAAGGTAGGTGGCTTGTGCTTGGAACATTCGCGTCATGCACCGTTTCACAGTCAAATCCAGCGCGAAAAACAACGTTCAACGTTCGCAAAACACAGGTAACGAGTGGTATCCGCCCGGGCACTGGGGGAGGTGAAAACGAGGGTGTCAGCCCTGACCCACTGCGGGCTGGTCCGGTGCCGTGCCGGGCAGCACGTCCTGCTCTACATGGTGCTCGGCAGCGGCGCAGGGGCGGCTGCAGCCGGGCCCTACGTCACCGCGCCAGGAAGGGACGTCCGCCTGGACCCCGTAAAAGGTAGCGGAGAAACAGTCAGACAGGTCCGAATTAGTGATGCCAAACGCGACCGACTGCGAACCCAGAATTCCGCCGAGGGAGTCGAGGTGAAGGACGGAGAGGTGAATGTTGCATAAAGTACGCAACCGGTGAATTGAACTTCAAAGAAAATTCTACATAAAGGCGAATGTTGCACAAGCAATTTGCGATAAATACTGATAATAGAACACACGTTTGAAAACGTCTCCTTCACAAATGTAGCGTCATAGAACGGCGTTTGAAGCAGCCACGTGCACAAGGGCCCGGTATGTGAACTTGAGATTATGCACGAAAACCAGCCGCCGGGCAGCAGCACAGGCGGGCGACGGACGCTCGCAAAGCTTATCTAAGGCATCGCTGCCGCAGCGGGCTCGGCTCTCTCACCGGCGGCCCAGACGGCGGCAGTCCCGCCCAAAAGCACCCGCTCTGTTTGTGTAATTAGCGGCTAAATCATATGATGCACACCGAGAAGCACGTTCATGTTGTGAAGCACAGCCTCCACCGCGGTTGCGCGGGTGCTTTTCCATTCGGTGGGAAGCTAGAGAAACGGTCAGTTCTCTAACCAGAATTACAGGGTTTGACCGACTCGGCCAGGATCAGCAATTTCCAGTATCCACCCGGCTGAAGCTCATCCCCGGCTCAACGGCACAGCTGCCAAGCATGCGGAGGTGTGGAAGCGCGTCTCACGCGGACACCGGCGCGGCTGGCTCATTGTACACTCACCGCCGCCGGCTCCACCACGGCAGCTTCCTTCAGAGAACAACCGGCTTCAGTGGAACAGGTCACCCATACAACGGCTTTGGGCTGAGTGAGGCTTCTCTATAGTTTGGTAGTCTGGTTGTGTTTATGGCGTTATATCGACGCAAGGAAAAGGAAAAAACTTATGTTTTGGATGGACATTTCTAATTAGCTTATATAAATGTGAAACATTCACCCACGTTCTTAACCAGCTGGCATAATGAAAGCGTAACCAATTTCTTTGGTCCTGACAACGAATGCCCCTGAAGAAAGCATTGACGTCAGAAGCTCGCATGACTCCACATGTTGTACCCATTTCGACAGCAGTTGAGTCAACATGTTTACTAGAAATACGTGAATCCTTGTCGATAAACGTTCCATCCCAGGACCGTGGCGGTCGACAGCGGCTTAGAACCCGGCTACAAAGGTCAAAGAGGCAGAAAAAGGTCAGGCTAGTCACTGGAAAGATGCATGGTCGGCACTATCACTACAATCAGCCCCGAAAAGAAATAACATATCCGCTATAGTCTGATCAAGTTTATATTTCAAGCCTAATGCAATACTTTTCACCATAATTATACCAGCAGTAAAATATAGAGGAATAGGACAATAAAAACAGCCAACCCATCAACTCATCTTTAGATTATAAAACAAGAGGCCAAGCAAGAGAGCTACCAAGACAAAAGAGCTTTCAAAAGAGCAAGGGCCGTCAATGTCTATTATGGCTAGCATTGCCTTTCCGCCATTCGAATAGTGTAAGTTTCACGCAAGCATCTTAAATGCATCTAGACAACACATTTATAATACATGTAAACTAAATGAAACGACGGTGGTGAAAGGAATGTTCCACTCTCTACTAAATGTCCCGCGCCCCAAACCTAGTATATCTACCAGTTTCTGTTTTTCAAATTGGTCCATAACCATGTCGCAATTGTCCTCGCATAACTTTCTGAATGGGAGAGCAAATGTGGTCTCCATTCTTGGTGTTTGTCAGCTACCTACACAATCGCATTGAACGAAGTTACATGATCAAACACCTGTCGGAAACCAGAACTGCTTTACAACCCCGGACCCAGGGTGACCCTCAGCTAGACAGCAGACAACAAACGTTCACCATGCATGCGGTGCAGCTGAAATGAGGGGTGGCGCGGTATACGGACGCCGGGCGGCTGACCGCGTATACGCGTATTGATCGTAGCAAGTATCTTCCAGCGACGGCGAGCTGTTTTTGCTAACGCCAACAACTCGGGCAAGAAGCCGACTTCTGGCCGTTTACGACAAGGCACGAGGCATTAGCGTCTTAGAAACCACACAATGGCAGCGTGGTGTTCCTACAAGCAACGATAATGACTTCCGGGCTTGCACAATACTGCAGAGAAACTGACGGGAAGCCGGCGAGCGGCTTCCGAAGAGAGCGAAATCGAGGTGATAAACGTAATTAATTATCTCACTCCATAAAATTTCACGTCACCCGATGTTCTGTTTTCGCAAGAGAGAACAAAATAAACATCGATGCAAGTCCCATGCATTTCAAACAGAAATGTAGGCAGAGAATGAGCTCAATGGCAATGGATAATTTTTTTGCCAGTGCCACCAGCACTCCCGCCGACGAAAGTCCGTAAAATATACCGGACGCCCCGCGAAACAAACTGGTTTACATAGTGGAGAAAGCCCTTGGCGTTTATTTAACTCGTATGTACTTGGTATAGACACAAGGTAACATTAATTAACATCCCCTGTTTTGAACACAATTAAACCATTACTCATTTGCAAAAAAACGGCAAATTCAGTGGACAGTGCGTCATATTAGGCCTAGTACTTCCAAACACAAGTGAGCGCTTCTGAATCGGTGACCACATAAACAGCGATGTCTATCTGTCAAAATAAAATCATCCACAGAGAGCGAAACCAAGCCGACCACTCCGCAAAACCATACCTTCCTTCATTCCATAGAGGCGGCTAGATCGACGATTCATTTGCCATTGACTTACGTGTGCTGTTTGTCATTTCCCATGATTCCGCAGACGTATGAAAGCCGGATATGGTTCTATCCATTTTCGGATGCTAGTTTATGATAAGTCAATGTCCCCCTGGCCCCTCACCTTCACTGTTGGAACTTATCTTAAAGAACAGTATTAGCATGGCGGTCAAAAGTGGTGGGACAGGGGAAACCTCACCACCCCTTGATAAACAAAGGAGACACTCCCCAAAATTGCGGCACTCGACTGATTTAGCTTTTGAACTGGCTGATCACGCGGACTGGCGAGCATCGGCGACCCCACGATAGGATTTGGCGCCCACCTGATAGGTTTTACCTTCTTAAAGTGGCACTCCCTGGTCCGGATAGTGCCCCCCTCCTCCCTGACCGGCAATCCTGGATCCGCCTATGGTGCTTTTACCTCAACTCGTGATGTACGCTAAATCACTTGCATACGCTACCAGGGCCTTCACTGATATCATGCGGTTCCGCTACGATGAATTGCAGCAAACTTTATACATATTAAGGCTGTGGGCAATTGTCAGCCGTTGCGACGCCCGAGTTGCCAAAAGTCCACTGTCCCAGCCTCACAGCTCAGAGGCTTCAGTCGATACCGCGACAACCACGGATGACCTAAATACACAAATACCCCGCTGCGCCCAGTCTCTGCCACAGCCAAGAACTGGTCCGGTGAACGTTCCGCTTTATAATACAGATCATGGGCGGGAGCAAATGAAGGGCGGACCGGGAGAAGAGGTACCGCACATATATGCGTCGGGGGCGGGAAGCGGTGTTAAGCGGCGGAAAGTGGTGCTTTTGGGACATGGCAGGGTCCATGTAAAAGTTTCTGCAAAACTGTGTTTTAAGCTGGAAGGGTCGCATATAGAACTATTTATCTGAAGCAACGGGCGGGGGGGCTTCGGTTTCACACATCGACAGCTCGGGAGATACATGATGCCGGAAACTACGTTCGGGCAAGGCCACGCAGGAGGGGGTTAGTACCGGGACCCAAGATCTATAATGGAACAGTGAGGAGAGATGCAGTGGGCCGGTGACCTAGGCCGAAATGGCGCGGAGGCGGTGTGATACTGGCATGCATCAGTGAGATACGGCACCGTAGAGCGGGGGTTCCGGGAGCTGGGTGGGGTTCAAAACAGGGCGCCAGGGTGACGGTGGTGCTGGGGTCCGTGTCTGAGTCGGAACTAGAAGGCCAGGTCAATAAAATACGTCTGTGAGGAAATAGGTGTGTGTGGAAGGGGTGGACGTTTGTGTGAGGAGGGACACGCGTATGGGGAGGGGATAAATGCGTGAGGAGGGGACACCTGCGTGAGTGGGGGACACACGTGTGCCCAGGAGACGTACCGGTGGTTTGTATTTGCCGCGGGCGCTGCTGACGTGCCTCTGGGGCCGCAGTCTGGGGGCAACGGCCGGCTGGGCCGTGCCTACGCTCTGGCGGGCGGCGCGGGCTGTGGCCGGGGAGTGGCCGGCCCGGCCCGGCGGCAGGTCTGGGTCAGACTGTGGGACAGAGAGGACGGGACAGGCGAGAGGGAGCTGGGACACCAGAGAGGACGGGATAGGCGAGAGGGAGCTGGGACATCAGAGAGGACGGGACAGGCGAGAGGGAGCTGGGACACCAGAGAGGACGGGACAGGCAAGAGGGAGCCGGGACACCAGAGAGGACGGGACAGGCGAGAGGGAGCTGGGACACCAGAGAGGACGGGACAGGCGAGAGGGAGCTGGGACACAGGCGGGACAGGCGAGAGGGAGCCGGGACACCAGAGAGGCTGGGACAGGCGAGAGGGAGCTGGGACACCAGAGAGGGCGGGACAGGCGAGAGGGAGCCGGGACACCAGAGAGGACGGGACAGGCGAGAGGAGCTGGGACACCAGAGAGGACGGGACAGGCGGGAGGGAGCCGGGACACTAGAGAGGACGGGACAGGCGAGAGGGAGCCGGGACACCAGAGAGGACGGGACAGGCGGGAGGGAGTCGGGACACCAGAGAGGACGGGACAGGCGAGAGGGAGCCGGGACACCAGAGAGGACGGGACAGGCGAGAGGGAGCCGGGACACCAGAGAGGACGGGACAGGCGGGAGGGAGCTGGGGCACAGGCGGGACAGGCGAGAGGGAGCCGGGACACCAGAGAGGACGGGACAGGCGAGAGGGAGCTGGGACACCAGAGAGGACGGAATAGGCGAGAGGGAGCCGGGACACCAGAGAGGACGGGACAGGCGAGAGGGAGCCGGGACACCAGAGAGGACGGGACAGGCGGGAGGGAGCTGGGGCACAGGCGGGACAGGCGAGAGGAGCCGGGACACCAGAGAGGACAGGACAGGCGGGAGGGAGCTGGGGCACAGGCGGGACAGGCGAGAGGGAGCCGGGACACCAGAGGACGGGACAGGCGAGAGGGAGCTGGGACACCAGAGAGGACGGGACAGGCGGGAGGGAGCCGGGACACCAGAGAGGACGGGACAGGCGAGAGGAGCTGGGACACAGGCGGGACAGGCGAGAGGGAGCCGGGACACCAGAGGGGCGGAAAAGCGGGAGGGAGCCGGGACACCAGAGAGGACGGGACAGGCGAGAGGGAGCCGGGACACCAGAGAGGACGGGACAGGCGAGAGGGAGCCGGGACACCAGAGAGGACGGGACAGGCGAGAGGGAGCTGGGACACCAGAGAGGACGGGACAGGCGAGAGGGAGCTGGGACACAGGCGGGACAGGCGAGAGGGAGCTGGGACACCAGAGAGGACGGGACAGGGGAGAGGGAGCTGGGAAAAGCGGGAGGGAGCTGGGACACCAGAGAGGACGGGACAGGCGAGAGGGAGCTGGGACACCAGAGAGAACGGGACAGGCGAGAGGGAGCTGGGACACCAGAGAGGACGGGACAGGCGAGAGGGAGCCGGGACACCAGAGGGGCGGGAAAAGCGGGATGGAGCTGGGACACCAGAGAGGACGGGACAGGCGAGAGGGAGCTGGGACACCAGAGAGGACGGGACAGGGGAGAGGGAGCTGGGACACCAGAGGGGACGGGACAGGTGAGAGGGAGTCGGGACACCAGAGGGGGCGGGAAAAGCGGGAGGGAGCTGGGACACCAGAGAGGACGGGACAGGTGAATGGGAGCTGGGACACCAGAGAGGACGGGACAGGCGAGAGGGAGCTGGGACACCAGAGAGGACGGGACAGGCGAGAGGGAGCCGGAACACCAGAGAGGACGGGATAGGTGAGAGGGAGCTGGGGCACAGGCGGGACAGGCGAGAGGGAGCCGGGACACCAGAGGGGGCGGGAAAAGGGGAGGGAGCTGGGACACCAGAGAGGACGGGACAGGTGAATGGGAGCTGGGACACCAGAGAGGACGGGACAGGCGAGAGGGAGCCGGGACACCAGAGAGGACGGGACAAGCGAGAGGGAGCTGGGACACCAGAGAGGACGGGATAGGCGGGAGGGAGCTGGGACACCAGAGAGGACGGGACAGGTGAATGGGAGCTGGGACACCAGAGAGGACGGGACAGGCGAGAGGGAGCCGGGACACCAGAGAGGACGGGACAAGCGAGAGGGAGCTGGGACACCAGAGAGGACGGGATAGGCGGGAGGGAGCTGGGACACCAGAGAGGACGGGACAGGTGAATGGGAGCTGGGACACCAGAGAGGACGGGACAGGCGAGAGGGAGCTGGGACACCAGAGAGGACGGGACAGGCGAGAGGGAGCCGGGACACCAGAGAGGACGGGATAGGTGAGAGGGAGTCGGGACACCAGAGGGGGCGGGAAAAGCGGGAGGGAGCTGGGACACCAGAGAGGACGGGACAGGTGAATGGGAGCTGGGACACCAGAGAGGACGGGACAGGCGAGAGGGAGCCGGGACACCAGAGAGGACGGGACAAGCGAGAGGGAGCTGGAACACCAGAGAGGACGGGATAGGCGGGAGGGAGCTGGGACACCAGAGAGGACGGGACAGGCGAGAGGGAGCTGGGACATCAGAGAGGACGGGACAAGCGGGAGGGAGCTGGGACACAGACGGGATAAACAAGATAAATTCGAGACAGAACCGGGACACGGACGGGATAAACAAGATAAATTCGAGACAGAACCGGGACACGGACGGGATAAACAAGATAAATTCGAGACAGAACCGGGACACGGACGGGGCAGGCAGGACGGAGCCGGGACACAAACGGGACACGGGCGAGACAAAGCGGGGACAGGTAGGAGAGGGCGAGGACAGTGACAGGTCAGGCGGGAGTGAGACATGATAAGGACGAAAGGGAGGCGGGACAGACACGGGGCGAAGGGAAAACAAATAGAACGGAATCAGCAAGACACTCGGCGCAGGGTAGCAGCGGGTGGCAGGCCGCACATATGAGAGTGCAAAACAGATATGAACAAGACATATGTGAGGATTGCGTGAACATAAAGAGAAACCGGGATATGACAGTGCGGGTGACAAACATCAGGGGAAGGAGACACTAGACTAAATGGCATTTCATCCATCAAAAAAACATTAAGAACATCAACTAATGAAGTGTAGTTCTCCGATTCTTATGAGCCATCATGGTGTTATCTTTTTCCAATGTCATCACTGAATAGATTCTATCTCTAATTTAATTTCACATTTTCGCACAGAAGTGTTGGAGAGGAAAATAATGAAGACTTCAACAAATGCAATCGGTAAAAAAACAAACATTGGTGGGCCTACTGGCACGCCCAGGAGCCACGCTTGGAACCAGCCGGCAGCAGAACGCTCCGTTCCGCTGGAGTTGATAAAGGCGGGCATCTTTGCTCGCGGGCACTAAGCCCCCCGTCACGACGCACCACCGTCCCATACAGTCACAGTCTGGCTGCGACAAGGACGTTTGCACTGGGCACAGAAAACTGTCATGGAGCTAAAACCAATGAACGGCCCAGCGTTGGCTGTACCCAACATCAACGTAAAACTATAAGAATACGCCCGACGAGGGACTTTATCAGCATCCTGCGATCATGAGGTGATCAGCAGGCGCCTCTCGAGGCCACGGCCTCGCCCCGCGCCGGCACAGCCTTCTTCCGTTCCGCCAGATCGGGATAGATTCAGTGGAGCCGACGGCGGGCCAGTGACAGAGGGCGCGAGGTCATGGCTGTCTAAAGCGTTTGTCAACTGACCGGAACCCCGCATGATATCCCCCTTCTCTAGCCCTCTTCTCAATAAAAGTTTCTCAATAAAAGTACAATCATATCCATGAAACCCCCTCGCTGGCTATCCGCCGAGCCTAAGCCGTTTCCCGCGCATTACGGGGACAGGCGGGCGCGTGCAGCGCCGTTGCGCCGGCGACAGTGCCGCCGCCGCTCCGGCGGTGAGTCAGCGGCGCGGCCGTGACTCACTGGTCGAGGACGCATGACCGGTTCATCGCCGCCGGGCCGCCGCTGCCGCCCACACCGGCGCGCGGCGGCCAGGCGGCGGCACCACCTGGACGGCGGCGGACAGCTGCCCGGCTGGCAGGTTCACGCGCTCGCACCAGGCAGGAAGTCGCTTTGAAATAACCCCACCTCATCACGTGGCACTCCCAAGCCTGAAACGCGTCTGGAGTGCCTCCGGCTGCAACAATGCACGCACTATTACTGGCGTACTCTTCGGGTCACTGAGCTCCGTCGCGCACTCTTCCCGCCGCGGGCCAACCGCAGTTACAGAAGCGGAGTTCATGCGGACATCCGCCCCAGCTTGGATTATTGGCCTTCCGGCCTCGACTGTTGTCCGTCCTCAAGAGAAGTCGAGAATGCTTTATTGCCGTTACCGCAGGATGTCTATGTGTGCAGGTAAGAAAATAGTATGCTTGCCCGACAAGAACACCGACGCTGACGCACGAACTTGGAAAGTTCTTAACCCCACTCCGCGCGGGACCAGAACGTTACGGACCACTAAATAACCTGCACACAACACCGTGGCCGTATGCCCAGTACAGTGGGTGGAATTGGGTACTCACCCTGCTGAGTTTGGAGGGGATGACATTCTGCGGCTCCACAGGGGCCAGGTCCGGGTTCAACCCGAAAATCAGCTCCACCTCAATCTGAAGAAGGAACAGTGTGTCAGACAGCTTCAGTGTGCCGGTTTATACGTATCATTCTCCAGATTGGACATAAGTGGCACACTCCCCCACCGGTGGATACATGTTCAAATGTCATCGCAGGGCTGATCATATTTGCTATTGGGATGACCGCAGACGAAAATCAGCCGTCCAAAGATAAGAAACCAGAATACTAGAAATGCGTAACAGGTAGATCAGACCGAGTGGGAGGGTAATTACACATTGTCTTCAGTACGGTTATGACCTGGCGCTTGCGTTAGTAATAACCGCACAATGTATATCGTGCTTCCGAGTTCGGTTTTTGAGCAAACTCAAGAGTACCCAAGCCATCTCTTCCGGTTTTCTAAAGAGATACCTCTCCGGTACCGCAATACTACCACTGCTGAAGGTCCGGACCCGTTTCAGTTCCACCCAAAACTGATTCATCCCACAACCTGGCGGACTTTTTACATTTCTGCCTGAGCTTGAATTTTAATGATCGCAAGTGTCATGCCACTGTCTTCTTTCTGATTTGAGGTCAAACCAGAACATTGTCACGAGTGGATCCTACACCTTAACCAGGTGGATACAATTTTGCATATCTGCAATAATGCCGAAAGTGAGCCGCTTTCTAATGTTTTTTTTATATCGTCACAACTGGTTCCATAGGTCCGACGAAATTGCCGTGTTTCTTCACAACATACATGCCTATAAATACATAACAGAAGGACGGACATCGTCACCAGTATGAATGCGTTCGCTCGCTCGCTATCGCTCGCAAGTTGACGCCGTCTGACTTATGCCGTCCAACAATCAAATCCACACACCATCGCACCCACCACTGTACAAAAACGCCGACAGACTCCACTGCGTCGCTGACTGTAAGTCACGGACGACGGGGCGTCGGTGTCTTCGCACTCACCTCCTTGCCCTTGGTCTCGCCGCGTTCGAACCACTCGACAGTGACCGTCTTGGCATCTGTGTTGACGCTAGAGACCACGGCAGAGTGGATTCGCCCTGGGGGCAAACCAGGTGGCTGTCACACACCAGCTGCTCGTGCGAAGGGTGACATGCCGTCGATGGCCACGGGCTATGTAGATTGTGTAGCTTCACGCTTGTTTTGCCGTTAGACATAGTCCTTGGTTTGAATTGTGCATTTGAGATGGGAGGAGGAGGGTGAGACGGATACGGCATCACGAAACGTTTCCAGACATTGAGAGCCGTCCACGTCCTTTTCTAGCCCGACAAAAAAATAATACTGAGCGATTAGATCGGCAAAAACGAGTGTTTGCCTCCAAACTTATCCACCAGAGCCTAGTTTGGGAACCTATGCCGAAACCTCCGGCCACAAAACACATTTCAACATTCTGAAGAAATTTCATCACTGGGAGCGTCTGCACAATCAGAGGTATGTTTTTCAGGGCCCATAATACCTGCCACCCACAATTAAAATTAACGACAACAGTCTAAATAAAGAGCCAAAGAGTCCATCAATAGGCCGTGATAACCCACTACTTCCGCTGAGTCGTAACAGCGCCGGGGTTGTTTCCCAGCTCGACCGACAGCGGCGACCGTACAACAAAGAGCGGCGGCATTGGTGCCATCTCGGCGGCGGTTCTGGGGGCGGTGGCAGCCGCACAGAGCCGTGTGTGGGAAGCTCGCCCGTCCGTCCCGGCCGCCCAGCGTTACCCCACTGCCATATAAGGTCCACGGCCGCCGCCGCTGTCTCGGTCAAACACAGGCCACCGGCGTCAAAACGCGCCGGCGTTCGTGATCGGCGCTCAGATGTCGTGAAGTCGATTTCGATGTTTGCGGAAGGTTTACAAGTGTGATAAATTACTAGCGGGAGGGTGGCTACCATTTGCCTTCCCCGTAAATGAACGGGGAGCTTCCGGTTTTGCAGTTCAGGTCTCAAGGATATTATGGTGGAGATCAGCAGAGTAAAGTGATATTTACAGATGATTTCTACACCTTGCCCACCCCGGGGTCCTCACTCGTATACTCCACGTAAAGGCAGATCCAGGGGTGTTTCATACGAGTTCCGAAAGCGTCTCAATTGTTCGACATTTTTCAACCAGTCCCATACCGGTTAGAACCTGTTACACTGAAATAATACGGGGGAACAGCAGCAGCTATTTTCAATGCAAGCATAACGTTAAAACATCCTGGAGCGTGAGCCTGGCGGAAGCGCACACGGCCACGGCAGGCTTTCCCTCCAGCCCGCCGGGCCTGACAATACCCACGTCCAATTCACACGCTAGGTTCACAGGCAGCACCCACCGTGGGTGTTCCTAGAGTATGCACCAACCAGGCCCAGCCCGCGATACCACCAAACAGTCAAACGGGGAGTACAAGCTGCGGACGTCACGAGAGCCACAGCGCACGGTACGCGGCTTATTTCAGCACTGTCAGCACATCGGATAAATCATGGGGTGACACGGCCGGGTCAAGTTCCAACGAAGCCCAGTTCCATGGCAATCTTTGAGTTAATGTGACCTTGGATAACCACAAGTAATACCCTTCTACACAAAATAAACATTTGGACGTTCGTTTCTATCTCACTAGTGAGTGAAGCCGAGTGATTGACAGCAAATTGTAAGTGGAGGAAGGAAATATATGAATTTATGTAGAATAAAGAGAGAGAGGAAAAGGCAGAAGGAGAAAGGGTAGGGCATGTGTGAGAGAGAGTGTGAGAGTGAGTGTGAGAGTGAGTATGAGAGTGAGTATGAGAGTGAGTGTGAGAGAGTATGAGATAGTGTGAGAGAGTGTGAGAGAGAGAGAGAGAGAGAAAGAGAGAGAGACAAAGAGAGACAAAAAGAGTAATAGAGATGGGGAGAGGTGCAAGTAGCAATATGGTGAGGCCGTGAGGAGAGGGGGGTTGGCGAAAAGGGGCACTCACCATCGCTCCGTTGTATGTCTACGTTAACGCCAAGTTTCACCGCTCCAAAGACCTCATCCATGGCCCGGTCCGAGAGTGAAGCCACCAGAGGCAAGGCTCAGGTCACCGGAGAAAACTGCAACAGAACACATCGGGCTCACGTCGCAAGCCATTCACCTTAACGACTGCGACAAACGTAAATTCAAAAAGCCCGCAGAGAAGCATCAATGTACAGCCTCGCACTCAGATCTCAGAGGTAGCTTCAAAGAACAACACCGGTCGCGAGACCATCACCGGTGAAACCGAGCGATCTATAGTGGGTGTCATTCAGGGCACGGCCACACAACAAATCAAAACTCGGGCACCAGCCTGAACATGCCCACTGTGACCCGGCAATGTCACCTGGAGGATCCGCGCGGGAGCTTTCTCACTCGGTGCTGCTGTTATGGGAACTGACCGTGAGATGAAGTTGATAAAGCCACATGACGTTTTCAATGTGTTCGTCTTGAGCAAAAGATGCACATGATGCCGTCACGTGGTCACCTTACGCTAAGTCATTGTAAAAAAAAACAATTTTCCACATAATGTTGCCTATCATTCGAATAGTCAAATCATTCGACCATGCTCGTCACTATGATATCAAATTTATCCTTGCATCTTGTTTCGTTCATACCTCATAAAGACCCAAACCAATGCGAAAAGCGTGAGCTTCCCGTAACTCGTTATAAACCATACCTCAAGATAGCTGTCATTATGGTGAACTTGACTCAACTCAACTTAAAACTTTTCACGTTCTAACTTCAAACTTTTACTATGCTTCAAAATATTTAAACCAATGAAAAAAATATTTGAAATCTACTCTAGATCCGTCAGGCGGTAAAAAAGAGTAGGATAAATGAACTGGAACAAAAAGGAAAGCTTATGAGAATGCGTAAAACAGGTTTGAAAAAGTTCAGGAAGCAGAGTTGCTATGGCAGGTAGGTATATCTATAAATAGGTCTAAGACGTTGTTTTGGTTTCAGTAACAACACGCTCAAACAAAGTGTCCCGTTTTGTGTGTGAAGTTCTACCAACTCAAAAAGTGTAATTTCATTAGTTTTCACCAGACAGTTATTTGTGCGCTTATGCTATCCATGTCATGGTGGACTCTAGTTCTGGGCTACTAATGGAACAGTTTCTCTAAAAGGGTGAGTAACACTTCTAAGTTGGGGTTTGAACCGAGATAGCAGTTTTATAGAGCATGTCGAGAAACCACTATTGTCCTAATTCATTCCACCCAAAACATCTGTACCAAATTTTTGCACGCTTTAACCTTAAAAATAAAGGGGGCTATTCTTCTATTCCAAACCATGAAACTATCCTCCTGCAGCGCAAGTCACGTGATAAATGTTACCAAATGGCAGCATCTCCGCAGTGTTACATGCCGAAAGCTGCCTCAATCAGCCAGATTAGTGATTACACGCGATGCTTGGGTCAACCCAAGTTAGTAAGACAAGAGGCGATATTTTTGTTTGAGCGATTGAATGTGAAAACAAAAGGTGGTTACCTGATATGCAGACCTATTTTGTCCATAAAGTCTTTTTCTAATTTCGACTATGTGGTCCAGTCCCTTTAACCGAAATGTAACTATTCAGTCCAGTTAACTTCATAGCACTCCAATATCTCATATTGCCACAAGGATTGGTGGGAAGTCCCAATTCTGGTCACACACAAGCCAGTTTATAGTATCATCAGCAGGTCGGGTCTATTGTAGGACATATTTCCCAGGCACCTTAATAACAGGTCACATGGCATAGAAATGCCCCCGGGATTTCTAGTAATGCCAGTCACTGCTTTTGCTCTCCGAATTTTGCCAGACAACATACCAAAAAATAATTTTTTCAACTGAAATGGCACGAATTGAACGGTAGTTCTGCTAATGCACTTTTTCTAGCACTGCTCAAAACTCCACAAAGCTCTTCTCAAAGATTCTTGGAGATGACAATACCACAAACCAAACATTTATATATATCTATCAAGTTTCCTAAATACAGGCTTTCAAACTGAACACTTTTCACATTTTTTGGCACACTGCTAAAAGAGCCACACAAATAGCCCAGGCTACAAGTCATATCAGGCCTGATATGATTATCCTGGATATGGACCACATGAGGTAGTTGAGCTGCTCAAATACTACCATAAATTAGGCATTTTTATGTTTAGACACAATTTAATTTGGGGTAAAAAGATTGACAATGAAACTTCAAGAAGTAGCTATAAGATTACCACAATATCTGTATTTTTTAATTAGCATTGTAGGTTTAAATATTTTGTTCAGCTTTCTGTGTCTGCTGTGGCATCTACTCCTACTCAAATACTGAGCAAACTGCCCTGAGCTAGATCAATATATTGTTAAAAACCCACCCTGTTTTGCAGACTAGCAAACAGAGTACATGAAAGCCTTGCTGCAAAGCAAATGTAATGTATGTGAATGTAAATGTAAGGCAACATTGAATGGAGGGCTTCAGCAGAGGGGCCCAGATGCTAGCAGGCACCATTTGCATGTGAGCTTGAGCTATTGAGCTAACATTAACCTTTGATCCACATCACAGATATCTCACAGCCCTCTGACAGACTAATTCCAAGAAAGCACAACTGTTCTCAATTTCTACACTTTGTCCACATCATGAACAAAGTTTTCTTATGCTTGAGCAGGTACGAAAGCATACATTATTAATGCTTACATATCAGCCTGTAACTCTCATACTTTCTCCCCTTCTTATAAAACTGATTGATTATTGGGGCTTAAGGGCACACCAACTTTAGCGGTTATATAGCGCCCAATCTTATGAAACCATCATCTTCCTCGCTCATAATGATATCAGCAAGGGAAACTGTGGTGAGCATTCCCCAATATTGCTATTTATCCAATAGTAGGAATAATTAGCCATAATTGGGATGCTCCACTGCAAAATGGCAGTATTTACTCCCAAAAATGTCAGTGGTCAGGACCTTTTTTCAACAGGCTGCCAGAAAGAAGGACACTCTCTGCCTCATCATTCACACTTTTAATCATTTGTTTAGGAATTCTACATTGAAGTAGAGAATCCACCTTCAAATCTAACCTGGAATATTTATCTGAAATTCAAAATCTCACTCAATTTGAGAGTAGAAACACAAAACTGCAATAAGAGGATCTTTTAAACTTGAATTGGAATATTTTATCCTTCTTCAGACAAAGAGATGCAGAATATTCCAATAAATAAAACGTTCAAGTGACTTCATTTTCTCCAAACATATCCTGTGAAGGACATGGCCAGTGAGTGCTCAGGCTTGCAGAGAATTAAGACCAAGACAACTATGAAAAACTTGTCAAGACAACAATGAAAATTCTGTTTGAGGGCTATAAGCTTTAATCCAGCTCAAAATAGGTAATTCTGCAGTTTTAATATTGTGTTATACCACCAAGGACCAAAAAGTATCAGTTGTTATAGGTTTTACCTTCCAGCAGTGTGGTTCAGTCTCAAAATTTAAAGAAAAACAGTACACCATTAGGTGACTGTTTCAATGGATACACAGTGATACAGTGGATACATAAACTCAGGATACACAGTGGATGCATAAAGTCATCACTAGTGGACACATCTGGTAATCTTTCCTCAGCACTACAAAACAAACAGTGCTATCATGTTAGGGATATATCACTCGACAGACCTGGCGTTTCTGTGTTATTGTAAAGAAGCCAATCCACAATGAGGAACAGATCACACTTTTGCCATGGAAACTAAATCTGTGAACTTTTAAAACTCTATTACTTTTGTTTTGACTGCATAGCAATTAATCATTAATGAAACCTACAAAAGAAAAATGCACAAAGAAAGGAAACTTTGTATAAATTGACCAACTTTTACTATATTCAGTGTATTGTTCATTACCTATTGGTTTGGGGCAGCTTTTGCACATTAATGGGCCAGGCAAGGAAGTCTTGGAGCAGAAACTGACCCTTGAGCAGCACTGATACACTGAGGCAGAACATAGGCACTGAAAAGAAGAAAAATGAGAAAATAAACTTATTATTGTTTATAGCAGCCTTTTTCAGTAAATAATCAACATGTATGCCCCATTGGAGGGAGAGCTCTGCCCAAGCAACCAAATTTATTCCCCAATTCAATTGGGGCAGGATTTGAATTGACCCAAAATAATCACAGCAAAGCCTGCCACGTTCTCTAGACTGGTCCATCTCCCAGTCTGCAGAACGTGGCAGATTTAGACGAGATCTCGTTAGGGCAGCCTCGGGGCAGACCTACCAATTTGGGGCAGCTTTTGGTCGATCTTGGGGCAGATGGGGGCTCTTGGGGCAGGAACTAGTACTTGGGGCAGCGGTCGGCACGGGTAATCACCGAGGGAAGAAGAAAAATAATGAAAAGGAACGACAATCATTAGTTAAAGTTGCGCTGAAAAAGCTGAATTGTCTCAAAAGCGTCATGTTTGTCGTCTAGAGAAATATGGTTAAAAAGATACCAAACAAAGGAAATTTTTAATAGATGTAAAGTCAAAGTTCCCGGAAGTGAATAAAAATCAGGCAACAGGCGCCTTTTTAAAGCTAAATTTAAATTTATTTTCTAAATTTGTAATCTAAACCTAGTTTTAGTTACAAAAAACAATCTTAAGACTTGAAATAAAATTTCCCTGTATGTACTTTTTTTGCATTTCCTCTGCTATGTTTTGATCGCCAAAGGCCGGCAAATCGGGTCTATGTCAAAAGGTCCACTGTTCAAAGGGTCCACCGTTCAAAAGAAAATAATACCAGCCCCTCCCCCTAAGAACAAATGCTAGTCATTGATGTGACGTCACAAAAGCGTACGGGAATCATTCTTCGCTTGGGTCTTGTGAAAACTAGGGGTGAAAATATTCCAAATTTTGTCATGCTTTCATGCAAATGTGAGAAAATGGAAGGGGGAAAATGCTTTAGCTGTGGAAAAATTATTCTTTATCGAATTTAGTTATCAATTGAAATATTTTTTAAGCTATTGATTATACGGCGTGAAAGCAGTGGCAAATGACGTCTTTAGGGGAAAATACTTGCTTGTAAATATACCTTTGAATAAAAGTATTCTTGAAGTCGTGTATCATGAATGCAAGATAGCTGCTGCTGTGTGTGGAGGGTCGTGAGTGCGTTGCCATCGTCGAGTTGGATGCACGGTTTTCTTTCATTTCTGGGTGTTTCGTTTAAAATGGAGTAGATAAACGTATATCGGTAAAAATACCTCCCCGTTGGAGGAGTCTGCCCCAGCATCCAAATTTCTGCCCCAATTGGGGCAGGCTTTGGCTGCCCCAAGCGCCTCGTCGAGTCGCCTGCCACGTTCTGCAGACTGGTCCATCGCCACTGTGATCTGATCATTTTTGCTATGAACTTGTCACAGAGGTTTGAATCTAGGATGAATAGTATATCTTGGTCATTGTAAAGACTCCAAAAACAAGGGAATATCCCTGTTGGTGGAAATTCGGTGACTGACAAATTTAGTTCCATAGCATGGGTTACCTACCTATAATGGAGTTTAAAATCTGTTCAGGTTAAGTACCAAAACCAAGATAAAATTGGATATATCATGAAATATACACAAAATATGAAACTTTTTCACCAAAAAAGCGTGTGTTGGCGTCTTAGAGCGCTTCAACTGCCAGGGTCATAACGAGCGCCAATTCTCTAAGATAAATTCACGAAATCCTTCCGCGACTGCAGCCTTTGCAACATACCTTCAACTGAATCCTGCTGGAGGTACCTTTCCATCCAATTTAGATATCCGACAATTTCACGTTGAATTCGCAATTAAATTAAGCACACGTCCGGCATATATTTAAAACAAATAAACCAAACCCGAATCGCGCTCTCCACCACCACATCAACACAACAAATTTTGGGGCGCACACACTTGTTCGCTGTTTGCAGTCAGCTGATTCAGAAGTTCGAAACATGTTAGCCAGCTGATGTATATATATTTTTGCCTAAAATAAGTGTCTTAGTTAAAGATATCTATTTATTTTACGGAAAAAAATTTATTTTTCATTCAATTTCAAATATTTATTTATAATTTTTTTTAAAAACGTAAAGCAAGTTGTAGTAGCTTTAGTTTAGTCTCTGATATGAAACAACGCTCTTATCAGTTGGCAAATATAATACCTGCCATCACTTGAAATTTGTAAATTTGAGCACCCTACTAACTGAGCAGAAAAAGGTTTCGATCTTGGTCCAGGCAGGGGAGCCATATACAAACACCCACAGTTGAAAGTTTTAAAGGGACATTGTCGCAAAAATTTTTATTGGCTAGATCAAAAGGTTACAAAAAGTTGTTTCAGGAGTCATATTCTCATTTTTGCAAATTCAGGCTCAAAATGCCTGAAAATCGGCCTCAAAGTCAACATTTATAGACGACTTTACCGAGTCCTTATGGTAACGATAGAGTGACGTAGACCCGGCTATAGCTATCAATTTATATATGAAAAAATGTCAAACATTTCTTTTAAAGCAGTTCAGTAGCTAAAACCTATAACATGAAAAATTATTCTATAAAAATATATTTCCAAAATGCTTTTGAAAGAGAAATATAGTACTTTAAAGAAATACCATCAACCAATCAGAAGCCCAGTCCTTATAGGATCTGGTCACGTGGGCTTATCTTACATCAATGTGATGTCAACATGGCTACCGATGAACTATCAATATTCACCATTTCAAAAACCGCGGCAAACGCGAAGATATAAATACAAATTCTATAACACTAATTAGCGCTGCGGTCAGGCCCGAATACCCTAAAGATTATAATTAATAATTGTTTGTTATTGCATGATTGCATTGCAGCTGAAATGATACAATAAAAAGATACGGGTAGCGCGATCCAGAAGAGCCTCCTTTGAGGCATGAAGAAAGCTTTGGGTGGTTTTTTCGGACGAGGAGACTGTCGCCTCTCCAGTCTCGTGGATCAACATATCGTCGGTAATCTGCACGTAGAATATTTTGAGCCTTTGATGTGGTCAATTGAGATTTTCTTAGAGGTAAAAAATCTATGCGTGAAAAGTTAATGAAATAATATGAATTTTTGCCATTCATCTTTGCTGGCCACCAATGCTTATTGAAGTTTTATGTAGTGAGTGTAGTGAGTTAGTCAAACACTAATCCTATCAAGTATGGGCAATGCATTTAATGTTTCTGTTCTGCATTAATTAGGTTCATGAAGTTGCCAAAAAGCAAATTGTATGCTTAATTGATAACTATTCATTTTGGCCCACTGTTATAGCTGTGGTCTCGTTTCGTCTGTCAACACCAATCAGCGAGCAGCATTGAGTCCCAGTCTGCAAAGTATGGCAGCAGGCTAGACGAGTCACACCAGCCACCTAAAATCATTGCACTGCCAGACACCAAAAATTCACACCAAACTGCTATATACCATAGAGAAAATGCACCCTTTCCTACCCACACAATGCAATGCTACCTCTTGTATTAGTTAGTTAAGTACTTGTTATAAGGTCCCCTCGTGTGTCTTTATAACCATTCAGCCATTATTTGTTTGGTTTTCAGTGTCACCTTCCGTGCACCAGTCTGGGAAATTCACACCAGGTTGATGAACTTCACACCACTCACTCTTCTCTCCTAGGGCACTCACCCTGACGAGATCTCGTTGAAAATGCCATACTTTGCACACTGGATTGAGTCTATGTCACATGGCTATAGCCTCTCCCTGAGAACCAATCTTAGAACCAATCTTAGATTTATCCATAATCCATAATATTTATTTCATGGTACAGAAAAAAACACAAAGGCTGCTGCGAGGAACGCAAAAGCGCCGAAGCGCTTAAATCTAGGCGTCCCACGCAAACACAATCATGGTGCCATCTCAGCGCCGCCAGAGAGGCCACCGCACCGCCGCAACACACGCCATCGAAAGTACGGCTCACTACACCACATCGAGCACTGGCTATAACATGATTAATTTAATGACTCTTGTTAAATAACGAACCTTTTTGTGCCATGAACAAATTGAAAAACTGCGTGAGCTACTGCCCTGTCCTTGCCTGGAGCGAGATTTCGACCATGGATTTATATGTCAATTTTGTTTTTACGATGCATGTTTCTGAAAGCATGATTTAATATCGTAGATATGCTGTTTTCCATAAGAGTTCTTTGAGGATCAAAACGGGGACATTGCAGAAAATAATGTTCTGTATTTTCATTTTGATATCCGCACGAGCAGGAGGGGGAGTCCGAATTTTGAATTTGGTAGGCGTGAGCATTTAGTTTCGAAATCCCAAGTCTTAACTGTGTTAAGCAAGAGTTCTGAATTTTGGATCCTAATGAATAGTATAACGGTGGTTGGTTGACTTTGAAGTGATCTCTTAGGTGTTTCAAGAAGACCCTAGGCGAGTTGATTTCTTTCATTCGATTCGGGAGCTTGTTAAATGACTTGATTGCACTTGGTAGGAATGAGTGGCTAAAGTTTGCCGTTCGAAAAGGAATCTCCGTTTTTTGGCGCGATGTACGTAATATTCTGTTTACTGTGTTGTCCCTAGTGTTTGGTAATATTGCGCATACGTAAGTGGGAGTGTTATCTGAGTAAAGTTGATGAAAAAATTTAATTTTATGCAATTCTCTCCTAGATTTCAAAGAATTCAAGCCCAAATCCTGCATCAGCTTCCCGGTAGACGTTCTGAAGGGAGTGGATGTTATCAGTCGTCCTGATCTGTTTTGTAGTCTTTCGAGTCTCTGGCTGTCATGTAAAGTCAATAGTCCGTCATAAATAATGTCTGCGTAGTCAAAGTATGGCATTACGTAGGTAAGGTAAATCTGGTGTAGGGTTGACCTGGACAAGTAGGGGGTAACTGGGTACAGTGGGCCAAGCGTCATATTGACTTTTTTAACTATATCGTTAACATGTTCATGGAATCTCAAATCATTGGAAAATGTCATTCCCAGATGCTTGTGTTTAGCGGCGACTGGAATGACTAGACCGTCAAAAAATAGTTTTGGAACGGTTTTTTGTCTCCGGTAGGAAAATGTTTGTTGTATTGTTTTTGAGCCGTTAAACGTGATAAGCCAATCCTGACCGTATTGTTGAATTATATTTAGGTCGTTTTGGAGAGATTCTTGCCTAATGTGAAGATTTTCCATGTTGTGGCTGCCAAAAAGACAGGTGTTGTCGGCAAAAAACATCATTTCATTGTTTGTTTTTCCTGATAATCCATTTAAGTATAATA
Organism: Lepas anatifera; assembly: GCA_034440635.1. Lineage (NCBI taxonomy): Eukaryota > Metazoa > Arthropoda > Thecostraca > Lepadidae > Lepas > Lepas anatifera. Next base: position 44,234 of record JAOTON010000083.1, read on the forward strand.
ACGCGAGCAGGGGGCCCAGAACAGAACCCTGTGGACATCCGCCGTTTAAAGATGACAGTGAGGATTTAGAATCATTAATGAATACACACTGTTTTCGATCAGTCAGATAGGAACGTAACCAAGGTAAAAGATCAGTCAGTCCAAATTCTCGTTCACATTTGAATAATAGTCCCTTGTGCCAAATTTTCTCGAAATAGCGTGATATGTCTAAATACAGTATTGTTTGGTCTTGTCCTTTGTCCAACGTGTCGTACAATGTGTGGGTGAGGTAAAATAGTTGGAGGTGTGTGCTGTGTCCTGGTCTGTACCCCCTCTGTCTTTCCGTCAACAGGTCATGCTGTGTTAAATGGCCGTAGATTTTCTTGAAAATTATTTTTTCAAAAACTTTCGATAAAGAGCAAAGCAAACTAATTGGTCTATAATTGGCTGCATCGGCGGGGTTACCTTTATTTTTATAAATTGGCTTAACATTTGCTATCTTCCATGATGTTGGGAATTTGCCTTGTTGAATCGACTTATTAAATAGTTGGGCTAAGGGCTCGGATATTATGACCGCGGTTAATTTAATAATTTTGACCGGAATTTCATCAGGGCCGGTAGATTTGTTTTGATTTAGTCCGTTGATTGTTTTCAGTACATCCCTTTCTGTAATAATTGGTTTTAGCATTTGCGGCACAGCGGGAGTCGGGGTTTGTTTAATTTGGTGAGTATCACCATCAGGCAAGTGTGTCTGCGACACGAAGTAGTTGTTCAAAATTTCGGTTTTTGCGGTGTCTTCTGTAACGAGGTCTCCGTTATTATTTTGTAAGGGAGGGATGCAATCATCTTTTGTTTTTCCTGTCATCCGACGAATCGTTTGGTGATATTTGTGAGGGTTTTAACGACTTTCTAATAGAGACGAAGCCTGTTGCCGGAGGAATTTAGCTTTTAAATCTCGGGACATCTTAGTCACGTTGTTTCTACATTGTCTCCATTTGGTCCAATGGTCGTTTAAATTGTCCCTATTTTTGTTTTCCTGGGAACGCGCTTGTTTGAACAGCCGATCACGTGTTTTGATTAGCCGTTTAAGATGCGCATTCATCCAAGGCTTATCTTTCGTCCTGAATGTGATATTCTTTTTAGGGATGGCGTTTTTAGCTGCATCAAGGAGTGTCGATGTGAAGAGTTCTGTCGCTCTGTCAATGTCGTTATCCAAAATATCCGTCCAGTTAATCGTGATGAGTTGGTTTGTCAATGCCTCCGGGTTTAGCCTTGAATAGTCCCATATTGTTCTCGTTTTCGTCCTAGAGCGTGTAAATTTACCCTTGATTGAAACAAATATCGGGAAATGGTCGATATTTGAAAACGGAGGAAGGATTCCACTTTCAGTAATTATTCCAGCGTCTGAAACCATACACAGATCCCGAAGATTTTTCGTGTCACCTTCCATTCTCGTAGGTTCATGTATTACTTGTGTGAGCGATAACGTTTCTACTGTATCTCGAAGTTTCATTTCAAAGCTAGAAATCGGGGAGTGTTTGATTTTAGGATTGCTTAGGTATACGTTTCCAGCATTGAAATCACCTATCGTTATAATTGAGGATGGGTTGTACTTATGTGCTAGGTTTACAGTTTCGGAATAGTGATACAAAAATGTGTCCAATCGTTCAGCTCTAAGGTTTGGTGGCAAGTAAACGCAACAAATTATCAATGTAACATTATTAAACCTAACTTTCGCCCATATCCACTCTTCATCAAAAACCTCTAAGTCAGGGGAGTCTAGTTGCCGCTAGTGAAGGGTTGAAATACATTGCTACTCCCCCTCCGCTGCGGGATCTGTGACGGACAAACGGTTGGTGAAAGTTATTTAACTTGAACAGACTGGGGTGTACAGTGCTATCCAATTTGGTCTCTGAAAGCCCCAGGACTTTGATTTCATTGCTCTCTGTGAAATGTTCCAGTTCGTCACGTTTGATACCTGATGTAATACTATTTATGTTGACATGAGCTATTTTGAAATCAATATCTGTTTTGTCTGGGCCAGGATTCGACTCAACCCCCGCGATTATAAGATTTTGAGCTAAGTCTGGGAATAAGTTGAGGATCCACCATGCGCAAGAAAGTCTTTGCTGGATTACGACTCGGTAATAGGACAGCAGCTCGCTTTTGACATTCAAAAAAGTGATGGAATTCCGATAATAGTAATTCGCCAGTGCCTCGACTAGGTTTACAAAGTAAGTCAAACGGCAGATCGGTGTGGGCGGGCGCCCACCACCTTGAAACTTGCTGAATGATTGTTAGGGGATACGAAAACATGTACATAACTAGGATGAAAGCAAGTCAGATAGAAAATACATGCGTTCGAAGCACTCGGCGTGAATCTTTAAACAATCACTGTACTTCTAGACTATTTTAACGAAAAATCACTGCTGTTTATCCGGCGAATTGATTGCGATTACGTTTGTGTTATGCGAATGACAGATAGTTGCAATGTGTTGCAACAGTTTGTTTGTGCCACGAGCTCATTGATGCAGATAAATACACTGGCTCGCAACAAAATGAAGGCAAATAATTCCCACTAAATATCTAGTACAGGTGCTCAAGCTTTGTTAGCGCCAAAGAAACACTGAATGTAATTACGGCTAGCTTTCTGATGTTCGACTATACAAAACAGGTACATTTTAAGCAAAAATGTCTCGATAATGAATCTATATATCACGTTGCACTCACTTTGCACTCATCAGCGCTCACCGGCGCGGCCCCCTCACCGCGGAGCGGCCGCGCCGAGACTGCTGGGCTGTGTCCGCGCGGTGTTGACCTCCCGGGGAGCGGCCGGTCACCGGTGCAGCGGCGGCGCCAGAGTACCGCCGCGATGGGGTCACCGCTGATGGTGTCGCCGCTGATGGTTGTCGCTGATGCTGAACCGATGCTGTTCCTCCCCTCTGACCTGAAGATCGTGGTGATGGCTGGCTGGCCCTGCGGCCAGAGGCGTCACCAGGCGCAGCTGATTCGTCCTGGGCTTGATCAGGTGCGTCTATGCGCGCTGCCGTCGTGCTGCGGGGTCGCAACACCTCATCCGCTGCGTTTAGAGCACTATGTTCGCCTACAAGTCTTCTGAGGTCTTCAGTGCTCCGGATGATTTTGGTGGAGCCGTTGTCGCCGACACGCACCTTCATTTTGCCCCCGTCAGTCCACGCCGCTGTTAGGCGTCCTTCTCGTTTTAGTTCACGGGCGGCGAACATCACGGCGTTATTGTACCTGGTTAAGTTGTCCGAGATGTACACATCCTTCACCATGCGTTGTGTCAGAGCTGTGTCATGGGGAAGCTCAATGCCCCTCAGGTTCTTCCTTTCTCGGTAGAAATGTTCGCGCTTCAAGTAGCTGACGAACTTCACCAGAATTGGCCTAGTTTTGCCTGGGTTCGTACGCCCCAGACGGTGAACGGCATCAATGTCCTCGGGCTTGATCGGCACATCCAGGATGCGGCCCAGCTCGATCACTAAGCCTAGTGTAGACTCGCCTTCGTGCTCAGTGATTCCACTTATCATAATATTGTTCTTACGACTGTATTGTTCAATCTCATTTAATTTGATGTCATATTCTTCCATTTTGTCACTCAGCTCTTTAAGTTCATCCACACATTTCTGAGATACAGCATGGCTGTTGACTAACGCCGGTGCGGAGCTGAACCACTCCTGGAGGATCTTACCGACTTCAGGATCCTTTAAACTCTCCTTCAGGGCTTCCGTAATGTTCCTTGCATCCATGGTGGGCGCCTACCCTTTCACTATTCACAGGTAATGTTCTATGTCGGCACTAGTCACTTCTGACACTTCTCGCTGTGCCGTGGCTAACAGCGGTGTCTCAGCTGGCGAGCGGAGCGCGAGCGCTGCGTGACCTGCCCCGGCGGCGATCGGTCACCAACCACCATTTACAGGCTGGCTACCTGCTGTGGTGCTGCTGGAAAAACAGTAACAGCACAACAGTGGTAGTATACTTTTTTGTGATTGGTAGATAAGTATTCTGGTTCATTTTTGTCTGATTAGCCATAGCACATACTAGAGACAGTTGTGGTATTTCTTTTCTAGAGGAGAGGCTCGAGGGCTCGCGGACAAGGCTGTGCTGGCAGACGGAACAAGGCTTATGAGCAGTGTCAATGCCAAAAGTCCTCATTTTATTGTTCCACAGGTGAACTTGTGTACCAAAATAGGTGAAAATCATTTGGTGATGGCAATTCCCCAATGATTATTTAAGCATATTATTTTTGAAGTGCCCATATTCTCTCTGTTTTTGGTCTAACTTTATATTTACAATATTTGTGCACTCTAGTAAAAGTCTATATCAAGCTTGTAATTTGAATTACAAATTTCTACCTGTTACAAATACTGGCTCTGCACAATGTGTGCATGCTAGTGCATTTGCTGCTTAGCTTACCTTCTTTTAAGTATGAAAATGTTTTTGATTAATTTTACAGATTGAAACAGATTTTCCATTTATTTTGGTACCATACAGTACATAGTAGTCAGTGTACTCCTATCTACTTATCAGATCCATTTACTCATATTTCAAGTGCTACTGTTTGTTTCCAGACATGAAAAAGACTGTAGCATGAATTCATCCATCTGCCCTCGGAAAATGCCCATCTGCATTCATGCCCATCTGCAGATGAATTCATCCATCTGCCCTCTGAAAATGCTCATCTGCATGCTTTTTATAATTGATATTAAAAATGAACTGATGGAAAGCTAGGATAAGATGTATTATGATTTGAAACACTAGGAGTGTACCCAATACAACAATATAATTGTGAACAAAGAGTATGGATAGACATGTAGGAATGACAGGAGGGCAGTCTTGGGTGATGCAATTTTTTGTGTTTTCCTGGAAAAATATATGAAAGATTAGGCGGGTCGCTTCAAAGAGAAAATTTGTTTACTAGAAAACCTGTCTTTTGTAGCTGCTGTGTATCATCAAGCTATCGTCCCAATGGACCAGCTTGTGTATGATCATTTTGCTTGTTAGTTGGAATGGGATGAACCCAATCAGACCGATTCTCCCATAGACCTGAAATTTGGAATATTTGTTTCCTATTGTGGGCCAGTGTTGAAATAATGTATTGTAATTTATAAAAAAGCATGAATTTGCATGGTTCCACCTGACCCCTCCACAAACCCATGATCTAGACTATAGATCGTCTTTGGGGATGTCTTTGTTCTTGAATATATATATATATATATATATATATATTGCATATGTTTAAAACAAGATTCAGTGATATCTTGTTTGCTTTCATTGTGGGCTTGTGATATTTTATTGGTACCATTTATTTGGTCCCATTTGTTCCTGCTGTGAAAATATCTTCTAATTTAAGAAGAGCCTACCCCAGCAAGCTGAACGCAAAACAGAAATAATCAGGTGCTGCCCCTCGACAGTGACTATCGCAAATTACGCCTGCTGCTGGAAGACAAGCTTCAGAGGACGAGCAATGGAATCCCAGAGTTGGCAGAGTACCACAGCCAGCAGTTTTTGCATTGAACACGAACCTGCCTGAGTGCACCTCGGTCGTCCGCCTGTGTGCTCGCAGTATACTTTCATGTATGTGCGTAAGTTGTGTTTATCGCGGTATATTAAGGCAAATCCTCTGAGGACCTCAGTAAAACATGCCATTAAAAGTATTTTTTAGCCTAAAGGTAAGAAAACTAGTAATGCAAAGGGTCTTTATAGTAAAAAATCAAGTGGTCAGATTTTGTTGGTGGTCGTACGTGCGAAAGTCGGCGAAAATAATAAGTGACACCTCTGTGCTCAGACTATTGCGGTGAACATTTTATCAAACCGTGTAGCACTTATTGTGGACAGATGCAAAATCTGTTATGCTTTTGATGTACACTCAGTATTTGGTTCGCTCCCAGCCTTCCTAGAGTGCACTTCAAGGACTGGAAGCCAGGAGCTGCATACCCACTGGTGGGTTCAGGGAAAAGTTTACTTTCCTCCCAAACTCTGCGATTTTCACCGACCTTTAAAAAAATGTGTATTCATGATTTTGGACCCTGTCCTCCCCTCCCCCCCCACAAAAAAATTGGCCTGGATCCGTCACTGACGTACTGAGTTATATCCTCTAGTCCACGTTGCACTCGGAAGACTGCTCGTTGGGGACTCGCAGACCTGATTGTTGCACGCGTTTCTCACCTGCCGAGGGTTATCACTCGCTTGTAATTTCCTGGTAGGTTATATTTTCTCATGTTTTTGTGAGATTAAATATAAGCCTCATTGATCAACTGATATCTGTTGGTTTTTAAAAGTAGATGAATTTTGCATTGCGTAGCCGAGGATCATGATTATAAATTGGTAAGATGTTTCATGGCTTTGCCTCTCGAATTCTTGACGCAAAATGGAGCCTGTGATCACACTGTGCTCACATATTCGGGCACAGCCCTTCGTCAGAATCCTCATAATACAATAAGCGAAAACTTTTGGTCATAGTGTGACCAAGGCTTGAAATTTAGATCTGATTTGGAAATCGAATGCTGGAAAAATGCAATTCAGTACTGGAATATTCAAATATTGGAACTCGATTTGAGGTTATCCTAGCACTCTAACTAAAAATGTATGTGTTCACCTATTATATTATGAGAATTTTGGTGAAGGGATGTACCTGAATATTTATCAGTGTATTATTAGCCCCATTTTGGAACTATGATTCGAGGAGGCTGGTCATGAAATATCTTATCAACGTAGATAATCTAATAAACAATCTAATAAAAATAACGGTTAATATACTATTTTATATAATGATATGATGTTATATGAAGTGCTTCTGGAATTGTTTGTTCTATTTTTAGAAAGGACCGTTTCCGAACTCCGAAGTATTAAAAATAAACGCTTATCATTTTCATAAACAAATGTCACTCATGAGGCTAACAGCTTGCTTGTCTTAAAGCTGCGATGCGTCTTCTTAGATTTAGACTCTGTGACTACCAATGTTAAGATTAATTATAGAATCCTTTTTATTTAATACGAACTGTTCCAGGCTATAATTTTGAGGTATATTTTCTTGATGTGCCCTGATCAGAAACTAACTCAACTTGAAGTACGAAACAATGTATTCTTAAATCTTGTATATCTATATACGAAAAAAAATTAGAAAGAGCTACCACCACGGACAGAGGAGTGAGGTGGCCAGTCCATCTCCAACCTGCAACACACAACAAACGTTCCCCCTGAAACAAAAAGTGATCAGTTTTGGGTTCGTGGTGCGTTCCACACTTTTGTTAGTTCATCCAAGGATCGTGGTGGCTGCTCTCTGGTTCCCCAGTTCTGACGCATATCAAGAGTTATTCTTCCGTATCACATTCAGCTATTCTCCGGTTCTCTAGACTACGTGTTTTTATATTCTCCGGAGACCAAAGAATTACAATTATATCAAAGATTTAGATGTCGACGGACACATTTAATCTGATTGATTGATTGAGTGTTCCGACCATATGGGAGGGGGCGCCCTGCAGGCGCCCCAACCGCCGCAGGAACATCGCCAGCCGTCGTGGGTCCGCCAGCGCTTCCCGGATGGGCGGGTCGTCCCGTCCAAATATGTCCCAGCGCAGGTCAGCGCACGCAGGGCACCGGGTCAGAAGGTGGTGGAGGATCTCGTCCTCTCCATCGTCGCATTCCTGTAACGTGGCCTCCGGGTTCAGGCCGATCCTCTTTCGGTAGCTGCACAGGAGAAGGGAGTGGCCAATGCGCAGGGGCTCCACCTCCACACTCTCCTGCCGTGAAAGGCCCAGGTGGTCTTTCAGGGTGGTCCACCCTGGGAGACCGCCACATTTAATCTCAAACACGTTTTATCTCGTACGGATTAACGTTTTATCTCGTTGTTTTACCAGATTAACACGCGCATTGACGGGGCTCTGAGCCACCTTCGCTTTGACAGGGGGGTGCGGGTACCCCCTAAAACCTCCAGAACCACGGTAGGTAGTGAAAAATGGTAAACGGCTTTGGGTAGCCCATACGCTTCTCCATCGAAATATTTTAACCATTTTGTCAGGTCACTTCAATCGGATGAGTTCACTTTGTTCCGACTTATGTTGTCTTAAACTTTGAGGTCAGGTCACTTGACCTGTACTGGTGACCTGACCTGAGATGACCTAACCTTAAAATTTTGACAAAAGTTGTAAAAATGATGAGAGAGGGTATGTCAAGTTTTTTAACCCGAGTTTATTTTTAACCCGAGCGTGTTAAGTACCTACCTAATAAATGTGTGATGGCTTAAATTCCGTGGCGGCGCCCCTGCCTAGTTTTCTTTGCCTAGTGTTAGGAGTGTATGTTTTACCATGTACTGCGTTTTTACTGTTAATATACGCGTATGGATTAAGGTGCGGCGGCGCGTAGCGCCGCCGTTTTTATGTTCTATCCGAAAAACCAGACGGGGGCGGGTACCCGCCTCCCGTCAATGCGCGTGTTAACCCGCGCCCCACCGGGGGTCCGGCGCCACCTTCGCCCCACCGGGGGCCATCGATGGCCCCCCTCTAACTCCGAAAATATGGGCGTTAGCGCAAATCTGCAAAGTGCACTAGAAAGCTCGCGTGAATTCAGTAAGAAATTACTTAACATGTTTTAGTGTTCAGGTCAATGGTTTGACCTCCAGAGGTCAAATTAGGTCAAGATCGGCTATTTTCACTCAAATATGCAATGCTTAAGCAAACTAGGCATAACTCTTATGCCCTTAGAGCTATTGAGGTGTGGGAAAGTACATTTGATAGGAAATTGCCAGTACTTTTTCTGCTATGGAAACGTAAAGACCTCCCGCCAGTAGTTTGACCTCCAGAGGTCACCTCGTGACCTAGTATGACCTGAGGTCACGAAAGGTCAGAAAGTGACCTTGCCGTATATCAAATGAAAGCCAATGACGGGACAAACACGATGGTGTTTTTTTCAGCGCTCTAGCTTATACAGGTCAAAGTTATTGTCAAAATACTGTTTTTGACCCCTGGTGACCTTGGATGACCTTGGGGATGTCAAAGGGCAAATATGGCCCCTGGAACCCGTGAAAGGGTGTCCAAAAACGCTTTTCTGATCAAGCTGAGCATTTTCAATCGTTTTTGTGACTTTTAGATCATAAGACAGCTTTTCCCATGCTTTTTCAATGGGAGAGGTCACCTCGTGACCTGACCTCAGGGCACGAAATCGAAAAATCCCGGATATACACCTTGTAGACCCTGGAGGGGTATTAAAGTGTAGGAAGTTTCAAATCGATCGACTCCGAAATGTAGCTCTTACAGAGCTCTAAAGCTGAAGTGAGGTGACCTTGGTTGAACTCGTCTGGTGACCTGACCTTAGGTGACCCGCGGTAAAAATTTCAGGGATGGTGGGAAAATGATGCAGTAAGAGGTAGAGCCCTCAACCACGGTGCTGCGCCTCATCGTCTTTCTGCTATCCCGGAAAAACCTTAGGGGGCCTATAGATGGCCCCGGTGGGGCGAGGTTTAAACGATTAATTAATCTCGAGACACATTAATCTCGAGATTAACACATATAATCTCGAAGAGCCACCCCTGCTTTTTATTGGGCCGGTTTCTGGTTCTTGGTTTGCACGAAAACCGGTCAGCCTTCAAGAATGGCCTTCAGCAAAGGACACAAAAGACATTTTCGAACGGCGAGCAGCGTGTCCCGCTGGTCAGAAAACAGGGGAACTGGTCTCCAATAGAAGGAAATCTGACGAATTGAGAACCATTGCAGGGAGCTGGAGACAAGCCGGTTCCAGTTTGGCACGCCGGTCAGATTATAAAAATATTTGGGGCTAATATTCCCTTTCCCTCAACTACCCGGACGGAGGGATAACCAGAAGAAATTGTCCTTAGAATATTTACTTCATCCCATAGCAGGATCCAGGAGGGCAAAGGGGGCACGTGCCCCCCTCCCCTCTCTGATCAACTCTCGGTGAACCCTAAAATGTCGCGTCCCATCCCCTTCCCCAGGATGCGAAAATCGGCGCACACTGATAGGATTTAGCGTCCATCTGATAGGTTTTGCCGGTCAAAGGTGGTGCCCCCCTGGTCCGGATGGTGCCCTCCCCGGAAGTTACCCCCCGATCGGCAATCATGGATCCGACTATGCTTCATCCATTAGTACGCATGAACAAACAAGAAGAAAATCAGAAAAATTGTTTTTACAGTAAAAACTTCCACGACCTAGATTCGAACCCGTATTACCCGTGTGAGAGTCTGGAATGGAGGCCACTATACCATCCCCGCTGTGCGACACCTGCCCGATTTTAAAACTTTCCTGATTAGTTTTCTCAAGCCGAATGTTTTGGACAAACTAATCTAATATTTGTATTTTTTGAGGGTTAATAAAAATAAATTGAATACGAATACAGCATAAAAAATTTTCTACTCCCAAAAAATCATTTATAGAAATTTAAACTTTGATTGATAGAATAGAGGTGAAGAGCAGGTTACAGCCTATTATTGATATTGTTAGCAAATTTGAATAATTGTTGAGTGGCCTCCAAAAATTTAGCTGAAGATAAAGAAATGATTGATAGTACCATAATCAAGATTTTTCAAAGATTAAGAAACCACAATAAAAATTTTTGCGACAATGTCCCTTTAAGCAGGGTCCCGAAGTTTCATGCTGCCATATGATAACTCCTCCAAAAGACCGACTCTAAAAAAAGCAAGTCGTAAGCGGCAATTTGTTCCATCGATTGGCTCTCGGTTCTCTTCCTCACGCCCAAGGCCCTAAAAGATAAGGTTGGTCAAAGTCTCCTACCAAGTACCCAAGGCCTTTAAATGTAGAGGTAGAACGCTCCGCTCTCAAAAAATGGCAACCTCTTTTTTAGAGACTTTTACGTTTGTGACGTCAGCGATTGCTCTCGAGGTGGAGCCGCCCATTCATTGGATGAAAATCGGCTACGGATCGTGGGATGTTTGTACGGTTTCAACATGCATCTGGCGAGGGGCAGACCCAGGATGCATTACCCCACGTTCACAAAAAAGCAGTATTATTGCCCCTAACACGCAAACTATCTGCTGAGCCCCGTCTTCTTCCCAGACCCCGTTCAAGTTGTTCGGCAGCATTACGTCATCATGGCTGGAGAGGCACTACAGTTACTATGCAGGGCATTGAAGAAATTGCACTTTTTCGAAGCTCTAAATAACCTGTTTTAGAACTGTATAAACAAAACTTATATGGTTGAACAGAAAGCTAAAAGATTTTTATTTGTGAAACCATGAGACGTTTTGCAAAAACTCCAGTGAAGAATATTATTTTTACAAATTTTCCAGAGCGTGTCAAAATAAGGACATGTTCAGCACTAACAGCTGTTTCCAGTAAGACTAATCTCGATTTTAATTGGCTGTTGATTTCTGACCTTTGATTGGCTGTTGGTGGTACCTGCAGCAGAAGACAATAAACACCGGTGATCTCTTGAGCGAAGGTAAATTTATTTCTCTCGGCTATTAGGTAGGCCTGAGTTGATCAAATAAATGCATGCCCTTTCAACAAATTCTTTGAAGTGTTATAATTTTTTCATTAGACTTACGTAAAATACGCTGCTCGGCGTTGAGATCAAGGTTACTGTCAGATGGGTGAAACAAGTTGATTTCGATTTATACTAGATTGGTGCCAAATACGCCCAAACTTGGTATGTTTCAGCTGATCCTTCCAAAAACTTAGTAGAATCTCCTATAACTTAGTAGGAAAGGGCGGTGACATCATCATGGGAGGACTATATTTAGTAGGAAACTTGGTTGTACCCGTAGTTAAAGTACCCTGCTTCTTCCATACACAGCGGCAATGCGTTGCTAAGCATTTCTAGGCGATTGCTGACGTTATCACCGTGCCCAATGCCAGATTTGCGGTTGCCATTTTTGGCCTATGCAAAAGCCGGAGCGCAAGCCCCTGCCAAGTACCTACTCAAGACCCTAAAAGATAAGGTTGGTCCAAGTTTCCTACCAAGCACCAACTAGCACTTCACAGTAAATTGTTTTAATCCTGCCTGAAACAAAGTATTTAGTTACAATTTTTATTATATCAATTTTACTAATAACGACTATTATAGACAAATCAAGTTTCTATTTTGGATCATAACGTTTAAAGTGAAAATGGTATGTTTTTTTGCAGATCCAGTATATTCTAGGCTGGTATGATGCTAGATTTGCCCGATTTGCTATTTGTGCGCAACTGAGGCATACCTTTATGCATCTGATCTTTAGTGTGTTATTACGGAATTGTAATGAGTGATCGCCTGTGGTTGTGCTTCCTGTGGTGACGGTTAAAAGGGCAAATAATACTAATTGGTTGAAAAATTTCACTTCTTATTGCAGGGGCTACATTTTCTTTTTACTTGGAACTCTGGTATTCATGAGCATAGGGCGCTACTGTGCTCTTCTAGGATTCAGAAATTTCAAGAACTTGAATCCGTTCATATATATTCATGTCACACAGAGCACAACTGTTAATAATACAAAAACGCTGCAAAAATAGTTATAGGAAAGACAAGTGGCTGGAGTTAAATTTGAAAGACACTCCTTTGGGAGGACGAGGTGGACGGGGGCACCAGAGCTTGGGCATTCGCGGCGGCGACGGGGCCAGGGGCGCAGCGGAGCGCGCCCAACCCGTCGGTGGGGGGAGCGCGACGCAGCGGCGGAGGGACGCAGTAGCGGAGGGGGCTCAACGCAGCGGCAGAGGGAGCTCGATGCAGCGGCGGAGGGAGCGCGGCGCAGCGGCGGAGGGAGCGCGACGCAGCGGCGGAGGGAGCGCGGCACAGCGGCAGAGGGAGCGCGACGCCGCGGGCGGATGACACGTCAGTCTGCTTTGCTTAACGGCGCACGAGTCCGGATTTCTGAGGGGCATTCATGTGTTTGGGGACAGAGTGGAGAGGGTAATTTATTTAGGCACACAGCATCAAGGATAGCTCAATATCAATATAAAGATTGTATCAGTGCAGATTTGATACCATGAATGATGTGATGCATTGGTGATAAACAATACCTCAGCAGAGTTACAATCAGCTCATGTAGGGATGAGGCAAAAAAACAAGACACATAAACAAAACATACGCGGCGCCACCGCCCGACCGGCGCACATCGCAGCCGCGAGCAGCGGTCCGCAGCACCGACCCGTCCACAAACAGCTCGCACCACAGGACCTCGCCGCGAGCAGGACGCCGAAACCACCACTCGCCGCTGGGGCGGCTCAGCCCCCGGCGAGAGGCGCACCAGCGGGGTGCGCCCTCCACAGCTCCAGCCAGGTAGGGTCGAGAGGACAGGTGGAGCCACCTTCCGCCCCTCAGAGGGCGCCACCGCGCTCAGCGGGTAGCCGCAGCGCCAACAGGGCCAGCACCGGCGGCAACCCGACCCGCCAGGCAGCCCCCGCAGTACGCCGCTTCAGCAGCCGAGGTCAGCGTGAGCCACGGCGCACAGGCAGGGGAGCCCTAGCAGGGGTCGGGCAGAGGAGCCGCCGGTCATACCCAGTATGCGGCGCCCCACACTGCCGGGAAAACACATGTCAGTCAGGTGGGAATAGGACGGCCATTGGTCGCGCACCTAGTTGAGAGAGAGAGAGGGGCAGAGGGTTGGTTTTGATGGGTTGCGCGATTTGGGAGGATGATTTGGAATAAGACATGAGGGTGCCAGAGGTGATCCTGTTAGACTCCCTATACTGTCGAAATCATTTAACTAACGCACATAATCACGAGGTAATTTAGTAAGCGATAATAATTTCTTTTATTTTAGCCTTGAGAGTGGTGCATGTCTCGAAAATCACTAAGCAGAGTCATTTACAAACTAAACCTCGGATCCTAATATCTGAGTGTACAATCTAATCGACCAGACTACAGTTTAACCTAAGCCTAACCTAACCTTGGCCCCCATCCACAGACCAAACAGCATGAGCTTGCCGAATGCGGCGCAATCCACACCGCATCCACTGGCGTTGCCGATGGCACCACCAGGGAGAGCAGCGCGGATCACAACCCACGCTGCAACGTCTACGAAACGGGGCCCATATCAAATACATGTAACGGAAGAGGATACAAAATATAAATGTTGAGAAAATCCTGAATAAATCGATTAATAATCGTCAATATATAGCTTCTTCACAACTAGCTTGAAAAACGTTTTCGAAAGAGGTACATCGTCTATATTTCTGATTTTAGTTGCCACGGTTCTATTCCAAATCCTTGGGGCAGATACAAAGAGGGAAAATTTCCGATACATTGTACGAACAGATGGTACTCTAAAGTGTTGCATTTGTCTGGCGTTTCGTTGGTTGGGATCAAATTCAATTCTATACAGACGAGAGCCCAGTGGCCGGGGTAGTTGATTGCAGAGAAATTTGTGCATTAATTTGAGCTGTGTAAATTCGACAAGGTGATGGAGTTTCAAGATACCGTATTTTTTGAAGATTGGGTTTGTGTGGGCCAGCCGATCTGCTCCATCAATTACTCTCACGATTCTTTTTGCAGAGTGACTAGTTTTCTAAGCTTATAATCATATGTAGAACCCCAAAGCTGAATACAATATGTTAGGAACGGTAGGATAAGTGAGTTATATAAGAGGTGAATAAGGCACGAACTTAGAATATATCTGTTCCTCTGAATAATGCCGATGGTTCTAGATATGGAGTTTTCTAGGCTTTTGATCTGTGTCTTCCACCTCAAATCCTCATCGATAAGTATGCCAAGATATTTGGTTGAAAATTTCCTTTCGAGGGGAGCATCACCTATCTTTACTTGTAAGTCTAAATTTTTGTCATGGGAGAAAAGCTGGAACGTAGACTTGCTGGCATTGAGGGTTAACCGGTTGCAATTTAGCCATTTACAGATGGATGAGATACTATGGTCGATGTTGCGTTGAAGGGAGTCCAGTGAATCCGACGTGAACAAGAGTGCCGTATCATCCGCAAATAAGTAGAATGAGGGAATCGTAGAACTTTTGTGTATATCATTAATATATAAGAGAAAGAGTAAAGGGCCCAGGACCGAGCCCTGGGGGACACCCATTGTAATTGATTTAGGAATTGTGGATTTATATGAATTGAATTTGACATTTTGGCTACGATTACAGAGGTAAGATTCAAAGAATTTTAGGGGAACATTTTGGATACCATACATTTTTAGTTTTTGAATGAGAATTCCATGATTAACCGTATCGAATGCCTTGCGGAAATCGAGGTAAATAGATGCACAAATTTTCTTACAAGCCAGCGCGGAGGTTATTTCTTCATAGAGTAGGGCAATTGGCATAAACGTACTGTGATTTTTGCGGAAGCCGAATTGGTGATCAAAAATTATGTTATTTTCCGTAAGAAATTCGATAACCTGGCCATAAACTAATTTTTCTAGTACCTTTGAGAGACTTGGGAGGAGGGAGATCGGTCTATAGTTATTAGGACTCAAAGGGTTACCATTTTTGTGGATTGGGACCACAAGTGCATCTTTGAACTGATTTGGAAATGTTCCGGACAGGAGACATAAATTGAATACATGAGTAAGATGCGGTGAAATATTGGGACAGATAAGTTTAAGTATTTTGGACGAGATGCCATCTGTCCCACTGCCAGTACTTTTTAAGGACAAAATTACAGAGCAAATTGTTTCATTATTGACGGGGTGGAACTCAAAAGGGCGTCCCCTATAGGGCTCCACAAACTGTAGCGGATCCGAGGTGGAGGGTGGAAGAGCATCATTTAAAGAGCTACCGATAGTTGCGAAAAAGTCGTTGAAGTGATTAGCAATTTGGTATTGATCCGATACTAATTTGTCATTAATTTCAAATTGTTCAGGGAGATCTTTGCTGCGTTTAGATTTGTGGGTAAGGTCTAGTAATGTGCCGAACAGTTTCCTAGGGTTTGATTGGTTTTCCTCTAATTTTCTTTGGTAATACAATTTTTTGGCAGTCCTAATAGAGCTGACCAAGATATTGCGATATGTCTTGTATATCACTTCATCCTCACGTTTTCCTGTTTTGATGTACTTATGGTAAAGGTCATTCTTTTTATTGATGGATTGTAAAAGGCTAAATGATATCCATGGTTGTTTTGGCATGTGTCTCCTACCCAATTTTGTTATAGATAGCTTTTTTATTTCCTCTGCCAATGTTGAATGGATGAGGCTGGCAGCCATTACTGGATCGTGAATATCGAAAATATTTGCTAGCTTGTTGGTGAGGTTTACCTTCAAGGTATCAATTTTTCTAAAGTCAAATGAGAAATTAGAGCTAGGTTTGGAGGTTGGAGGTTTCGTTGTAGATTGCAGACTCAAGATAATCGGGAGATGGTCGCTAATATCGGACGTAAGAACTGATGAAGAGCGTATGAGGGAAACATCGTTTGTGAAAAAATTGTCAATGAGTGTCTTAGAGAATGTAGTTACCCTGGTAGGAATCGAAATACACGGAAAGTAACCTAGGGAGGAAAGTGACTGTGTGAATATGCTGCTGGGCTCATAGGTTTCATGTTTCAGAATATCCAAATTGAAGTCACCCCCCAAAATACAAGTCTTTTTGTTTCTGTTGAGTGTTTCTAGAGTTGATTCTATATAATCTATAAATAATGATGATGGGAACGAGGGAGACCTATAGCAACAACCAACGACAAGATGAAAGGGGGTAAGTTTTGAAATTTCAATAAATACAGATTGCTGTTGAATAGTATGAGTTTCTAGATCAGGCCTTCTTTTATAGGGAATGCTACTATCAATATAAAGACCTGCACCTTTGCCTCTGAATTGAGAAGGTGCTGAGTATTCAAATACATAGTTATCAAGATCATATTGTTCACTGGTATCAGGAGGGAGCCATAACTCTGTTAATAATACAAATTGGGGTTTGGGGTTTAGGTTTTGTACTAAGCGTTGGAGGCTATCAAAATTTTTTGGGAGCGAGCGGATGTTAATGTGCAAAAGAAATAAGTTGTTTTGGTCATTTCTAGTGTTGTTAAGGTCAGCTACACTGATATATTTGCATGACTCAAGGATAGGTGATAGACTGGATGCAATAGGGAAGGCCGCGCCATCAATGCCAGAGTAGTGTGGGTGGTACCTTGGCAGTTCTGGAACTGAGTAAGTGGGCCCAGCAGGCATAGAAGTTTGGAAAATCTTTTGGGGTATACACAGAAAGAGTAAGCAAACAGAAAAAACGGTTTAGACAATAGAAGAGTAACACCAAGTAGACCCACCAAGCATTTTAGAGTGAATCATAATAGATCTAAAATAGTTTGACTATGTTGTGATGTTGGAAACAAATGAGCATCATGATTGATTACAATAATAGCAAACCAAATATCTAATTCGCGGAGACTGCATACACATAGGCACATTAAGATGAAACCTTGTGAAAATTGTGTTATGCAAACACGCATGCAAACAACCCAAAAGAAGCCAAACATGAACCAGCAAGGGAGCAAAAAAAATATATATAGTTAGTAGAAGAAGTAAGGAAGATGAGAGCTCTGTTTGGTTAGACAGAGTCTGTTTGGCCTGTCGCTGTTAAAGGGGATGATGGCCTGGGGACGAGATCTGCAGCCAAGCCTCTCAGCTGTTGGGCGTAGCCAGGCGGCGGAGTGCGCAGGGGCGGAATGGAGGGCAAGCCAGCTCCAGCGGATGAAATACCAGCGCGGCCCGGCAAACCAGGACTCCGAGTGAGACCCGCAGCAGCCCCACGTTCACCCAGAGAGTCACCACCAGCCCCGGTCACGGAGGCACGCTCCTCCACCCCCACCTCACCCCCCACCCACCACACCGCAAGACGGAACCTCAACAGTGGCTCCAAGCTCCGGCACAGAGGCAGAGGGCACCACTGTCACACAAACATCTCCCCCACGAGCGCCATGCAGCGGGGCATCTCTTGCCGGGGCCACGGGAACATGATCAGCAGGGCAAGGGACGTGGACAGCACCCCCAGCAGCAACAGGTTCGCCAGAACCACCACAGGGGGCCCCGCCCACCTGGTGAGGCCCCCCGATTGGAACCACCTCACAGGCAGCGCCCGGCCACAGCACCACCCTGACGCGAGTGGCGACGAGCCGCAAGCGCAGTGTCCGCCGCTGACCCCACAACCGCCGGGGGTAGGGAGGTCCCTTTTGACATCATTGAGCGCTTAGGCACAGTGTCATCAATGTTTGCTCTTCGTCCCCGATCGCTGCAGAGTTGGAGTATGTCCTCCCTGGTGGAGTGCACAGGGACCTCCGTGGCCTTGGTAGAGTTGTGAAGCCTGATGAAGATTCTACCACTGTTGGTATAATAGGACACAAAAGGGGATCCGTCCTTGGGGTTATGGAGCTTCTGCAGCATCTTAACTACGGCTAGACGCTGGGGAGTCAAGCTTTCGTGCACAAGCAAACCACGGCGCTCAGGACGGACCCTACGGCTGTACACATACATCCTCTGGTCCAGGTAGGCAAATCGCACCAGAATCACCCTCTTACTCTGGAGCCGATGGCATGCAGTGATTTCCCCGATCGAACGGTAACTCCCAGGTAGTCCTTCATCAGAGAGATAGCCACCCTTCTGGTGTCCTCATCCCTTTCAGGGGAGGAACAACCCTACCTGACAGCAGGAGAGTAAACTTCCTGCTGTATTGGCATTGTTCCTCCAATGCGTCCACCAGCTGTGCCTGGTTATGCGACAGCTGGGCATGGCTCTCCAGAGCCGAGGAACAGCTTTGCTCGAGATTGGTGATACTGGCTCTCAGGGACTCCCCCCATTTCCATATTTTCAGACACCTTGCACTCGCATGTCCTAAGCTCAGAGCGAACCTCCCTAACCTCCCCTCGAAGTGCCTCAATATCATTCCTAAAGGACTGGAGTTGATCCCTGAGTTCCTCGATAGCTGTGTCTATGTACTTTAGAGCAGGCTTCATATTTTACCAGGGTACTTAAGTAAGTGGATTGCTACTACAGTGCTATAACAGGTTAGTATTGAAATTACTGTTACAGAGTCGGGACAATCATGCAACAATGGTAGGTCTACTTGATGAACTAATTGGAACCACACATGGTATCCACAGGTAGTAAAGAAACAGTTACTGCCAATACAAAAAGACAAGAATGCTTACACTAGAAAGAAGAAGTGGTGATCTCCAAAAACAGACTTCAGCCTCCAGCTGGCCAAGTCGAAGAGAAGTGTTGCACGTAACAGCCCGAGACCTCAGCAAGCACTGAGGGAGAAATGGATATTTGTTGTAGCAATTTGAACCTATATGTGACTTCAAGAGTGCTGGCTTCAAAATATTTACCAGGAGTTGCTCACAAGATATCTATAGTTTAACAGTAATGATTACAGCCAAAGATCTATTATGCAAGTGGAATTGTATGAGCACACTTGGTTCACTATAATCCAGACAAAGTATGACTTACAGAGTTAACCGGTTGCAAAATCCAGTTGCGGATCAACACTTAGTTGTCCCGGTGTGGCTATGGATGGCACAGAAATCAAGCAGCTAGATAGCTTGGGCAGACGCAGGGCGCTCAGTGAAGAACCGCTGCTCGTTACTGCGGGATGCGGGGTAGACCAATTAGTGACGCAAGCTATAATGCTTAGGTTCAAATCCAATGTTTTCAAACCAAAGAAATAGGAAGCACAGCCAAAACAACCTAAACTTGAATTTGCTTTCAAAAATTCCTACTAGGCTTCCTAACTAGGCTAACCTAACATCCAACTTCAGCCGAAATACTTCGCTAAACCAAAACGGGAGCATGTGTGTTAAAACATATAAAATATTTAATATAATTGTTGTAGATATATGGCCATTAATGGGCACTGATTTAAAGAGGCTATCATAGTTTAAACTTGAGAATCGTGCATGTGATGTTAGGTGTGATGATAGGGATCTTCTGTGGTTGCAAAGCTTAACCTAATAGCAGACAGTGGAGGTCAAATCCTTTAGATTTCTTTCAGACTTATTTTTATTTCAGAACTGACAACTATTGCATCTGTACACATATATTGGCATTGCACACATTACACACATACTACATACACTGATACCAGGGTCTACAATTCTTAGTGGGTAGGCTTTAACAGTGCTACACTAACAAGTATTAGAACTTGATTAGTTGTTATTTGGCCTTCCCCATTCAAACCTGGATAGAAGTGTAGAAATTTCAATGTGATAACTGAGGCGTTCAGGTATAGCCATCCACCAGAACCCTCAGATCAGTGACCCAAAATAGGTTTTGCGCTAGGGTGTCGAGTGGAAAATTCAGCTCGGAATGTATGGCGAGTGAGTGGAAAATTCCTCTCCAAAATGTATGGCGGAGTAAAAAATTTCAAATTTTGTACTCAGGTGGTAAACTCTCAGAGCCCTTGTTTGAACTGAAGGATGGACATTTCCTTTAATTTTCTCAAAGTAAATATTTTTAAATCATGCCCAAACAGCTTTGTTTGACCATTCCCATGTGAGAAATTTGGGTTAAGCAGGTAAATCTTTACCAGCTGAAACCCCCTGATGCAGTCTCCAATTTTTTTAAGGAGTTGGTGAATTTCCACAAATAAAAAACTTTTTGGGGGCCTCTGAGACCAACCTTTGGGGGAAAGAACTCTGGGAGCCACTAAAACTCTTGGGGGGATTCCCTAGACCAACTCTTGTGCCCCTCCACTCCCACACGACCAGCTTTTAAGGGCCCCTGAGACGAAATATCAGGGCCCCCTTAGACAACTCTGCAGAGGGGCCTCCGAGATCGGCAGGTGGTGTAAAATGAAAAGGGATTTTTTCATGCAATACCTAGTTCCAAAATTAATTATCTACGCATACACTGTATAGTTTTCCTGTCCGGGACAACGCCCCTCTTATACCTATACCTATAGCTATCGGAATTTTGGAGGCCACTCCTGGCCTCAATCACTGCACCTCGCATACACCTATGCTAGGGCCCAGTAGAGCCTTGGTTTACACTTAACTAACCCAGACGAAACTACAAACTTTCTATCATGGCAATAAACTCTTCCAGACTCTTGCTAAAAGTTTCTTTTCTTTACCTGTCAATTCCCCTGCTTCTCTTCACATATATACTCACCTTCATATGAGTATGCTGCTTTCTATCAATATTAATCGAAGCTGCTGCAGCCTCCTTTCTGTTGTTTCTTCCTTTCGTCTACAATCAGCCAGGCGCGGCGGGCTGCGACAGCGTCGAAGCAACTACTAATTTAAATTTCTGATCGCAATCCAGTTGCCGGTCACATAAGCAACATAATTTGCATTTGAAAACTTGCTCTAACTTAATTTTCTAAATCCTTATAGACTAGAAAATTATACAACTAAAAAGTACACCAAGAGAAAGACTAACAATGTTTTGTCAATAACGAATATGAAACCAGCCTTTCAAAAAGCCTAAAGATGCCGCTTTTATTTACTAGATGTAAAGACGGCGTTTTGGTAAGTCCACGCCGTAGACCAGCCATACAAAAAAGTGCCGATGTTTGAAGGGTAACTGGATGCATTCTTGCTGCCCAAAAAAATCATTTAGTGAAAATGTAAAGTTTCAATGTATTAAAGTACCGGAAACTTTTAGTTCAACTTAAATATCAGCGTATTTATGCCTAGGGTGTCGTAGGGTGTCGTGAGTGGATTTGGGTGTCACACGGCGTGGACGCAGCAATGAAGGGCTAATATGGATAAAAATTATTTTCTACGCAATAAATGGTTAATTTTCTACGATACAATGTCAAAAAAATATGCTGCTTTCCATACAAATTTCAAGATAATTGCTTTTAACAGCAAGATGACCAAAAATGATTTTTCACTATTCTCGGTACCAGAAATACAAAAACAACTTTTCAAGGACGTAAGCCTAGAAATCATATGCACAGATAAACTGCTTTCCAGAAATGTATCTTTCAAAGCGGTCAGCTCATTTTTTTTGGCAACACAAGGCTAGGGTGTCTAATTTTCCACTCACCAATTTTGCGAGTGGTGGAATTTAGTGGCGGTGTTCACCCATTGGAACTTTCTCCGGTGGGGCAGGGGAGGGGCACTGTGCGTCTTGCCCGCGCCAGAATTTCGATTCTGTTGTTCCACTGAAATCGGTGGAGATAAGGATGCCAGGTATAATTGACCAGAAAAATAGAAGTTGCCAGATTCTCTTTCAGAAAAGCGAAAGGAGCGCATAAGAGCCGAGTTAATTTGGCGATCTTCTAGTCGATTCTGCTGCTCTCTTTTTCCAGTGGACGTTGGTAGAGGAGGCAATGGAACTGGGCTTTGTAGTAAGTATTGTTGAGTAAAATTCAATAGTAGTAAAATATTGTTCAATAGTTATTCAATAGTAGTAGTAAATATTGTTGGAAGTGAGTGGAAAATTCAGCAAAAAAAATATAAAAGTGAGTGGAAAATTCTGATTGACTGGGTGTCGTTCTGCACCCAGCACCCCAGGTTTTGGGACACTGCCTCAGATAAGCAAAAGCTGATCAGAAAATGTGTGAGGATTGAAATGTTCTCCTCACAATGTGGCCCGCAACTTGTTGCCCCTCAAACAGTCAGTGCCCATTGAACCCTGGATGCAAGTGTAGAAATTTAAATGTGATAACCGAGGTGTTCAGGCATAGCCATCTGCCAGAACCTTTGGATAAGCAAAAGCTGATCAGAAAATATGTGAGGATTCAAATGTTCTTTTCACACTGTGGCCAGCAACTTGTTGCTCCTCAATCAGTCAGGAAAATTATTTGTTAGCATGAGCTGCTGCCTGCCATTACTCACAATATGGAAAATAATTGTTCTGGTCATCTATTGCCAACATGAGGCTATGTCTAACATAGGCTATGAAATAACATTGACAGCTATGTTAGAATGCATAATCACATTGATTATTTTGGGTTGAGGATCTGAATCTGTACTTGTGTATTCCACATCACAGCACAAGTCATAAACTTGTTAAAAATAAACTAAGAAATATAGTCACTGGGAGGAAAAGGGGCAGGTGTTCTGTGTTACAGCTGAACATGTCAGCTTAGCCACACTATAGGGTACAAAGTGCACTCAGGAGCAAGAACCAACGAACAGCTAACCAACATATTGTGAATTCATTTTTATAAACTCAAGCACATCCAAGTAGGTTCAAAATCAGAAATTCAAATTCAAATAAATAGTTTCTTTGCACTATGATCACCCACAATAAAAGTGAAGCTTTCTATCTTGTCATGTTAAGGTACTGAACATTTTAGTTGATGAAGAAAATGAACGATTAGGTGAATTAAATGCAATAAAAACATTCATAAAAACATTTATTTAGCATATCCAGATATGAACTCTTAGCTGTTGTGGCAAAAATATAATTTTTGACTATTAGTTTAACAACAAGGTTTTCCCCATTATGATGAATTCCCATGTGCTATGGATAAGCTTGTGAGGTGAAGGAACTCTCAGCCTCCTGCATCCTCTTCCATCATCAGCATCCATCCTTACCTGTATCTCAGCCTCTATCTCCTGCATTGGCATCATTCATCTGGATCCACTTTTTGCCCATCTATCTGTATCCCACCCCTGCATCCACCTCTGTTCATGCATCTGCCACTGCCCTCTACATCCACCCCTGCCTGCAGATCAGTCTCTTATCTTCTGCATCTGCATCTGCCCCTCTATCCGTATCTGCCCCTGCACCACTTCTGCTCTTGCATCCGCTTCTACCCATGCATCCGGCTCTGTCCCTTCGTCCTACTCTGCCACTGCATTTGCCTCTGCCACTGCCTCTGCCACTGCCTCTACCACTGCTTCTGCTCCTGAATCCACCTCTGTCTCCTGCACCCACCTCTGTTTCCTGCATCTACCTCTATCTCCTGTAACTGCCTCTGTCTCCTGCAACCTCCTCCTCCTCCTCCTCCTCCTCCTCCTCCTCCTCCTCCTCCTCCCTCCTCCCTCCTCCTCCTCCTCCTCCTCCTCCTCCTCCTCCTCCTCCTCCTCCTCCTCCTCCTCCCTCCTCCTCCTCCTCCTCCTCCTCCTCCTCCTCCTCCTCCTCCTCCTCCTCCTCCTCCTCCTCCTCCTCCTCCTCCTCCTCCTCCTCCTCCTCCTCCTCCTCCCTCCTCCTCCTCCTCCCTCCTCCTCCTCCTCCTCCTCCTCCTCCTCCTCCTCCTCCTCCTCCTCCTCCTCCTCCTCCTCCTCCTCCTCCCTCCTCCTCCTCCTCCTCCTCCTCCTCCTCCTCCCTCCTCCTCCTCCTCCCTCCTCCTCCTCCTCCTCCTCCTCCTCCTCCCTCCTCCTCCTCCTCCTCCTCCTCCTCCTCCTCCTCCTCCTCCTCCTCCTCCTCCTCCCTCCTCCTCCTCCTCCTCCTCCTCCTCCTCCCTCCTCCTCCTCCTCCTCCTCCTCCTCCTCCTCCTCCTCCTCCTCCTCCTCCTCCTCCTCCTCCTCCTCCTCCTCCTCCTCCTCCTCCTCCTCCTCCTCCCTCCTCCCTCCTCCTCCTCCTCCTCCTCCTCCTCCTCCTCCTCCTCCTCCTCCTCCTCCTCCTCCTCCTCCTCCTCCTCCTCCTCCTCCTCCTCCTCCTCCTCCTCCTCCTCCTCCTCCTCCTCCTCCTCCTCCTCCTCCTCCTCCTCCTCCTCCTCCTCCTCCTCCTCCTCCTCCTCCTCCTCCTCCTCCTCCTCCTCCTCCTCCTCCTCCTCCTCCTCCTCCTCCTCCTCCTCCTCCTCCTCCTCCTCCTCCTTCCCACCTGTCTCTTTCCCCGCTCTCACTCTCTCGTCTCTCAGAGAGTGAGAGCTCTCTCACTCTCTCCTTAGCCACGCTGGATGCCACAGTCATCGTGTGTTTGTGCGTTTTTTATTTTTTCCTTGTCTTTTATTCTGCACTAGTGATCTATATGTCTGTAATTCTGGTTTTTGCACATGTGGTTCGCATATCGGTTTTCATCCATATGTGTTGTGCGAGGGTACCTTATGAGCCATGAACGCCTGAACCTTTGTGTGCACTTACCCGTGCTGCTAGTCTTATCAGTGAACATATGTAATAGTGAACACATGAAGTGACAAACTCACCATTTCGGGATATGGGGTGGGAGTCTGTGCACTGGTTGGAATGGCTCGCTGAGTGTTAAATCATCTCTCACATCCATGGTTAGCAGGGAGCAACGTCAGGTTTCCCAAGCCTTCCCGTTTCATACCGACCCTTCCAACACCATCGGTTTAAACACTGCCTGCAAAAATATGTTATCTATCTAAGCTTTCCAGCTTCCTGCGGCCTCTCGCCCCTGACCAGGTAATTCCAGTGGCCCCTCCTTCAACCCACCAGATTGTACATTTTATTGGGAAATATCCCTCAATTCAAGGCAAAGTTAGGTGGTTATTTTTACTGTAAGAGCCATTAATGTTGGGATTGTATTTTTCCCGAACTACGTGATCGGGTCACCTGCCTCCAGAGCTGCAAAAAGTCGGGCTCTCGAGTCATAAAGTGCCCGACAGATTCTAGGGCACGGTATGGTCCTGCGACAGATCTTACAATCTATGAGAAAAAAATCGTGAAAGGAAACAGAAAATATTTTTGTTCTAAAAAACTCAATATTAGAATTGTCACCTCTTTCACTCAACAAGTTTTTCATGAATTTGCACCTGTCCCATATCAAGCCAGTGTGCGGCAAGAACCGATGGAAAATCGAGGGACTTATGAATCGAGGGACCTTTGAATAGAGGGCCTTATGCACAGAGGGCCTTTTAAACGTCACCCAGAAAATCCTCTGCTGGAAAAATTCCTTCACCGGCCTGTCGGGCCCGATTTGTATTCCATAGCACGCGACAGCTTGGCCCGACAGGCCGCCGTAAAGGCCTTTAGACAGGCAAAACAGTTTTTTTCCTTCGTTTCCTTCGTTTGGAAGTACGCTCAACGCTGCCGCAAGGGTGCTGTTTGAACAGCGCCCTTGCGGCAAAGCCGGTGTAAAAGGTATCTTTGGGATCTTTGGTTTGAAAAGCAGCCCTGCGGTTTGGTGTGTTGCGCTGTGGATATGGCGGAGGCCAAGGCCCTAGAATCCCGTGGTGTGGCGGAGGCAATACGTTGCAAGGTTGTGTTTTGATTATTTTTCTCTTGCATTTCTTTGGTATACATCTTGAGTAAACTGGTTGAGCTTGGATTTCATCGTCCGTAGTTGAAGGGCTGATAAATGGCTCCGATTAAGCTGAAGCCCCTTCCACCGTCCGTGTCAAGCTTAAATGTGGATTTGAGGGATGTGGGTATTTTGGCGAAAAACGTTTTTTTAAGGAGCATCAGCGAATCAAGCATTCTGGGTTGCCCTGCAAGTTCAGGAACAGTGGTTTTGGTCAAGGAGGTCGTTTTGAAGCATGGATCAAACAGCGGGCAGATCAGAACAGTGTGGGGAGAAAACAAGTAAGTGATGTGGTGTTCGTTGTAATTTCGGCAGCTTACATTTATTTCCACACAGTATGTTATGCTCACTGTTGATCAATAATTTTAAATGATATCAATAAGGGAAAAATGAATTTTACCAGCAAACTGGTCAAATTAGACTAAAACATTTGATTTTCCCTTCAGTCTTCTTTTAAATCCAATGCCTGTTTATCCAGAATTAACCACAAAAGTTGCATACCTTCATCAGTGGATTTGTAGATGCCAAAGAAACAAAACTCTTCACCTTTCCACATTAATTTGAGTTTTAAGTACCAAACTATTTCTCCCATTTCATTTTATTCACTTACCTAAATATGCCTATGATCTGTGTCAAGGGGACAAAGATAGAACAAAAACACAGCCTAGTGCAACGTTTACTCATTCCTTTTACTCTTAACTTCCTTGGAAACATGATATTTATTTGACATTTACTATCTAACAGACTTAAGGTTATTTATTAGCCTCATTAACTTCAGATCCTAAACCACCTACCCTCATGGAAATGAGCACGGCAATGCATGAAAAACTTTGAAATAGCCAACAGCTTCAAAATTTAGGATTATCATGTAAACATGCATTTAAAAGTCATGGAAAGCTAATATTACATGTTTGCATTCAACTACAAGTAGCCATGATCCTTAAAAAACACTTTTTCTAATATCAAAAAAGTACCCCTCCAATCTTGTTTGTCTGGCCATCAGAGCAAAATCCATATATAAATTTTGGGGTTCCTTCCAAATTACCCCCTCCCACCTCCAAAAAACTGAAATCATGAAAATCTGCAGAAGCTGGCATAAGTAACCGCATGGTATGGGAACCAGGTCAGCTTTCTTCCATTGCAAACTATATTTTTAAGTATTCTGGGCTGGACTATGTAACATAATAACAAAATATCACTTATTCTCATTCTAGTGCAGCGTTTTTGTCAATGGCGGCTGCAGAGGACTGAAAAAGGGGGCTGCTTCTCATGTTATTGTATATTTCCACCTGTGACCTAAATCATCTGAATTCAAGACTGAGTCTTATTCAAGACCCAGTCGAGCTGACTTTGACGCACACTCTTTGTATGCTGTACGTCCACAAATCTCAAATTACATCCAATAATAAATTTCCTTTACCAATGGTGACTCCAGAAAATGAGAATTGGTGGTTTGGTATTCAATTTGTTATAGGTTTCTGCCGATAACCTTAATTTCCTGAGCGCGTCTGATAATTGAAAACCCGAAGAACAGTCTCAGTTCTAGAGTTTTGAAAATTAATAGACTTGTTTCATTCCACTTAGATTTGCCATAGGCGGCTTCAGAGCACGAAAAATAAGGATATCACACATATAAGGATCAGAGCACAAAAATAAGGATAATGATATCCATTGGTGCCAAACTAGAAGTTTTTTATGCTAATTTTAGTATTTTCTATTAAGAATGTGGAAAATGAGTAGAAACATTTTACCAATTGAATGGGTTTTAGACAATTTTAATAGTCCTATCCTAACCACCCGACAGATTTGGAGGTTTTTTCGAAAGTGCCCGACAGATTTGAGATTTTTTGCAGCTCTGCCTGCCTCATTTTGTTCACCGGCTGCCCCTATGCTCAGGAGGGTCATATCCCCTGTATACCCCTATTCCTCTATGACCATAGGGATGTCCCTATGACCTGTAGATATATAATATTTTAAGAGTTTTCAAAGACTGTTTTGAATTTATGGTGATCCTCTGTTCAAGACCAGACCGGGGACCACGTAGTGTGACAGAGCCCCACAAGGCAGCTGTCCCCCAGCGGTGCAACCAGGGACTAGAATATAGCCTCCCGAGATGATATGTGGTATGTGGATGATATATGATATGTGGCCTCCCGAGATGATGGTAGTTGGCCTTGTGTTTTTATTTCACATCTATTCAAGACCAGCTCAGGGCAACAATGATGTGGATCAGAGCCCCCCCTCCAGAACAGCTCAATTTTCCCCAGGGAATATACTAGCTCATTGGCCTTCAGATATGGGGTCATCAGAGTAGCTAAATTTGCTTAAGATAGATTCATATGGCCTTTGACCAGCTCAGGTGGCACCAAGTGAGCTCAATGGGCACCAGAATGCCCTCGCCCATACGATTATTGGCGACGATGAGGCATTATCTGGACGCGTATTAGGTGCCCATATTCTTCCCGGGTACCATGATACGCGACAGAATTCCCTAGCTGACCAAAAATAGTTGTAAATTGTCTAATAATAGTTTCAATTGCTACATGCGGTCTACTTGCATCTAGGTTCAACGGCATAGGACGTTAAATTTCGAGCGGCACAGCCCAAACGGTACACCGCCCTAGCGATCAAAGGGCACTCTGGCGTCGATGAGGTCATGTGCTCCCTGTGCCCCCTTTGGCTGCGCCCCTGTGGGAGACCCAAAATCTTGGGGCTTCTGACTCCCACCTCCTCCTTCCATCTCCATCCGTGCTCCAAAGGCACTGCTCGGTGAGTTTGTATTGTGGCTATGAGGTTAAATCTGCCCAGTAAACACGAAAAGGAAATATTCGGAAGAACAAAAAGTTTCTAATAGCATCGGTTTACAATAAAACGTGAAAACAATAGAGTTTCTAGACATGGTTGAAAACAATTTGTTAAAGTGCCCCCACGCAGTTTCGAACTCGTGACCTATTGCGTGGCAAGCGAGCGCTCTACCAGTTGCGCTACGGTGACGCGTGCGCGGCCGCCCGCTGGGGGAGGGAGGGTGGGTGGCGGCGCGACATCGAGTCAGTTTTTGCTCTCCTGTGGAAAGGTTTTCGTGGGCATTGTAAAACTGACTCTGGAAACCAAAAGTAAATTGATGGCGCTTTTAATGATATGTAATTTGTTTCTGGGACTTCCCAAATTTGCGATCTGGAGACCTTCCAAAATGAACATTTTAACATGCGATGTCAATAGGACAGAGGAATTAGCAAGCCCGTGCTGCCAACTAACTTCGATGGGGGCCTTTTAAGCGTCTAAGCTAAAACTGTCGACGGCTTAAATCGCCCACAAATAAAATACCCACGGATTAAAGGTCCCACAAAAGCTTCCATAAGCGGAGTTAAAAACCACCCACGGCTGAAAACGCCTACACATTGAAACACCCACATTCAAATGTTTAACTACCCACTATTCAACAAGTCCACGGAATACATCACTCACATAACTGTACGTCAAATCATGTGCTCAAAAGTATATGAAAATGCCGCTAGATGGCTAGCAAAGATTTTTTTATTTTTAGTCATCAGCAGAGGAAGATCTCATTGGAGAGCACGACGGGATAGGTATTTGGATATTTGTAGTAAAAAAGATAATTTATGCTGCAAAGGTAAAGTACTTCAAGGCGGATTTGTGCCGCCGGTTTTCCCGCGCTTTCGCAAGGGCAATAAAAACACAGAAGGGTTCAATGACCCTGTTTGTGCGGAATCCATGGGCGTATGGAGAATTTGTAAACAGGAGTCATTCGTTAGGCTTTGTTGGGATGATGTATCTGAGCCAGAGAGCGCAGTTCTTAAAACGCGCATTGACGGGGGTCTGAGCCACCTTCGCATTGACGGGGGCGGGTACCCGCCCCCCTAAGATCTCGAGAACCAACGCAGTAGGTAGCGAAAAACGGTAAACGGCGTTGGGCTGCCCATCCACTTCTCTATCGAAAACATTTGAACCATTTTTTGTCAGGTCACGTTTAAGGTCACAAGAGGTCAAAACATGCCCGTCATAGGGATAGTAAATTCAGTTTTTCGGTCATTACATCTGAACAAGTAAAGATAGAGCAAAACGACTTGAACTACATGAATCCTCTTAGCAAGCCGAATCGAATGATATATAATTTGACCTTGCTAGTTCAAATCAAGGATTTGACCTGACCTGAGGTCAGCTCAGGGTCAAATTATATAAAATGCATATCATTAGAACTGCAAAGCCCAGGCGAGTCTAATGCAGCTAAAATAAATGCTCTATCACCATCCGTTACTGAGTTATTCCGTAAAAACCATTTTTCCCATGTATTTCCAATGGAGAGGTCATGCCTCGTACCTGACCTTAGGTCATCGATATAAAAATACCGGAACATATTTTAGAGAACTCGGTGGGGCCATTATGTGATATGAGTTTCAATCGGATAAGTTCAACCTGCTCCGACTTATGCTATCTTAAACTTTTTTGAGGTCGGGTCACTTGACCTGTACTGGTGACCTGATCTGAAAGGACCCAACCTTAAAATTTTCACAGAAGTTGTAAAAATGACGAGGAAAAAGGTAAACCAAGTACGGCGGCGCGTAGCGCCGCCGTTTTTCTACTGTCTCCGAAAAACCCGAGGGGGGGCGGATACCCGCCCCCGTCAATGCGCGTGTTAACCAGGTACCTATAAGGGTGCTCTGAGTCAGGGGCGGGAGCAGATCCGAGTTTTGGCGGGGGGCAAAACCCATGTCTATCTGCAAAGGACATTTGTAAAACGGCTCAGGGAGATGCTAATTCTATGCTACGCTATAAACTGTGGAGGTGGTAAGAGTGTTAGGACGCGCATTGACGGGGGTCTGAGCCACCTTCGCTTTGACGGGGGGCGGGTACCAGCCCCCCTAAGATCTCGAGAACCACAGTATGTAGCGAACAACGGTAAACGGCGTTGGGTATGCCCAACGCCGTTTACCGTGGATTGGCTATAGCCCATCCACTTCTCCATCGAAAATATTTCCACCATTTTTTCAGGTCACATTTAACCCTCGCCCCATCGGGGGCCATCGATGCCCCCTGAGGTTTTTTTCGAGATAGCAGAAAGACAACGAAACGCAGCACCGCGGTTGAGGGCTCTCTCTCTCACCTCATCATTTTCCCCACTATCCCTAAAAAAATTTACCCCGGGTCATCCAAGGTCAGGTCACCAGGCGAGGTCAACCAAGAGGTCACCTCACTTAAACTTTGAAGCTCTATAAGAGCTACATTTCTTAGTCGATCGATTTGAAACTTGCAACACTTTATGACCCTTCCAGTGTCTACAACGTGTATATCTGAGATTTTTCGATTTCGTGATCTGAGGTCAGGTCACGAGGCGACCTCTCCCATTGGAAAAGCATGGGAAAAAGCTGTCTCATGACCTAAAAGTCACAAAAAATAATTGCAAA
This sequence comes from Lepas anatifera, assembly GCA_034440635.1. Classification (NCBI taxonomy): domain Eukaryota; kingdom Metazoa; phylum Arthropoda; class Thecostraca; family Lepadidae; genus Lepas; species Lepas anatifera. Next base: position 75,637 of record JAOTON010000083.1, read on the forward strand.
TACTCAGACTGCTCAGAACAGCGTTTGTGGACACCCTTTCACGGATCCCAGGGGTCATATTTGCCCTTTGACTTTTCCAAGGTCATCCAAGGTCACCAGGTGTCAAAAAGAGTATTTTTAAAATAACCTTTGACCTAATTAAGCTAGAACGCTGAAACAAACACCATCGTGTTTGTCTTGTCATTGGCTTTCATTTGATAAAGAGCAAGGTCACTTTCTGACCTTTCGTGACCTCCGGTCATATTAGGTCACGAGTGACCTCTGGAGGTCAATCCACTGGCAGGGAGTCTTAACGTTCCACATAGCGGAAAGAGGTCTGGTAATTGCCTATCAAACGTACTTAATACGCGCACTGGAGGGAGGCCTCGGAGCCCCCTCCACCTGTTTTCCGAGGTGGCCGGAGAACCGCCCGTAGCCGAAAAACGATACGTGGCCACATTTAACAGAATTTAATAGCGCGTCGATTGGTGAAGACTTTATGAAAATCCGTCAAAACTTTTTTGACTTACAAGCTTTCAAAGTCAGACCTGCATTTTGAGATGGCCGTAAACGCGCGGTCGGACCAGTTAGCTTGCATTGAAGACCGAGTGGTGATGCCATAACGTCATATAAGCGGGATTGTATGTCAAAGTCACTTCACATGAAAGTCAAGGTCAATTTCAAAGGTCACAGGTCACAGGTCAAGGTCATATCTGCACTTTCAAGGCCACTGACCACTGTGAGTCCAAATAACGTTAGCCGGTCTGACATACATTATGCTATGACGTCATCGGTAGGGTACCCAAATACAAAGGTCAAGGTCAAAGGTCATTGGAAAAGGTCAATCCTCATTTCCCGCCAAACAGTTGCTACAGTGTTAGTCAAAGTGTAAGTAATAAGTAGTATACCATATGGTGACATTAACACGCGCATTGACGGGGGTCTGAGCCACCTTCGCATTGACGGGGGGCGGGTACCCACCCCCTAAGATCTTGAGAACCGCGGTAGGTAGCAAAAAACGGTAGACGGCGTTGGGCTGCCCATCTACGTCTCCATCGAAAATATTTGAACCATTTTTTTGTCAGGTCACATTTAAGGTCTCGAGAGGTCAAAACATGCCGTCATAGGGATAACATGAAAATTTAGTTTTTTTCGGCCATTACATCTGAACAAATAAAGATAGAGCAAAACGATTTGAAACATATGAATCCTCTCAGCAAGCCGAATCGAATGATATATAATTTGACCTTGCTAGGTCAAATCAAGGATTTGACCTGACCTGAGGTCAGCTCAGGGTCAAATTATATAAAATGCATATCATTAGAACTGCAAAGCCCAGGCGAGTCTAATGCAGCCAAAATAAATGCTCTATTACCATCCGTTACTGAGTTATTCCGTAAAAACAATGTTTTCCATGTATTTTCAATGGAGAGGTCATGCCTCGTACCTGACCTTAGGTCATCGATATCAGAAATACCGGAACATATTTTAGAGAACTCCGTGGGGCCATTATGTGATATGAGTTTCAATCAGATAAGTTCACCCCTACTCCGACTTATGCTATCTTAAACTTTTTATGAGGTCGGATCACTTGACCTGTACTGGTGACCTGACCTGAGATGCCCTAACCTTAAAATTTTTACAGAAGTTTTAAAAATAATGAGGGAAAGGGTATGCCAAGTACGGTGGCGCTACGCGCCGCCGTTTTTCCACTATCTCCGAAAAACCCGAGGGGGAGGGGCGGGTACCCGCCCCCCGTCAATGCGCGTGTTAAAGGTCAATGACATTGAATGACCTTGATCCAAAGGTTGTCGGGAAGCCTCTTTGAGACCTCTTCTCTATGAACCTTGTCCGCCTTTAGCTTATACCCGTCATTTTCCCGCATAATCACAGCATTTACCAATCGATCCCCAGCATGGCCAATATTTGATCTTTACGACCTCGTTTGACCTTGAAGATTTTGACCTAGGTCAATTAAAATTGGTCACCATGTAGATCACCCATAGCCCCCACCCACCTACCAAGTGGCGTTTTCTAACCCCCTTAGTTTCCGAGATCTTAGGGGCCTACCAGGCCCCCCTCCAGTGCGCGTTAGTGCCAGATCCCCCTCCAGTGCGGGTGTTAACCAGATCTCAAAAGCTCTAATGGCATAGAAGTTATGCCCAATTTTCTTAACACGCGCATTGACGGGGCGGGTACCCGCCCCCTAAGATCTCGAAAACCATGGTAGGTAGCGGAAAACGGTAAACGGCGTTGGGCTGCCCATCTACTTCTCCATCGAAAACACTTTAACCATTTTTTGGTCAGGTCGCATTTTAGGTCACGAGAGGTCAAAACATGTTGTCATAGGGATAACATGTAAATTAAGTTTTTTTCGGCCCTTACATCTAAACAAGTAAAGATAGAGAAAAACAATTTGAACTATATGAATCCTCTCAGCAAGCCGAATCGAATGATATATAATTTGACCTTGCTAGGTCAAATCAAGGATTTGACCTGACCTGAGGTCAGGTCATGGTCAAATTATATAAAATACATATCATTAGAACTGCAAAGCCCAGGCGAGTTTAAGGCAGCTAAAATAAATGCTCTATCACCATCCGTTACTGAGTTATTCCGTAAAAATCATTTTTCCCATGTATTTCCAATGGAGAGGTCATGCCTCGTACCTGACCTTAGGTCATCGAAATCAAAAATAACGGAACATGTTTTAGAGAACTCAGTGGGGCCATTATGTGATATGAGTTTGAATCGAATAAGTTCACCCAGCTCCGACTTATGCTATCTTAAACTTTTTTGAGGTCGGGTCACTTGACCTGTACTGATGACCTGACCTGAGATGACCTAACCTTAAAATTTTCACTGAAGTTGTAAAAATGATGAAGGAAAAGGTATGCCAAGTACGGTGGCGCTACGCGCCTTCGTTTTTGTGCTATTTCCGAAAAAATTCCGATGGGGATGGGTACCCGCCCCCCGTCAATGCGCGTCTTAAGCATTGCATATTTGAGTGAAAATAGCCTATCGTGACCTTGCTTGACCTCTTGAGGTCAAACCATTGACCTGAGCGCTTTAACATGCGAAGTAATGTCTTACTGAATTCACGCGAGCCTTCTAATGCACTTTGCAGATTTTCGCTAACTCCCATATTTTTAGAATTAGAGGGGGCATCGATGACCCCCGGTGGGGCGCGGGTTAAGGTCACAAGAGGTCAAAACATGCCGTCATAGGAATAACATGTAAATTAAGGTTTTCGGCCCTTTCATCTGAAAAGTAAAGATAGAGCAAAACGAATAAATGTTCTATCGCTATCTGTCACTGAGTTATTCAGTAAAATTATTTTTCCAGGTATTTCCAATGGAGAGATCATGGCTCGTACCTGACCTTAGGTCATCGATATCAAAAATACCGGAACATATTTTAGAGAACTCGGTAGGCCCATTATGTGATATGAGTTTCAATCGGATAAGTCCACCCTGTTCCGACTTATGCTATCTTAAGCTTTTTTGAGGTCAGGTTACTTGACCTATACTGGTGACCTGACCTGAGATGACCTAACCTTAAAATGTTCACAGAAGTTGTAAAAATGATGAGGAAAAAGGTATGCCAAGTATGGCAGCGCTACGTGCCGCCGTTTTTTCTGCTGTCTCCGAAAAACCTGAGGGGGTGGGTACCCGCCCCCGTCAATGATCGTGTTAAACCATGTTTTGTAGTTGGGATGGCACGAGTGAATTTAGTAATGGTACTGGTATGCACATCCAGCGATCATTAACACGCGCACTGGAGGGGGAGCCTCAGAGGCCCCCACTAGTTTTTCCGAGGTGGCCGGAGAACCGCTTGTAGCCGAAAAACGAAACGTGGCCACATTTAACGGAATTTAATAGCGCATCGATTAGTGAAGACTTTTTGAAAATCGGTCGAAAATTTTTGACTCTAGGCTTTCAAAGTCAGACCTGCATTTTGAGATCGCCGTAAACGCGCGGTCGGACCAGTTAGCTTGCATTGAAGACCGAGTGGTGACGTCATAACGTCATATAAGCGGGACTATATGTCAAGGTCACTCCACATGAAGGTCAAGGTCAAGGTCAAAGGTCACAGGTCAAGGTGATATCTGCACTTTCAAGGTCACTGACCACTGTGCGTCCGGCCAAATGACGTTACCCCGTCTGACATATATTATGCTATGACGTCATCGGTAGGGTACCCCAATACAAAGGTCAAGGTCAAAGGTCATTGGGAAAGGTCAACCCACACTTCCTGCCAAACAGTTGCTGCAGTGTTAGTCAAAGTGTAAATAATAAGTAGTATGCAATATAGCGACCTTAAAGGTCAATGACCTTGAATGACCTTGACTCAAAAGTTGTGGGGAAGCCTCTTTGAGACCTCTTCTCTATGAACCTTGTCCGCCTTCAGCTTATTCCCGCCATTTTCCTGCATAATCACTGCATTTACCAATCGATCCCAGCATGGCCAATATTTGACCTTTACGACCTCGTTTGACCTTAAAGATATTGACCTAGGTCAATGAAAATTGGTCATCATGTAGATCACCATAGCCCATGACCATAAATGTGGCCTGACAAAAAATGGTTCAAATGTTTTCGATGGAGAAGTGGATGGGCAGCCCAACGCCGTTTACCGTTTTTCGCTACCGACCGTGGTTCTCGAGATCTTAGGGGGGCGGGTACCCGCCCCCGTCAATGCGAAGGTGGCTCAGACCCCCGTCAATGCGCGTGTTAACCCGCGCCCCACCGGGGGTCCGGCGCTACCTTCGCCCCACCGGGGGGCCATCGATGGCCCCCTCTAACTCCGAAAATATGGGCGTTAGCGCAAATCTGCAAAGTGCAATAGAAATCTCGCGTGAATTCAGTAAGAAATTACTTCACATGTTTTAGTGCTCAGGTCAATGGTTTGACCTCCAGAGGTCAAATTAGGTCAAGATCGGCTATTTTCGCTCAAATATGCAATGATTAAGCAAACTGGGCATAACTCTTATATCATTAGAGCTATTGAGGCCTGGTAAAGTACATTTGATAGCAAATTGCCAGTACTTTTTCCGCTATGTGGAACGTAAAGACCTCCCGCCAGTGGTTTGACCTCCAGAGGTCACCTTGTGACCTAATATGACCTGAGGTCAGGAAAGGTCAAAAAGTGACCTTGCTGTATATCAGATGAAAGCCAATGACAAGACAAATACGATGGTGTTTGTTTCACTGCTCTAGCTCAATTAGGTCAAAAGTTATTGTCAAAATGTTTTTTTTGACCTCTGGTGACCTTGGATGACCTTGGAAATGTCAAATGGCAAATATGACCCCTAGAATCTGTGAAAGGGTGTCCAAAAACGCTGTTCTGAGCAGGCTGAGTATTTGCAATCATTTTTGTGGCTTTTATATCATGAAACAGCTTTTCCCCATGCTTTTCCAAAGGGTGAGGTCGCCTCGTGACCTGACCTCAGGGCACGAAATCGAAAAATCCCGGATATACACCTTGTAGGCCCTAGAGGGGTCATAAAGTGTAGGAAGTTTCAAATCGATCGACTCTCAAATGTGGCTCTAACAGAGCTCTAAATTTGAAGTGAGGTGACCTTGGTTGACCTCGTCTGGTAACCTGACCTTGGGTGACCCGGGGTAAAAAATTTCAGGGATGATGGGGAAATGATGCAGTGAGAGGTAGAGCCCTCAACCGCGGTGCTGTGTCTCGTCGTTTTTCTGCTATCCCGGAAAAACCTTAGGGGGGCCATCGATGGCCCCCCGGTGGGGCGAGGGTTAAATCCAGACCCTCCACCGCCACTGGAAGAGTTTATGCTTATTTCGGGGTCCCCTACCATTCTGTCCTAATTAACACCCCATAATTACCATCCTTTGTTGACTTCCACCAGGGGCGGACGCAGACCCGAGTTTTGGGAGGGGCCAAACCCAAGTATGCCTCTCCCCTGGGGGGGCTGGGAGCGAAGATTATCTTGCTCTACTGACCATAGTGTAAACACATTTTTTCATTGGTCGACAGACCTAGTATAAGCTACCTCTCCAAGTACATGATCGCTCTCCAGGCGGTGGGGTGGGAGCGAAGATCTTTTTTGCTCTACAGACCTAGTGTAAACATCTTTTTCGAAAAATTTTCCGGCGTTTGGGGGGCCAAAATAGTTTGGCCCCCATCCAGCGCTTTGGGGGCCATGGCCGGAATGCCCCCCCTGCGTCCGCCAATGACTTCCACACGGCATTCTGAAACTAGCCTTGTGTTGACAGACTAGTCACCAAATTTCGAGGGCAGAGGAAAATCCACGAGATCTCCAAACTTGGAGAACTTTAGAGGGTTTACAGGGTAGTTTGTAAGTCCTGGCAAAAATTCTGAAACTGGCAGTAGTGCGAAAACATCAAACTATGGCGCGTAAGTGTCAAAATCAGTGCGGTGGGCGGCAGCGTGGTAGGTAGTTTTCCTCGTGGTAGTTTTCTTTTTCTTCTCGTTTGATTATTATTCAGTTTGTGGAAATAATTGCTTAGGTCTTGGAGGCTGCTTTATTTCCTGGTAAGTTAAAGTCTGGTGAATTTTGCCATTTTCGCGGTTTTTTCTGGGCCAATTTCAACGCAATGTAACCTGCTTGTATAACAAGCCTGGTGCAAGCTGACCATGTTGTTGAAGCACTAAAAAATAACAAAAGAATAGCAATGATGGAACTGGATAAATCCAAATTTTGCCAAGCATCAGTTTCTAAGACTCATCCATAATTATAAGCATAATATCTGGGGAGGGCAGGGCCAGGATGCAGAACGTGGGAAGCTTTTTGACGTTTTTTGGCGCAGCTTAGAGCCTTTCTTTCATTGGGTCATCAATTTTTTATATACTTCGAGACAGCTGCTGTAAATGATAATGTTTATTTTCTTTTTGGTGCCTCTGCCCACCTTGGTGTATCATCACTACCCAAGGGTTCGTCTTTGCCCCGAGGTTTCCTTACTTGTCTCATAGATGGTAAAAGGTGCCCGAAACTGGCAGGTCTCCCCTGAGGCTGCCCCATCAAGATCTCATCACAGTGAAACCTGTGAATTGCAATCTAGGGGCTGGGGAGGTTCTCAAATTGCACATGCCAGAACACCTGCATAGTGATACTTCAGCCTTCAGAACGTGGTAGATTTCAACAGCCTCTGGCTTAGATATACAACTATGGGCCCCAGTCTGCAAAGAATGGCAGCAGGCCAGACAAGTTGCGCCAGTCATCTAAAATTCTTGCACCGCTAGCCACCAAAAATTTGCACCAATCTGCCATATACCAGTGAGAAAACGCATCCATTCCTACGCATAGGATGCAATGCTGCCTCTTATTAGTTAGTTAATTATGGACTTTATAAGGTGCCCTCCTGTGTCTTTATAACCATTCAGCCATTATATGTTTGGTTTTTGGTATCACCTTCCTCGCACCAGTCTCACAAATTCGCACCAGGTTGGTAAAATTCACACCAATTGCTCCTGTCTCCAAGGGCACTCGCACCGACGAGATCTCGTCGAAAATGCCATATTTTGCACACTGGTATGGGCCAAGAAGTAAAATATGTTCTCTTCTTCCAAACCAGCTTATCTAACTCAAACTAGATTATCTATTAAGATTTTCCAAACCAGGTTCTTGTGGCAGCCTTGGGGCAGACCTGCTTTGATTCTTACATATATATTAACACTATTGGCATACACAATGCATACAGTTTGAAGGACATATCATCAGTCCACAATGACTGAGGTAACCTTTGTCCACCTTTGGAGCAGGTAAGGACACATTGGGGCAGAAACTGATGCTGAGGGTCAGCATCAGCTCACTAGGGCAGAAACAGACACACTAAGGGCTTGTTCCAGTGCCTCCTTACAAAAAAGATGAGAGTAGCTTAGAGTAAGGCGCAGCAGGCGCCAAAACCTGTGTCCGCTGGAACAATTTGGGATGAGATATCAGCTGATTGCGCTTGATCAGCGCCAATATGGCGGGCATTGCAAAGCTAAGAAACTAAAATTTGATGAAGGGCTCTGATGCTCATTTAATGTATGTTAGTGAAAGTGGTATGCAGAAAAACAATGGAATATAAACCTTTAGCTGCCCACAAAGCGTTGTTTCTCTCTGTAAAACAACTTGCTTTAGTATAGTCAGCTGACTGCAGCTGACGGCTTGGCCACGTTTTCCACGGCTCCGCATTAATCTCAATGAATTTATGGCAAAAAGTGTTATTTGCGGTTTTCTTGTGGTGCAACCTCTTCTTCTAGGTGGTGGGCTATTGATTAATTCACCATATTAAGGATTCAAGTATGCAATTCTTCATAAACTGTGAATAATTTCACAGTGCCTTGCAGAAGATGGTTTGAAGAGCTAGAGGCGTCTTTGAAGAAGCTCGTCCATCTAAGATATCTTCCGGCTCTAAAACATTACAGCGTCCTGAATAATATTGCTAAATAATTTGACACATAATAATTGCACAGCCATTCAGTAACAATACATTCACACTGTAGGTGCTGGACTTCTAAGCAAGGATGAAATACTTCCCAAATATTAGAAGAACTTTTAATCTTATTCATCTTAAACGCAAACCGAACGATGAACACTTTTAAGAAATAAGACCTGAGAAACGAAAACGAAGAATCATGACGACAAAAGCAAAGAATGAAAAGAGAGACCAGCCGAACAAGAACAAGAATTATTCATCATCACCGTCACCGTCACGCCTTGTTTGTTGTTTTCCATGCTTTTTTCACCGGATCCCTTCATCAAGTCCCACTACCTCATTTCATGGGTTGAGCGCGGCGCCTGTGGCGACCCTCCCTGTGGGTAATCCTTGTCCTTCCCCATCAACCATCCTATCCGTATCCTTATGCTACAGTGTGTTTTTGCTTAAGTTTTCATTTATGCCCCTCATCTTCATTACGACCGGCGTCAGAATAGCCACATGATTAGTGGAGATGCCGTGTATGTCAAATAAAAACATAGAGATAAAATAAAATAAATTGAAATTCGTGCGCCACAATTGAGCCTCCTGTACCCTGCTCTGAAAAACCACCTTTTGTTTGAGAGGAAATTAGATTAGATTTGAGATGAGCTTAAACGAGCTTTGAGGAAGTTTAAGGAGGCGCTGGACCGGGCGAGAGGAAGTTATAGAAGGTTTGAGGAGGTTAGATCAGGTTTAAGGAGGCACTGGAACAGGCCCCAAGAAAAATGAGAAGAGAAATGGCCATTATTGATCAAAATAGCATGCAAGAATGAGATGGTCACAATAATATTGTCTGTTGTCACTTGTCAGATTAAGAAATACAAGAATACTTCATTAGTAAAGTATCTGCTGAGAGTATAATTGCTGGGCATATTATCGAAAGGATAGATCAGAGTGTGTCTGAAGATAATTAGTAGTAGTTAAAAATGTTTTCGGGATATTAGTCTGGGTTATTTGATGAAAAGTTTACACTTCCGAATATTTCGGGCTTATTGATAGCTCTTTTTCAACAGAATGTCGATCACGAACAGCCAAGTTTTTCAAACACAATGTCATCTTCATCATTTGAGTTCCCTTCCTGCATACCTCTCATTTAAATGAAGTATATTACCTATTGTTTCAATTCCTGCCGAACCATTAAACGCCTATTCGCTAAAAGGCACAAATAATGACAAATAACCCGTTCCTTATATACATGTTTCACTAGCTCACAGCCCCTACTATTGATTTTATTTTTCCTGATTTTGTCCAATCCTGTTGAATTCCTGTTAACAATGATAATCCTATACAATCCTGCAGCCATGACGATCCTCCTACAGTGCTTCTAAAACAGGGTCCCAAATTGGGTTAAGTGTATCGTTTCCCCTATCCCGGTTTATATCTGCTTCCCTTATTCTAATTTCTATCGCTTCCCTAACAGACCTTCTTACGGATTTTTGCTCTACTGCAACAATGTTAACATCACGAGGGTTCAGATCCTTCCAACAACTATATACATGACATGACACTGCTGATTTAGAAAACCTGCCGTTCCAAATATCCCCTATGTGTTCATCTACACTTACCCCTAGCGGCCTACCTGATTCCTCTATATATGTTGACCCGCACTCGCATTTCATTTCATAAACTGCCCCCCCTTTTCTCTCCCTTACTCATAGGATCCTTAACATGCGTCAGTAAACTTTTGAAGGTAATCTTAGAACTATGAGCAACCTTTAAGCCATGATTACGTAATGCCCTACTGATACGCTCACTGACTCCTTTGATGTATGGTACTGACACATACTCATGTTTTTCAGTGTCCCGTGGCTCCGTCTCTCCTTGCTCTTGCGGTCTTTGCTGTCTTCGCTGCGGCTGCAGCTCTTCGTCTCGCTCCTCCTGTTGATTGTTGCTCGTGGTCGTTTCGGCTCGCTCCTACTCCTCCTGTCGGTTGGTTCTTGTGATCGCTTCGTCCTGCTCCTGTTCCTCCTGTTGGTGGGTGTGTGTAGCAGCTTCTTCTTGCTCCTGCTCCTCCCGTTGGTGACCTCGTTGGTTGGTACCCCCAGCTGCTTCAACCGTCCGCTTGAGGGCCTTATCGACGAACCGTTTTGGGTATCCGTGTTCTTTGAAAATTCCTTTAAGTGCAACCATCTCGTTTTTCAAGGACACTGGGTCTGTGCTTAGGTTCTTTGCCCTGGCACCAAGACAAGAAATGATTCCTGCTTTAATGCTTGAAGCATGGTGAGAATCGTGTCTGATGTATAAGTTTGACGCAGTTTCTTTTCTAAAAACCGATGTCTTTAGTCTTCCTGAATCCTTGGAGATTTGCATGTCTAGGAAGCGTAGAGTTCCTCCCTGCTCCGTTTCTAGTGTGAACTGAACGTTCCTTGATAGGCTGTTGATATGGTCATGGAATCCAGAAGCGTGCTCAAACCGTGCTGCCATATGACTAAAACGTCGTCCTACGTATCGACGCCATAATCTTGGCTTCAGCCTAGCAGTGTTGAGTGCTTCTGTTTCTATGTGCTCCATGTAGTTATTCGCTAGTACCACCAATAGGCTGAGACCCATGGGAGCTCCCTCCCGCTGTTCGAAAAATTTTCCATTTACCTTAAAATATCTGCAGTCCAGTAGTAGTAGTTTATTATTTGTAGTAGTTTATTATTTGTTTGCAGAGTTGGTGGTTGAAATTAAATTTTAGGACAAGAAAATGAAGGTGATTCTAACTAGTACTGAGAAAAAATTAGTGCCCTAGCTAAAAGGAAGTTATGTCCTAGTCCATGAATTGTTGCTCCTTTTGGGGTTATGATTTGGGCTACCCAATCACATCATTGACTTATCTTTCACATTCTGGAGACTGGTGATAGGGATCCAGACATAATAGTGCACACCTAAGGTCTTCATGATGATGAGGTGGCTCATATACCCTGGGTAATGGAAGTGTTGTACACCAGTTAATATGAAGGAGAGCTGTTGTGCTATGTTTTTTGTCCTCCAGTTTTTTTAGCACACAACACATGTTCAAAAAATGGTATGGTTGTACAATATTGATATCAGTAATTCATCAAAGGTTAATGTTTATATGTTATATTATTCTAAATTATAATCAAATATTAACAAAAAATGTATATTAATATCAATATTAATAATTAAATTAATATCATGCTTTGAAAGATAGAACCAGGCAGATCATCAACATATGTTAGAGTCTGGAAGCATGTGTGTTTACATCCGTGCTTTTTGCTCTGTCCGTGGTAGTTGATAGCAGTATTATTTAACAATGTTCTGCAATTTCAAAGTGAATAATATAATCATAATTGTGTTTGTTTCAGCTCAACAAAATGAAGTCAAAGAAGAACAAGAAGGAAAAGAAAGTAAAGAAAAGGAAGAAGTCAAAGGTAGTGTTTTTTCATCTCCTTCTTTTTATTGCCTATAGCTTAATTCTGGTGCACTCCAGAAGGACATTGTAAAATATGATAAAGTACTGAAGAATTCATAAGAACTCTAATGTAAACAACTCATGGAAACCTCATTGGAATGATTTTTGGATGGATGCTGATAAATCGAGCTGCTGGTGCCGATTTTGTCCGCCTATAGCTGCCCCGACGAAATGAGTGATTAGCTACGATATCGTAATTAATATGTCGACGCTTGCCCTCACCGTAGACGATCAATCCAGGCTACAAATCCGGTCGGTCTAGCTATACTGGGAGATCGCTGGAATAATTCCTTGGTGTTTTCTGTTGACGTTTTAATCGTCACACGGACAATAGAGCTCTTTAGCAAAACACGTACTTTATTAACTTTTTGGAATGCTATAGCATTCCAAAAGTTAATAAAGTACGTGTTTGTAAAATTGTCCGTGTGACGATTAATTCCTTGGTTTTGTTTGAAGGGGGCTAGCTCCCTATGTGAATGTCTTGGGTCCATGCAGGGGGTTTGACTGGTGGTCGCGCATGCCGCCCACGTCGTCGTGTCGCTGCCGGGTGCTGCGGATTTGGTGTGGCGGTTGCTCCGTGGGCACGCTGGCGGGGCTTCTGCGCTTCGGCCCCGGCGGTGTGGCGCTCGTCACCTCGGCGGAGTTTTGTGGGATCCGTCCTCTGTTGCGCCTGGCTCGGGCAGCGGCCGTGCCGGTGTTGGCACTGACGATTGGTTCCCGGGACCTCTCGGCTCTGCCACCTGCGGGGCGGCTGCTTGCTCCCGCTAGGCACATTTATGCAGGGAGTGAATCTCGCTTGTCAGTGCGGGTGGCGCCCCCTTGTGGTTGCCTGGCCCGGACTGGCTTGTAAGGTGGTGACCTCTATAACGGTTTTACTGTTCACTTCTCGGCATCCCCTACCAGCTTTTAACGTTGTTTGTAGCATGCACCGGCATGAATTTTACTGCATGTCATCATCATAGTATATATATATATATATATATAAAAAATTATATATTTTTGTGTGTGTATGTATGGATGGAATTGTCTGTGCTAATATAAAAATATGCTGACTAACTTCAACAAGGCAAGTTTCCTGCCATGTATAAATGTGTATACCCAGTTCCTATACCTAAAAAATGAGGTAAAAATAATTATAGAAATTATAGGTCTAAAATGCCTTTATGTCACTACTCAGTCCAAGGCAGGCATTTTACTTTTGCCTGGGGCCTGAGGGGAACGTTTATTTATTATTATTATTATACTTTTTTGGAACATTAAAATAAATCCCTGACTGCATGATTTTATGTATCTACATTTTACACTTAATGCCTTAAGACCTTTTTTCTCATGGTGCATGGATCAGCATGCCTCATATCATTTAGTGCAAGCACCTAGTAACAGCACTACAAAACATTAAAAGGCCCAAAACAGTCAGTGTGTCTAAAAAGCCAATGAATCACGGGCGGATCCAGGGAGGGGGCGGCAAAAAGGCATTCCCCCTCCCCTGAAACCCACTTATCTTCTGCGTTTTCTTTAAAAAACATTATTTTCATAATTTCAATCAGTAAATGCTAACACACATACCTCTGGCCCTTTCAACATCCCAGCAAGTTCTTGCCAAGGCGTTCGTGCAAATTAAACCTACCAGCATTGTTTATGAGCTGCTGAAATCAGCTGCGTGGGAGGGGGAGGGGTGACAGACTGATACCATGTATACATATGATTATTTGGCTTTTAACACGCACAGTGAGGAAAGGTCTGGCGTCAACACGCAATGGAGGGGACCCTAAACTTCCCCCTCCCGAGATCTCAGAAATCAGGAGAATTAAAAAAACGCCCGCTGGGGAGTGGGGAGGGGGGCGATGGTCATCTACCTTATGGCAAAGTTTCATTGATCTGGGTCGATGTCTTCAAGGTTAAACGTGGTCGTAAAGTGAAGTCTGGGCCGTGCTTCAGACCTATTGGGAAATGGCCAGCGCATTGTGGCCGCATCAATCGGCACCTTCCAACCTTGGGCTGGTGGTATAGGTATTCTAGTCTCACTTTGCAGCACTCCAGAGGGTCAATCTGAGAGGTACGGACGCTAGGAGTGCTCACAGCCTTTAAACTTTGTGTGGGGGGGTGTTAGTTAAACGACCGCAATTATTATTATGGTTAGCCAGTTAAGGTAGGTACTCTTGGAATGTTGTGGGCAAAACACAGTGTGTTTCACGGTGGCAAAATTAATTACCTTCGTTTGAGATACAACAAAGAGAGTTCATTCCCCCCCCCGCCACCAGAGTACAATATAATATTAATCGTGTAATAAGGCCTGTTTTATTTTGATTATATTTTGTTTATATCACTAGGACTTCTAAAGGCCGAGCACTGGTGATGCGAGGGCATCGCAAACTTGATGATAAACTGATGTATCAGTTGAAATCCCATTATTTTTTTGTTGCTGTAAGATCCCGATCGGCCAAGATTGCCTTCTTTTAGTGTCAATAGTATGCCACAGAGTGATAAAGTGCTTGCAAATAAATTCGCAGAACCTGTTCGGCTTACTATTTCTAATCCAAATTTCTTGTCCCGAAAAATTATCGGCTGTCCAACTTCAATGCGCAGTGGACAGCTGAGGGCGTGTGTCCCCGGCGGCCTGGTCAGCTGTGCCCGGCGGCCGGGTCAGCTGCCCGGCGGCCGGGTCAGCTGTGCCCGGCGGCCGGGTCAGCTGTGCCCGGCGGCCGGGTCAGCTGTGCTCCCGCCACCTGAGTGTGACGGCGCGCCGCTGCCGCAGTCGCTGACGTCGTCGGTGGTGGGCAGCGACGACGACATGAACCTGGCGCGGAAGCTGTACCCGCTGGACCACCACATTGGCGACAAGGCGGAGCTGGTGGAGCAGATGTTCGCCATCATTCAGGGCGGCCAGCTCAGCGCCATGCTGCCGCCGGCTCTGAAGGTGAGTCAGAGCACGGAGAACATGCTGGACGCAGCAGGGCGTGCTTGGAAGAAAGACAGGGACATTGTGCCGGAGTGGTTGTTTGCGTTTGTCCCTCCGTGGCGCGGCGCATCGGTTCGTCCGGGCCCAGTGTGTGGGTGGGGGTGGGTGCGTACGTGCTTGACTACCTCATCATGTGTGACTATCACATCCCAGTTGTGTGACTCCCAGCATGTGTGACTATCCCTGCGTGTGTGACTATCCCAGCATGTGTGACTATCCCTGCGTGTGTGACTATCTCAGCATGTGTGACTATCCCAGTATGTGTGACTATCTCAGCATGTGTGACTATCTCAGCATGTGTGACTATCCCAGTATGTGTGACTATCTCAGCATGTGTGACTATCACATCCCAGTTGTGTTAGTATCCCAGCCTGTTGATTATTCCTGTGTGTGTGGGTGTGTGTGTGTGTGTGGGTGTGGGTGTGGGTGTGGGTGTGGGTGTGTGATTATCTAACTGTGCGAAGTATGTCCGCCATATCTGGCCGTTTCTTGGGGTTGGACGTAAACGTCGGAAAGGTATCTCCACCTGCCCCTCCCGCTTTCTGTCCCTCGAACCGAGTTAGTGGCACCCTTTCCTCAATGATGCGTCTTTTTCATTGTTCCCAGTAACCTACCCGATCACTACAGGAGCTGCCTGGCCCCATCCGCTCTTCGTCCTCTGGCAGTAGGTCATCTAGCATTGTTCTGCCGTCAGTGTTGGCTGCTTTGCTAAGGCGACCCCCAGTGTGGTGTGTAACAGGCAGCCCGTCACCGCTCCGTTGCTGTGGCGGCAGGATCTGCCGGTGTCGGAGCTGAAGAGCCTGTGCCTGGTGGAGCTGGTGAAGCTCTCCACAGCGCAGGTGAAGGCGGTGCTCTCCGGAGATGCCTGCCCGCCGGACAGCGATGCCTCCGGCGACTCGGGTACGGCCCTCACCAAATGCCGCCGGGTTTCACTCGCTGTGTGGGCTCAGAGGAGCAAGGGATGGGCACATTTTGGATTGTGCTGCATGCAATTGTTGAGTTGTATTCTTCTGTTTTATGCTATTTCAATGGGTTGGCTTGTGCCTGAAAAGTACGCGCATTGCCGTTTACAGTAGTCTGCCGACGATACGAAAACTATTTTTCAATTTCATTTCGTATTTTGTGTGTATGTATCATTCTAGAAATCCTGTGCACATGGCCAGAAATCCGGTACGCTAAGCCTGCTCTACATTAAGGTATCAAATTGATCTGTCTGGTGCAAGCTTTCTGTGAACTTTTCGTCGTCTTTACGCAAAGAAGCATCTAGGTGCTTGATTTTTGTGTGGGCTTACGCCGTACTTATCCCCCCACGGCATGACCAGTATGCTACTTATTTTATGTACCTCCAGAAACATCAAATGGCGGCTTTGAAAGTTTAATATACGGATCTAATTTGCCCGCCGTTGATCTTCTGAACCTACCGTGCGTGTCTTGGTGCTACAGACGCCGAGAAGAAGAACCAGCCCGACTCGACCTCGGCGTCAGAGCCGCTGCTCTCCGGTCTGTCCACCGCGCCCAGCTTCCAGGGCAGCCAGCCCAACAGCAAGAGGGGCAGCCAGCAGGGCAGCCGGAAGGGTAGCCAGCCCAACAGCCAGAACAACAGCCAACAGTGAGCTCTCCAGGCGCCGAGGCCGGCGCGCTGTGTGCTCCCTTCAAAATAGGGCTGTTTGTTTGATATTGTCAGAAGATAATCGCGTATATACGTTGTCAAGTCGTTTTAGCCTTGTGGCCGTGTGAGTGAGCCGCCGTTCACACTCCATCCGTCGTCTGCCATCTTCTGGCAGTCGTGCGAGATCAGGTTCAGATTTACTATCGTGACGTCCCCAGTGTATTGGGCGCCAACGGCGCTAAAGCATTTAGCCGTGAACTCGGCTTTACTGGGTCGACAACGTCCGCCACTTTAGCTTGGCCCAACGTTGGATGGAAATCCGATGTACATCTCCCGTTTCACAGTTAATGGACGGTGTGTAATGCTCCCTCTAGTCAGTAGCCGGGGTCATTTGTAGGACACTGGGCCCGTAACCCACTCCAAGGGTTTGGTGTGAAGCTGGCCTGCTTATGCTGAATTGTTTTCCGGTCGCATTGGTGAATTTGGACGGTGGTGCAGAGCAACAGGGCAGAAGGTCGTGATAACAGTGTTTATTAAAAATCGGAGGGTGGTGAGGGAGGTAAATGACCTTTTTGTACACCCCCTCCCACCCCCTGGATCTTCCAGTGGTCTGTCGGGAGGTAATGTCTAAGCTATAAAAATCCCCATAGAAGTCTACTTTCGACAAATTACAGTGAATCTATATGATGATCTTCGTTTGTAACGCCTACTACTTTCAACTTTCCATTTTTTTTGCTTTGGTTTCTCCCGAGTGTGTGGGCTTCCCATATAATTCCCCTGAGTTCTTTACGGACCAGGGACTATGTTTTCCCTATCTCTTGAATACATTTGCTTCGTAGGCCAGTTTGGAAATACGGGGCCGGGGGAGGGGTCAAGACAGGGTGTTTAGTGCTCAAAAGGCGTTGTATTACGACGTCTGTGGTAGGTCATCCACCCCCCCCGGATTGAGAAATGATCTCCAGCTATGTTTGTAGCCGTCAATGATTGATTTTTTAGTAATTTGCACGTTAAGTGTCGGCCAGCCATCTTGCTTTGATGGAAAGTATGGTAGCCGACGAATGGGTTTAGGGACTCCCATGGCGGTGTCTAATGGCGTACATTATCGGGTACTTCTGCTTCACAGGGAGGGCCAGGCAGGCGGCACGAAACTGCTGACTCCGGTGGACGAAGGCAAGGGTGAGTTTATCTCCGCTGTTTGCTGTCAGTGCTATCAAACTTGTGCACGTGTGATTCCGAAAATTAGTTGTTCTTCTAAATTTGTTTGGGAACCGTTCGTTTGCTGGGAACACGTTATGCTTTCAGTGTTGTCCATTAATGTTTTACACCTGCAACCGCCCTCACGGATCTCTTTCGCTTCGAGCAATGCTTTTTATCCTGGAACCACCTTTCTTTGTTCACGTCTACATAGCGTGAACAGAACATGAGTGGCGGGCCCTGTGTGGTTGCGTCAGTTGCGCGTACTGCCGGCAGGTGGCGAGGACTTGACGCTGATGGAGCTGCTGGAGCTGGAGATGCGAGCCCGCGCCATCAAAGCGCTCCTGGAACGCGACGAGGGCGCGCCCACACCGGAGCAGGGCGCCTCGCCGCCGCCGCCGCCGCCCCCGCCCGGCTCGCCTCCCGCCAGGGTCAAGGCCTCCTGGAAGCCGGTAGCCACGCCGGCCACGGATGTGGTTCCGCCGCCTCCTCCGACGCCGCCGCCGCCGCCTCCACCGTCAGAGCCGCCTCCGACGGCGCCGCCGAGAGCGCCGACCCTCGACGTCTCGCTTCCACCTCCGCCGCCCGCACCCATCATCCGACCCCGCTCCAAGTCAGGCTCTGTCTCACCCAAACCGGTGCGGCCGTCCAAGCCGCGGGCCTACCGCAAGAGGCGGCAGTCGTCGTCACACAGCTCTCGGTCGGGCTCGTCTGCCAGCAGGTCTCCGAGCCGAGGCCGCCGCCGCTCCCGCCGCAGCAGCCGCTCCAGCAGCTCCAGATCCCGTGACAGTGGACCACGCAGCCCGGCCGCCAGGAAGAAGTCGCGCCGCGCCAGCAGCTCCCTCTCTCGCCACAGCTCGCCGGCCGCCGGCAAACCAGGCACCGCAGCCAAGCGGTCGGCAGCGCGGAGAACCTCCCGGCGGGCGTCGGGCAGCTCGTCTCTCTCCAGCGTCTCCAGCCGGTCGCTGTCCCGATCCGACAGTCGGCACCGGCGCCGGCGCCGCCGCAGGAGCAGCTACTCCGGCAGCAGCCTCTCCTCCCGCAGCAGCCGCTCTCGCTCCAGCAGACGGCGCTCCCGCTCCGGCCCCAGGGACAAACAGTCGCCGGCCAGGGCGCCGGACCCGCCGCCGACCAAGCGGAAGCCTCGGCCTGAAGAGCTGGAGGAAGGCGAGGTCAACAGTGAGTTCGAGTCTGCGAGCGATGCGGAGAAGGAGGCAGAAGAGATAAGGTGGAAAGAGTACAATGAGGAGGTGGCTGTGGAGCTGGGAGATGGGGAAGAGAAGCGACCAGTACCGGCGCTGGAGGAGTCGCGGGAGACTAGTGGTCGTTCGGTGGAGAGGGAGGCTGGTAAGGCAAAGGAAGACTCGGGTCAAGATAAGGACGAACCGGAAGTGAAATCCAATTTGGAAATAGGGCCTAGTGTCGATGAAGTTCGTCCTGATGAAGTAGCGGAGAAAGAAGATGTTACGTCGCCAATTAAGGTGGAGCATGAGGTAGTCGAAGCAGCAGAGGAAGAACATACGGACAACCAGAAGGACCGTGCCACTGAGGCTGCTGAAGCTGTGGGAAAAGAAACAGAGGCCGAGGGGACTGTCGAAGCAGACCACAGCACTCAGGACTGCGTTTCTGAAATTCCACGAGAAGCTGAACGTGTGGAATGCGTGGAAAATACTTCCATCACGGAAAATGTGCTGAAACCGGAGCCAGAGCCCGTTGAGTCGGTACAGCCTCCGGAGCCCAGATCAGGGCCGCAGCAGGCAGCCTCTGTGGCGGACGACAGCGACGCAAGCGGGTCTCGCGACAGCTTCCACGGATTCGAGCTGGAGAGTGTCGTCAGGAGCAGCCGGCCTCCCGCGGGAGTCACAGCCTCCCTGCTCGAGGCGGAGTTCTCCATTCCGGGGCGCGTGGACAAGGAGGCACCGGAGTTGGCGAGTGCAGGCCTTAAGCGGGCTGAGGTTACGCCGGAGGCAGCTCCAGCTCCTCGGCCGTCGGATGCTGTGTCGGTGCCTTTGGGGCAGGAGAGCGAGGCGGTGAAGTCGCGGAGGTCGGGCAGGCTTTGTGGAGCGGCGGCCGTGGAAGCGGCTGAGACGGCATCACCAGTGGTCGGTGGTCGTCAGCGGAGAGGCCGCGGCAAACAGCGCAGCAAGCCTGACAACGCAGAGGCAGCTCCTCCAGAGGAGGCCAATGAGCCCCCGAGTAAAGCCAACGACAGCAGTCCTGAGAAGACGTTGGAGAGTCCCGTGGGAAGCACTGTACTGACGCCGCCCACTGCCAGGGCAACCCGCAGCAGTCCTAGGAAAGCAGCCGCCACGCAGCCCGCTGCAGCTGACGCTCCAACTCCCAGACGGTCACGCACGCGCTCTCAGGATGCGGTGAAGCTGACAGACGTGGCGCCAGCCGCAGACATTTCGGAGGCGCCGCCGACGGAGGAGTCGGCGGCGGCAGAGCCACCTGCCGGGCGCGGCCGACGACGCTCTCGGCGGGAGTCCCCAGTTGCAGCTGTCGGTCGTCGGTCTCGGACCAAGTCCCCCGCTGCGGCCACGGACACCAGCCGCAGGTCACCGGCCAGGGCAGCCGGCTCGGAGGCACCGGCGCCGTCGGAGATGGTGACCCCCGAGATGCCGCCCCGCGCCGGCGAGCCTGACACTGGGCTGTCTGCCGAGTGTGGGGATGGCGCGGAGCCAGAGACGCCGACGAAGGATGCTGCTAAAGCCTTCGCTCTGAACCCACCTGTGGTAATCAAAACGGACACTCCGCCCAAACCTGCCTCTCCGGCTGCGGAATCAACCTCTCCAGATGCATCGGGTGTAGAAGGGTCTCCAACTGATGAAGTGGAACTAACTGTCGAAGTAAAACCAACTGTTGAAGTAGAGTCACCAAATGTTAAGGTAGCGGTGACTGATGGTAGCACAGAGGCTGAGACCTCTGCTGAGGAGACCAGAACGGTAAGAGTGACAAAGTCGCCGATCCGGGCCCCGCCAGAAGATGTACCGTGTCCTGCTGGTCAGAAGGGCAAGCCTAGTGGTGTCGCATCACCACTGGCTCCCGACAGCTCCTTGTCGGCTCTCAGGTCTGTTGTAACAAAGCCAACTTCTCAAGGGAAGGGCTCCAGCAAGCTGTCTAGTGTGGTGGTGGTGGCGCCAGCGGTGGTCATGAAGGAGATCGGCAAGGGCGGTGGTGATGCTGTGGAGCTGGAGAAGCGACTGATGACGTTGGCGCATGGCGATCAGCCACGAGCAGAGGCATCGGAGATGGACGAAACGAAAGGAGAGGCGGGCGTGGACACAGTAGCGGCTTCCGCCCCGCCTCCGACCACTGCCTCGGCTGCAGCTGCTGCGTCCGCGTCATCTGCTGGTCCTGCTCCCGCCGGCAACACCAGTCCGGAGACGGAGGCTCAGCTGCGCAGTCGAGGACTGGGCTACTGGCGGGAGTTGGCGGCCGAGGCCCAGCACCGCTACCTGGCGGAGGAGGCTGAGACGGAGAGGCTCACCCGCCAGGAGGAGGGCCGGCTGCAGGAGCTGGAAGCGCGTCTGCAGGAAGGCCAGGAGGCTGACGACGCCGGCATGGCCGGCCACACGTGGGCCGTGAGGTGGCTGCAGAGCGACAAGGTGCAGAAGGTGGTCAACAACAGCAAGCTGTACAACAAGGTCAAACAGAAGCTGAAGGTGCTGAAACAGAAGGCGGTGAAGCCGAAGGAGTCGGAAGCGGAGCCGAAGCCGGAGCCGAAGGTGCAGGAGCTGCCGCACGTTATTGGGAGCATTGAGGAGTATGAGAGGCTGTTCGGAAAGAAGGTGGTAGTGACTGAGTCGCAGACGCCGGCTACTCAGGCCGAGACTGCGCAGGCCCAGGCGTCCACACTGACCCTGCCAGCAGGCGCTGACGTCTCGCAGCCGCCCCCGTCTGCTGCCGCAGTCGATGAGGATGACGACGACGACGACGACGATGAACTCTGGGGTGACATTATGGGCGAGTGATAGGCTACGCGGTGTTTCATTGTTCTCGATGCAGTGGTGATTGAGCGTCAGTGCTTGGCAGTGATTTTTATCGTCCCTGCTCAAGCACTGAAGCTGTTCTTCGCCGCTGGTTGAACTTCGGTCATTTATCATTTCGGAGAGTTGTTCATGCATTTCTGAGAGTTTCTACAAGGGAGGAGCGTCATCGGAGTCATCGGCAGAGGAGATCCGTACATATCGGAGACCGCACTGAATGATTTTATCAGTTCATCTTGCTTGACAACTGGGTGGAATCGATCGTGCTTTGTTTTTTCCGCATGCCGTACCAGGTGTGCTTTACCCCACAACTGCTGTGAAAAGTGAGGATGAGGTAAAAATGTGTCCGTAGATTCGCGTACATACCGTTGTGTGTAAATATACTCATTGTGCCCATCAGGTTTCAGATTCGTACGAGGCGGTACGCAATCCGGTATGAAGTTTTTAAATGTATATTCATTCGGGAATACTTTCTTTTGCAAGTGGCCTTTTGACGGCTTCCAACAAAACAAAGAGAAAGTATTGATTCTATATTTAAGGCAAAGGCATCTCCACATTTTGTCCGCAGAAAGTGTCATTAAACGCAGGCGCGATACAGCCCAGTCGCTGAAAGCGCCCTTAAACACCAATACACACATTAAACGCAGGGAAAACCGAGCCGTTGTCATGAATGCATCCTCCATTTACCAACGGTGTAATAACTTTTTTACTATATATATATATATATATATATATATATATATATATATATATATATATATATATATATATATATATATATATATATTTTATATTTATATTTATAGAGAGAGAGAGAAAGAGAGAGAGAGGAGAGAGAGAGAAAGCGTTTATATGTACATATGGAGAACGCGTTAAAATATATATATATATATATATATATATATATATATATATATATATCCATACATATAAACGCGTTGTTTTGTCGGGCGATGGGTCTCTTTGTCAGCGGATCTCTGTGCATACTCGAACGCTGGCCAAGTGCCTTTGAGGATTTCACACACACAAACAAACAATGAGGTTTGATCGACGAACTTAGCACGAATGAACGCCCACTCTGGGAGTGTCCCAAATATCTTAACCCTCGCTCGGGTGGGGTGGGGGTGTTTGAACAAATTTTGAGGAAAAATGTTAGTGTTTGAACACCCTTCAGGCTTTTCCGGCGGCACGAAAAATTGTGGCGCGAAGCGCCGCCTCACTTGGTGCGACTTATAAATTTTGCAACTTTCCTTAAAATTTTAAGGTTAGATCATCTCAGGTCAGGTTAACAATGCAGGTCAAGTGACACCTCCAGAAATGGTTAAGGTGGCGTAAGTAAGAAAAGGGAGAATCTATCCAATTGAAACATGTACTACACCATGGGCCCACCGGGTACTGCAAAATGTATACCGGGATTTTTCATATCGATGACCTAGGGTAAGGTACGGATCTTGACATCTCCATTAAAAATGCACGGAGAAAATGGAACTTGGCCGAAAAAGTGCTCTATTTCTGTAGATACCGCTTGAAATACCTTCAAAGTCTCCAAATCATAGGATCCTAGGCCCCTTTATAGGTTCATGTTGCAGGTTTGGATCTGTGACCTCTGAGAGGTCATCTGAGGCTACTTAAGCAGGTTTTCAGACTTGAATCAATAACTGCAGGAAATGATGGTAAGCATGAAACTTTTATTTTGAATCATTACGTTTGGATTGTTATTGCGAGTCGAGTGACTATATTGACTATGCAAGGATAGATGCTGAACTTGACCTGACCTTACGGCTGGTTATATTATGTTTCGGCCTAGTATAGTCATATTTTACATCATTTGATTCGCTGTAACGAGAGGAAGCGAATGGTGTCTAAAAATGATTTAACAACTCTGTAGACGCTAGCCGAAACTTAACATGTCATCTTTGTTCCTTCAGACTGCAATATTGCCTGAGCCAAAAGTGGCCGACATAGTTACGTGGTGATTGGTCGAGTTATCCACCATCGTTCGCTTTTTTTGCTATTCCGCAGAGGAGCTGAGTTCGAGAGGGGTGTTTGAACACCTCCTACCAGGGTGCAGGTGGCTCTGAGGCCCACTTGTGCGGGCGTTAGTATATATATATATATATATATATATATATGGAAATACAAATTGAATATACATTTGTGCAGCGATTGTCATTAAGCTACTGAAAAAGAGCAACATGATTATAACTCAACATTTATTTCGTTGTTTCGCCACACAGTACTAGTTACGCGCGGCATAGCATTATACCCTTCCCAAAAGCAGTGCGGAGGAGCAGGTATCGACAACATTCACCAAAATATCACACTCAATCTTCCAAACGCCTCCCCATACCACGCAGAAATGAAAAATAATTCCCACACACATAATATTCAGCAAGTTTCGCATATTTTCGCGGTGTATCTAGCCCTGACATTAAAAATGTCGTCATAAAAATTGCCCGTTCTCGTCTACGATAGAATATTGACCACTTCCAAAACATAGGTATCATTTTTAACGGTTTGTAACGTTGTCTAAGATGGGAGGCAGATGTATTTTCAGTCACGCTAGAACCGTGCTCGTGTTATTTCAACGCAGAGCCTCCGTGTTCCGTGTTATCAATATCGACATTCCATTTGCAGCGTTGCTAATATAGTGAAATGAACGCGTAATTATTATTGCTAGATGATCGATCATGGATTATAGATATTTTTAACATGTCTCGTATTCGGAACCGAAACACAAAAAATGGTTGGTAAAACTTTAGTTTTTATCTGGAACCTAAAGATGACACTTTCTGTATCAGAGCTAGTCTTCAACAAGACTGAAAAACTACCCATCACTAAACCACACACTTAACAAAACTACAAACTTAAACCTACGGAAGGTTTAACACGCGCATTGACGGGGATCTGAGCCACCTTCGCTTTGACGGGGGAGCGGGTACCCACCCCCTGTCTCGATCTCGAGAACCACGCAGGATAGGGAAAAACGGTAAGCGGCGTTGGGTAGCTTGTCCACTTCTCTATCGAAAATGCTTAAGCTATTTTTGTCAGGTCATATTTAAGGTCACCAGAGGTCAAAACATGTCATCATAGGGATAACATGTAAATGAAGGTTTTTGGTCATTACATTTGAACAAGTAAAGATGGAGAAAAACAATTTAAACTATATGAATCTTCTCAGCAAACCGAATCAAATGATATATAATATGATCTTGCTAGGTCAAATCAAGGATTTCACCTGACCTCAAGTCAGGTCAAGGTCAAATTAGGCAAAATGCATATCACTAGAACCGCAATGACAAGACAAATCTAACGCAGCAAAAATAAACGCTCAATCTCTATCCATTACTAAGTTATTCAGCTAAAACCATGTTTCCCATGTATGTATCTCCAATGGAGAGGTCATGGCTCATAAGCACCGCCACCGGAAAAAGTGGGGGGGGGGGCAGCCAAACTTCAACCTGATGCTGACAAAAAATTTTCCACGATAGGACCAAAAATGTTCAAATTTGGGCCCCTCCTTGCCTTCCGCATCGGTTCGTTATGTAAATGTCGGTTTTTCTCCCATTTTGACTGAGATCAGGACATTTTTGGCCAAAAGTGGGGGCCAGGCCCCCTGGCCCCCCTGTTCCGACGCCTATGTCATGGCTCGTACCTGACCTTAGGTCATCGATATAAAAATACCGGAACATATTTTGGAAAATCTGTGGGCCCATTATGTTATATGAGTTTCAATCGGATAAGTTCACCCTGTTCCGACTTATGCTATCTTAAACAAAAGTTGTAAAAATTATCAGGAAAAAGGTATTCCAAGTGCGGTGGCGCTAGCTACACGCCGCCGTTTCCGATATACCCGAGAGGGGCGGGTACCCACTGCCGTCAATGCGCGTGTTAAGTGTTTAAAACACTTAAACCTTGCTCCTAATTTTAACATGCATCACGTTGAGATAACGTTGATAGGTTTTGGAGTGCTAAGGCGAGGATCATGATTATAAGTTGAAGATGTATACTGGCTTGTCTCCTCGAATCCTGGATGTAAAATACAATTAGACTTTGTATTCGGGCACAGCCCTTCATCAGAAGCAGGTTGGTTAGATTACAAATTCTCAGTCGTAGTGCAGCCAGACCTCGAATTGAGCTTAATGATGAAGGGCTGTGCCCTAAATATATAAT
The DNA here is from genome assembly GCA_034440635.1 of Lepas anatifera. Lineage (NCBI taxonomy): Eukaryota > Metazoa > Arthropoda > Thecostraca > Lepadidae > Lepas > Lepas anatifera. Next base: position 101,411 of record JAOTON010000083.1, read on the forward strand.
CTTAGCGCGTTTTACATCCAGGATTCGAGGAGACAGGTCAGTATACACGTTGTCAACGTTGAGATAACGATTAGCGACATTTCACTTCGTTCATATGTTTAACATAATTAATGCACATTTTCTTCATACAGGTATGACATTGCAGCAAGCATTTCCAGCTTGGGACCGGGCTCAGAAAAGGCCCTCCGTCCCTGGATCGCTCTCGGTCCACGTCGTGCCCGAGGCCAGATAACCCTCCAGAACGTCCAGCTGCTGGTTCCAGGCGTGACGTGTGGGCAGCAGGTCCAGGTCGAGGCCACGTCCCGACCCGTCCGGCTGGTTGGCCACCAGTCCGAACAGCACCGTCAGCAGCACGGCCAGGCCGATAATTGGAACCAGCACGCCTGCAGCTGGAGGACAGACAGTTAGTGTCAGACTCAGCTGTTAAAGGGAAGTGGCCCGTTGCAGGGGTTGCTGGGAGCATACGCTGCGTTCGTGAATGCAAGAAATTACCGGCCTGGGATAGTATAGCATACACACATGTTGAAGGGAACAATCAACTTCCAAAACTTTTGATGTGTCTGTTCAATGTCAGGATTTTTGTTAACTCGCGCCCCACCGGGGGTCCGGTGCGACCTTCGCCCACGGGGCATCGATGCCCCCTGTAACTCCGAAAATATGAGGGTTAGCAGAAACCTACAAAGTACATTAAAAGCTCGTGTGAAATAGGTAGCATTTTATTTCACATGTTCAAGCGGTCAGGTCAATAGTTTGACCTCCAGAGGTCAAGCTGGGTCACGATAGGCTATTTCCACTACAATATGCAATGCTTAAGAATCCTGAGCATAGCTCTCGTGCCATTAGAGCTATTGAGGTCTGATAAAGTACATTTCAGGATTTTTTATATGCATTTTTTCAAGTTGCTCCCAGTACTGCTGTTGGAGTCAGAGTCACAATAAAGTAATCAAGGGACTTGTCACGGTGACCCCGACCCCACCACCCGAACGAGCAACTCCCACAATGAAAGGTTAATTTAGAAACCAAAGTTTAACGTCCCACCAAGCACAGGGACGGCCGCCCCGCTCAGGTCACCCTCTCACCAGTCAGTTGCCAGCCGACTTACGTCGCGTAAACATAAAGCGCCGGAGCGTCTCAGGGGAACCGATCCGAAGCCTGGACATCCATAGCCATTGCATGTTTCTGAGCGGCGGGTGGGAGCCCAAAACTCTACAAACTGAGCTACTGGGGCGGAAAATAAATACATAAAAATAGAATGCCAGGGCTTTCTCCCCTGTGTGGAACATAATGACCTCCCGCTAGTGGTTTGACCTCCAGAGGGCACTTATCGACCTGATATGACCTTAGGTCACGAAAGCTCAGAAAGTAACCTTGCTGTAAATCAAATGAAAGCCAGCGACGAGACATACGCGATGATGTGTAATTCAGCGCTCTAGCTTGATTAGGTCAAAAGTTAACGTCAGAATACCTACTGTTTTTGACCCTGGTGAGCTGAATTGATCTCAGCTAGTTTAAAGGGCAAATATCGGCCCTGGAATCCGTCAAAGGGTGGCCAAAATTTTTTCTGCGAAACCTGATCATTTGCAATCACTGTTGTGACTTTTAGATCATAAGACAGCTTTTCCCATGCTTTTCTATGAAAGAGGTCACCTCGTGACCTGCCCTCAGGTCATCAAACCGAAAAATCCCAGGTATAAATTTGGTAGACCCTGGAGGGTTCGTCAAGCGTAGAAAATTTCAAATCGATTGGCCTAGAAATGTGGCTATGAGCGCAAAGTTGAAGTGGAGTGACTTTGTTTGACCTTGCCTGGAGACCTGACCAAGTGTGGCCCGGGGTGGAAAATGTCAGGGATAGTGGAAAAATATGGGACGAGAGGTAGGCCTCTCAACCGTGGTGCTGCGCCTTGTTTTTCCGCTATTCTGAAAAAAACAGGGGGATTGATGGTCCCCGGTGGGGTGAGGGTAAAATTAAGCCAGAAACGTTTTTTCGATTTTCTTCCACTAAGGGCTGGTGCATTTTTAGCTCGAAAGATCCAAATACTTGCTCCTTGTTTCTCGCCTCCTCTGCCTTTCAGTGTGTAGCGGGGATAGCATATGTTTATCTTGCCTGGAATTTTATGGCACCTCGAGTATGAGTTGAAATGACATCGGAACTCCAACAGGGGTTCCTGTCGCATACCTGGTTTCGTCGTGATCGTGAGAGCTTAGGTGGTGGCGTCGCCTGTGCAATACGCTCTGATTTGCTTCCGACTCGCCTCCCAGATCCACCGAACACTGAGACTCTGTTGATTCGCCTGGGGCGAGTCGCCGTGACCCTGGAGGTATACTACCGACCACCGGACGATAACGCGGCGCTGAGGAATCTCACTGCATGCCTGTCTGATGATGTTGCTAGTGATAGCCGTATAATCCTGACAGGTGACTTCAATCTTCCGGAGGTGACATGGCTTGCGACTGATGATGGTGTGGTTCCCAGAATGGCGAGACAGGTGGCGCGTGCCTCAACGTTTTTAGATGACTGCGAGCTTATCGGCCTCAAACAGTGTATTTCGAGGCCGACCCGTGGATGCAACACACTTGATCTTATGTTTTCTAGGTTTTTGCGTTGTTCTCGCACAGATGTATGTGATGGATACTTGGATAGTGACCACTGTGAGATTTTAGGTTATTTTATGGTGCCCATTGAGCGTCCCCCGCTTGTAACGCGTCATTCTGTTTTTAACTATAAAGAGGCCGACTTCCCTGGCCTCCGTCGGAGTTTGTCACTTGTCAACTGGGGTCTGATTGACGACGTCGATGTAGATGAAGCGGTGGATATGTTTTACGCCTTACTTGAATCCGCCATTGCAGACCACATACCAACTGTGACTATCCGGCGCAGATGCCCCCTTGGTTTGACCGTGCTGTGCGGACAGCCCTTCGGTTGAAAGAAGCAGCGTTCAGACGGATGCGGCGTAACCCCTGCGAGGAAACGAATTCCACTTTCTCCCTGAAACGGAACCAATTCAAAAACCTAGCAAACGTTAAGTATAATGAATATCTCCAAAAACTCACTGATGATCTGAAAACAAACCCTAAAAGATATTGGTCATTTGTCAAATGCTTAAAGAAAAACCTCCCGTTTCCAGCGTTCTCACCAAATTTGATGGCTCATTAGTTTCTGACGACACCGAGAAAGCCGGCCTCCTAAATGAAACCTTTGCCAACAAATTTACAGATCCCGCCGTCACAAATTTTCCGACTGCTCCCGATTACCCTCTTGACAATCTCTACGATTCTTTGTGACGGAACAGTCCGTTAGGTCTGCGCTAAATTCGATCTGCCCTAACAAAGCTTGTGGAAGCGACAACATCAGTGCTAGAATAATATTAGAATGTCGTGAGGAGCTGGTGGTGCCGCTTTATAAGATTGTCTCCAAATCATTCGATTCAGGAATGTTTCCTCGCAATGGAAAATGGCCAACATCATTCCAATATTCAAAAAGGTGACAGAAAGGACCCTCTAATTACAGATCCGTTAGTCTTCTTTCCCTGTTTGCGAAAATTTTGGAGCGAATTGCTTACGATCAACTATTTCGGCATGCCTCCCCAGCTCTTTGTCTTGAACAACATGGATTCGTTCCTCGCAGGTCGTGCGTCAGCAATCTGTCTGTTTTTCTTGATTCGGCGTGGAAGGCCGTTTCGGAGGGATACCAGACGGACGCTATTTACACAGATTTCTCGGCCGCTTTTCAAGGTGTCAATCACAAACTCCTGATCTACAAACTCTGAAATTCCTATCATTTGAAAGATTCAGCCCTAAATTTGTTTATCTCGTATCTCTCCGACCGCCGCCAGAGGGTCGTTCTTAATGTAAAAACCTCAGAGTGGAAAAACGTCAGCTCAGGGGTGCCTGAAGGCTCTCTAAATGCTCCTCTCTTGTTCGCACTCTTCATCAACGATCTTCCGGCTGAAATTGAGTCTAGTTGTCTCCTTTATGCAGATGATGCCAAAATTTTTCGAACAATCAAGCAGCCATCTGACGGACTCTTGCTGCAGAGGGACCTGAGCCACCTGCATCAGTGGTCCGTCAGATGGGGTCTAAAACTTAACCCATCCAAATGTAAAAACATTACGTTGACCCTCAGGCGGACACCGGTCCAGACAACGTACTACATCGGAAACACTCGCCTAGAGTCTGTTGAAGAAATCCGTGACTTAGGAATAATCATTGACTCAAAACTGAATTCCTCATCCCACGTTTCTGGCATAACACGACAGGCCAACAAATCACTAGGACTGCTAATTAGATCTTTTGAAACCGGTCTGCGCTCAACAAATTTCAATACCAAAACACTGCTCACAACATATAACGCGAACGTTCGGTCTGTTTTGGAGTACGGTAGTGTAGTCTGGGCTGGTGTAGCCAAATCCCATGCCGAACGGGTCGAGCGGGTACAACACAAATTCTTGATGTGGCTAAATTCTCATACCTCTCAGTCTTGCAGCACTTTGAATTACCATTCACTTCTTCGGCATTTCGGCGTCCAGTCTCTTGCTGCAAGGAGAGTTCAACACGATCTTCTGTTTCTGAAAGCAATATTTTCCTCAAAAATTTCCTCTCAAACTCTTCTGAACTGTTTTGGCCTTCATGTTCCACCCCGCTCGACCCGCAACCTGCGACTTTTCGCCGAGCCACGCGGCTGTGTAAACACGGTTGCCTCGGGGTTTCTGTGCCGGATACCAAAATCTGCTAATAGCTTTTTGACCATGATCAACTCAGATTTTTTTGTTGATACCTATAGCATTTTTAGAGCTCGCGTTGTGGAGTATATAAGGGACTTAAGAGTGTGAGGTCACCCAGGTATATGTGCACCAAATATATGAAGAGGGAATGAGCTCAAACTATTTTAATAACTTTATTTTTACAGCACCCATTTTACTCATTTGTATGTTTTTCGCACTAGGATGTTTCGGACATGTTTATGTGTATGTGTTAGTTTTTGGTGAGAGAGTTTTAATACCTGACTTCACCTGTTAGTGGGCATCAGCCTGTTGGTGATTATGTTTAATAAACAAATAACCAAATGAGTGGTAAGTTGATGACTGAGTTAGGGCAGCGTTAACACGCGCACTGTAGGCGATGGCCTTGGAGGCCCCACCTGTTTTCCTGAGGTGGCTCGAGAACCGAGAAATATGACTCTCGGCCATATTTAATAGAATTAAACGACGTTTTGTTTGCTGAACAGTTTTGAAAATCAGTAGAAATGTTTAACTTATAGATAGACTTTCAAACTCAGAACTACATTTTGATATCGAATCGCGCACTCGGAGTAGTTCACTTGCATTGAGACCAAGTTGTGATGTCATAACGCCATATAAGCGGAATTTTATATCAGAGTAATCTCACATGAAAGTCAAGGTCAAAGGTCATATTTCAACGGCATATCAGCACATTGGCCCCAGTGCTTCCGATCAAATGGCGTTCCCAGTCCGACGTATATTATGCTATGCCGTCATAGCTAAGGTAACTCAAGGTCAAGATCAAACGTCGAGGTCAAAGGTACTGGGTAAAGGTCAATCCGCATTGTCCGCCCAACGGTTGTTCTGTAAAGGATACGGCTTGGGGAGTGTTATGTAAAGGACACGGCTTGGGGCGATGATTCTATGCTATTGGTTGTTGGGATGGTTTGAGTGAATTAAGTTAGAGCCCAGTTCAGGAGCCGCGGACGGTAGAAAGAGCCAGAGAGCCGAGAGCCGAGAGCCACGATGCCACGTTTATGGGCCTAGTCACCCGGTGACCTGGAAACACCGTAACACACTATGAAGGAAAGCCAGCTGCCTCGCGCCGCCGGGTCTTAAGGATCCGGCTGGTGCCGCGTGGCTGGTATAAATTTGGATGAATATACTCCATCGTCTGATCGAATAGGTTTCACGTGCTGGCTTTTATCATAGGGTTACGGTGCTTTAACATGTCGCAAAATGTATCTAGTATTAATCTATCACTGCCACTATTTAATACCTAATCATCACTAAATGTACATATCAGCATCACAACTTAACTTAATTCACTCAAACCATCCCAACAACCAATAGCATAGAATCATCGCCCCAAGCCGTGTCCTTTACATAACACTCCCCAAGCCGTATCCTTTACATTCTAGTTGTGTACATTATAGGGTATATACCATATAATGAGGTCATGGGTCAATGACCTTGAATGACCTTAACCCCAAAATCATATGAAATATTGCTTGCAACCTTGTCTCGATCACCCTGGTCCACCTTTAGCATATTTCTAACGATTTCCCGGATAATTATGGCATTTTCCAACAGATCCCAAGCACGGTCAATATTTGACACTTATGACCTCGTTTGACCATGAAAAAGTTGACCTAGGTCAATGAAATTTAACTATGATGTAAACCACTATAGCCCTCCGCCATCCCCCAAACGGTTTTTATTTATTTATTTTATTTATTTATGTATTCATTCATCTCATATGAGCGACAAGGGCTTGCCGCCAGTAAAAGCTCAAGTCAGGGATAACATCATCAGATTCCCTAAAATTACGAACAAGACACATGTTAAAAACACGTCAAGACAAAAAGTAAGTACAAGCTAAAAATATATAAAATAAAACTTTTTCTACGTTTCTTAGTCTCCGAGATTTCGAGGGGACTACCAGCCTTCCCCCTCCAAAGTGCGTTAGTGTCAGACCCCCCTCCAGTCCGAGTGTTAAAGTCAGCCCTTGGTTAAGCTCGAGCCTGCGATCATTCGCAGTTACCGGGCATTGTGAGCTCGAGCCAAGCACAGGCTCCACTCACAGAGCTCGGGACCCATCCTTTTACCCCTGGATGGACCACACAACACGAGTCTGCTGCTTCTGCACCCTCTTCTGGTATCGCATGTACTAGGCAATATTGAGCCTACTTATTTGTACCAATGTATGAATGCACCATAGGCGAAGGAGAATTAGCACAAAGTAATACGAATGCCAAAATATCTACTTCGTTTATTCCCACTCTTGACCCTAAGAATATTAGTTGGTTGCTCATTTGGCCAACTTGGGAGCTAAAATTCCTCTCACCTGTGGCAAAACCGGTGGCGGGCAGCAGAGTCCCGAAGAATTTGGAGATCCTGTGGGCACAGAGGTGGTAAGCACACGTTAGCACATTTGAAGTCTATTCTCAGGGGGCGGGGGGGGTAGCTGGAGATTCAAACTTCAAACTGGCCCTGCAGGAGATGTCTCTCCCCCAAAAAATCAGAACTTGTCCAAGGATTTTCGGCCTTATGGTTGTTAGGATATAAGGATTGGGTGAACTTCTCTGATGGCCCGCGCCCGGTCTAAAATTAAGTGTCGGCATTAACTCCCCCGGCCATTGATTGGCCTAAGTCCCTTCCCTGGTAAAAATCTGGTTAATGCAGGACCTCCTCGACATCACAATGCGGCCGTTAAGTAGATTGAAGTTGCAGATAATCTGAAACTGGATTTTAGTGGGCCTGGTCCCCACTTTTTATAAACAATTTTACGATTTCAGACAAATTTGGTAGAGAAATGAAAATTCGTTAACCAGACTGTGCGAAAGGCAACAATAAGCCCAGCTACTATGTTTTACAGGGGGAGCTTCTTGTCAACATCAGACTGAAGATGCATTGATCCCTTCACGTTGCCGATAGTGACGCTCATGATTATAATATCTATTTATATCGTTTAGCACTGTATCTAGGCGATCCTTACCCGTTGAAAATTGGGTTGAAGAGTCCACTGATGAAGTTGCCGGCGGCTCCAAACTGTCTCTTGATGGGCTGTAAGTTGGCTGTTAGCGGCTTACCGAAGCGACGGTTGTAAGCGATAGGCGCCGTGTGGTAAAAAGGAGTGCTGTGTCTGCGCAGGCAGAGTTTGGGGGTTGGTGTAAGCGAGATCCTGTCCGTAGCCATGGTAGGCAGCACAGTAGGTAGCCATGGCTGGCAGCAGGTACAGCACACTCACCGGGTACATCATCTCTGCAGAGAATGTCCTGAAAAGAAAAGAAGCAACTGTGTAACTAAACATGTTAACCCTCGCCCCGGTGGGGGTGATTGAAAACCCCCTCAGGATTTACCGGCGGAGCAAAAAAACGGCGGCGCGAAGCGCCGTCGTACTTGGCACGCCTTATCCTTGATCGATTCCGCAACTTCCCACAACGTTTTAAGTTTGTGTGATCTCAGGTCAGGTCATCAGTGCAGGTCAAGTGACCTCACTCCAAAAAAAATTTCAGGTGGCATAAGTGAGAAATGGGTGAATCTATCGGATTTAAACTTATCACACATAATGGTCCAAACAAGTTGCAAAAATGTCTTTTTAATGAATTTCAATAATTTCAAGGTTCAAAACTGACTTGGAAGTGCCGTGAAATCATTGCCTGATGTTATAAGGTGCTGGTTCTGATTCCCAGAGATGGCCTACGCTACGCTACGTTACCAAATTACGCTACGTTACGGTTCAATTTTGGCCAAAACTACGCTACGGAATTACGCTACGTTATATATCATCGACTACGGAATTACGGTACTTTAGCTACGGCTACGGTAAAACTATATCGTACAATAATATCAACATTTTGTTAACACATTCATACGTTAACCCTCGTTCCGGTGGGGGGTGATTGAACAGCCCCCTCGGGTTTTACCGGCGGCGCGAAAAAACGGCGAAGCGCCGTTGTACTCATCACACCTTATCCTTGATAAATTCCGCAGCTTTCCCCAAAACTTTAAGGTTGGGTCATCTCAGGTCAGGTCACCAGTACAGGTTAAGTGACTTTACCTCCAAAAATGTTTAAGGTGTCATCAGTAAGAAAGGGGTGAATCTACCGGATTGAAACTGATACCACATAATGTGCCTACCGAGCACTACAAAATATATTCCGGGATTTTTCATGTCGATGACCTAAGGTCAAGTAAGAACTATGACCTAGGCATCGGAAATACATGGGAGACACAGAACTTTGGCTGTATTTGTGTACATAAAGCTGCTAATACCTTCAGTTCAGTTCAGTTCATTTATTTCAGAAACACCCCGGTTGCATGTACACACAATTGTCCATATTCATTCATTGTTTGTTTATTCAATCATCAATCATCAATCATTCAATCATCATTCATTAAATTGTTCATATTCTCTAGATCAAAGTACCCTGGGCCCCTTTCCAGGTTCATGTTGCAACTTTTAACCTGTGACCTCTGAGAGGTCATCTGGAGCTACTTAAGCAGTTTTCAGACTTAGGTCCATAGATCTGCATGAAATAACGATACAGCTTTTATTTTGATACCATTGCATTTGCATTGCTATAGCGAGTCGATTGATACGGATATTGACTATGCCAGGGGAAAAACTGACCTTGACCTGACCTGGGGTCGGGCCATTTTTGTGTTTTCCCACCCTAGTAGGACGATGCATATTATATAGCCGTAACATGGCTGTTCAGAATCGACTCGGGGCACTGTTTGGGAATGAAGGGCGCTGAACAACGGGAATGGAGATACAGGACGGGACGGTATGTGTCTCACACCGATTTCATAATCATTTCCTCATCTGTTGGCATCGTGAATTTACGGGTGCCGCCGACGCGGTCGAATATAGCGTTATCGCATTATCGGGCTCGGGTTCGCGAGCTCGCGACGGGGGCGGGCGGGGGCGACCCGACGCCGCAGTGATCCGACAGACACGCAGTGCAGTTAAAGCCCTGAACCCCCGCGCAGAAAGAGGAGGGGACTATCACCGTCTTTTCTCAAGTACACAACTCCACTACGTTTTAGGAATCACTTGACAAATTTTGGAGCCATATACATTGTACAAAATGTCTAAATAATAACCTTGAAAAATTACCGAAGGCTATTTCTCTCAAACCAGAACGTACCATGGCTGGATTCTACGCTCTTGTGAGTCCTCATACACCAATTTTTAAGAAAATTAAAAATATTTGGGTTGATGTCTTGGTCGCTGTGTGCTGGATTGGCCCAGGTAGGAAACCCGTCTCAGTCCGGGCCCGCTGGGCACAGGAAAGTCAGAAGCTGACTACCGGCAGAAGGTCGCGGCAGGGGGCAGCCCCCTGGTTATATAAACAGTGTCCGGGTTAGCGGTGGGACCCTCTTTCTGCCACCACGCTCCCGCGAGGTGGATCGCGCGGTGCGCGCGCGGCAGGATGTTTGTGAGTATGTGTTTTTATTTTTTGTGACAGCCTGGTGCGAAATTAGACTATCTGAGCAGAATCCGAAATTAGTTGGCATTCACTTGCATTTTGACCCATAACTTCGCTTTGTAAGCCATCGAAGGGGGATAGAGTCTGTCATTTGCTGACTTTTTTCCGACTAAAAGGGATGAGTTTGACTTTTTATCACGATTTCTGACGAGGGGTATTACGAGTTTTCGTGGTACCTAAAACTTCTACATACTTCTTTAGAGGTGGGCAAAGGAGCTATGCACAGAACGCCTAATAAAAAGTCATAAAGTAAGCAAAGCTTGAAAATCTTAGTGATTTTTTTGCCTTTTGCTTTTTGCTTGTTGCACCTGTGGCGTCTTTACAGTGGCGTGCATTTTGGTAAAAGATTGGGGGTGTCAAAATTCAAAACAATGTCAACAATCACCATATTGTGAAAAATAATGTACCGTAGCGTGTTTTAGCCTTCTCGAAGACATTTTTATCCGATACAATAAATAAAAAATATTTAAGATAAGAAACACGACAATGTATAAGATATTTTAGGCACACTTCAAAATTTCATTGGGGTTTCGTGGACACCCCCAAAATATGTAAATATACACCCCTGCACCTTTTACTAGTGTTTTTGAAGTGGAGGACAGTTTGATGAGTCTGACAATTTCTGACGGAGAGGGAGGGGTCAGCCATTTTCTGAAAAAGAGAGGGCGTCCAAGCACCCGTAATTTTTCTTGACGTCATTTGTGATCCTATAATCATAATCATAACGTGGTATGTCTCATAAACAAGCTTATCCCATTCCATCGTTCATTCCACCATACTGAAAACCATTTTATTTTCGGCACCATGTGGTAAACACATGAGATCTGTCGCGCTCCAGAAGTGGCCCCAGAAGTGAGTGTCTGATGTTGACATCAATCGTTCCCATTTCCACGCGTCCCACCGCTCAGCGCGGCGCCAAATGGTCATGCGCATCTCCCGCCTGCACCGTTGCTGTCGCCTGCGTGGTCCTGGCGGCTGTGACGCAGTGCGTTCCACCCCAGAGCCCGCCCCGCCGCCAGCCAGCTGCAGGCCTCCCAGCGCTGATGGCCGTAAATGATCGGCAGGAACATGTCCAGCTCAACTACGAATCCGGTCACAAATGTGTACCAGCGGTTCAGCGCTGGGCTGACCGCTGTGGTGTTGAGTGCAGTGAACAGTATCTCTGGCAGGGACCGGCCGGACTGCACCGACCATCTGCGGACTTACCGTCTCCCTGTCTTCATTAACATCTGGGGACTTACCGTCTCCATGTATTCATTAATATCTGCGGACTTACCGTCTCCATGTCTTCATTAACATCTGGGGACTCACCGTCTCCATGTCTTCATTGACATCTGGGGACATACCGTCTCCCCTTTCTTCATTAACATCTGCGGACTTACCGTCTCCATGTCTTCATTAACATCTGGGGACTTACCGTTTCCCTTTCTTCATTAACATCTGCGCACTTACCGTCTCCATGTCTTCATTAACATCTGGGGACTTACCGTTTCCCTTTCTTCATTAACATCTGCGGACTTACCATCTCCCTTTCTTCATTAACATCTGGGGACATACCGTCTCCCTTTCTTCATTAACATCTGCGGACTTACCGTCTCCATGTGTTCATTAACATCTGGGGACATAACGTCTCCCTTTCTTCATTAACATCTGCGGACTTACCGTCTCCATGTCTTCATTAACATCTGGGGACTTACCGTTTCCCTTTCTTCATTAACATCTGCGCACTTACCGTCTCCATGTCTTCATTAACATCTGGGGACTTACCGTTTCCCTTTCTTCATTAACATCTGCGGACTTACCATCTCCCTTTCTTCATTAACATCTGGGGACATACCGTCTCCCTTTCTTCATTAACATCTGCGGACTTACCGTCTCCATGTGTTCATTAACATCTGGGGACATAACGTCTCCCTTTCTTCATTAACATCTGGGGACTTACCGTCTCCATTTGTTCATTAACTTCTTCTGTTTGCTGCAGTAGCCGGGAAAGGGCGTTATAAAGGATGACAGAATTGTCTGTCGAAGTCTGGATCCTTCCTCTTGATTGACCTTATTCTTGACAGGGAGGGGGCGGATTCTGTTCACCCCTCTGTTATTCCGGGGTTTCTCCGAAACGGCTTGCGCTAGGCTTCTGGGGCTTTCGGACGTTTTCTAAAGCTAAATTGGTTAGATTCCCTGAAAGTTATGAGATTAAAGATTCACCAGGATGAAGCTGTATCCCGTTATCTAGGGAGGACCTACTCGCAAACTGAGTATTGTCGTGTACGGTACGTTCCACGTACAACAAAGCCACATGTAAGAATATTGAAACCTGTTAGAATGTCTAAATATTATGAATGAGATGTCAGATACATTTTTGTGTACTTTTTAGACAGAGGTGGCCACAGCAGCTCAAAATTGCGTGTATAAAGTAAGGTAGGATCTAATTAAATTGTTTATGCAATCCGACTAAAAGTACAATCGGATTGTACTCTTGCAGAGTGAATAGACTGAGCAGTCTGTAAGCACCTGTAAGCGCTTACAGGACAGCTGAAACGATGGATCATGGACAGCTGTCTATCTCGTGCCGTCCGAGCCCAGCTATTATAAATGATGATTCAACTGGCTGCTTTACTGTTTAGTTCCGGGCTGTATTGTGGTCGTGATAGTTCAGAGAAAGCGTCAGGTTAGTGGGACCTTTTTTGTGTCTAGATTCTAACTGAACTGGGTTAGCGTTAAATTCTAGATATAATTTCGATTCCCCTCGTTCCAGAAAGATGTATAATATAACGAGACTGCTTCCACCAGATATAACCATACTGCGCTGTGTCAAGGGTGCGGACAAATTGACGGTTCTCCTTTCTTGCGGGGTGTGGCGCTCTCGTGGATCTCCTAAATTTCCCCCAAATACACGTGTATGGCTTTGGTATAAAATAACCTGACCTGCAGTCGGGTCAAAGTCACCTCTGCTTTGATACGGTCACCATGCATACTAACCGACGGACAAAAAATATGGAAACAATATTATTACACAAAAATGTATCATCATTCCTTGAAAATCTATGACCCAAAGTATGAAAACTTTCTTTACACCCGCACCGGTGGGCTTCCGAGATACCTTCACCCTGGTGGAGGTGCGTTCAAACAGCCCCCTCGAACTCGGCTCCTCTGCGGGATAGCGAAAAAAACGAGAATATTGTTGGATAGCTTATACAAATTGATGAAAAACTAATTCGGTTATTTTTTGGCTCAGGTAAATATTGAGGTCATGATAAGCCAAAAAGGTAGCATGTTAGAGCGTAGCATTTAGCAAGTTTCCGGGCTCTAGCGTCTGACAGAGTTGAGTTCGACTCAATGATGTATAATATGACTATACTAGCTCAAAACACAAAAATGAGCTGACTTGAGGTCAGGTTAAGCTCACTATCTGATCAAGCATAGCCAATATGAACATTTATCGACTCGCAATAACAATCCAAACGTAATTGTATCAAAATAAAAACTTTATCTTCATTTCCTGAAAAGTTATCGACCCAAGTCTGAAAATCTGATCAATTAGCCCGGATGACCTCTCAGGGGTCACAGGTCAAAAATTGCAACATGACCCTAGAAAGGGGCCCGGGATACTACGATTTACAAAATATGAAGGTATTATCAGCTGTACCTACACAAATACAACCCAATTCCTGTTTTTCCTTGCATTTCCAATGGAGGGGTCATGATCCGTACCTGACCGTAGGTCATTGTTATGAAAAATCTCGGAATATATGGTGCAGCTCTCGGTGGGCCCATTATGCGGTATAAGTTTCCATTCAATTGATTAACCGGAAAAAAAAAAAAATTAACTTTCTTTACTTATGCCACCTTAAAAATTTTAGAGGTGAGGTCACTTGACCTGCACTGGTGACCTGACCTGAAATGACCCAACCTTAAAATTTTGGGTAAAGTTGTGGAATTGATCATGGCTAAGGTGTGCCAAGTACGGCGGCGCTTCGCTCCACCGTTTTTTTCGTACCGCCGGAAAAACCAGAGGGGTGTTCAATTACCCCCATCAGGGTGAGGGTTAATCTATCACTACCTGGGGGGGTTCGATTGGACCCCGTCGATTTTTCACGAAAGATTCTGAGCCGATTCAATTAAGATACGCGTCACTATGCAGTTCTCTAGGATAGTCAGTTTGACAGCTCATGTAAAAAAATTACACCAGGTCAGTTCAGGTCAACGAGCTTTGACGGCATTTCTAAATTCATGTAAGGTGATGCTGTATTTTTGAAATAAGACTGACAAAACCAGGGTATAACTCGGCTTCTAGAAGAGTTAGCTCAAGTTTCTGAAAATCTTTCGAAAGCTGCTGAAACGATAAAAGTTGTATGTAGTAATCCATTTTGGGTCAGGTCAATACCAAGGATACCAGATGTCACCAAAGATACGGTTTTTGAAATTGTTTGTGTCTATAAACTTTTGAAAAAAACAAGATACAGTCTTAAATATGATATCATAGCAATGCATATGACTCAAGGAGCTGAATGATATGCAGCATGGTCTCAAAAGGCCAGTATTTGGCGTTTGCCGAAGGTAAAAGTCATGTCGCATGTCATTTCAGTCCTTGGGCCAAGACGTATATATCGATGTTTTTATTGTTCTATTTCTCATGGTTTTAGAGTTATAAGCAGTTTTCTAAATTAATTTCAATTTGACGCATTTTGGCCCACTGTGACGTCACAGGTTAAGGGACACAATTCAAACTCGGCTCCAGAGTAGAAGAGGGTAAGGTGCTTCCAGCATCGTTTCAATTTGTCCGTACCACTTCCGGTTCCTGAGATCGTAGGGGGTCCGATCGGACCCCGCAGGCGGTGGTGTGTAAAAGAGCCCAGGCGGTGTCGGGTTAAACGTACGCTTACGGCTGCCACGTTAAAACATTCTTCGAGGCGAGGTCATTTGGCCTGGCCTGGTGACCTGACCACCTAAGCTTACGAAGGTCTGAAATTCTGGAAAAAAATGCGTAAATAATAAAGCGTAATGTTTTAGAAAATAATTCGATTCGCATGGATGCATGGTAAGCACCTTATAGACATTATGTTTTAGAAAGTTTTCATCCGCATGGAAATTACTTGTTCTTGATAAGAATACACAGTAAAATAGTAATTCTGTGATGAAAATATATAAGTTTTGCATTGTCGCAGGAGTATTGTCTCTTCTCCGATGCATTTCCTTCTAACAGGGCTGGGATCCGCTACCAAATATTTCAAGCCGCTGGGGCTGCTTCCCATACTTTGACCAGCTGAAACCACTACCACTGCTGCGCAATCGTGTCTTGTTCTTAAAAATTGCTACTTAAGTGCTCCCAAGATTTGTTTATGGCTCATTGTAAAATATCAATGAAGCTCCTGCTCATTTGTATATTACATAGCAAGTTAACGCTTTTGTTATAGGATATGCAAACAAAATCACACGGCAAAAACATTTAGGTACTTAATCTGATTTTTTTAAACCGTCAACATTTGGGATGGCGGTCGACTTAACAGATTGTCGGTACCGATGGTTTTTTTTAATTCTTGTGAGTGCACTGTCCACTACTTTTTGTTATAGAAACCGATACTTCTATTCCACTACAATTTGGAGACTTCACAATTAGCGGACAAGGGTAGCAGAGTGCCCGGCTTCGTTATCTAAATGATATAATTGGTGCGTGTATAATCACTTCGCACGATATTATTTCGGTAAAAAATTTCCAACACCGATCTGTATGATAAGCAGCCTTTACAACAACAACGACAAAAACAGCAGGAATTCCATGTTGCAAGATACCTCACCTGTCCGTTTATGAAACTTGTGGTCTTGTGGTCTATAACGCAGCGCAATAACGAATAGCGTTGACGTTTTCAGTGTGCGCTCGCGTTATCACCGATGGGAATCTGGCACCGTTGTCTCCTGTGGGTCCTGGGCACGACTGAGTGCGCAGTCGGAGGAGTATCCTTCATCACATCTCAAGCGACGCCTCGTTCTTTTCTCGCGGTCACACAGTTGTCTCGCGAAAATATGGGAGGCGATGTGTGCCAGCTCATTCGAGAGCAGAGGTGGAAATGCTACTAACATTTCCAGTTTCAACAAAAAAATCTGACCAGACTATTCCAAAACAAAAGAAGCGCACAGAACGTCTAGATACGTACTTGGTTTTATTCCATGAAATTTATATTGGTTTTATGATTTGCAAGCCCGTAGCTCTACTCTCTACAGATTGGGTCAGTGAAAACTAGTATAGATAGATGAAATCCTGCGTCGGGTTTATCTCAGCACCAGGGACGGCGGAACGTGGGCACCATGGGCTTTCCAGTTCTCACCAGTCAACGCCATAGGGTTAGTGTTAAAATTTCTGATTAAGGGGGGGGCACTGAACCCGGTGCCTTCCCCCTCTCCCCTAGTTCCGCCGCCAGCGCTCAGCACCCTATTTGAAACCGACGGATCGTGCTAGAATTGGCTGCAGTTCAGTCTGAGCCTCAGCCTGTAATCAGAAGCCGCATTTACGTGAAGATCGCCATCATAGAGAGCTGATGTCTCCACGGGACAGCATGTAAAACAGCAGAAGATTCTTTTCGCCGAGATGAAGGACATTTGATAGATCTCACAGGGGTGAGCCGAGAATATGATTATAAGTTGATAACAGGGGCGTAGCCAAGGGGGGGCGGCAGGGACAGCCACCCCTTCCTGAGGGCCCGAAGGGCCCCCTGAGGACACGAGCCGCGCTTTGCGCGGCTCGCCTGCATTGTGCTCTGTGGCCAAATTTGGCATTTTATACCAGACAGGGCCCTCTTAAGCCCTCTTCAGCACTCAATTATGTAACAAGCAGGGCCCTTTTTACCCATCAGGGCCCTTTTGGCGCTGTCGCGGGGGCCTTTTTCGGGGCGCCGTCCCCCCCCTGAACGAAATCCTGGCTACGCCCCTGGTTGATAGGATGTTGAATGGTCTGCCTCCTCGAATCCTGAGCAAACTTGAGCAAATACACTTCTTTATGTTAGCTCCGTTTGGTGTATTAGCTCCCTTTTGCATCCAGGATTCGAGGATACAGGTCATTACACATGGAGCCGACCACTTGTGACGTAGGGGTCGGTGGAAGAGCCGATGGAAGTATTTTTACTAAATGTTCATTCAGATATTTCAAATGTTTGACCTAAATAAAGTTCCAAAAGGACAACTCCCCCTTTGTCCCAAATATTTCGGGAGATGAGTCGTATGGACAGGCACTGGATTGCACACACAGAGAACCAACAATGCATTGCAATGAACATGTCAGCACACGAAATAACGAGCCGGGCATGCATGAAAAGGGAGTAAATTAAGTGCCAAAAATATAGATCTGGGTGGTGGCTAAATTGGGTTGTTGCTAACCTATATTATAGTTTGCTGTGATGCTGCATTTTATTGTTGTTGTTGTTTCCAGTTTAATCTATTTGATTCAATTAGTTTCGAAGTATTATGATTTTTAATGGTAGAATCTGTGGTGCTGCCTCCCAACTAATCCACATAGAGTGGTACCTCTCACCCTCTACATCTCTCTTTTATTTATAGCGGCTCTCTACAATCTCCCCCTTTCTTGCAACTGGTTGGCTTGCAACTAATCTCAATTTGTATTCTGCGTTAAGTTCGTACCAGTATATCTACCCTAATACCCCTATCAACGTTGTACATTGTTAACATATTGCAGAAATTCCCAAAGTCCAGTCCCACCAATGAATTCGATAAAATTCCCCTAAATACAAATGTTCTGTTGAACCCGTCAAATTAAATATACAAGTCCACTCCTGCCGATCCTCAATGCGTGCCCATTATTGCGGTGAACTCAATGTCTGCCCAGCATACTTGCCCGTCTTAGACTATCATCTCAATCCTATCGCGCGTGGTACAAGGTTGATAAACAAAATTAGGAAGTCCGAAAAACATTGAGCCAATAGCGATGATGATGGCTGGGCCAGCCATTCCCCGGATCGGCACCATGGTGTACCGACCGCTCCCAATTTTCAGGCGTTAACATACAGTGCGGGGGCGTCTCAGGCCGTGTCTGCTCAAGGGATTCGTAAGGCTAGTTCTGGCAGCCGACAGGGTCGCCACCCCGACGGAACTGGGTAGCCCCGCCGCTACCCAATTTTCTCCCCGACATAATTCTTCTGGGAGGAAATCAGGCTAATCCCAATACTATCAGATCCTAGCGGGTCGTCACCCTTCCCTGATGGGGTTGGCTTGGTCTACATCCAGTCAACCTCCTCTGTCACTCGCTCGCTCCTTCGCACATCAGCTACGTCATCATACATCTACCTGGGTATTAGCGCCAACATATCGTTCATTCTAATATGAAATATCTGCCCCCTTTCTGACGCTAATCCCTTTCCTAGGGGGTCGTCACCGCCCCTAGGTCTTTGGACTGAGATCGTCATTCCCCGGTATCATCATCATTATCAACTCCCTCCGGTTGAGTCAAATCCCTGGGAAGTGGGTATCCTCTGTTATCTTCTGCTCTGTATCTTGCGCCCTCCCTAACACACCAGGGATTGAATCGCCAGGGCCATGGGGATTCAACCCCTACAGGGGTGTCGTTTCCATCCCCTTTTTCATTCCCCGTCCCAAGTTAGATGGAAGGGTCATCTAATCTTGAGAGATTTTGGAGTGGGATCAATCCTTGAACAACTCGCCGGAACTCGATAATGCAGAGCCCTGGTTACTCCACGAAAAAAATACGGCACTGTGACATCGTAGGGGTAAAATGATAACTTGCACGTCTCCACCCCCAGCACTGGTGTCTATCGGTCCTTAAGCTAAGAATCACTCATACCCATTACAGTGGAGGATGATCTAAGAATGCTTACCCTGCAGCTACTTACTACTTACCCCTGCTGCTGCTCCAGTCGGCCACACGTCGTCGCCTTTCTCGTAGCCGGCTCGCGCTTCCTCAGTACAGTGATTTCCCCCTTCAATGCACTCGCTGCGATTCGCATTCCGTTTGATATGTGTCGCATTGTCAAGAAGTCGCAGAACAAATTTTTGTGCTATTATACTCTATGGTTGCTCGTTCATTATAATAGTTCTTAAAATTTAATTCGTTTTTGGCATCTGACTTTATAGGTGTCGAATGCGCTAGCACGTCAATTAACGAATCAAAATCTACAGTCGAGGCTGAAAGTACTTGAAAAATACCTAATCATTGCCGATTACTGTAACCGTTTTACAGCAAAACCCTAAGCTTACACCATTAACAGCCCCGGTACCACCACCATCAGCCCCGGTAAAAGCTTCGACAGCAAAGCAGAAATTTATTTTTATTCTAGTCAAAGGTGTTAGGTGTTAGTCATTCAAGAATAAGAATCGAGATGATCAGTTGCAAGGCGAACCAGATAGTACATAATTATAAATCACAATCAACGTTACAGGCTGGCCTTTGGTTAGTAATTTATCTATCACTTTCCAGAATGTATGGTAAGTTGGACTACTTTCATTCTCCTATCTGAAAAATTTACCACAAATTTATTTGGACCACTAGCAAAAATATTCATTCGTCGCTCATGCGACAAGACCGATTTTTTTAAAGACGCTTAGACAACGCAATCACCAATCACCTCACACGCGCCGTCCTTCTACCAGCTGCGCTTTGTCCCCCGTGGTGGTTCCCCGCTTGAAATCCCCTGTAATATGCATGCTAACCATGTTCCATAATTAAAACGTTTAAAGTTAATGATCACTTTCACATCATACATCAATATTGCACACGTAATTCAAAATAGAAATAATCTTATGCCTGAAGCCTGGTCGAAAAATTTGGGGAGCGGCTAATTTTGAGCGACTCGTTATTTCGAGCACTTACATTACCTTGCGTTGCTGGTCCCCCACCCCCCAAGATGCCTCCGCTGCCGGCGGCCGCACCCGCCCTGTGCTGTACCCAGAGTGATTTGCCTCTCCAGTTCCCCGAGGATGCATCCCCTTCCTCCCTCACGGGGAAGGGTGCGGGTCCGTCGGCCGGTCGTACCGAATGCCGGTCCGATGGTCATACTTCCCCTAGGGGGGCACGGGTAGCAAACCATTTTATCTCTTAAATTTCCTAAAAGTAAGCCCACGACCTATTTGATGATTTTTAATTCAACATAATGTTCCCCCATTTCTTAAGTTCGACCCGCCATTGCGTTCCCCAATCGCGGTGCCGGTTCGCCGCGTTACACGCGACGTCGCAATGCCTGCTGTTTGCTGACGGATTTGAGAGAAGCAGGTCATGTACCACGGGAGCTGGACCCAGGTCCGAGAGGCCTAAATAGGTGGGCGCTTTCTGCATTTTCGACCAGGCTTGTACGATTTAGTATGCTACCGCGTCCACTACCTAACGAACATGAAAAAACTATGAAATTTGACGTTACCCAGTTAACATACATTTTTTAAGTTCAAGGGGTTAAGGGATTTTTTAAGTTCATTTGATTTAATTTATTTCCATTTATTCATTTATTTGGTCGATTTTCCACGGGACAGCCCACTTGCGGACATGGTCAAATCCTTATCCTTACTCTACCTGGAGGCTGTGAGCGCATGCGCCTGTGGCTGCAGCGACCCCTCCGGGTAGAATCCCATCCTCTTTATCCTCACCTTTCCTCTTCCTTACCATCTCCTTCCATAGTTTATAATCACTTCATACTCATCACGACAACACTTTAAAAGCCGCCTCATTAGTGTGGAAGTGTAACACATGATACATGATGAAGCAAAACGTTCTCCGGGACACGCGTGAGAGCATGAGTCAGCGGACCGCTGGGTCCGGGCCCGGGTCTGTCTACCGCCGCATACGACCCATTATCTAAGGCAAGAGAGGCGGCGACCAGCAGCAGCCAAACACCGACCCTGACACACTCAATAAATATTTCGCAGATATTGGCGTCAAAACGGCAGCTTCTGTTGCGACCACGATTCCCGCCTCCGCCACTGAGCTGCCTGTGCGCTCACCGAGGCTCGGGACGACCAGATTTCAAGTCCAGCCTGTGACTGCCGACGAACTTTGCCTCACAGTGGCGGGTATGGACGCCTCTCGTGCCACTGGATCTGACGGCTTCCCGATGGGTTTCTTTAAACGATGTTTTCATTGTATTGCGCATGTCGTACTTTGTCTTGTAAACACGAGTCTTGTCACCGACACTGTTCCTGAATCTTGGAAATTAGCCGTAATCGAGCCTATCTTCAAAGGATCAGGATGCTTCAGCGATCCGTCCGTGTTCCGGCCAATTTCTCTCGTACCTTGCATTGCAAAAATTACCGCACGAATTGTTTATCAACAGCTAGCAGCCTATTTCGATCAGAACTATCTCATTTCCGAAAATCAACATGGATTCCGCCGATTTCATTCTGCCGAAACCGCGCTTCTGGCTGTAACGGACCATGTCTTGCAGGCTATGGATAACGGTAAAATTACCCTTTTGGTGCTCCTAGATCTCAGCAAGTGCTTTGACGTCATCGACCACGACAAATTGATCCAAAAGCTTGAATTGTACGGGGCAGAGAGCACTTGGTTCCGAAATTACCTTCACGGTCACCACCAACAAGTTCGGCTATCACATGGACAAAAACAACCGCTTCAGGCTCATAATATCCGTGGAACGCATCCCCAAATCAAAAATTCGTCTCCAAAACTACTTTCTGATCGACTCGCCAACCCCATGGGCGTATATTAGGGGACATGTCTTGGCCCGCTCCTATACATCTTCTCCAATGACCTAGGCCTCTACCTAAAAAAAACGACGCTACAAGAATCCAGTATGCAGACGATACACAAATTCTTATTTCTGGAAAAAAGGATCAGCTTTCAGATTTGATTAGGAAAATGCATTCAGTATTGGAAACACTCTTCAATTGGTTTAGGCAAAATCACATGAGACTGAACGCGACGAAAACACAACTTCTCGTATTATGAACAAAACAGATGCTCAAAAACATTCCAAAAATCACTCTGACGGTGCAAGGTACGACTATTGAAGAATCGGATGCTGTAAAAAATATTGCAGTAAAAAAATGATGCAGTAAATTTCACGCTTGGTGTTCCAATAGGTTTTGCAGAAGCTGCGACATTTGTCCAAGGTACGAGCCCAAAAAATGTATGTACAAAGGTACGCATGCGCATCCTGCAGATATCGATACGAAATACATCGTGCATACATCATGGGTATGTTTTCACCCATGTAACCAACCCGTGATATTTCGGACTTGAGGTATAGTGCGTACCAGTGAAGTTTATTTCCTGCTTGTACTACTCATGTATCCTGGGAAATAAATGCAGTTCCTACTGTCTAGCTTGAGACCCAGGAATTCGCACCCAGATAACCTCTCAGAGGCCACATGTCAAGGAGATGTGTCAAGGAGAGGAGAGGACAAGGTCACAGGTCAGAGGAATGCTCTGAAATATATTCCTGGATTCTTCATATCGATGGCCTAGTGTCAGATATAGATCATGACCTATCCGTTGGAAATGTATGAATGCATGAAATGCATTGCCGCTCTGGTAGTTCAGTAGGTACAGCGCTGGGCTCCGCCCCGCTGCTCAGAAACATGCAGTGGCAGTGCATGTGCAGTAGGGTGCCTCATTTTGCACACCATGCAAATTGTTGGGTGGCGGTGGTAATCCCCATCGTCTGAGACCTCCTGAATCCAATGATACCAAAATTATAGAAATCCAAAAATTTCTAGGGGTCGCGGATTGGATTTGAAATTCCGAATTTGCCAAAAATGGTAAAAAAATATGTTTTGATGCCACAGAGATATCAGAGCCAAGAAACCAAAATCCATTGGTCGTTTGCCAAAAACCCTGTTTATTTGGAACGTATTTGGTTGAATTTAGGAGCCAGACTACTCCTAAAATTAAGTTAACCATCATATCTTAGCAGCATGTAGGCATTTGTATGTCTATTTAGATGTGTATTTTAGTTCATACACACTCATTGTACCATCCATAGTACCTAAGTGAGTTACTTCGGTGACGTAAGGAGCATTGGTTGGTAACAATTGCAAAGATTTAGTCAGCTCGCAATGTGATTGTTGTTTGTAGTTTGTTGGCTCCTCATTTTTAGCTGTAGTTGTATGTGACCTGTTTACCGTGATCATGTTTTATGATTCCTGACTTGAGCTTTTATTGGGGTATGACCCTGTTGCTCATATAGCACTAATAAACAAGACTTTGTCAAGAATGGATGTTCATAAAGTTAAACCAATAAAGAATGTCTGATTCGCTCATATTTTTATCCCGAAAATGAATTATACCATCCTTTGGTTCTGCCTCAATATGAACGCTTTGATTAAAAATAAACGTTTATGAATAATTAAGCAATATGCAGCATTTCCAAATGTTCAGGGAAACTGTCCAATTTTAGCCAGGCTCGCGGCTACAATATCACAAGTTGTCGAAAGATCATGTTACGAATTGATAACCGAAGTGACCCAGATCCTTCTTCTTATTATTGTGAGCATCTCCCAGAATTTTTGTTCATCTCAATCACATTTTAAGTTATGGAGACATATGAAAATGACCCTGGCTAGTCAACAAACATGGACAAATTTCCGGCGACTCGATCCACAGCCCGCGTCTATCTCGTAGGCCTGCCTTCCTCCTCAAGTACAGCGGCCAAGTTTCCAACATCACGACATATACTAAAGTATTTCTTTCACGTGGCTCATGATTGCAATGACAGACAAGAGGCCTTCGAAAAGGCTGTAGAAAACGCCCTCCCATTCTGGAATATGGCTAGAATACACACCGTCAGTGAGCGGAGCTGCCGGTATAGACTAGAAAAACTGCGGGAAGAGTGACAGAAACTCTTAAAAAAGGCCGGAGCAAACCATGTCAGAAGAATGTAGAAACATTTCAGTTCAGTGTATTTCATAACACACCTGCCGATTCGAGAGAAGAAGGCGATTTCAAGCTTTTATGCTGGCAGGTGCTCGAAGGAAGTGCCGTGATAGTTGAATGGCTAGTTCTTGGCGTGACGCTTTGCTATGCACGTCGCAGACTTGGTCTCCACAGCTTCCTCGTCGGATTGCACATCTTACGTTCATTCTTCAGCAGAACTTGCTGTCGAGTTTTCATACACAAGCGCAGCACCAGCTGAAGAACTTTTCGCTGCTCTTCTTTGCGCCATCTGTCACGCGTTCTGCAGTCGTTACTTTCCAGCGAGCTTTTTGTCATTACCGCTCATGGTCCCTTTCCTGGCGCCACGCTGGTCAGCGTAGAACACGATGTCTTCTTCCTTGTAACTGGATGTTAGTAGGTGGCTCTATTGTCGTTCAACAATCGCGTTTGGTGGTTGTATGTCCCATCCAACAGTGACGGATTTTTTAAAACATTTTTCTGACATGGTTGGCTCCGGCCTTTTGTAGTTTCCGCACTCTTCTCACAGTTTTTCTATTCTATGCCGGTAGCTCCGCTCACTGATGGTATGTATTCTAGTGATATGCCAGAACGGGAGGACTTTTTCTACAGCCTTTTCGTGGGCCTTTTGTCTGTCATCACTATCATAACCCACGTGGAAGAATTACTTGAGGACTTATCATGCTGTTGAAAGCTTGGCTCCTGTAATTGAGGAGGAAGGCTGACGTACGAGATAGACGCGGGTAGTGGATCGAATCGCCGGCAATTTGCCCGTATTTGACTGACCAGCAATGGCGGATCCAAGGTGGGGGCGGGTGGGGGGGGCTCAGGCCTCCCCCAGAAATTTCTGAGCCCCTATAGGCAATAAACATTATGTCTCCATGACTTAGCCTGTGATCAAGCTGAACAAAAAGTTAAAGAGATTTTCATCGGAATAAGAGAAAACGGATCTGTGGAGCAGCATGGTCTTCCAAAACTGATATTGTAGCTCCGAGCCTAGCTACAATAGGACAGTTTTCCTGAACATCTGGAAATGTTGCATTTTACTTCATTATTCATAAACGTTTATTTCTAATCAAAGCGTATATATTGGAAAGGTACTTAGTATTATGGTATGGTGGAATGGGGTTGAGTGAGGCAGAATCTAAGGATGGTTCAATTCATGTTCGGGATGAAAATAGGAGTGAATCGGACCTTTTGTATTGGTTTAGCTTTATAAACATTCATGCTTGATACAGTCTTTGTCATTTTTACCAACCAAAGTGTTATAAATGCTCCTCACGTGACCGAAATAACTCACTTAGGTACTATGGATGGTACACACGAGTGCGTATGAACTAAAATACACATCGAAATAGGTATACAAACGCCTAAATTTTGCTAAAATATGATGGTTAACTTTATATTAAGACTAATCTGGCATCTAAATTCAACCAAATACGTTCCAAATAAACAGGGTTTATGGCAAACGACCGGCGGATTTCGGTTTCTTGGCGCTGAACAGAAGAACTATATCTCTGTGGCACCAAAACAGTTTTTTTACCATTTTTGGAAATTTCTGAATTTAAAATCCAATCTGCGACCCCTACACATTTTTCGATTTTTATAATGTTGGTACCACTGGATTCAGGAGGTCTCAAACAATGGGAAAAACTACCGCTACCCAACAATTTGCATGGTCGGTGCAAAATGGGGCACCCTAATGTGCAGGCTTGGGATCGGTTCCCCTGAGACGCTCCAGCGCTCAATATTTACCCGACATAGGTTGGCTGACAATTGACTGGTGAGAGGGTGACCTGAGCGGGGCGGCCGTCCCTGTGCTTTGTTGGACGTTAAACTTTGGCTTCTATATAAGCCCCTTGTTGTGGAAGTTGGTCGCTTAGTATGTGGGGTCGAGGTCTCCCTGACAAGTTCCTTAATGACTTTAATGACCCCTCAACAGCGGTGCTGCGCCTCGTCGTTTTTCTGTTATTCTGAAAAAACAACCATAGGACGGGGGGCTTCGATGGCCCCCGTAGGGGCGAGGGTTAAGTCAGCAATCATGAAAACTATGAGAGAAAGAATAGCAGCTTTAATGCCAAAATATGCACAATTCATCACCCTCCTATCAGAAAACACAGAACATAAGATTTCATCACAATCTTACGCTTGGTGGAGCAGAAATAATATCCGGCTTAACATCCGCCCCCGTGAGCCTCCTAGCGACCTTCG
Source organism: Lepas anatifera (assembly GCA_034440635.1). Classification (NCBI taxonomy): domain Eukaryota; kingdom Metazoa; phylum Arthropoda; class Thecostraca; family Lepadidae; genus Lepas; species Lepas anatifera. The sequence continues at coordinate 127,696 of JAOTON010000083.1, forward strand.
CCCTGGTGCGGGGTGTTCAAACACCCCTCTTGAACTCAGCTCTTATGCGGGACAGGCCCAAAAACGTGAAAGCTGGTGGATAGCTTATACAAAGTTATGAAGAAACTACACCGGTCATCTTTTGGCTGAGGTCAATATTTAGTTCGTGACAGGTCATGTTAAAACTGCGAACGACTCGAATGCAGACATCTGTCTTATCTTATAAGACGAGCATATAGCAAAATGCAACTATTCTCGTAGTTAAAGGAAAATTCCATTCTTATCCTTGCCAAAGTTATTTATTTTCACTCTAAATCTACCTCGTAGCATGTCTATTTGAAACCACGAACCCGGCCAAAAACAATTATCGCATCGGGCGTTTCAGCTAGAAACATTTTCCCTGGACTGGCTTATAAATGTTTTGTTAGCCGCTCTTTTCTCTGGTGTGATTACAATCATTTGTCAGCGGACGCGGTCCGTGATGTTGTAAATCAACTGGCCTTCTCCAAGGAATGAAACCTATTTGTTCACTCGCACAAGTGAAATATGGCAGCCGCGAAATAGCAATGTTCCTGCTCCTCGCAATATCCTGTCGTCGTCTTCAGCTATTGTTCTGCTGATAGCTTTCATCCTCTGTCAAACTATGGTTTGCCTCGCTGAAATTCTATCGTAGTCGAAGCTTGAGTGGGATCGTGCATTCTAATTCTGACCACAAGTGATATATTTATCACGTTTCTGGAAATTAAATCCGAATCTAATTTCGCCAAAAAACTAAGCCATATAAGGCATAGTTTTTCGCGACTTGCCCTCCGGAGCTATGTCTTCTGGACATCGGCCTCCGCAGTTTGCCCTGCTTCCTGTTTTAAACGCTGTAGCATTTCCCAGTCAGGAACGAAACTGGGTTTCCATGGCCGAAAGTGCTCGGTGCCACCCCATGGAGTGATTGATGCAAAAGGTGAACGCTGGCGAGGGACGCTGCCAACTTCCGGGGAAGCTTTATCCACGAATTGTTCAGCTTCTGCCGTGTCAGTCAGGTCACTGCTGTCCACACCCACTTGTGACGTTTGTGCTTCAATATCCGTTGGTTTGGACACGCTTGATGTTTCAGGGCCCGGAAGCTTGACCTCTGCAAACTTTGATGTATGCTCATTTGTGATCGCAGATCTGTCAGTGTGATCACTCGCTGGAGACATTTCAGGTCTTTCTGGCTCTACTTCTACAAAAGTGGACACCCGTTCTGCAGTACGCGGCTCAGGCACCTCGGCAGGCTCTTCAGCAGGCGCTTCAGCTGCCTGCGACAGCCCGGATGTGGAGGATGTTAAGCTGCTCTCTTCAGCGGCAGCAGCGGCCCTGCTGAACCGTCCCGAGACCGAGCGTCTCGCGTTCTTGGCGATGGCTCGTTTGCTGCGTTTTCCCGACCATTGTCTTCTGGCAGCCTTCCTGGGCGGCTGCTGGTCGCCTCGGCACTCCTCGGCGTCCGGCAGCCGGCCCCTCTCGCGACTGCAGCGGGGCCGCTTGCTGCGCTTCTTGCGGACGTCCGGCGGACTGGTGCCGGCCGTGTCCGGCTTGTGAGACGTCAGCCGGACGCTGGACCTGGTGCGGCCCGGCAGCACGTCGGCAGTGAAGGGCGACTGCAGCTGGTCCGCCATCATCTGGCGGATGCTGCTGCCGCTGACGGAGGCCCGCACGGACACCACGCTGGAGCGCCGCTCAGGCGGCACCTGAAACAAGCGCGGTTCAGCCGCTGCGACAGCCGAGGGTGCCGCCATCGCTCAGACGCCAATGGCTCGGAGCGCTGCAGTATAAACTTGTCCGTTGAAATGAACAAGTCATGTCGTTGTAGAAAGCCTTAACTCCATTGGAATAATATTGGAGGCCCATTCCCGTGTCCGCTCAGTACGCCCGATTATTAGATATTATACTGCCTTTCTGTATGTATGTACCTGATAATCGTTTCCTGAATCTAGCAGATACTGTATAGCCTCCCCTTTGGACAGGTGGAAACCTGACTTCTCGGGCAGCGGCACTAAGATATGGAGCCAATCATCGTCCAGTGAGTCAGATGTAATAAGATGCTCTGTGGGGGTAAGATGTAAAATTATTCGAAATCATAGCACTATGCATGTCAAACAGCAGTAATATCGTTGCCGTGTAGTTTTCAACTTTGGCTGTCCGTAGTGCAGACCTAATCCAAATATGGTGGGCACAACATGGGTTTATCTCCATTACTTCCTTCGAATAAATTCCAAAATACCGTTTCAGCTCTCCTTTTATACTGAAAAAATGGCACGGAAATCAAATCTGCATTGTATTGTAACATAAAGATATTTCCTAAAATCACGATTTTATGTGACCTGCAGTCCCCGGGTCTTTAATCTCACACTAATATGTTACATCAATTAAAACCGTAGCTTGGAATTTATGACTGAATGTAAAGCGAAGAGCAGATGTATCAGAGTTAAACGATGAAATTGCACCATTCACTATTTATTTTGATCTATTCAAATATATTACCAAAGGAGTTACCCACTGACAGGTGCTTAAATTTATAATCATATCTCATTGCTTAAAACAATAATATGTCATTTCTTAAAACAATAATCATGTTTACATCATATATGTGCACTGGCTAAAAATCTTCTAAGAAAGCAGAAACAGTAAAATCATGGTAAGAATATACATAATGCATAAGAGGTGAAAGGATAAAAGTATACACAAGTATACAGTGAGTCGCCACCAATACCCAGATGTAATAGCTAAAAAGTGTTAAAAACGCGAAAAACGCGATACAAATAAAGTAACGCAGAGCAGTGGCCCCTAATATCCAAGTCATTCTTCTAGTCTTGCCACGCATTGAATCGCTTGACTACGGAAGGCATTAAAATCGTCAGAAAAAATATGCTTCAACGGCGCAGTCCGAGATAGATTGGTTCACCAGCCCAGGCAGGCGACAGATCATGTCACTCTGCACAACGTTCACGCGAGCCCGTGGAACTTGAAAAAGACCCAAGGTGCGGGTCGATCGGTTAGACACATGAAGATAAAAGTCACCGATTAAATTTGGAGCGCTAAGGTTTACATGGCATATGTATCTTATAGAAAAGGTCATGCTGGACTCTCCTAGCTGTCAAAGATGGACTTGAAAATAACGTAGGAGATTTTGGTAGGAGAGTAAGTGTGTATGTCCGGGGGATGAGTGAAAAATTAGCCACATTAGAAACAAATGCTGAACCTGATCGACCCGCACCTTGTGGGAATCGGCCACACCCGCCCAAATCAGTATTCTAACATTGAGCGTACGTTCGCGTAGTAAGCAGTTATTAGAGCCGTGTGTTTGAATTTTGAGCTGTTTGAGCCCGATTAGAAAGGGCGTGAAATTATATATATATATATATATATGTATGTATATATCTATATATATATATATATATATATATATATATATATATATATATATATATATATATATATATATATATAAAAGTGAGAATAGACAAAAACGTAATCTCTAAGAGGTTGAGATTATCTGAGACTGTTGGCGTGAAAAAATCGCAAAAGGTGAATATAAAATATACAAGAAATATAAATAGTATAATAGAATAATATAAAAATTAAAGACAGCTCCGACACATGCCACTTCCCGACCTCACCCCATCCAATTGGACGACGGGTCATTTCCAGAAAATTGGCATACCTACCTTTGTGTGAGCATCAGTATCATCACTCTTGCTCATCCTCATCTCCGTTAAGAAGTGAGCGAGTGTAGCTGTCGAAATGCTTGAGTGTCTCCACAAAAGGATGCCAGTGCACAGTTTAACCCAGACTTCTTATCGAGCACTAATAATTTTCCATAAAATGTTGATTCTTACTTTTTGTTGTTTCTACTCTCGTGCAAACCGCACAGCAGCCAACCCCTTCAATCGTGGCAGTTCATAAATATAGTAAGCTATCAGGCGCAGGGCCCCGGAAGCTTTTAATTTATATTTTATGAACATCACCTGCAGACGAGGACTAGCTCTCTGTAATATTTCAAGGGTCAGGGTTCGGTAACTTATTCAAATAAGGAAGGCTAATGGGAGAAGGATGGAGTGGTGTTTGAGGGGTGGAAGTACTCAGTCCCTTTGGTGGGAGAAATCCGAGAAAATATCGAAAATATGTTTAGGTATGCCCATATGCACCAACACATGTTCTCAATCCATTTGGGAAGATTAACAGAACTTGGACCCGGAATTAAGGTTAAATTTGAAATTGGTAGAAACTCAGAAAATGATGTCGAGAGTTTAAACAATTTGATATGAGAAATTCATGTGACATAGCAAAATTTCTTTGATTTTACGGGCTCTGAGCCTTAGACGACACATTTTACTTTATTGTGAAACTGAAAATTTAAAAAAGTACAAAGGTAGATAGTTCGGATATGATCAGTAGCTAGTGGGAAAATTTGTGGGGAGAAGTGAGACTGGAGAAAAGCCTAATTAATTAGCCCTCGCCCCACGGGGGCCATCGATGGCCCCCTAATATTTTTTCAAGATAGCAGAAAAACGACGAGGCGCAGCGCCGCGGTTGAGGGCTCTACCTCTCGCCCCATTATTGTCCCAGCTTCCCTGAAAATTTTACCCCGGGTCACCCAAGGTCAGGTCACCAGGCGAGGTCAAGCAAGGTAACCTCACTTCAACTTTTGAGTTCTATAAGAGCTACATTTATACATCGATCGATTTGAAACTGTCTACACTTTATGGCCCCTCCGGGGTCTACAAGATGTATATCCGGGATTTTTTCGATTTCGTGACCTGAGGTCAGGTCACAACGTGACTTCTCCCATTAAAAAAGCATGGGGAAAAGCTGTCTTATGATCTAAATGTCACAAAAACTGTTTCAAATCCTCAGATTGCTCAGAAAAACGTTCTGGGACACCCTTTCACGGATCCCAGTGGCTTATATATATATATATATATATATATATATTAGATTTTCGTGTATGTCTTTTCATTGGCTTTCATTTGATATACGGCATTTTCTGACCTTGACTTCTGATAAACCACTGGCAGAAGGTCATTACGTTCCACATAGCGGAAAAAGGTCTGACATTTTCCTATCAAATGTACTTTACCAGATCTCAATAGCTCTAACAGCATAAGAGTTATGCCCAGTTTGCTTAAGCATTTCATATTTGAGTGAAAATAGCCTGTCTTGACCTAACTTGACCTCTGGAGGTCAAACCATTGACCTGAGCGCTTAATCATGCTAAGTAATTTCTTACTAAATTCACGCGAGCTTTCTAATGCACTTTGCAGATTCGCGCTAACCCTCATATTTTCGGAGTTAGAGGGGGGCATCGATGCCACCGGTGGAGCGAAGATGGCGCCGGACCCCCGGTGGGGCGCGGGTTAAACGTATGGAGACATGATCAAACAGCCTGATAATGCTGTAAACTATTCTACCAAAGTGATGCCAAAGCTAAAAATTTAGCTGATAAGTGTCCTGACAGTCTGACGGTCTTTGTTGGGGGTTCCCGCTCACGTCCTGTACTGTGATAATCGTTGAGTGCATCTGTAATTGATAAATATCTACATCTGTACACTTAAGCGCACATCTGTAAAAATAAATAATTGATAAATTGTATTTGTTGCATGTCTACACTGGCATTTCACGTTTTAACCGTTTTTCAGAGGTAAAATAATCATTAACTTTTTACAACGGCGACAAATTTTCACTGCGAGGACGCACAGCTCCCTGAACGATAGCCTGAGTGGATTTTCGCGCCATATTGTGATGCCATACACTAACCTTCGCTCCAGTGGGGGGGGGTATTTGAAAACCCCACCCTCTGGTTTTTCCAGAGGAAACAAAATCCGACGATACGAAGTGCCGCCGCACTTGGCATACCTTAGCCTTAATCGATTCTGCAACTTTTCCAAACATTTAAAGGTTATGCCATCTCGGATTAGGTCACCAGTGCAGGTCAAGTGACCTTACCTCCGAAAAGTTTAGGATATAATAAGTAAGAACAGGGTAAATCTATCCAATTGGAACTCATGTCACATAATGGGCACACCGAGTACGACAAAAAATACTCTAGGATTTTTCATATCGATGAACTATAGTTTGTAGCTAACCCAATAGGGTCAGCTACGGACCATGACCTCTCTATTGCAAATGCATGAGGGAAAACGGGAATTGGCCGGGAAATGGCTCTGTTTCAGTAGCTACAGCTTACAATAACTGCTTATTCTCCAAATTGTAATATTCTAGACCCCTTCCCAGCTTCATATTGCAAGTTTGAACCTGTGACCTCTGAGAGATCTGGGACTACTTAAGCAGGGTTTCAGACTTGGGTCAATAAGTTTGCAGGAAAAGATGATAAAGCTTTTCTTTTGATTCCATCCGTTTGGATTATTATTGCGAGTCGATTGATATGCATATTGATTATTATAGGTCAGATGTAACCTTGACCTGGCCTCAGGCCACGTCAATTTAATTTTTGATTTAGTATAGTCAAATCATACATCATTCTTTTTGCCGTAACCAGAGGAAGCCAATGAGTCCTAAATATTGATTAGAACTCAACTCTGTCAGACGCTTGAGTCCAGAAATTGTTTCTAGCCTGTCACATTCTTTGGCCAGTCATGACCTCAAAACTTTTCTGAGCCAAAAGGTGACTGATATAGTCTCTCGATTAATTTTTTAAGAGCTATCCACCAGCGTTAGCGCTTTTTGCTATCCCGCATAGGAACCGAGATCGAGGGGGCGTTTGAACACCCCTCTCACTATAGAGGGAGTGCACTAGGGCACTAGGGCACTAGTGCACTAGGGCGAAGGTGGCTCGGAGACCCACCGATGCGGGTGTTAACCCGCGCCCCGGTTGGCCTCCGAGCCACATTCGCCTTGATGGGGTTGTTTGAACACCCCACCCCTCGAACTCGGCCCCTATGCGGGATAGCAAAAAACGTGAAGGCTGGTGCATAGCTCGTAAAAATTCATGACGAAACTATACAAGTCAATTTTTGGCTCAAGTCAATATTGAGGTCATGACAGGTCAAAGAATGTGACATTTTGAGTATAGTTTTTTGGCTCAAGCATATGACAGAGTTGATTTAGAACAATTTTTAGGCACCATTCGTTTCCTCTCGTCACATAGAATCGTAAGATGCATAGTATGACCATACTAGGTCAAAACACAAAAATGACCAGACCTCAGGTCAGGTCAAGGACTCAAGGTCACTTTTTATCCTAGCATAGTCAATATGCATATCAATTTACTCGCAATAGCAATCCAAACGCAATGATATCAAAATCAAAGCTGTATCATCATCTCACGCAAACTTATTGACCTATGTAAGTCTGAAAACTGCTAAGTAGCCCCAGATGACCTCTCAGAGGTCACAGGTAAAAATTGCAACATGAATCTGGAAAGGGGCCAGGATACTACGATTTGCAGAATATGAAAGTATTCTCCGCTGTATCTACACAATGCAGCCCAATTTGTTTTTCCCATCTATTTCCAATGAAGAGGTCATGGTTCGTACTTGACCTTAGGTCATCGATATAAAAAATCCCGGAATATATGCTGTAGCACCCAGTATGCTCATTATGTGGAATAAGTTTCAATCCAATAGATTCACACATTTCTTTCTTATGCCATCTTAAACATTTTTGGAGGTGAAGTCAGTTGACCTGACCTGAGATGGCCCAACCTAAAATTTGGGGATTCTTCGGAATTGATCAAGGATAAGGTGTGCCAAGTACGGCGGAGATGCGCGCCGCCGGAAAAACCCGAGGGGGTGTTCAAACACTCCACCACCGGGGCGAGGGATGACACGCATAATGATGCTGCTGCGATCTGGACTGGTCATACAAAGGTGGCCCTTCGAGGGATAGGCCCGGTGTATTGTCTCAGCCTGTTTTCTGGAGTGGCCAGGGTGTGTGCGACTGGAGTGCCCTCTAGCATATAGCGGTAGCGCCACCTGTGCATTTACTTTGCTAGTAGTCTGAGAGCGAAATTGGGCACTGGAGGCAAGGTTTACTGGCGACTATGCGATGCATGACTGGGACTGGCCACAGGGGCTGACATCAATTCAGTTGTTGATTAGGCATTCCTGAACATCTGGCCCCAGCCTCCTCACCTCTAATCTATAAATTATGTCTCCCTAACAATGCTAACAGCCCTCCTTATATACCTACTTTCCGCTGGAACTGCATATCATGGGAGATATTGGCGCCCCACATATAGTATAACAATTGCCTGATTCACCTGATTTTCATCAGTGCTCAGCTAGCCCAGAGTAGGAGAGCGAAGGTATGCCAGTGCAAGTGCGTGGGAGAAAATTTTACCACTTATGGGATTAATAGAAAGGGGCGGGTATTTGTATTTGTATTTATTAGTATTTATTTAATTCATTGCCCCGGGATGACCCCAATAAAAGGCAAAGTAGAGGAGATAAAACAATAGCACATCGGCATAGAGGGCAATCGACATTATATACACATGATAAGAGCACAAACACGGTAATAAACGGACCTCTTCAGTTGGAAAAAAACTGAAAAAGTTTAGTTTAAGGAAAAGTCAGAAAGCCTTAAAAGCCTATCGCAAAACCGTTTTGGAGATATGCCGGAAAACCTGGAGAGTGGGCAGAATCCATCACGCAACAGAAATAATCCCTCAACAGTAATAGTGATTATTTAATAATTGTTGGGGTTTAACGACGCACGAACTGCCAAGGTTATACGGCATCTCCAACTCTCACTGTTGGGAGGGATTTTGGGGAGCAGACCAACTTATTCAGAGGCTCCGCCGGGACCTGAACCCGAGACCGGTGGCTTAGAAGACAGGGATATAATCCCCAATAGGGTTGATTGAAACAATGCATCCAACACTGGTGAATATCTGCTTGGGTCTATACCTTTCACCTAAACCAGTTTCACCTAGACCAATTTTCCGTTTTCCCCATGCATAGCCAGTGGAGAGGTCATGATCCGTTCATGGCTCTAGGTCATCGATATGGAAAATCCCGGAATATATTTGTAGCAATCGGTGGTCTCATTGTGCGGTATAAGTTTAAGTTCGATAGATTCACCCATTTCTTACTTATGCCTCCTTAACCCTTGCCCCACCGGGGGCATCGATGGCCCCTAAGGTTTTTCGGGATAGCAGAAAAACGGCGAGGCGCAGCACCATGGTTGAGGGTTCTTTCCCTCACCCCATCATTTTCCCATCATCCCTGAAATTTTTTACCCCGGGTCACCCAAGGTCAGGTCACCAGGCGATGTCAACCAAGGTCACCTCACTTCAACTTTTCAGCTCAATAAGAGCTATATTTCTTGGCCGATCTATTTGAAATTTTCTATACTTCATGACCTCTTCTGGGTCTACACGATGCATATCCGGGATTTTTCGATTTCGTGACCTGAGGTCAGGTCGCGAGGTGACCTCTCCCATTGAAAAACATGGGGAAAAGTTGTCTTATGATCTAAAAGTCACAAAAATGATTGCAAATGCTCAGCGTGCTCAGAAAATCTTTCTTAGACACACTTTCACGGATCCCAGGGGTCATATTTTCCCTTTTACCTCTTCAAGGTCATCCAATGTCACCAGGGGTCAAAAACATTATTTTGACATTAACTTTTGACCTAACTAAGCTAGCGCGCTTACTCAAACACCATCGTGTATGTCTCGTCACTGGCTTTCATTTGATATACGGCAAGGTCACTTTCTGACCTTTCGTGACCTCAGGTCATATTAGATCACGAGGTGACCTCTGGAGGTCAAGCCACTGGTGGGAGGTCATGACGTTCCACATGGCGGAAAAAGGTCTGACATTTTCCTCTCAAATGTATTTTACCAGATCTCAATAGCTCTAATTGCATAAGTTATATCCAATTTTCTTAAGCATTGCATATTTTAGTGAAAATAGCCTATCGTGACCTAACTTGACCTCTGGAGGTCAAACCATTGACCTGAAGTAATTTCTTACTGAATTAATGCGAGCATTCTAATGCACTTCGCAGATATTCGCTAACCCCCATGTTTTAAGAGCTAGAGGGGGCCATCGATGCCCCCTGGTGGGGCGAAAGTGGCGCCGGACCCCTGGTGGTGCACGGGTTAAACATTTTAGGTGAGGCCACTTGACCTGCACTGGTGACCTGACCTGAGATGACCCAACCTAAAAATGTTGCAGAAAGGTTGGGGAATTTATCAATGTGCGCCAAGTGCGGCGGTGCCTCGCGCCACCGTGTCCGTGTCGCCGGAAAAACCCGAAGGGGTGTTCAAGCACCCCGTCCGCACCGGGGTGAGGGTTAGTGATAAGCGTTCACTCGGTTCCCGCTGCCTGACGGTGCAGTCGTCGACTGGGTGTGTTCTCTGTGTGGACATGTGAATCCGTGCACGGGTATCTGCCCGTGAACTGTGCCCCTAGTAAAATATTATATTTAGCACCATCCATTGGTCTCACAGGTGGAGGGGAGGACATTTGGTTCGACAGCCTTCGTTTCGATCAGGATGATAAACTACCATCCGACCTTAAATATAGCTAGGGGTAATAGAACAACAAAACACTGTGAAGCTATTGCTGCCTGCAATCCTATTATACAGACATGAATTATGCGTTCGCTGAACTGACTCGGCAACAGAAAATAAAGGAGCAACGATTATTTCTTCTAGTTTCATGTTAACATGCCCCTACCCCGACTGGGATGTTTTTACATATGCATCTTTTTTCGCCTGAAGGGCACCATAATGTAGCTGCATTGGAGGGGTGCGAATGGACGGAGAAGCGTTCTGCAGAAGCGTTGCGTATATATCCGTACGTAGTGTCATCTGCTTCAGCATTATCGACGGCCCTTTGACTCTGGCGGCACTTAGCTTACCCGCCCATTATAATTCTACTGGTGTGGCGAGAGCCGGGGTAGCCTCCAAGGGAGTTCAGATAATGAGAGGGGAAAACGCACGGTGCAAAACACGAGTTAGCCGATCCCAGACTTTCAAGATCGCTATTGATCAATAAGCATCGGACCGGCGGCCTGATGAGCGGAAGCTGCGACAAACACCAACCAACTTCGACGCTAAGACTTTAACGAGCACTGGGTTGGTCGTACTGACAGAGATGCGAAAGAGGGTAACAATGACTAAAAAAGGAGCGTCTTCATTGCAGGGGCATGGTGGTAAGACGAGCACAGTTTAGTTTGCGGCTCTGTGCCTCATCTGGTTTTGATGTGACGGCGATGACACTTTGCCCGAAGCTCCTGTGAATATTTATACGTCCCTGGCCTCAAACCCAGTTGCTCAATGGTTAATCTTTTGAGCACTACAATTTGGCGTAGAATGCTGCAAAAGCCTATCGTACCCCAATGGGTGGGGTAAGACGGGCTTTGACATTTGATATATCTTATATAATTAATTTTGTCCGCAAAAAACGTAGCTGTGTTGAGCGCCACCAAAAGTTGAAACATTTGGCAAGGCATCGCTTCCATAAAGTTGTCAAAAGGTAATTATTTTGGTTGATAAGCAAAACAATTAAAGTTTTCATTGGAATTTACCAAATTATATATACAAACACATATGTAATCATAAAATTGAATGCCGTTCCGGCGCAGATATTGGAAATCAAGCTTCGAAAACAGAGCCAGAAACTGACAGAGCCCTGCAGGCAAAGCTCTTCACGGTAAGAGTGGCATGTGAATTTGATTTTTCTGAATTTTTTACCAAACAAAGCCGACGCATTCTTGTTTTTGACACGCAAGAAATCACCATATGGTGCACTTATGTAAGCAATTGGGCCCTCGCACCATTGTTCGTTTGGTCCAGAGCCTGTGCCCGTCTTACCTACCATGGCCGTCATGCCCTTATACGGAGAACGCACCATGCCCGATTGTGCTAAATACAGAGTAATAGCTCTGCCCCTGGTCACAATATAATATCAAAACCTCAGGGGATATGCCAAGTTTATGGAAAATACAGAAAGATTCAAAGGCCTATCAAGAACCATTTCGGAAACATCCAAGGAAAGCACGAGGGGTGAGAGAATCCCCTAACAGGAACATTGTTGATGACTTGGTTGGCTTGAACGTGGCTCAGAACGTGGACGAATGCAAAAACCGGAACTATATCTCATTCTCAGGAGTCACGAGAAACAATCTAATTCTACAATGCAACTTTTCAAATAAATTAAGGAAAGATATTAAAATTTTGGTGAACGTTTTTTCTCACAAGTTTATTTTTGGGTCAGGTCAGTAAGCACGACAGGCCCCGCATCGTTTCATACTCCCCGTCCCATACCAGTGCAACAACGTGGCCCCAGGCTATCAACCCGATCAGAGCTGGCGAATTGTAAACTTCACGAGCCGTTTTACTCAGATTCGGAGTCCCAATTTATTGTACTGCCCCGGAATCGTCCCTGAGAGCGTCTCACTTTAAATAATCAGGCAAAACTCATCCGACTAACAGGTGGAAGTTGAAATTCAGCGTTTCCTATCACTTTCAGTCCCATGAGGAAGGAGCGCCGAGTGTTTTCACGTACTTGAAGCGTGCTGAAACCGAGAATAAATCTTATTCTTGCTTTCGGGCGATATCTTTGGATTTCTGTGCTAAATTTTAATTTTATCGAAGCGACGAAAATAATAGAATGTATGCATTGTTTGGGCAATTCGTCGGTAGACTATGATGGAACCAAATATGGAATTGGCAGCGCACTATATCTACAGCACTATATTGGCAGCGCCCCGAAAAAGTTCGAAGAGCTCACCTGACCTCTCCCCTCCAGAAAAAAGAATATGGCGCTACTAAAACATTTGCGCATGTCACCGGCAGAAACTATGGCCTATAATTAGCAACAGCAGATGCTCTTATCATGTGCCCAGATCCAAACCGTCGGTCCACCATTATGGCGGGGGCGTTCCAACGGCATGCGGGTTGTCGGCGTTCCACAGATCCATAGAACCGGCGTTGTCGGCTGTGGAGGTCTCGTCCGCGGCTTCTGCAAATGAGCTCTTCATCCAGCTCAGGCCCAAAGACCACCGTATCATAATAGTTTATTGTATAAGTCCTCAACATTGGAAAAGTACAAATGCCGTAGTTACAACCAAACTACTGTTAGGAAAACGTCCATTTCTAGTCGTTTTTGTGTTTTATCCGGACAGCCAGCCAATGCATAGCTGTCGAATTTAGACCAACAACGTGATGGGTGGAAGGCAGCCAAAGAGTGCACTCAATCAGAGTGGGAATACAGAGTCCAGGAAGGAACTACAATAAACCACTGCACGGCAACACAAATCTATGGTAAAACACAGACAATATCTATGGTGGGCGTAGCGCGGAGTGCGGGCTTCCTCTGCCAGCACTCTAAACGACGCCCAAACCAGCGGACAATAAATTACTAAATAAATTAACTACGGGCGTGCCGCGGATTGGGGAGCCGCAGACGGCGCAAAGGAAACTACGGGAGAGCGACGTGGCTTGCTGACGGCACACGGCTAATGCTGGGCCCGATAACTGAAGTACTGAGTCGGCTGGACGTGACCTGCAACAGCGAGGGCGTAAGGCCCACTCGCAGCCCCTAGCTACTGCTAAACCAATGACAACTCTAGTGTATATGCTAAAACAGGACAATGCGGACCGGCCGGCGCCCGTCGCCGCCGACGGGCAGACGCCAGCTAGGCTGCGGCCTGGACGTCGCTGACGACGGACCGGCTCGAGTCCCAACCCAGACGTTTAGCGTCGAGAGGTGACGCGCGACCGTGACCGGCGGCGGGGACGGGGCAGGCGGGGCCGACGGAGCCCTGGGCGCCGCCGGCCGGCCCGCCCACGCGCCGCCGCCGCCCGGCCGAGTATTCGCAGGTTCTCGCCCCGTTCCAATATCGTTTGTTTATTGCCGCGGCGCCGACGCCGGCCGCCTAGCCTCGACACTAGAATAATTGGAATGTTTAAGATGACTGGAGCCGGTCAGAGCCGGCACGGCTGACGCACCACTAAGCCACCAATACACGAAGATTGAGAGAAGGAAAAGAGAGGGGAAAAGGCGTGACCTGACCCGGTCAGGTCAACGGAACACGGCTAGCGAGGCGCGCGGAGCCGGCCGCGGCTGCCATTGGCGGACACGGACGCGTGGCCGCCGCTGATTGGTGGTGGCGGCGGCCGGTCCCACGCGCCACCTGAGTACAACACAGAAACGACACGGAATTGCCAACAGTGAAGCTAGAGTCTGTACACAAAAGGCGACCGCTAAAGCTAAGAGGATTGATTGCATCCGCCGAACAGTGTACCACAGCGCCACGCCGCAGAGCCCACGTAGAAAAGTGCCCAGCAAAACGCCGTCGGCACAACTCCAGGCACCGGCCACTGAACCTTGCATATGTATTTCTGGGGAAGCGGGCGGGCGACACAAAAGCAAAGTAAGTAGATGGATTTGTGCCTCAGCCATCACTACATGGAACAAAACTGGGACATCCACACACACGCACACCTTAGAAAACGCTTATAGAAACTACGGACATCTCACAAAAAGGAATGTTCAAATGTAACAATTACTGTTCGTTGATCAAGATGGCCGTCCAGCCCGGGCTGAAGCCCTACATACTCATCTCCTGTCATTTACTTATACACCAGGCCATTGAACGCCGCTTAGACTCTGAATTTTAACGGTTGTTATATAAAAAGATAGCAACATTGTGATCACGGTGCGCGCGGCGCGGCCGATCCCACCGCCCGCCGATCCAATAACATTTCCACGTCCGAAGAGCGCCTTCATCGGTTCTTTCGGCGTATTGCATGCCCGTATGACGGTGGCGTCGTTAGCGAGGAGGGGTGCGGCGCCAGCTGCGTGAAGCGAGGGTCCAGAGGCGGGGGGGTCTGAGGCGACGGCAGCCCCCTCAGGTCATCGGTGCACACCACTGGTTCGTTTTGCCTACTGGCGAATGTGCCCGGGTCGATTGAGTGAGGAATGGCATTTCGGATCATGCTACGAATCGTATAAAAATAGTGTTCTGCTTCAATGGAAGTGTTGGGTGGTGGGGCGCCGCGGCAGGCCCAACCAGGTGTTAGCCAGACCAAACCAACTCAACTCAGCGGTGAAACACACTCAGGTATGGACAGACGGAAAGGGAGACGGCGCGGCGGCATGCTCTGGTGATCAACTCATCTAGAAAGCAAATTGGAAAAGAAATAAAAAGCTGAAAGTAACTTTATTTCATCAGCACTGTCTAAACAGAGAAACACTACCTCAAACAAATGAACGAATCAACAAAAATAATATCCGTGTTGGTTTTCAAAACCAAGAAAATTAGTGTTAGAAGGCTACACGGCCTAAAATCCAAAAAGCACAAGTTAGCCTATACCTAAGAAACTCAAACTAATCTCTATAAGTGAAGAACTAAAGTCAAAATGAAGAAACGATGTGAAGCAGCGGGAAGCTATCCGCTCACACAAACAGACGGTAACACAACACAACGAAACCAAGCTGCTGGAAACATTGGTCTATGTTCTGTAAATACGCGTGTCACGCGGACACCATTTCTCTGCTTAATAAATACGATAAATAAATAGGCATGTAACAGGGGCGCCGCCGGTCGGCCGTGCGGGCGCCCCACGCCGGCGCCCTCGCCACGACGCTAGCCACGCCCGCATGACTAGACGCGATACCTTGTTGGTGGTGGATGTGCCGGCCCGGCCCGCCCTCTCTCGCGCGCGCGCCGTCAGCTGCCATCGCTGCGCCGCTGGCGCTGCCACAACTCCGTGGCACAGTGAGATCATTTTCATGACTATTAGAAATATATCAAATTCTCTGCAGGCGCGCTGGCGCGCACGGGGCGCGTCGCGCCTCCAACGCGCGCCGCTCCAGCGCGTGTAGGAGGCTGTGTGAATCGGGTTATGACTAGCATCGTCGCTCGCTCGCTATCGCCTATATCTTCTATCCCGAACGCGCCCTCTTCTCGAACTCTCTCGCCAGCTCTCTGTTTGAAGACTGAAGCCAGACCATTGGGGCCGCCACGCAGGCGGCTGCGGGTTAGTGCGAAGCGCGCTTACGACTTGTGCTTGTTGTTGCTCTTGAACGACACCTGGAGCACGCGGTTGCCGAGCGCGTAGCCGTTCAGGCTCTGAATGGCCACCAGGGCGTCCTCGTAGCTGGACATGGTGACGAAGCCGAAGCCCTTGCACTTGTTGGTCTGCAGGTCGCGGATGACCTTGACGTTCTGAACGGCGCCGAACGGGCCGAACAGCTGCCAGAGGATGCTCTCCTCGGTCTCTGGCGCCAGGTTGTAGACGAACAGACACCAGCCGGAGCCGGTCATAGCCGTGCCCGGCAGCAGAGAGTTGGCCAGCAGGTCGCCGGCCATCGGCGAGTACCTGCAACAGTGCAGCGGCAGCGGTCAGAGGGCCGACAGCGGCCGTATCGCACACCGCCGCCAGCCGCCAGCCGGCTCAGGCACGGCCACCACGGCCCGGTTAGTGGTAGTGGGCGGGACGGCGCGCACTGTTCAAGCCGGGATAGGACGGCAGGCAAACACTACAGCACAACAGAGATCAACAGAGAGAAAGAGATGCCAGTTGTGACATGCCAGCGGCAATCAATGTGAGTCATGTTACTATGTAAAACTAACAACCGGCAAAAACCGAGTGAGAAAACGCCGCTAATATACCGCAGCACTGCATACCAATGGCAAGGCAAAAAACAGAAGCGGAAACAACAAGCGGTTAACAAGCCATTAGTACGTTATTGCATGTGAAAACAATTAAATCAGCTACACTCAAGCGCGTTATCAAAGACAGAGTAGACAAAAAAGATAGGAAACGTATACTGACCTAAAAACGCCCTTCGATACAGCCATGGGCAGAACTTTGCCAGGACTAAAACAAGTGAGAGAAAATACATCAGGTGATGTCCAGAAATGAGAACTACGTAAGGCGTGCAAACCGATAAACAGAAACAGAAAACCTGTCCTCAAGAGTAACCAGCAAAAACAAAACATAAGCGCACAAGCAAAACAATGACCTGAATATTATCATTATCTTGTGTTCAAAATATGTATGCAAGGCAACAACATGAATGACTGATTCTGAGACAATGCAAATAGAGAAAACAGAAACACATACTACGCACGGCAAAAAACTGATCAATATAATCTAGACAACAGAACGGCTTTGCTGAGCACGGACTGAGCAGCTGGTAGACTGAAACGGTTCTGAACGGAGGGGGACGGCCTGGCGCCGCCCCCTCAATGTCACGGAGCAGCGGCGGCGGCATGCTTACATGTCGGCTTTGGGACCCAGCTTCCAGCAGGAGAGCGGAGAGTGCGCGACCACGGGATCTATGATCGTGGGTGCGCTACACAAAACCAAGAGAGAAAGAGAGAGAGAAAGAACACAAAGAGCGCTGGTCAGAATGGGTGATGGGTCGGCTATGGTATCTTGAAGCGGAGTCCCCGCCAGTGCGACCACTCGCCAAGCAAACGCATCACGGGAAACTACATCTTTTACCAGATGGTGGTTCTAACGGATTAACACTTAAAAGACAGTCTTCACATACCCCGTTCTTTTTGTTATATTTCTTAGACATTTCTTAGCACATTCCATGTGTTCTAAAACTGTCGGCTGGGAAAGCAATACTCTGGACAAGTTTTTGCCGAAGCGACGTCTATCTGGCGACAAACTTAGACCCAGTTAAAAAAAAATTCCAATCTGCTATTGTGCCATGTTAAACAGCTGTGGGCCTTATTGGCCCGCTTCGGGTGGGGGGGCACTGTCGGAGAAAAGAACCGGTATTCACTGCTGTGAAGCCTTTCCACCTGAGAAAATGCACAACATTTTGGGCTTAAGGGCGATTGATTAGCTCTCTGGTGCAGCGTTCCAGCCATTCCTTCCGAGTCTACTGCCGACCGCCCTTTGATGTTTGGAACAATCAGCTCGAGCCTACCGGAAAATAAGTCAAGCCAACGAAAAACAGACGAAGGGTAGCTGCGCCACACTGCCATGACAGAGACTGTTCCTCCTCCGGTAGGCATTGGCGGATCCAGGAAAAGTTTTGGAGGGGGCCAAAACATCGTTTTGGGGGCCAAATCGAGAAAAATCGCAAAAGCATAGGATTTAAAAAACGGCAAAGTCGGTCGTTTTGGGGCCAAAGATACTATTTCGCTTTGGGGGCCATGGCCCTGACCCCTGATCCGCTGCCGGTAGGCATATGTGTGCACATGTTTCTACAGGAAATACCATTGACTCGATTTTTGGTTATCATGTATGTAGAGGACAAGGGGCTGAGATTTTTGCATAAAATTCCAGTTTGCTTCTACTTTACTTTCTCCAAAAGCATGTTTATTAGCAGGCTGACCGTAGAATACTCGAACGATAATAACTGAGGACGTTCACCTCATGCAACAGCACCACCCCCGCAGCCTTGGTCCCTGCCTGCCGCGAGACACCCATCCCCTCAGCTGGGGCGGCGGCACAGCGGTGGGTTGCCCGTGGCTGGTGATTCCCCGCACTCGGTCCCGGGCAAGGCGTCTGCGCGCTGAGGCTGCGTTGTAGCAGGATCAAACGGACGCACACATTCCCTACAGTCGCCAAACAGGGGGTGCTTGTTTTGCTTGGCGGCACCAGCGGCAGCTCGGGCCAGCTTGGCTCTCGCCGCCAAAGCATTTGTCTTTGGGTAAGTTATAGAATGTGACAGCCGGCAAAACAATAATTTCGTATCGATTTTGTTTGAAAAGTTTGGTGTGTCTTATTTAAGCGATGTCTCCCTGTAAATTGGTGTTAGCAACAACTCACAGTGATGGAACAGAAATGGCCAGGGAATTCACAGCCATGTGGAGGATTTTGTCGGAAACTCAGTGGCAAATATGTTAATTTGTCTCAAATGCACATAGAAAGGGACGACCGGGAGCCGTCGCACCGGCGGGGACTGCTGACAACAAAGTACACAACACGCGAACCACGAACCCCAGAGACTTCAACTTCCGGAGAAACACGTCTGTCTAACAGCAGATTAACCCAAAAATGCCAGTAAACTCTTGTGACCAAAATGTGTGATTACATTCTACAAAACAAGTATTCGAATACTGCAGTTCCAAAAACCGTTACTCGGAGCATCACATCATACGAATCAAAACCATGCTCCGACAAGAAAATGACTCACTGACGCACACCGAGGGAAGACAGGAGCGGGATCCGGACAAAATATCGCGCCGAATATGGCTAAAAAGCAGTGCTTGCAAACAAATGGAGAAACCTCCTCAGCATACCTGGATGCCGAAGGCAACAACTACAAAAAGTGTTGCTCGTACATGTTCCATGATAGACTACATTCGATATTTTGTCCGACGATCCTCTCTTCCGGGATGCTTTGTATTGCATTATCACTGAGAGCGTTGTCCAAACAGCAAATTATCTTACGATAATCTAGCCATTTGATGTTGCAACGGTTGTGACGCTTGCGCTCTTATCATGCTCAGGACGTGCTGCAGAAAAGGCTAGAAAATGGCGCACTATGTAGGCTGCCGCATCAGATACCTGCAGACTTGTTAGTAACTCAAAGCTGACTCAATCTGCATGGGAATAATCACTGTATCCCTGACTCAACTGAGAGAGTCAAACGTAAGGAACTTCGATTGCATATTTATGAAAGATCGTTTGTCCACATAATCTTGCAGTCAGTTGGGTGCAATTTAGCAGGTAATCTTCCAGAGCCGGGAGCTATGTTTCAGTGGGAGTTGAGGCGAAGCCAGAGTAGCACTGAGTCTGACACAATTCCACCTGAAGCAAATTTTGACCCTATAATGCCAGTAAAACAATCGGTGGGACCAAAACCGAGCGGAAACGCAGCGTTGACAAATTGAAGTTAAGAACTTAATGGAGAAATATTTCACCCAGGGGACCCCTAAGAACGTGATGTTTTCATTTTCAGCTTACCACTGACAATGCTGAAGCCTTTTCGCAGGTCTATACAGCTAAGTCTGTATGAATATTTTGCCTACAGAGGAAACTATACTTTACATGATTACCTTACGTTTCGGACTTTTTGAACATCTATTATCGTTCCTACACGAAGTCGACAAAGGAATGAAACGCTGCCAGAAAATTTTCGGGTGTTCCTATCTATCCGCTTGCTTTGAAAGTTACTGGTTGAAGAGACAAGGTATGCATTAAAAACAGATCCCAACGGCTGTAACAATTACATCGTTCTTATTTCATCTATTCGTGATCTATAGCCGAAAGCTGCGAGACCAAACATCGAAAGTCCTGTGCTGTCCTGTTCCACGGGCTGGCACGTGCCTCACATAGTGCTACTCTTATTATCATTGTGTAGACGGTGCATAGCTGCTTATTTGACTCCCTGAAACCCGAGATTGCGCATCAATAGTTTTGGAAATACACACCCGCGTGTGAACTCAAAAGATTCCGCTGGTTCTTCAGTGGCTCTTCGTAATAAAAAGCTGGAACAAAAGCGTTCTTTAAAACGATACATAAAAGTGCTTCATTTGATCAAATGTAGATCCCGCATCCTGCAGCGAAGGGTTTGTGTAGCTACAGTTCAAAGCATTGGAGCGAAGTGCCAAAAAAGAAACTACAATTTAGAATCTCATTCCATACCTCGCAGATGATATCTTTGTATATTCTGAAAGCGGGTGCCCACGCGATTCGGTATCCAACGCTTAGCCAACATTGAGTACGTTTCAGTGCAATATTTACGCCACAACATCTACTTGGGACATGGTGCAATTTTCACGCAAATTTTGTAAATTTATCATTCAAAGGGCGTGCACACACGCACACGAGGCGTGACCCCAGTGTTGATGGGTGCGATCCAATCATTTCGGTATCGCAAATATACACACAAATATCAACTCAATTGAGCGAGTACTTTCTGAGACACCAAAGAAGAGTGCAAGTGCGTGCCTACTGTCGTGGTACCCTGAATGTACGGATTACTGTCTAGTTATCACACCAACCCAAATATAGGTCGTGAATTTCCGCATTGTTGGATTCATAGTTTTGGAATTACAGCGGGGTTGGGGGGGGTTCACCCCTTGCCCCTGCCTCCGCGTGCGAGCAGTTTGACCTGGGATGGTATCAACCTTCGCCAATTGACTCATTGTATCGGCACCCCCCCGCACACCAAGTTCGAGTATATTCCAATGAGCCAGAATCGAATTACGGTGTAACCTGCGACACGTTTGCTTTTGCACGTGCCACGATCTTCACCACCAAACCTCCCAGCTCGTCTATGCTCATTCAGTAATTAAATGGGTAAGGTTATAAGGTGGTGAGGACCCCGTTAAGGCGCGTTTTCATTAGCGTAACCGCCGGGCTGATCGAGGCCAGGTCATATGTAACATCTTATCGGCATGGAGGGAGATGTTGCGACGCGTCCGCTCGGTAGTAATACACTGAGTCTGAAGGCCTATTCGCACAAAACGGAATCGGCGTCAAGCCATGTAAATCTATCAAGGGATATCTCTTCTCGTACTCTTGTCTTAGCGTCAACCGGCATAAGTCTCGGCAGAACCTGTCGGCTGTAGACGAACTCTAACTCCGAAAGCGTGGAGATTACCTATTTTTAGGTTCGCAGGATTGAATCAGGGAGACAGATTACACTTATTCAGATTGAGCCAGCCTTGAATCATCAACAGCCCTGATTACTAAAATTAAAAAGCAAAAATATATCAAGAAGAAAAGCTGAAAATTTTACGAAAAAATAAAGAAAACACTTAAAAAGATGCGGGAAACGCAAGCCTATATCATGCAAGTGAAAATAAGAAGTAAATTAATGACACGAGCATATTCACACGGACACGGAAATGTAATGTAACAGCAGGCAGAGAATACACACAAAGAGCGACGCACACATGAGCCAAGCCTCGAGCCTTAGTGGCGCGTCTTCGCCCTCCGCGGCGATGCGCGGTCGCCCTCGACGCTTGAACAGACATCGAGGCGACGCCAACGACGCCGCTGGACGGGTCCGACGCGCCACCAATCTCGGGCCACTGACGACCGCCGTAGCATGCACTTCAGGCCAATACCAACCGGCGCATTATTGCCGCTTTCGTTACAAACTCCCCTTTCACTCTACTTAGGAGAATTTGTGTTTGATGCCTCTCGTTTTAGTCCAGGCGCGGGTGTTTTGGGAATCACAAGAGCACATGACCGTGGAAATAGTCAAGTTTATCCTTTGCATGTAGTAGTGTCTCCTGAAAAGGGCCTTATCGAGGGTCTCAAAGACGTTGGGACCAGACTATGCCCGTGGTCCGTGAAAACCATGCATGTTCTGACGTCTCACGCTGGGGGGTGCGGTATCCCTGCACTGGGACCAAGTCTCAGCTATTCTGACATACCATTCAACGAAATTTTACAGTCACCAACTGGTACAAAATGACAAATGGCCATTGCATTATCAGCGTACATGTCTTCTTCCATGACACCTTCCGGGGAGTTGAACGCACAAGCATGTCTTCCGACCAGAAGTGGGCCCCCAGCTGGCGCGTTGGTGCCAGAGCCCGGTTTGCCCCCGAGCGATAATGCGCCGTGCTGGATTGGCCTGAAGTCTACCAGCGCGCGGAGAGCAGGCCACACAGAGGTGAGGTGAGGCGAGGGGCGGGGTTAGTACCTGGAGCCGGCCACCGGGAGGTTGTACCTGAATCGGCCCGCCGGGTGGTGGATGGGCCCGCCCAGGCGGCGCGCCAGCGGCAGGTACGCCGCTAGCGGTGGCAGGCCCTTGGCGTTGTTGCTGGGGTTGTTGGCGAACTTGACCGTGATGGGCTCTGTGCTGCCCTCGGGCACCGTGCCGTTAAGCTTGTTAATGGCACGCTCCGCTTCGACACGCTGGTCGAAGCGAATAAAGCCCACGCCCTTCGAGAGCCCTGCGTGCGCCACAAACAAAAGACAGGTTAGTAAAGCCAGCGCCCGACCACACCATCGCCAACCTGCTCTCAGGAGTGTTACTCTATAAGAGAACGCAGCATTTGAAAGCGATTAGCAAAAACAAAGGAAAAAGAAAAACATCCGCCACCAACACATGCCCTCTGTCACCAGCAAGCCCAACACCAAACATAACACAGGTAAGACCAATCCCGGTGACCAGGCGGCTTAGTTCAGTCAGGGTCTTTTCCAGTCCGCTCTCACCCAAAACCTCACATGGGGCGTAACTGCTGATGCGAATTATCCCAGCTGAGATTGGAACCAGCAGTCAAGCCACGCAGGCAGGAATAACAGCTGATTGCACGCGGCTGTGTCGCGAGTGAGGGCCAAGGCCCAGGTTTTATCCATATGTACAAACTCTTTTCCAACCCTGTTCTTGCATTGTGGAGGATATCCCAACATTGACCATAGAGCACATTATTCTTGGTGTTAAACACGCACCTTTAGTGAATCATGTAATACTAATCGGAAAGCTTATGATCTTAATAAATGTTTCTGTCTTCAGAAGTTTTATTTTTGAAATTGTTGCTAGATAGAAACACAGAAGAAATTATTGTGATAACGTCGGGGATGGAGCGTGCTGATAATAATAAGTGGAAAATTCTGGAAGGGCTCGTGCAGAAAGGTAGAGGATACCTATAGACTCATGGCTACAAGGTTTGCGTTCATTCTCAGTTTTTTTTTCTGCTGAAGTTTGTGGAGAAGAAAGGCCTGAGAAACAATATCTTAATGTTGCAAAGCCTAGCGTTTGAGGTTAGTCAGAACAGATTTGTTAGAAGCGCTGTAATATGTGGGAAACTGAACCCAATGTGGTATGATAGCGGGAGATAGATCGTGAGGGGACGGTGGCCTTCAAATTTCTGCATATGCTTGTGTGACATTCGTGATGCAATAAAGCAATAAAGTGAAAAACTATTTTCCAACCCGCTGCCCACCGCACCAAGCAAAACGAAACTGGTCTACCAAAATGCGAGGACGCTCCAAGGCTAATGGAAGGTGTGATGTTTCGTTTGATTATAAAAGACGTGATAGTCTTTTCTACGAGGTTTCGGTGGTGTAGGATAGCTTTCTCGAGAAATAAGCCTCGGAGACTTGAGCCAGCCACTATTTTCGCGGGGAGCTGAGGCCCACAGCCTGGTCCGTCAGTACTACGCAACTGTGCCCAGTGTTGCAGCTTTCAGCCACTCGGCCGAACAACGCCTTCCCGACATTCCTGGGCGTCTTTTATCTCACATATTCACCTACGCTTATCGCTTAACGAAAAACTGGTGCTGAGTTTTCTCATTTCGTCCGCTCCGTTCGCCCCACGGGTAGCATGCCAATTCGGATAGCGGGATGTTAGCATAAAAGTTTATGCCTGTCAGATCAGATGACAAGAGATCAATATTTGATAGGAATGCCCCGTGCGCTGCAAAGATGCGACCCAGCCGTAAGCCTGGTATCCGGCCGAGCGCTCGACCCAACGGTGTCCTGGGAATGCTACTGTAAGAATGAGCTGATATCAGAACGAGTGCTGAACAAGTACCTTGCACCGTAAGTACCATACAAAACCCGGAGAGGATTCGCAGCGTCATTGAAGTCCGCATGGAATCGATAACTGGGGGGTGGGACGGGTCTTTCCAAACCTGAGCGTTCTGAAGCACAACTTAGTACGAACTACGAATGCACTAAATACTCCAATTGGTAAACACCGCCCTTTGAGGTTAAACTACCCCGCTACCAAAATCATCCTATCACTGATAGACAGTGCCCTGAAACACAGGATTCTTGTAGACGTCCAAGCCGAACTGAGCCGAGTCTTCTACTATCGAACATGTCAGCGCACATTTTATATGAACTCGTTCACAGCACACAATATCCTACTAAGCCATTTATGAAAGATAAGGTTGAAGGGTTTAGTGATCAGATTTGCGAAGTTAATCGAATCAGGCAGCTGTAACACTTGGATTCCTGATAAAGCAAGGCACATGTTCCTTCCATCCAAATGTTTGATTTTTTATTCCAAAAAGCCTGTATTCAAAGGGAGATACAGGTCTGATAGCAACAGAAACGAAACAAGTTACTCAGTGTCTTTCGTAATTACCATGTCAAAATTTAGCATTCCGAAACATCTATCCCGTAACTCTACGAGGTTACGAGCGTATTGCGACAAAATTCAGACCAGCCAGATAGGAGGCCGCAATATGGAATTACCGACTTCAGCGCCGCCCGTGGTCATTAATCGCACTGTTGGGGTTTATATGGGCGTATAGATGGCGATTATTACCAGCAACCTCTCCTTTTTGCGCACAAATTCGCTGCCTCCAACGAGCATTTACTGTTTCATCAAACGACGAGTGCTGCCTTCGATCCGTAATGTATGCATCACGAGTACTCGCATATCACAATCATTTTATTCATGCAATATGGAGCTCGAATTTGCAGAGTTCTTGCAACGCACTGTTACATTATTCACCGATGGGGAAATGTCCGCTCTGGCTCGACAATTCCATCCAGGCCCACAGCCTTTTACCACCCCCTCCTAGCCTATCGATATAAGTGCGCTGGGGCATATCAGCTGCTATATGCTACATAATGCTTCAGAGAATGGCACGGAATACCAAATTAAGGAATCGTTGCCTCGCGCGTATTTGCTTGGGCGGTACCCGGTATAATTCATTGTAGCAAGCGTGACAGTCGTTGGGTACGTTCCGTTTCCGTATGCCCCCCACCCCCGACGCCGAAACCCTGCATGTTTGGGCTGAGCGCAGCGCACGATTCAACGAGGTAATTTCCATTCAGCTACCTACCACACATGCACCGAGTAGTATCAATAAGATGTGAGAAGCCGCCTCTGTTCTCGCGTCACGGCAGAGGCTGCACTCGTTCGCCGTCGAGCCAGTGTCTCGAGCCGGGGCCCGTTCAATTGTACATAAATGTCAGCCTGAGTCGAGTTACGTAATTCAACACGGCCGCATCGATCGCGCGCGGCAAATCTGTCTCCGGTACTTTAGTAACATCCCCGCCCCGATCACTGATCAATAGGGCGTCCCGCTTTGCGCTAAAGCTTCGGAGGGCAAGTGGGGAGTTGAACCCCGTTCCGTGGTCTCACAGCTTAACCCGGCCCAATTACATTTAATTTTCGATCGGCAAACACTTTCGGCCCTTAGAGTTTGAGTTTGCTGCATATGCAGATGGCAGTTTGCCGCCAACGTACGCAGTGTTGAAAAACGACCAGGTCAGAGACTCTATTCAGGCGCGGGTATCTTCGCGCGGCGTTCGAAATCCCAGGGTGCTGGGTGGAGAGCGACACCTAGGCAAGCTGCATTTTCCCCTCAATTCTGTGTTTTCTTTACTTAACTTTACACTCACTTTGCAAATGCAACTTTTTCAGCGCATTCAATAATCCTGGTGGACATGAACTCATCAAATGTACGGAAGCAAGGAAATATTTATGAAAAGGATATTCTTCAAACCTTAAATAAGGGTTTTAGTAAGGGTCTACATACGGGCTTTCACTGGCTCACGCTATTATACTGTTTGAATTTTCCACGGGTTGACTTTACTTTCCGTACGGACTTTACACTCAGCACCCTAGCGCAAAACCAATTTCGGGACACAGCCTTCGCAAGCGTGTATACACGGAAGTCTCCAGCCCGAGAGAAGCTCGTGGTCAAAATGTCGCGACCTCTATACCGTGTTCCGTGATATGGAAACATGCTTCGGGATTCCGTCCAAGAAAGCCTCAGCTGGCTACAGCCGCTATGTTAATGGTGTTGCAGTTAACAACGATGGCAGTGAGCGGGGCAGGGGGATCAGGCACATACAGCAGTTCACTGTCAAAACTAGAGATGAAAACAGTTCCGGGATTAACGCAGGTCACCGGTTGGCAGAGACAGGCCCGAGGTTATACCAAATTCGCGACTCTAGCGAAACAAAAAATAGCTTCCTACAAGCAAGTAGTATTCATGTTTGGTTAGAAAAAGGTGCTGTTCGTCTGCCAAGATTTGGCTCCACTTGAAACGGTCCTCCGAAAAAGCGTATAATAGTTACTGGGTACTCAAGAAAGCTGAGAAAAGGCGAAATTGTCACGCCATTCGGAGCCAGGAATGAATCAGTCACCCCGAACCGCGGCAGCCTTCCAGCGCCCAATCAGCACCATGACTTCAACGGCCGAGAAAAATGACTGATAACTGCCTTTCCCTTGGATCGAAGCTCTGTGCCCCCTGAAACGGTCACGGTACCCCCGCAAACTCGACGGCGTCCCTCTGAAATGACGCTTCTCCCCAGGATGTGAGTATCCGTGCCCCCACGATGGCATTTGGCGCCCCCACGATAGATTGTCATTCAAAAGTGGCGCCCCCTCCCCTCCGGATGTGCCCCTCCACCGATCGGTATCCCTGGGTTCGCATATGAACACCATAGCATGTCAAGAGACCAACAGCTGTGCTGCCCGGAAAAGGCCACAGATATAAATTCAGCACGAAAAACTGCAATACAAATAACGTTAAATTTGGACACAAACTTCATGTGCCCGGGGCGAAATGTTTGTCGGTTAAAAAATCCTGAAAATTTGGTTAGATGAAGCTCGTTAACTAAGGAACGGGGCTAAGAAATCCCCATATGCCTACCTAAGCTTTTTGTGCAATGCCTTACTAATCAAACATTTTAAACATCACCGAATATCTATTCGATTTTTCTAACGTTCAATCTCTAATGCAACCTATATCGTTTATCCGAGTGTGCCAAAAATGTTCTTCTTCTGTCACCCGTTCTTTTTTTCGCGAAAACACCCACGACTTGGGACAGACGCTGAATATTCTGTAACTCAAGACCGTCATTAATTGAATGTGTGAGTGCATACTCAATCCAATACAATCCAAACCACCCGCGGAATCGATCAATCACAAAATTCCAG
The DNA here is from genome assembly GCA_034440635.1 of Lepas anatifera. Classification (NCBI taxonomy): domain Eukaryota; kingdom Metazoa; phylum Arthropoda; class Thecostraca; family Lepadidae; genus Lepas; species Lepas anatifera. The sequence continues at coordinate 155,466 of JAOTON010000083.1, forward strand.
TAGTTTCGGATTTCGACATCTTCCTGGATTCTGGCCTTTGCCGACTCGGCGGCATTTTTGGGATGAGATTTTGGGTTTGATTGATATTCATGGCATCGAGGCGGATTGGTCTGGATTTATCGGGGATACTTCGTATAGGGACCGGACTGAAGCTGAATTCCCTTGGTCGTGACACACCTCTGAATACTGTGGCAGTAATCGGTGTGCAGACTGGTCTCCGAAGAAGGGTATTTGACACTCTACAAGATACTCGCATCGCATCAAAAGCCAGCCATTAACGGCAACCCGGAAGATTCGAGCTTCCAAAATTCAACACTCATCAAGAGCTGCGCCCTATACTACATCGTGAGCCTCAGCAATAATGAAAGGGCATAAATACAACGTTATGTTCGGCACCAAGCCTTTGCTAAAGGCCGGATTCAAGTCACGCAGAACACCAGTCCCTCTAGCCTAAACTAAAAAAGGTGCACCAGGAGCGGCAGAACATAGTGCTCGACCTAACCAGGCGTACGAGTACGTTACCACCCGCCCCGTCCGCTGAGTGGGCACCCTTCTACACACCGCAAAGTCTGACCACGTACCGGTCATATTGTCGCACAGGATGCGGGAGGTGATGATGCTGCCGTAGGGGGAGAACATGTGCTCCAGGTCCTGCTGGGTCATCGTCTTGGGCAGCCCGCTGACGTACAGGTTGGCGCCCTTGATGGCCTCCGAGCTGGGGCGGGCGTATGACACCTGCCGAAATGGACCAAGTTGGGCACGTGTGCGGGAGTGAAGTTCAAAGTTGGCCGAGGCCGTCTGCCGCCCGCCAATGGAGAGTACCTGGCAAACTTGAGCCGCAGCTTAGAGGTAATCTTGGCTGGAATGCAGCTAACGGTGAGATAACGCCAAGGTAGACGCTTATGGCATACTTGTACATCCCGCAGGGGGCGGAGACGGACACAAAACGGGCCGACTCAACGCACGCTGTTCTAACCGTGAAACGAGGGGCCCCAGTCGTTCCGACAGACGCCAATGTGGCAGGTGAAAGGTTCCGATCCTTCGCTCGCATCCCATTGGTGGTTGCCGGCTTGCTGTTTGACAAGGGGGCTCTCTCACCTCGCCGGTTAACGACCGTCGGATTCCCCTGTCAAGCCAGACAGCTACCCAAACAAACAGCTCCAACCCAAAGCTGAAACGGCAGCACAGAGCCGGTGTTAATCGCCCGTCATCTATTGGGATAGCGGGGGCTGACGCTTCGATTTCTCACAACCAAATGCATATTCGTCGCTTTCCCATAACTTATGCATCCGTTCACAAGCCTCCAGAAGCCAAGGAAAATGACAGCCAGCCTATCATTCACGATTATGGATAGATGATTCCGTTAAGAAGGGTGGAGGGGGTGGACGAAAAATAGGGGAGGGGCAGTACCCCACCTGAGAAACGCCAAAGCGGCGCCAGATGCGAGTGTTTTAAGGGGTTGGTATCAGTGGCGGCGGAGGGTCAGCATTTAAGGAGGAGGGCACCATGGACTTTTCAACCCATTTCTTTGGAGTCAAGATTGAGCATAGGGTTAGGGTCACAATTCATCAAATAAGGGGGGGACGGTGCCCACTTAGTTCCGCCGCCTATGGTCGGTATTCGAAGTCTTACCAAAAAGCACGGAATCCAATTGCGTGCGGGGGCGCCAGCGACTAGAGAGGTACGTCAAGTAGTGGAACCGGGTCTGCAGCTGATACTACAGAGTCAACCAACAATGGGGGACGCCGGATAACGGGGCACATCTGCCTGGGTCAGCTTCCAAAGGTAACTCCACCCTCGCCCGACCGGGGGGCCATTAATGCCTTCTAAGGTTTTTTCGGAATAACATAAAAACGACGAGGCGCAGCACCGCGGTTGAGGTGTCTACCTCTCACCCCATCATTTTCTCACCATCCCTGAAATTTCCCACCAGCCCATGCTTTTCACCACATTTCCATGTCTGTCATCTCGTGGGTCATGCGCATAACCAATCACAACCAAATGCAATTTCAGTGCAGCCGGACTGCGCATGGGTTGTTGGGCTGAATGTGTAGCAGCGTTTCCGCCCTGACCGGTCAGGATGACGTTCTGCTGAGTACATGAAAGTCGCCTTTGGATGCCTGATCTTCCTCGTATTTCCACCATTCAAAGTCTGAAAGGAGGCCCATCAGCGCGGGCCGAGAAGCCGGCATCCTGTATCCTTTCAAAAGGAGACCCTTTTTGTGAGGTCCGTTTTTATGGCCACTCATATATCACGTAGCGCAGCTATGCGATAGCTGATGGTAGTGTGTCACACTAAACACACCCGCGACGTAGTCGATATACTTGAAGACCCACTGACGCTGTCACACACTGACGCCGGAATCACACGAAAAGCTTCACTGCCACCAACCTTTCAAAGTTTTAAGATTATAAAGACATGCAAATAAATGAAAGGGAACTGTTGAGATGAGCGCATCACAATTAATTTCGAGTAAACTGGTTGTCCCTGAAAATGTTACCGACTTTGAGTGGGACATCCCAACTGATTTGAGAAATTGGGGGACGCGCCCTAGTCCCGCTTCCAAGCCCATGAAAAGCACCCCTCAATATTGGAAATCTGAAGCAGGCTTACTAGCATAGCTCATGGTAAAATGTGATGTATATCCTGAGTACACCGTAGACCTGTCCCCAGTGTTATCGTCACGTATGCAATATTCCGCCAGTCAGTCCACCCCCCCCCCACTAATCGATATCTTGACCGGTCAGTTCGGAAAGGCACCCCAAAGCTTTTTCACAATTCCACATCCCAGCACATATGCTTCATGTAAGCACCTCCAATGTTTGGTCATGATTGCAAACCTGAAGAAGCCCTCATTCCATCTCATTCCATCTCATCGAGAATTCCGTATAAGAACTGTTGAAAGCTATACCTAACACTGCATTTTGGGCATCATTTATATTGCGAGCCAGAAATATTGGCAGAGACCAAAGCACGTCATCCATCTCCTGCAGCGAATCGGTACCGAGCCACCTTCGCTATGGACGAAAACAGCCGTAGCGCCGCCAAATATAGTGTTTCCAGGAGTGTTCTGCCGTTTGCAGCGCGTCGCTTAGCGGTGGCGTGCCGGCGGCATCGATTGTGGCTCGATTGTGCAGCGCCGGCCGCCTCGCCAGTCGGTGAACAAACATGGGGAAGGGGATAGCCGCCGGCGGGCACGGCCGTTGTCTCGGGGACGGGGTGCGGCGTCCCCTTGGCGGCGTCGGCGGCGGCGGCGACGGTGCGCGAGCCCGGCGCGCGCGGCCGCGTCGCCGCTCGCGATCAATAGTCGCCCGGCCGTATCGATTGGTATCCCCTGCCTGGCCCCGGCGCCGCCACATCCGACGACGGTCGGAGCCGACCGCGCCGCCGCGTCGTCCCCTATCGGAGCGGGGCTCAGGCCGCGGCGCGACGGTGGCGTGTGGCCTGCCGTCGCGACGGCACCGACAGCGACCCCGCCCGTCGCCGTGTCATCGATTTCTACACAGGTGCGGCGGCCGGTGCGGACCAGCGTGCCGCGACACACGTGCACTGGAGCGCAAGTGCGCCGTATGCCGGTGTGCAGAGATGGTGGCGTCACCGCCACCACGGAGAGGCGTTGGCTGCTTGTCTACTAAGTACCCCGAGCCTGCCAATAACTGGCCGGAGCGTGTGATCTGCCGCTCGAGGTTGGCTGTCTCAGAGTGTATGCAAAGCACAAGCCATCACACCAGAGCCAGTCTCTTCGTTTAAAGGCGAGATTACGCAGCATTTGTTGCAGTGGCATTTCTGAGCGGCTGCAGACTCGCTGCTCACGTTCTCTCGGGAGTTCACGGGCAGGCTATCTCATTACAGGTGTGGGCCGTCTTCAATGACGCAGCGGGATCTAAGGCACCCATCGGGGTATAAATACCATCTGATCCGGTACTGAAGAGCTAAAAGCAGACGCAGCGCGGACAGTGCCGCCTCCGAAGCGCTCGTCGTCAAATGCGGTTAGTCTGATCCGACGGCGGCGCTTTGAGCACGGGTGGGGGCGGCGGCTGTTCGGCGCCACTTGTGAGGCCTCGCCAGCTTGCCGGCGGCCGGCCCCAGTTTGCCGTCACAGTGTGACGCTGCAGCGTGGCCGCTCTGACGTCAGAGCCTGGAGATCGATACGCGCCCACCGCCTGCTGACAACGCCCCGTCCTCTGCCCGCTGCCGACTGCAGTCGGACCGCTGAGAGCCAACGTGACGACAGCCGTCCGGTGTTTGTACAAAACAGTGGCGCGTGAGGCTCGCGCGCGCGCCGAGATTCGGCGCGACAAAAACGCGCGAAACGGCGCAGACGGGAGCGGCGGCCAAGTGGCGCGCGTCCGACACTGATGGGGGCCGACTGGGCGAGCCGCCGGCAGCGCCAGCTGACAAATGAGAAGTGACGGGGCCAGCGCAAGGTGGTCGGGTCAGTGCCTGAGGCAGCAGTCACCGGCGCCACCGTACAGACGGCCACGTGACCGGCGCTGAGTCAGTGGGAGAGACTCCGCACTGGCCCACATCGCACGGCTCCTGGATGGCGGGCCGCGCGAACCGACCACTTCACCAGTACACTTGATTACACTGCTTCGCACAAGCAGGTCAGACGCTGAACCACGGCGCACTGCTCCCTGACCAAAACTTGCCCCGAATCATTTCACTCCACAGTAGTCTACATGTTCTGACGGAGTTATGGTTTACGCAACGACAAATTATTGGTGATATGAAGGAAAAGCTAGACTGCAGCTAAGAGACTTCACCGCCCCACTTTTCGAAGAAAATTACCCACTTTCAGCCCAATTGGAAAACAAATAGTCAGGTTTGGTGTTTCTGACTTGTAAGTGGGGAAGGCACCAATGGTCCGGAATCCGATGTTCTTGTTTATAGAGTGGAGACTTCCTTGCCTGCAGGAGATTGGAACATTCACTGGCTCCCTCACTTTTTGCCGGTGGCTACGCTCAGCTACTACCCATACGGCGTCGCCGTTCCTCATACTGTTGGTACACATAACTGGCACCAGCCTACGCGTAGTTGAGATTTGCCGGACGCTGACACCCGCACCGCCGCAACCATCTGGTTTGTAGTCGGGAAACAAGGACGGTCCCCTAACCTAGAACACAGAGCGACACACTCAAAGGCGAGGCATCGGTCAAGCCTTAGAGGAATTAAAAACACATCTTGCCGTTATGGTTGCTGCAATTATTTCTGCGGAGGCCCGGGCCTCAGAAGTTCAAAGGAACTGCATTGTTTGAATTCACTCCACAAAGCTGTGGTGCAACAGGGCTGGAGTGACTGAAAGGCGCTCGGCTTGAATGCGCGGGATTTCTCGCTGGGAAAATACAAGGCCCCTGATATTTCACTATCATACTCGTAAAACAATACATACAGCTGCTGCATTTGGACCGCCATTGAGACACTAAATAAGCGACCAGGCATGATAGTAGCTCGTTTCGAGACATTGCAGGTCTTATTTGGAGGCATTTCCACTGCAATACAATTATTTTGTTTTGCAAGTTTCCACAAAAAAATAGAAGATAATACATACATACTTTGGTAGCATTCCTAGGCAATTCCCAGACATGGGGATTGTATTACCAAAATTAAATGCACCAACAGGGCTAGGAGTGGACTTGAGACTTGACTCCAAAGATCAGAGGTTCCTCGTGTCATCGTAGAAAAATATACTTTGATTTTCCAGACAGAGGTCACCTAGCCAAACTGCCATGCAAAAATGTATGCAATCTCCGTAAATCAGCTGGGTAGAAGACTGGCCGTCGTATATATAACGCCCGCGGGAGACGCCGCCATAAATCGAGAGCGCTGAGCCGGGAAAGGCGCTAAATCCTTCCCAGGCTGGCCGCGCTCGATAACGCTGCCGTATAACCGTCTCTATTTGCATACAAACCAAATGAACACAGCACCTAATCCCGAATTCCGCTGCCAGGCTGACGGTCGTCGCCAGCCGTCGAAATATGCAAGGTCTGCTTCTGGCGAGAGCTGATAGTGCCTGCGGGGCCGCCTTCCCACAATGGAAACGGCGACCGAGGGCGTGTTAAACGGAGCCAGCCACCAAGAACAAAGACAAGCTTAAAGAATAGCGGTCCCAGAACCCGTACGAGTGCCCCTCCTCCCAGCTTAGACCAGAGAACCAGCTCTAAGCTCGGGTCGGGGTCAATGCATGAACCCTGGCCGGCCCCTCCTCACTGGCCCATTGCGTGGGGAGGGAGCAGGGGGGGGGCTCGCAACAGGATACGAGAGCGGGAGAGCAGCTGCTGCGGGCGGCTGTCACGGGACCGACAGCGAGGCTCCACCGGCCGACAGCGCGACTGCGCACCGTGACGGGTCGTCACACAGCCGTGCTCCAACGGCACAAAAACGCCGGCCCACCTCATCTCCCACGCACATCAAACTCCCGATAGGCGCGGCTTCCTTTTAACACCCAGGAGCAACGGAAAGAGAGGCAGAGAGCAGCGAGAGAGGGAGAGGGGGCAGGTGGAGAGAGGGAGAGAGCCAAAAGTCGACCTTCTAACATTTTGCAACTGAGAAAAGGATCATTGCAATAACGGTTGATCAAACAATGGATAATCCTAAGGCCAAATATACGTCTAAGTTATATTACCTCATCTTAAAATTAGATATTCACGTCTCCCAGAGGTGGACGCCACCACTAAATTTCTGAAACCGCAACTTCCGCTACATTGGCTGGCTGAAACCACTACCACTACCTTCGCTATTTATCTAAATCACGGAACCACTACTCGCTACTCCGTTGTGGACTGTTTTCATTGCTAGGCGCTGCCAAAGTGCTGGCTGGAAATCTCATCTACTGCTTAAAAAAACAAGGAAATTACTGTTTATTCGTACATCAAATACAAAATAAACAGCTCTTCTCCAAGATATGTAAACCAAATCGCAAAACAAAAGCTTCCCTCAATGTGCTTTAGTTTTTTATGGAGAAAAACATTTACCTCCACCTCCTATCTTTGGGAGGGGGCGGTCCTGTTAACGGACTGTCGGTAGTGGTAGTACTTTTTAATTATTGTGTCCGTTGCCCTCTAGCCCGCTATTATTTGAAAAGTCCGCAAGTAGCGGAGAAACAGAGTAGCGGACTGCATTAGCAGAGAGCCCGGATCTGACATGTCCATTGGTGAATGGACGACTTGTGTGAGCCTCGCCCGGCCATGTCTCGTTTCAGTGATTACTGAGCAGGGTACTGAGCCCGCGCGGGACCATCGGCGCCCTCACCAGCCTTCTCACCTACCCAAACACCACAAACGTGGACAGCAGCATTCCAGGAACGTGCATAGACTGAAGAGTGAGCATGCTGTCGCCGGCTAAATGGGGACAATCAACAAGCACCACGCTTGAAATCTTACTGCCCACCACCACTACACGGGTACCGCTCTAAAACAACGCAGAGTGCCAGCGGTAAGACGAACTTGTAAGCTAACCGGCTGCAACCTCTCCTGGAGGTCCTGCCATTCGTGGCTTTCAAGCCACATCCGCACGAATCCCTGCCAGGAGCATACTGAAAGGCGAATGTATTACTTTGCGATCTGCCAAGCGCAGCGCTCGGTCTGATCGGCCATCAGCCGTGACCGATCGCAGCGTCTCTGTCGCAGCCTTCTCGACGACCGGGCGACAGGCGTGAAGCGCAACTGACGGCCTGTCCGACAGTCTTCACAGTCCAGATATTGCCTGGCACACCCGGCGAGATGGCGCGTCCCACCGAAACCAACACCCTGGCTACGACCAAACGCAGCGACACATGAAATCCAACGAGCGCCGAGCTGCCAGCGGTCCATTTAAACGGGCGTGCGTGGGGGTGGGATCTGAGGCTGGCAGCTGCCGGCCCGTGACTTGTTTGGGGCCGCTGTGCGATAGCGGCGGCTGCGCTGAGGGGACCGGCGGAGGATCGATCCCTGCGCGGCGCCGCTGCCGCCGCCGGCACGCGCCGCGCCCGGCCGGCGTCAATTAACAAAGAGGGAGGCCGCGCCCCCACCGCCCCACAAAGCCTGGCTCCGGGGCATCAGCTGGTGGGCAGACGCCGACAATGGCACAATGCAATTGCGGGGCGGGGAGGGGGAGCCGGCACGCGCCAGCTGTTCCAATGGCGGGCAACACCAGATGATAGCATTGAGCGGTGTTGCGTGGCGAGCGCCTGCACCAGTTGACGTGCAGGTCAGTACTCAGCACCTCCACCGGGGGGTGGAATGCAGGGTACGGCCAGGGGGGGGCAGGGTGGTGCCGGGGACCGGCGTGCTCGATGGCCCCCAGGAAGCGGGCCAGCTTCCCACGCACATGGCGCTCCAGCGTCAATAGGTGCGGGCTCGCTCAAGCATGGCCGCCGAACCAGGCTCCCACTGTCACAATCAAATCAACGGTCGATCGGCACGTGGAGACGAAGAGCCTCACAGTTCCACAAAGACAGCCCGTGCACCGAATACAAAGGACTGCAGACTTCACTGCAACCAGCTAAATCTATATCTATATCTCTATCGATTCTATATCTCGACAGCTTCCGGTACACAATAAACATAACAGGAATAGAATCCACATAGGTCGAGCGTAATAGCTTAGTACCCTAATTTCCGGACGCAGCAAGTGTGCCAGAGAAAACCTACAACACGCAGTAGACGCACAGACCGAACAGTGCATTAACATATTACCAGTCTTCAAAATATGCAAAAATCAAATAAGGTCAGCCTTATATGAACCCATTTGATTGCGTTCACGAATTTCAGATATCAGCCACTAGCTAAACTGCTTAGCTCAGGAGTAAGGGGAGTACGAAATATATCTGTATGTTATGTGCAATATATATATATATATATATATATATATATATATATATATATATATATATATATATATATATACTGTTTTTATCTCCTAGTCATGAAAAGGCAAGCAGTAGTGTCAGATCACAAAATTAAGGAACCATTCTGAACGCTCTAAACTAGCAGACTGCATCTTACTTTTCTGGTTAGGATATGTTGCGCATCTCAAAACATATATCTGAATAAAAAGGCCTGCAAAGAAGGAAAATCCAGAGGCGAGACAATGGCACATTCCAGACCCGCAGCGTTCCATCGAGATGCTAGCATTTGCCGACTTCTTACTAGGTCTTTAAACTGTTTCTCTCCAACGAAAGCACAAAGGTCGTAGCTTAAAGGGAATGTGGCATCTTGGTCGAATCCTGGAATTTAGTGTAAGTAGGCGTACTTTTAGCCGAAAATAATGAAACCACTCATGATTTCTCTGAAAAATGTACAATAAGGTAAATATTTCGATTTTCAAAATACTCCTCTAGGAACAGAAATAAATATCTGCCTGTGGATGATGTCATGATCTGGCAACCACTACCATACTTGAAACGCTTCAAGGGCTTCAATTGGCTGATGCTTATCGTGACGTCGGCATATGTCGTCACACCAACAGTCATGATAACTGTGGCCTGCTGCTAGGGGTACATGATGGGTACATTGCAGGTAGGTTTTAGTTTTTTTCTACGGAAATATCGAGTTCCAAGACAAATGATATATTGAGTGCCGGGTTTTCCGACTTGCTTTACAACTTGGCTATCTCAGTTAAAATCACGTTATGAAGGTGCCACCTTCCCTTTAACATGCATTAGGAACCACAGAAAGCGATTAAAATGTTATATTGAAATTCAGCATACCATAGCAGCGAGGTAGTTTACAGGATTTTAATTTCACAACAACAAAAAACGCCGGCATTTGTTCAGTTCCTCAGAAGTGGAACCATACACCGGCGGACGAGGCGGCTGCCTTCCCCCGCTGAGCGGAAGGTGGGGGGGGGGAGGGGGATAGGACACGTCAGGCCTCGGGCACAGCTGTCTGGACAGGTGTGGCAGCAGCGCCGTGCTGTGGGACGGCCTCTGGGCACGCCAGAGCGGGCGCCGGCGCCACCGGGCGACTGCAACGCCCGGCTACACGCCGCTCCTCCGCTGCCAGCAGGGCACCCATCCACCATAGATTGGCTCTTTGCTAGTGCGTTTTAGATTAAATGCGGGAATCAACGCTCTACAACCTTCTCCCAACGCTAAAAAAAACCGCCGCGATAACCATTCAATTGTACTCAAGCGACAATAAACTTCCGCAACATCTAAATGGAGGCGATAGCGTCCAAAGGCAGACCGGCAGCTAACGTGTGACACGAGCTCCCTAACCACCGCACCAATCACTCCCAGTATTTAGGAAGCTGCGTGAATGAAGGACTCCTCGTGCACCAAAGCCTTCGCTATACTTCAGAACAAGATTAGGAAATAGATGATATTAAAATTACAGCGAAATCCCCCGCACTGTAAGCATACAAAGATGCCACTTTATCCTACATAAGCGTGCGAACGTCGCCGGGAAGATACCTCGAACATTTCACTTTTACTTGGGCTCTATTTTTCCAGGAACTGGGCAACTTGTTGAATGTCTATAATTTTTCAAGACCTTCCCATATCCATTCAGTGAAAATTGATTATGGGACCCGACAAAGAACATCCTTCCAGCGAACTCCTCGCCATATGTGTCCAACGCCTCATACAAAGGACGCATCAAGACTGCATAGAAACACGGGTAAGTGGAAGAGTCCGTAACAAAAGGCAAAGGCAACAGCCTGGCAAACCATTAGTGTCTTGGGAGCGAACCTATCATTAGACCCGGGCTGGCGGAGCGGTCGCGGCGTGGGCTTCTGTGGCTGGGAGGTCAGGCTGCTGACATGGCTCAGTTGCTCTAAAGCAATGATCCTAACCCGGCATCACCTGTGCTCTGTCCATACCGGCCGGGGGATCGCCGCCCTAAATCCCGGGAACCGTACTGGCTGGAAATTTTCGGCGTGGGGCATCTTGTTTGTAACACTGTCTTTAACAATGCATAATTTCGATTGTATTCGGATGCTGTTGTGGCTTTGATTAAAATATAAGTTGTAAGACTTGATGCAACCGTGGGTGTGCGTGTGTGTACTGTTTGGCTGTAGAAGATCCAGCGTGAGCGAGAGTTACCACGTGAAAGCGTTGAGCGCTTTTGTGTCAGTCGCAATCTCGAAGGGTTCACTTCACACTCTTGGTTATGGCGCCAACTCCCCTCTTTCTCATTGCTCCAAAGATCATTCCAATATCTCAGCAGTGATGATACGAAAACGATAATCAGCTTCCAAGAATTTCAAGTCCATATCAAAATAAAGAATGACTGGGTCGTAGGATTCCAGATATCCGGTATCTATTTCCTCTCGACTGTATTGATTTTCAATATTTTCGGGGAACGAGCTCTGACTGGAAACCAAGATTATGTCAGCCACCATGTTTGGCAAGAATGCCCAGGAGCGACCGGCACAGGCCGACGGCTGCTGTCTTCGAGACGCGGAATAATTAGTTCACCTCCTCCTTAGCTTGTGAAAAGACTTAACATGTCCTTAGTTCACCCGTGGTTGGTTTGACCCCTTTATTCCTCTAACATGACGTGAAAAAGCATGCTTGAATATCAAGTCAACGGTGCCGCGCTTGAGGCTGAACAAGAAGAAAGGTAGGCTGAACAAGAATAGGAGAAACTATAGCAGCGCGCACCGGCCTCCAGATCTCAGATGGACGGTCGACAGCTCCGCCCTGTTGGACCTCAGACATCACAGGCCGCCAGCTCTTTGTGTGGCGTGGGGCTGCTCCGGAGGCGGCGGCTCCACACCCCACGCTGTTCCCGCGCAGTCAGCGGCCTCCGTAGTCGCCGTGCCCGGCTTCGAAGCTCTTCCTTGACCTCCACCGCCGGCGCGGCACAGTGGGGAAAATCGGCACGGTCAGCGGCAGACCGGATCCACTTAACCGGACCAGTGAACCGCGGAGCCGGCAGAGACGCAACTCAGCAGCATCCGCCCTCAATGGGACTGATCAGACGCCGGAACAAAGCCAGGCCGGGCCGGGTAGGGACGGCGGCCGCTCGGACCCGCGATTAAACCGCGGCTGGTTTTGTACGGCGCGACCCGTCGGGAGCGGCGATAGCGGCGCCGTCGTTTTAAGCAGCGCCGATAAAGCGACGAGGCTGTTTCATCGATCACGTCGCCACGACAATGCGCCGGGCGGGCAGCGGCGCCGTCGTCGATTGCAGCTGGACCCGGACCATCCATCACCAGTCACACGACCGGCCAGTACGCGCCGTAATGCGCCGCGCCCGGCCGTCGGGGAAAGCCTGCCGCCACTCAGCAGTCGACAACCATCTGTCGTCGCCGCCGGCTTTCGACGGCAAACCCAGAGTGAATGCCGGCCGGTGGTTGTCGGCGGGGCGTGGCTGGGCGCAGCAGCCAGCCCGGCGTCGTCGTCGACGGCGTCCATTTGCCTGTCGGCGGCGTCGGCAGCCATGCTGGGCGGGTATCGACCGGTGGCGCACCACCGCCACCGTCCCGGCGGCGCCGGCCGCACCCACGCTCAGCCGACCTCCACTACTCACACTGCTGGCTCATCACCGCTGCCTCCACACCCCAGCCTTTTTCTTCGCAATGGCATGAAGGCATTCAAGAAAGTGTCCTGGCAGAGCCAACGTGGGCTCGGACACGAATAGAAATGGGTATACTCCTAAACCGGCTGCCTGTGAACGTTGCTCATATGGTTATCACGGCCAAATCACTATGTTGAAGAAAAGTGTGGCATGTGCATAAACAGCTAATCTTTGCTTTAAACAATTAGTAGCCAACAGCAGGGTTCGAGGCTGGTCTTTAAAGAAACGTAACATTGTTAACTCGTTCTTAAGACACATGGTAGCCCTATAGGCACAACCATGCGCAAAATCGCGGGGTAGCATGCACCGCATTAATACATCTCTTAGGGTGCCGCTGATTGCAACTAGATTTGGATCAAATGTAACTTCTAGATTTGGATTAAATGCACTTAGGTGTTTAAAATTTGGAAATGATTATAACACAACTAAAACCTATAGGAGCCAATGCTCGTTAACTAACGGCGGACAAAATCAACAATGATACCTATGGAACAGTGGCATATCAAAGAAAACATTTAGAGGGAGGCTAGGGGTTCGAGCCTGCCTGCCATTGCCTCGGAACAGCCTCTGGCTATGCATAAGTACAGACACTCTTGACATTTCGGGGGGGGCCTAGCCTCCCTTGTATCCGCCGCTGTTATGCAACATGCCTTTAACCTCGCACCACAGAACCATTTGTGATAGCTATCCCCCAATAGCTCGAATCCCATTATATTTATTATCAACTCCGTGATATTAAGCAGCTTACTTTACATATATGTATATATGCAATACACGGGGAAATAGCCATATACGGTAATTTGTGCGACGCTTTTTGTTCATCCACGTTGTACGATTTCTGGTCCTAGGTCACTAACCTTTCTCTGGAGTCTCAATGGCCCTCTAATCAAGAAATAGACGTGCTACGCGCCCGCACCTGCTAATTATGTGAAGCGTTTTACACTATACCAGTTTCCTGAAATCACTGGGTATTTCAACAATAGCGCCTGAGTTGTTATCTTCGGTCGCGGTACAAAAACATTCACATTTTCTATAACGCGTTCTCTTTCTGGCTTGAAGTACGGTAGCGAGCGATTACATCTACTTCCAGCGGCCAAAATCAGCATTATTTTTCTGCCTGACGGCAAGAACGAGAAGAACAACAACATGATTTTGACGCGTTTGCTGCCGTCTTTGGCTGGAAGTCATACATTGGCTATTCCTACAAGATAAATCAGCTTACATTTGCATGGCTGAATCAATTTTCACAGCCACCTGAATTGAAAAGAAAACAGTTCGCTCCTTTCTCTGAAAACTAAATCTAAAAGCGTAAATGGAATATCGGCGACCCCGCCTACTGCAGAAGTTCGCTGGAATTGAGCAGCATCAACGCCCACATGTCCGCCCGCGACGTTGCGGCCTATAAATGTCACTGGTTAGTTTCCACTGCTGTTATCAGCGGCAGTTAATACCCTCGCTCAGTCACAGAGCTGCTGTTCAGTGAAGCAGTCTCAGGTAAGTCCGCTTAACGACAGTTTACTGGCCTCCGACACAACGCGCCACACACTGGATCACACTAGGGCGCAGGACGCTTGGCTACTCCCGTAGGTTCTCCCCGTACGCGTTAGATTACGGCCGAATCCGTACTCATTTCTACAGCAAAAGTCTTGCTGCGATTATAAAATTTTTAAGGTATCCAACGAAGAAAAATAGGACCACACTGGGAGGGTTAACCCTCGCCCCACCGGGGGCCATCGATGGCCCCTAAGGTTTTCGGGATAGCAGAAAACGACGAGGCGCAGCACCGCAGTTGAGGGCTCTACCTCTCACTGCATCATTTTCCATCATCCTGAAATTTTTACCAGGGTCACCCAGGTCGGGTCACCAGAAGAGGTCAACCAAGGTCACCTCACTTCACTTTAGAGCTCTGTAAGAGCTACATTTCAAAGTCGATCAATTTGAAACTTCCTACACTTCATAACCCCTCTCGGGTCTACAGGTGTATATCCGGGTTTTTCGATTTCGTGCCTGAGGTCAGGTCACGGGGCGACCTCTCCCATTGGAAAGCATGGGGAAAGTTGTTTCATGATATAAAAGCCACAAAAATGATTGCAAATACTCAGACTGCTCAGAACAACGTTTTGAACACCCTTTCACGGATCCCAGGGGTCATATTTGCTTTGACTTTTCCAAGGTCATCCAAGGTACCAGAGGTCAAAAACAGTATTTTGGCAATAACTTTTGACCTAATTAAGCTAGAGAGGTGAAACAAGCACCATCGTGTTTATCTTGTCACTGGCTTTAATTTGATATACGGCAAGGTCACTTTCTGACCTTTCGTGACCTCAGGTCATATTAGGTCCGAGGTGACCTCTGGAGGTCAAACCACTGGCGGGAGGTCTTTACGTTCCACATAGCGGAAAAGTACTGGCAATTTGCTATCAAATGTACTTTACCAGGCCTCAATAGCTCTAATGACATAAGAGTTATGCCCAGTTTGCTCAATCATTGCATATTTGAGTGAAAATAGCCGATCTTGACCTAATTTGACCTCTGGAGGTCAAACCATTGACCTGAGCACTAAAACATGCGAGTAATTTCTTACTGAATTCACGAAGCTTTCTATTGCACTTGCGATTTGCGCTAACGCCCATATTTTCGGGTTAGAGGGGGGCCATCGATGGCCCCGGTGGGGGGTGGGCCGGCCCGGTGGGGGGTTAGAGTGCGTGGTGTTACCCTTTCTCTGGACCAATGATACAATATGTACTAAGTCCCTCAGATATCGTGAACGCAAATCAGATCGATCAAATAAAACATTTCATATCAGAGATGACCTGTGCTACAGCTACGTTATGGCATGGCACTGCACTACGGCTCGATTTGGGCTAAACCACAATGCATAATTACCTTATGCCCCCTTTCACGGTATTACGGAATTATGCGGGTACGATAAGAGGATCGAAACACGTGTTAATCTCATGTTCAATGCTCAATCAGGAAATTCTGGGGAAAATCAGGCCTTCAATCAGGGAATTCGAGCCTAAACAATGTACAGTTCAGGGGTGTGTGTGAGGGGGGGCAGAAACAGTCGAGCCTGACAAATGTATCAAATTAAATAGCAGCTAGTCAATGGCGCAGCGAACATTCGAGCAGACCCCTTCGTCAGAATAGAAGCTATCCGTGGCGCACACTCCGACAGCCTGACTTTGACTCTGACTTTTACAGATCCGGCTCGCGTCTCAAGGCCGGCCGCCTCGCTGAGGCGATGCTTACTGGCTTAATTTCAGTTTCTCTAATAACCTTGCTAGTTGGAAAACAATGTTATTTAGTAGGGGCGCAACTGTGCAAAACACTCGGAAAGGCTGAAAACGCGCTTTCCTGGAGATGCGATTTTTAAGGAAAGATGCCAAGAATTCAGCGAAGTGCATGGAGTGTGACTACCGTTACACGCCCAGCGTGTAGCGGGTCATCTGACCCCGCTGGCTGAGCATCTCCAGCGAGACCGTAATGGAGATTCGATCTCCGCCATATGAGAGAGCACGACACCGGATCACCCGATAACGATCTTTCACTATCCAGCTTATCAAAAACGGAGCGCCCTGCGTTGTTGGTAATATGTCACGGTACACCGTGAATCGGGTGCAGTGCGCTACGCAGTTATATACTACATTATATATTCAGGGAAACGGATACTGGCGAATCCTCCCGTTATGTAACGCGAGCCATCTCTAATCAATACAATATAGACAGGGATCCAGCATTACAATATATGTACACACTCAATATGCATACTCGACTATACAAGCCCGGCTCCGTTCACTAACCTTGATGGTTTTGTTCTGTAGCCGAAGTCCGTTCAGCGTGTTGATGGCTTTCTCAGCGTCTTCGATTTTGTGGTAGTTGACGAAGCCGTAGCCTAGGCTCTGACCTGAGGGCGGCGGGGACAGAGCGCGTTATTGCTGCCGCGCCATCAGGCCTGAGTATGGGGCGGCGGCGCCAGTGCGCCGTCGGACCCCATCAAGCACCGTGCCGCCGATACACTTCCGACCCGTTCTAGGACTCGGCACATTTGCATCGGCTGCCGGGAACCGGAGACGTGCAGCTTGTCGAATCGAAAGCCCCAGTGCGCTGCATGGAAAGGTCATCCGGGCCGTCGAGTTACAGGCCAAGTTGAAGCTCCGGGTATCGCCTCGAGTTGATGCCCGAAACGGACCCAGCAAATTGCCCTGGACGGATCTTACAACTCAGGGAAAAGTTCTCCGTCGCAACACCGCGAACTCTGGCCATACTTGTAGACGTTAAGACAAACACGAGTCTGTGGAGGGTGGACAAACAACGGTCACAAGAAGCTGACATACGGACTCTAGGCAAATCCGGGTCACTACACCATCGCGCCCAAACAACACAACTTCTCCAACTTCGTCATGTGCACCCGCCCCAGACCACTGCAGGACACGGTCACACACACACACGGCGATGGCCCACGTACTTAGCTAACAGAGCACGGGCATTGCCTACCAACCTGGTCACTGAGCATTCACGGTGGAAACCGAGTATGCTCGTATGACAGCGGTAAATCAGTTCAGTGCTAACGAGGAAAATTCGTACCCTACATGTTATCACCTTTTTGGGAAATAAGGCAAGCTTTGGGGGGGGTTGAAACAAGGTTAGGGTTATTAATTCTAACTTTGTATCCAGCGTACCTACACAACTATCACTAGAAATTAAAGTTAGAAATTTTGTTAAGCTTTAAGATATGGCTGTCAGTGACATTTGAACCCGTTTGTCGCGTTCATTAGATGGGTTTCAACGTTTCTGGCATATGAATGGAAGCGCAAATGTCTCCTGGTCACCTGAATGACCGTATAATTGCGCTATAGTTTATTTACCAGACATCCACGTCAATAACAACTACAGTGGCAAAGCTGACCGATTTTTTATATAACCTGGAAGGTGACCTGATTATTTTTTAATCGCGAGCTCGTGACCAGCAATGCCCTGGATTTTGTACCAAGCTTTACGACGATTTTGGGCCAATAGCGAAGGGGATCGTGACACCCCCCTCCCTGTAAGCGCGAAAGCCAGGGATGCAGGTGTATATCTTTTCGAGGGTGCAAGAACAACCACAATGAAACGTCGAAGTAGCGTTCACACATATATGTTTTAACATACATGTGTCTAGTTTTGGTTATTCTAATTTGGTTTACTTCAAATTATTGCTTCAAATTTGGGCACACAAATCATTTAAAAATCCGAGCCCCTAGCAATGGTGGCAAAAACCAGAATAAGTGCCAGGCTTAACTTGCCATACTGGAAAGGATCGTAAGCCACAAGATCCTTTCCAACATAGCAACAAAGCGTTCGAGTTACAGTAAAACAAAACAAAAAGTTGTATTCTTCCGTCAAGTGCATGTGGCGCATCGGACTCCTCGACCCGAGCAGGGGCAGCCTATGCGCGGTCTCTGGGGAGGCCACTGTCCAATCAAAAATACAGTAAGCCCAGCGAGCCCCGTGTATTCGCGGTCGGCGCGGAGGCTATTGGGCAGGGTGGCGGCGGCCGCCCCGGAGACCTCGGCGGCCACTCTCCTGGGAGAGCAGTCGCCGGCCGTCACTATCCACACCCGGCCCGCGGAGACCCGGTGTCTTAGTGTGGATGCCGACAGGGCGGCCGCCGGACGTACAGAACAGCCGCGCCTGGAAAACATCCCAATTCCCCGTCTCATCTGCAACGCTCGAGAGCAGCGCACGCCAGTCACGCCAGCGGCGTTCGTGTCGACGCACACTCACACCGAACGGAGAATAAGGCCGCGAGGCAGTGTTTGTTTGCACTTCTCACTGTCTACCAGGGTGGAGGTGGTTCCTAAGTCCTAAAGACATGACACTTAAACACAAGTTAGAGAGCTGTAAGCCAGTCATCATTTCAAAGGTGGCAAGAGATCACTCCAAACATTTCCGAGGCAAAATTTGTTTATGATTGGACACAGGTACAGTCCCGTTTCGGTATTTTCCCAGCCGAGCACTGATCTAATCTGATTTGTACCCTGCCTAGGAGCCGAGAATGCGCCGTCACCTTATCTGTCCGTAAGATGACAGGCTTCGAAAATTACTCAGATTTTTCGAGACAACAATGAATTAGAAATACCGCACCACCTGCGGCAAATACACCAGTAGGTAAAGCCCGTAAATGTAAAGATATACGGCGAAGTATTCCACTATATATTCAAAACCAGCTCAGAAAATGTAACGCATCAAAAGTAAGGGGCGCCTAGTGTCCACATGTCCGAAAATGTCGCCGCATTCCGACCGATTACCGAGTGGACTCGGACATTTCTCGGCCTTCCATCAGGTGGGATTTGTGGCTCAGGGTACGCCAAGCTTTAGGCCATATTTCTTTGGCGATATTAATGTCCTTCAGCGTGTAGAACTCGGATATCCAATCAGAGGCTGGTCTGGCGCCCCCCACGGAACAGGTTGAAGACAAGCTGACAGATCTCTTGCCAAAAGAAGCCAAGTAGTTCAGACAACAAACTAGCTTCCTTTTCATTCTATTCGATGATTATTTTATTCTTCCTTGGCTTTTTAAAGTCAACTTGGCTATTTTGGGACACTTTCTGGTATCCTTTCCTCCACCGTTTTAAATGGAGAGCGCTAAACTGCCGCTTCGAGTCTTTGCTTTCGAAATGCCAGCAGCTTGCCAAGCTCTGATATAAGAACGGAAGTACACAGCTGACACGGTTTTCCGACGAAACAACACGAGACTTTCAGCCGAGTACACAACTGTAATCAACAACACGACGGCAAAGTACACAGAAAAAGTACCAAGAAACCATCTCGGGGCGCTGCATAGCCATTCAACCGAACTAAGATAGTTCAAGGACATCAAAAGACATTGCATGAAATCCACGGAAGCAAACAAGCAGGCGTAGTTCCCAGCGCATCTCTCGGCGGCGCTGAGTTTGGTAACCTGCTGGCAGGAGGCGCGGGCGCCGTCGACCGTCCCACCCGCCCCGCCTCACACCATCACACACGGCTCAGCCTCCTGGCTCTGGTTACTCGGCCGTGTCTCCCTCCTGACCCCGCGCGTGCCAGCCGCGCCAGATATAGCGCCGCCACGCGCAACACGCCGCAGCGCAAACAATTGTCTGCGGTCTCAGGCCCGCTGTAACCTCTCTTCACGCTGCAAATTCGGCCGGAGATGGCGCACCGCTGGCGGCCGCCATATCGCCCATATTGTTGGAGTCTTCATGAATAATGCAGAAGCGAAGCAGGCTGGTCCCCACTGATGCCAATGCACCCCGCATAATACGGATATTCTGCCACCGTATGCCTGGCAACTTTCCCCAAATATCCTCCATAATATCCGTTTCACCGGACCCGGTGAACATAAAGCCCACCGCGTAAAACCACAATCCCCTCATTGACCATTCAGCATAACCGGCGCGTCGCACTCTGATGTTTGGACCCAAAGCTCAGGTCAAGGTCATCACGGACAAGGTTACGGCAGGCGCGTCGAGGCCGGTGACGGAAGACACTGCCTCCTCAGCGCTGGAGCAGCGGTGCCGTCCCTACCCCGTCCCCTTGCTCGGGCGGTGTGCCGAGCTGGTGCCAGCTGCCAGCAAAGTGGAAACGGAGCGGCGGCTCACCGTAGCAGCGTGACTGCGGGCGGCGACAAGCCAGCTGCGCCGGCTCGGACGTCGCCGGCGGCGGTCTGACGGCGCGCTATCACGACTGACGGCAGACGCGACAGCGCCGCCGCCGCCGCACCAGTTGGCAGAATTCCGCCGCCGCCGCCGCCTGCAAGCTAAACAGCGGCCCTGTAGCTATTTTGGCGTCAGCGGCGGTAAACAGGGCCGGGGCAGAGCCGCCGTCCACGCCACCCCATCCAGGCGCCAGCCAGGCCAGCAGCTGCGTGATCCCGCACCGAGGCAATATCCGGCCCCGCACGACACCCACCCCGTCTTCACCCAGCGGATATAACACACAGCCGACAGCCACGTCAGCGGGAAGCGTGGCGTCACGCCCTGTTGCCTTAGCAGCGCTGGCAACAACACTCTATAATCGGCCTTTGCAACTCTTCAGACAAAAGGGAAATTCCAGGAAAACCACAGTACAATGGGCTTTTTGGCTCCTGGGCAACAGAAGGCTCACTCCTGCTCACCTATCGACTCGACGCTGTCTTTGAGAACCGAACGACACACGAATCCATTTGATTGAGCCTGCTCTCAGTGCTGTACACATTCACTTCACTCTCCGAAGACACCTGGTGAGCAACGGCTTCAAAAGCATAATACTTGGGACTTAACCACACACCGGCTATTGCACGGTTGTTTGGCGTCGCCAACTCTCATCCTGCTGATGGATTTGGGGATCGGATCGACTTTTTCAGATACTCGGCTCGCGGGAATCGAACCTGCGACAGGTGGCTCAGGAGACAATAACGCCATCCCCTTGCTTCAAGTACAGAACAAGTTCATCTAAGACAAGAGCTGGAGCGATAGCAATGATCTCCGGAGTAGCTGCAGAGCTCCAGTACATTGTTCTTCCTTGTTCTAAGCAAATATGCTTGCCTTACGGCCCAATATGTGAAATGTCCCCAGTATTCGAATTTCCCGGGGGAGGGAGACTGCAGGAATAGCGCTACCTCCACATATTGCCACCTAAAGAGCTTAAAATGTGCAAATACCCTGCTGAAGGACACCTGGCGAGGATACCGCGGCAAGAGCAGCCTGTGACGTGGTCTCCTCTGCACGACTTCCCAGGTGGCTGCGGGGGCGACGCCACAGCCGAGCTGGAGCTGTTGCCGCTGCGGTCGCCGCTGACTAACGACGCCGCCTGACGCGATACCGCCGTCGATACCGACGCGAGCGGCCGTGATGAATGTCATCGGCACGTGCCGCCCGCCGCTGGCCGTCGATCACAGGACCACCACGGAGCTCACAGCAGAGCCGTCCTGGCCTATATGACGGAGAGGCTCCAATTCTTCTGACGCACGGCCCACCATCCTCTACTCGGAATAATAAATGGCTCATCTTCTGGATCCGGTTTCAATTCAAGATCGGAATGGAGGCTGCATTAGCCTGCTTTAACACCACGAAATCGCATTATATCTTTCCACGTCCCAGCGGATGGGTCTAATGGACTTTATTACGTTCTTGCAAGATTCCTAAGTAAGGAACTTTGCGAGAGACGACGAGTTTATTACTGAGTCTAAAATCAAAGCAGGAATATGCATGTTATGACCCATTTTCTAGCAAAGGCGTACAGGATATGTTCAGTTCGTGGTTCACTTTCAACACTCCCCATTAGAAATTACATAAAAAAACGTTAGCCACCGCGGTAAATGTTACGTTGCACTGTGTCGGTTGCGTGCTAGTCACTCCGGGCCTTGACATTGGCAAATAACATCAAGCCACAACACCAAACGAAGCGGGATGGCGGCCAAGTTGGTTGTCAGAATTCGTCAGGCGCTCTCGGGTGCCACTGATCGGCTGCCTCACGCTAATTACACCAGCTCGAGAGATTCGAGAAAAACACACCGCCAGACGTTTCTTGTGCCGTCCTGAGTAGGCATCCAGTGTATTTCCAAAATAAGTATTCTCCAAGATAAGTATCCGCCTCCAGTGTGGTTTTCCAGCGCGTGTGCTGCCGTTGGTAGACCTTGCATGACAATTGGGCTTCAGTTCGGCGCACGATACAACTACAATCAACTGCTTCTCACAAACACCGTGCAGCATGTGGCTGTGTCAAGAAACATCACGCAAATGGCCGGCCCGATGGTGATGAACGGGTTAACTTTTCCGACCCAGTGGTTTCGGTGTCGAACGCTCTGCATGGCTGTCAGCCAGCCCACAGTTAGAACCAATCCCACAAAATGAATAGGCCAATTTCATGCGGCCACTGGGCCCGCCCAGTGGAGGACTCCCGGCCGTTTAAGTGTCACGAGCGGCTCCGGACACGCTATCACTGATAGCCTGGACGGCTTACGGCGACTGATGATGCAGCTCGACGCTGTGGCGGGCCGTCCAGCCAGCTTGTCTGAGCGGCGGCGGGGTGGAGGCGCCCCACATCTGGATCCACTGAGGAGGCAAGACGGTGCACCGACGCCAGCTCTTACCGCCATTCCAGCTAAAAATACAGCGGCGTCACAGCCGTCTGCGCCCGCGAAATGCGGCGGCCGGGCCAGGACAGGGCCGGGCCGGCACACCGGCCCGGAACGGATTAATACCGGCACCCGGATCGCACGGATCGGACACCGGGCACCACCGGCCGTTCACAACAACAGGCGGTGTGGATTTGACACAAACACTATACTGGGCAGAACTAACCACTAACTGTGCCTTCACAGGGAGCAAACTTCTATAAACCTTCGATAGGGTAGGGGCTGAGATGACGAGGGGTGGAATTTATCTTGATTGTTAGTGTGTGACGTAGGGGAAATTTTTGTCAAATGGTTAATTTACTTACTCAAACACAATGAATCAGTTTGTGCGCAGGAACTGTTGAGAATTGCGATTAATCCATACTAACCATGGTAAAAGTAGAGGAGACAAAGAAGTCCAGCATTGCGCTCCCCTGCTGCTGCCGCCGTGTCAAAGGTGGGCAGCAGTGGTGCTCAGTGGCGTTTACGCCCCCCGGGGGGCCCCGGGTCGTGCCCCCCGAATATGGGGTTGGCAATCTGAGTGATAAGCTGCGTGTTGTATATTACTTCTGTTTTTGTGGTGATGGTTTCCTGGTATTGGTAGATCGGCTATTTTCAATATGCATGATAGAACTGGATCTTTGTTTGGCTTTGGGCCTGGTAGTATATTTGATGATTGCCGTTTTTCGTGTGTGGAGGTAAGACCTCCCGCCGTGGTTTGCCTGGTCACCTCGTGACCTAATATGCCTGGTGAGGTGAAGTGACCTTGCCGTACATCAATGAAAGCGTGGCGACAAACACATGGTGTTTTTTCTCTGTTATTAGGTAGTTTTGTAAATACTGTTTTGTCCTCTGGTGACCTTGGATGACCTTGTCGGGCAATATGACCCCTGGGATCCGTGAAGGGTGTCAAACGTGTCTGGTCTGTATTTGATTTTTGTGGTTTTATATCTGGACGCTTCCCTGTTTTCCATGGGGGTCGCCCTGACCTGACCTGGCAATCAACCCGGATATACACCTTTACCCTGGGGGTGGTGGGTTTATTGATGATTTGAATGTAGCTCTGTCTAGTTAGTGAGGTGCCTTGGTTCCTGTCTGGCCTGACCTTCCCGATTGATGATGATGATGGTGGTGCCTCCCGGGGTGGCCTGTTTCCCCCTGTTGTTAAGGGATCGTCAGGCTTTGAGACGGAATCGAACTCTACGCCGCTCTCGCCCACGGACGCTTTTTTTGTTGCCGGTGTGAAAGCAATTAAGAAACCCGCTGATTATGCAGGCTTCTCACTAACTCAATATCTAGAAAAAGGAAACAATGACCACATAACGGCAGTAGGGAATCCGAGGCGGGGTGGGGCATACCTCATTACCTGATTACCGAGTTTCAATAATTTGTGACAATCCCAATTTCGCAACGCGCGATGATACGCAGAATGCCAATCCACATGCCCAGATTTAAATCGTTGTTTCGAACCTTCCCGGCTTCCATAACGTCGCCCGTCTTCAAATTAAGTTCAACAACGTCGCAAATTACGGAAACATATCCAAATGTTGCAAATTACAGGTTGATTTTTATAGGGCAAGGGGGCCAGCCCTAAATATTTTGCGATTTCAGTCAAAACAGCTATCAGAGTGGGATCTGGACCATTGGTTACGTGGGGGAAGGGGGGTAAGGAGAACCAGAATTGTGAAAAGCAGTGTTTCTTGAAACATATTAAACGCATGTGAGGGCAAAAACGGAGCGGGCACCTGATAGAATTTAAATGCAAGCTGCACGACTCCCTCATGCGGCGGAACTCTAAGAACGTGACATTGTCCTTTTTGTATGACATTGACAATGCTGAAGTTGTTTCGAAACGGTGAGTTTGCATGAAATCCGTACATAGCTAATATATTGGGGAATGGCCCATTCAAGAGGGAACACGGTGACCTGATTTCCCCTCGATAACACTGCCTATGCCGCTTTCAGTTCCACGTCAGCCAGGCAGCTGCAATTCTCCAGTGGGATCCAGAACACTGCCGACTATCCACTCCAACCGGGCAGACGGAGGCGGCCTGCAGCTAGTGCCTAGTAGTCGTAACCTCCGACCAGTCTCCGTCTGCGATGCGTCCCGGATGTTGGGCCGCAGGCAGCGCTCTAAAGATAGCCAGACCGAGTACCAGGTAGCCGGAAACTTCCGCTTCTTGGAGATGGTCACTGACCGCATCACAGCCGCCGCCTGAACGCAATTGGTAGTACCGACTTTTTAAAGAACAGGAACTAAGACGCGCATGAATGTAAATCGTACAATTACTCAACCGATTTAAACATCCTCGATCCGAAGGAAAATGGCTACGGTGCAACATTGTCGACCCCGTTTCGAAGGTATCGCCGAAAATCTGGTATGGCATTTACTTGCGCAGATGAAGTCTACGAATGACGATATACGAGTCTACCAATGACGATATACGGCTAACCCTCTTCGCGTGTGATTGGTCTCCTAAACACTACATACAGACCAGGATTCGTACAGGCGATGCCGATTTTTGGAAGAGGCAAGACTTCAAAATGCTCTCAAACACACCCTCCATAGCAATGCAGCAATTATATATAGTTATACAGTTAAAGTTGTATGTATCTAGTTTTCATTCCCCCTCCTCCAAGAAAAAGGCCCGGTCCATCACTTGCATTTTTGGCGACAGAGGTTAATATAAATTTCAAAAAACAAGAAATATTGTGTACAGACGGTTTAGCACGTGGTAACCCATCCCATTCAAAGGGAATGGGGCACCCTGGTCGAATCCTGGAATTTGGTGTAATTAGGCGTACTTTTAGCCGAAAATAATGAAACCACTCATAATTTCTCTGAAAAATTTACAATGAGCTCAATATTTTTATTTTTAAACTACTCCTCTAGGAACAGAAATAAATATTTGCCTGTGGATGATATCATGATCTGGCAACCACTACCATACTCGAAACGCTTCGAGGGCTTCGATTGGCTGATGCTCATCGTGACGTCAGCATATGTCGTCACACCAACAGGCATGACTACTGTGGTCTGCTGCTAAGGGTACATGAAGGGTACATCGCAGGTAGGTTTTAGCCTTTTTCTACGGAAATCTCGAGTTCCAAGACTAATGATATATTGAATATCGGGTTTTCCGACTTGCTTTAAACTTGGCTATCTCAGTTAAAATCACGTTACGAAGGTGCCACATTCCCTTTAACACTAAATCTCGTTTTTTTATTTTCCCAAACACGTGCGCCGGCCTGGCTCCGACCAATGCCTTTATCCCAGCAGATAACAGCGTATCCTACGCTCGGCGCGCACCACGTGGGTCAAAGGTCACGCGATACCAGGCAGGGTCAGGCTTCCGCCGCCGCGGGCGGTCCGAGAGGCCGGGCGCGTCTGATTGGTCGAGACAGTTGGTTGGTGCCCGACCGATTACCCGCCTGTCACACCACTGAGACAATCAATCTGGAGACGCCCGGTACCGCCGTGCCGCCGCCCCAGCCTACATCCCAGCCCAGGTGCATTGGAAAGGATCGCCAGCTATGCCACCAAGTCTATTCTTCCCTTAGCAGCAGTCTCAGTGTTTAGTCGACTTTTTAAGAAGGTGGGGGGGGGACGTGGACCTTATTTCCGCTTACTCTGGAGCAACACTTACCAAGGCAGCTACCTAGGTAACAATCAGTGGCGGATACAAGGGGATGAGGCTGGGGGGCTCAAGCCCCCCCTACCGAAATGTCAGAGTACATATGGTTGATGCATGGTCAGAGGCTGTTCCGAGGCGATGGCGGGGGAAGCTCGAACCCCTAGCCCCCCTCCCCTCCCCCGAAATGAAGTCTTGTGTCCGCCACTGGGTAAGATTACCACGTTCCCAGCGGGTATCGATGTCAAAACTCGTGAAAACATTATTTCCAAGGAAGGGTATCATTATCCGATTTATTTTATCCAACGGCTTTTGAGAAATTTTCTTAGAACGTATTTGTGCGTGGAAATACGAATATCGTTTGAATCTTTGCTGAAACACCAAAATATGTCAGGCAATTGTTCCTAGTTAATTTATAAATGGAATCCAAAACATTTCCGCATTGTCGAACAGGCTCCCTATAACTCGGATGGAGTAATAAACAAGATGCATGCTTTGGAGAATAAAAACTAAACTAGAAGTCAAAAAGTGGACAGTTGTAGATTTGGACAAATCCCCTCAGGCGGTGCCCTTGATTAGTAGTCACAAACACGAATGTCATTGAGCCACGCTTCGGGGGTCTGTGACTACTGTGTGGTTCTAATCACCATAGGCGTGTTATTCTGCCGGCAGAACGCATAATAGTATGCCACACTCATGCGCAGAACGGTATCATGACTACAAGATACCGTATTGCGCATGCGTGCGGCATACTAGTATGTGTTCTGCAGGGCAGAATACACGGCTCATGTCACAGGGGTCGCGGATAAGATCAAGCCCCGTGGTAGATATGGCGCCTCTCAGTCCGAACCTGTAAGCTTCTCCTGCACCGCACTAGATAAGACCATCACGTCCTGAAGCTTTTGGCAGAAAAAACGTTTTCATCATGGGCGAAAATGATGCGCACACAGTAGTGTCGGGATAGGGACGGATCGAAGCAGGGGCGATGGGGCGATCGCCTCCCCTCCCCCTGGGCCGAACTAAGCACTGGAAAGAAACGCCTCCCGCTGCAGTCACCGGCCCCCTCCGGGGGAGGGGGAGGCGAGGCGGCTGTCAGATTTGAAAGCGGCACCCCCAAAGAGCTGTTTTTGGAGTCCACAAGAACCTAGTGCGGTATCATAATTGGCCCCCAGAGTTTTTCTCGGGACCATGCCTCGGAGGTACCACAAGCCCGCGACCGGGCCCCTAACAACTGTCTTGGGGCCCGGGCCCACTGCGCTTCAACCGAGCCCCTTGTGGTTATCCGGGCCCCCTGACATGCTTTCGGACACATTATAGTCCACTTGGAACCTCTGATTCTGCCACCGGGTCCCTCAGAATTATCCCAGGGCCCCTGCTGCCAAGCCGGACCCCCATTTTCAGCAGTTGCGGAAAATTTCCTCTGTATCCCACCCAGGCCCCTGTGGCTTACCCGGGCCTCTTGTCGCTATCTGGGCACCGACATGCTTCCGGGCCCCCTGCAGTTCAATTGGAACCTCTCAAGTCTGCGACCAGGCCCCCCAGAATTATCCCGGGATCACTGCTGCCAAAGTCGGGCCCCTATTCTCAGCCGTTGCAGATAATTTCCCTGTTATCCACCGGGACACTTTGTGACCCCAGCCGGGCCCCCATACGGTTCACTCGGACCTCCTGTGGTTATCCGGGGCCCCTGAAATGTTTCCGGGCCCCTATGGTCCACTTGGGGCCTCTGTGTCCTCGAACGGGCCCCTCACGATAATCTCAGACATTTTGTGGCCGAAGGCAGTCTCCTATTCTAGCGTTCACGCCCCCTCCGCGGCCTACCTGAGCCTTCTGTGGCTACAGTCGGCCCCCTGCCTTGCTTGCGGATTCCTTTGGTCTGGACCCTCTGTGGCTGCAACATCCGTCCCTACTTAGTACTAGTAGGTATAATATCTTTAACTCTTCATTCAAGCAGGCCACATAATATCATATACGATCAAAGATGGACCCGATCAGTGATCCTTGCCGAAATATGACCAGTCCCTGGATTTGAAATCCAACCTAACGATGAGCGGACCTCAGCGATTTTCGAGCCAGTTCAAAGTTAGTTCCTCGAATCCCCCCCCGTCACAAAAATGGAGGTTAGTATATTGTTTGTCGACATATTTTTGTGTACCTAGGATTTTCTGCAAATTTATACGTTGCACGGTCGGGCCCCCAAAGCTATCCGGGCCCTCTTCGAGGATGCCGGACCGCCCGTCAGGGTTCACCCCTCCCCCTTCGGTAATTCTTGCATCCGCCCGTGTGTCGGGATAAATCATTTTAGGCCATGCACCAATAATCGCGATAATTCAGAATGTTTCAGCAGCTTGAGCACGCGCATGGCTTCGCTGGTATCCTGTGATAGCTGAGGCACAGTGACACGTCTCTTTAGTTCACAGCCTTTCGGGAATCACTGGCAGCCGCGCACGCGGAATTCTCCGGCATTCACTTTGGCAGCAGTTCTCTCTTTTCCGAGGAGGGGGCCGAACAGAAGCATCACCGATACCAGAGGCGCCGCCCTTAACCGCCACCTCACATCAGAGCGGACTGACGTGCCTGGGAGGGGGGGTGTGATGGTGGGCTGTGATGTAGTGATTGTATAACTATCTACATCAAGTGTAGCTATTATGCGATCAGGTTTTTATGTACGCTTGTATATAAACCGAAGTTGTCTCGTACGAAATGCGTCTCCCAACAATGTCTTTATCATGATAGACGGGTCGGAATATATATTACTGCACGGAGCTCGGAAGGTAAATTGATATAAACCGAGGTTGGTTGAAATTTCCGGCACGCGGCCGAAGGCCAAGTGCCGGAGATTTCAACCAACCGAGGTTTTGATCAATTTACGCCGAGCCTCAAGTGCAGTAGTATTTTTACTACAGCCCGTACGTTTGTAGGCTTAGTTTGAAAGTAGACATATCATGAGTGTCCCTCGTTTTCACTTAGCAGAAGATATAATGAATGAGGTGAATGACACGGTAAAAAAGATCGAAAGAGACACGCTGAAAGCCGTCGAAGAGACAACAAGTAAAGAAACAATACTAAAGACTAACTTCTGGATCAATCAATTGAAAGAAGAATCCTTTTCACTGGGATTTGGACGGGATCTGCTCAGCCTGCCCGAAAATGAACTGAATGCAGTACTTGCCAGCTTTTTGCTTACGATGAAACGAAAGGATGGAAAGGATTATGAAGTATCATCCATCCAAAATATATACTGCCTGACCCTAAAGTACTTTAGGGAAAATAACTACCCTAGTGATTTGGAAAGTCATCCAGTATTCAAAGGAAGCAGGGATGCAAAAAGCGCAAAACTGAAAAAACTCAAACTGCTTGGACAAGGAAATAGGCCCAACAGGTCAGAGTCGATAACGTTTGATGAGGAAGATCAGCTTTGGCAATCTGGTCAGCTGGGATATGAAAATCCCATGTCCGTGCTCAGGACGATTTGGTTGTACCTGACGATGCTGTTTGGTCTGCGAGGACGTCATGAAGCCCGCCAGATGCGCTGGGGAGACGTCAAGGTAGAAGCAGATGCGAGTGGAAGGCGGTACTTAAAATTCATGGAACGCCTCACCAAGACCCGCACTGGAGAGGGTCAATCAAGAGCCTTTATTCCAAAGGCATTCGAGAGCCAAGCAGCAGGGGATGGCCGTTGCCCCGTCCAGGCATACGAAGAGTATGCAAAGCGCCGTCCTCCTGTTTCTTGTGTAGACGACGCGCCGTTTTTTCTTGCGATCAACCACCAGAGGAAGAGCGACAACCCGATCTGGTTTTCCAACGCGCCTCTTGGTGTCAACAAGCTCGGAAGCTTACTGGCCTCTGGATGTCATGCAGCGGGCATCAAGGGCAAAAAAACCAACCACAGTGCCAGAAAGACGGCGATACAGCGCACTTTGGATGCCGGTTGCCCACCCGCCTACGTGGCTGAAATGAGCGGGCATAAGTCTGTATCAAGTCTCGCCAACTATACTGACGCGACAGTTGACGTCCAAAGGGCAATGTCGCTGAGCATCCTCGAAGGGGCGCCTTTCGAAATCGAGCAACGCAACAAGAGGCAGAAAGTTGCATTGGAGAGCTCCTCTGACGACGGCAAGATCCCAGTCAATTTTCGCGCTTTGGGACAACTTGTCTTTAACAACTGTTCCGGCATCACCATCAACATGAAGTGATAAAGTATCTGTGTTTTGTCTAATGTGTCAGGCGGCAATCGCCGGACTTAGTCTGGTATTGAAGATTACTGCCAAGATGTAGTAATGATTGCATTTATGATTATTATTATGTGTTGTTCTGTGCACCGCACTCCAATGATTGTTATTATGTGTTGTTCTGTGCACCGCCTCCAAGACCAGCCTGTTGGAATACACGCGAGAAGTCAAGATTACTTTACTTTATAAGGTTAGTCAACTAGAGAATTTTAGGTGCCCCAATCGACGTCATCACGGCGAGAAGTGTTCCTGCTCTTTTCATCACTGCCTTGGTCACCCGTGCAGTAAAGCCGTGCAGTAAAAAGTTTTTCCGGCACGGCTTGATTTGAACCAATAAAAATTAATAAGGAATTGCCGTTCATAAAATCCTCGTGCAAAAATTACATCACGGCACTGCTAGTGTTAAAGACATTAGCCGGGATGTAGTAAAAAGTATTTGTCTCTGATAGCGTGTGCACGAGTAAGCTGTAGCATGGATCCGCGAATAGATAACGCGACAAAGGCAGCATAAATGTGCTTCCAGTGACCAAACATATCCTATTCCTGCATGCACATGAGGTCGCCGCCGGCATAAAGACTCCACCGGCGACCAGCAAACGTGCTAGTGTTGCCAGAGAGGCCGGCCAGTTTAATTCTCTCAGCACCAGGCGTGGCCGGCGTTTGTGATCGCAGCCGGATGGGGGCTGCGCTGACAGCGATAAAACACCTGAGCTGGGTCCGACAAACGACTGGGGCGGAGGCGCGCCAACATCGACGGCTGCCATCCCTGGAATCCCACCAACGCCACTTCACACTCCCCTCCCGCCGTAAACACTCGCTCCCAGGCAGGGCGCGGCCTCTGAGGCCTGCCGCTGCATCTACAGAGAGCTGAGGACTCCTACAGCGTTCTCCTTACTGCGGCGAACGCCAGGTAAACATGCAGCTAACTCGCCTGAAACTACGAGTGCACACGTACGGCGTCGCCTGGGCTGGGTTCGGCGCCGTTGACACAGCGCTGCTGACACAGCCGCTCGTCATCGAGTGACGTCACACCGGGAGATCGTTGGCCACAGGGCGTGTCCGCGCGACCGCCGGTCAATGGTCAATTCCAACTCGGGGTTACCGACTCGCGGGGGGAGGATCTGGGTCCGGCAGGGGAAGGAGCGTTTTGACACGTGGCAATCGTCGAGGTGCGCCAGTATTCGTGGAAATGGCCCATAACCCTGAGCCGCCAATTCCAATCCTGAAACGTGACGGCCATTCTCGGCCTCGGAGGGTAACTTGGTTGGCTGAGGCAAAGCTCGAATATAGAGCAACAATGTGGAGTCACTATGCATCAGACCACCTCCCCCTACACGATGAGAGCTGCCTATGTCATATAGCCATACCAAGCAGAGCATCGTAAACACAAAACCAGCACGAATACGGAGCTCAGTTCAACATAAAACCGAAAATAGGATGAAGGGCCGTCTTCACTGCCCGGGTAGGTCCTCTGCAACAAATTATACCACCTCCAGGGCTTCCACTTAGATCACAGACGGAGATGAGAAAACCAGGCATCAATGTAACAAATAATCATCATCACTGCACCCATTGTCGGATAGAAGGGGACTGGGAGCCCAAGCCCCCCTTCCCCCAATATTTTAGTGCCGATAGAAATCACATAGTAAGGGTTCATTTGTTGTAAAGGTGGGTTAGGGATGAATCCCCTAAAAGGAATCTCTCCCGAAATGGAGGTCTGGATCCCCACTAATCGCTCCCGTCCATTTCCAAAAATAGGAAGGTCAACGCAAGGCAGACAGGGCAGTCCGATTTAGACCACGTTCTTCCAGCTGGGACTTCACGAAATGTGGGTTCAATTCCCATCCCGCGCAGCACCTTCCAAGCCCTGGGAACTCCTTTAACTACGCATCCCACCCGAGTCCCTGAACTGGGTAGATCGTTCTTTGGAGGCCTCGCCACTACAAAAATATACGACTTGACCAGCGACAGATGTGATCTCAGTAAAAGCAGCCTCAGAGGGCGACCCACACCAGCCGGTGGGGGAGGGCTTTTGTTTATTCCAGGGGGTCCTCCCCACGCACTGTTTGGGTTTCCACTCAGGGGGTGTTTTCAATAGTTTTACCGGGAAGTAGTGGAGCAAACTTGGCCGAAGGGGGCGCCGCTGTTTGGAAATGGGCGGCCGGATAGTCGTGCGGCTGGCTCTGGACGGACGGCACACCATGGGATATTTCCGAAAAACAGGGCGTCTAAAGCGGGTGAACCTTGTAAAGTCAACTTCAAGGCGCCTGCACCGCATGATACTCCCACTTAGAGGGCATTCAGGGGACCTCCGGCACCCGACGTCCAAATGGGGCACCTCCACGAATCTGAAGGGAAGCGACCGCCCCCTTTATCCCCCTTGGATCCAACCCTGGACTTGACTACAGCCCTCTGGTACAAATCCAGTCTGTACCGTAGCATTGAGAAAGTTATAAACGCGGTCATTTACAGTTTGGCAGCCGCGCACCTGGCAGTCGACGGATCCCAACAGTCGATATTTATCGGGCAGGTGCCAGATTCAAGGTTCGGGAGATCTCAACACACGGTTTGGCCTTCCGGACAACAGCTAGCGAAGAGTGAAAGGAACGAGGCAATGGAAGCCAGCCAACGTCAAGAGGGCGGCGGCTACCACAGGTATCTGTACCGGGTTCAAGGACAACGGACGCTGGGGAATGTGGATGCCTAAAAATCCAGATGTAGCACTGCGTGCCAAAACACCACTTCCACCATGTCATCCATAGTGCTGGTGGTGCTGAGCATGACCTGGGCTGTACGACGCGCAGGATGCTTAGGATATGTAGTCTCCGTATTAGCTCAGTATTTAGCGGCCGCGATAAAGCCTTTGCACTGTAGCGCCCTAAAACGCCAACACACATCCCCGCTTTCTTAGACAACAGATGGGAGTTGACGTATTTTATCAGCACCAGCAAGTTTTTTTCAAAACCTCCTACCCATGTTATAGGTATCAGGGGTACCCTTCCTCACCCATACAGCCAAATCAGAAACATATCCATCAATTGCCGGAATAGACTTTAGTTCACTATGTTAACTGGCTGTATCACTCTCCGCTTTTTGCTCCTTTTTAAATGCATCTTACTCGGTACATACGCATTGTTAGTTTTGTTCCCGTTGCTCCACTGAGCGAATTGTCACCTAGTTTTATTCAGTGAAATCATGCGGGAAACTATTATGTTAGTGGGAACTATTCGAAATATGAAGGCCTCACTTAGGAAAAGTGAGCAAAAGCTTTAGCCCAAGCATCCCATGTATTTCCGCTGTGTAACACCCACAGAATAAATGGCACTAGTTTTCTTAATGAAGGCCAGACGCCAGAGCAATGTATCACTGGTTCCAAGATTTTAATTCAGAACATTATTTTCCAAACAGCTAAACATAACTGATATTGACCTTTAAAGGGCAAATAAAAGAAAATCATAAATGCACGAATGCTTAGCCTGGTCGCATGGTAAACATCAGAGCCTTCCGCCTGGCCAATACAACAATTATCCGACAAGAACAAAGTCATGTCACAATCTGCAAGAGACGACAACGTTGAAAAGCGGGCGCCAGCGGCGGGCGACTGACCTGTGACCTTGTCGCGGATGAGTTTGCAGCTCTCCACTTCACCGACGCTGGAGAAGAGGCTGCGAATCTCCTCCTGCGACATGGTCTGCGGCAGGTAGTTGACGATGAGGTTGGTCTTCGACTCTTCAGTCTGGCCGTGCTGGTGCTGTGCGTGGCTGCCGGCGCCGCCCAGGTCCAGACTGGCCTTGGCGTCGGTGCCGGCCGCGTGCACGCCGCCGTTGCTGGTCAGCCCCTCCAGTTCCACGCCGTTCATCATGGATGTGACCGAGTCTGGCGACGGACGGAGAACCACAGGTAACCAGGGGGCCACACTTGGAGGTGGAGCACCACAGGTAACCAGGGAAGTCACACTCGGAGACGGAGCACCACCGGTAACCAGGGAGTCACACACGGAGGCGGAGCACCAACGGTAACCAGGGGGTCACACTCGGAGACGGAGCACCAACGGTAACTAGGGGGTCACACTCGGAGACGGAGCACCAACGGTAACCAGGGGGGTCACACTCGGAGACGGAGCACCAACGGTAACCAGGGGGTCACACTCGGAGACGGAGCACCAACGGTAACCAAGGGGTCACACTCGGAGACGCAGCACCAACGGTAACCAGGAGTCACACTCGTAGACAGAGCACCACCGGTAACCAGGGGGGAGGGCCGAGGGCACACGCGGAGACGGCACGAGTTCTCTGTTTGTTGAGTTCTTCGGTAACTGGTTAGCTATGAAGTATTCGGTAGTCGCATATTGGAGGGCTTTGGATACAGAAGCCTTGCTCCCGGTGGCGCGGGAAGGCTCAGCCAATGGCGTGTGGGGGGGAGATCCGGGGCTTTTGGAAAGCGGGATACTTTGGGGCGGCCTGGCCGAAGGCCGGAAGGCGTGCGGTGGAGTGACATTCAGTGATATTCCGGAACTGACTTTTTAGGAGTTCTCGAGGATTACATTGCATAATTGCACTTGACCTCTTACATGTCCATATGGCTCACCATAAATTTTTATATATTTTATATTTAATGTGGCTCATTATAGATATGGCTCACTCAGACTCGTGAGCTGAATAGCTAGATTAGTTAATATTAACTGGGCTGAATTGGTATGTTGCATTCATTGTGTTCTTTTTGTCATGGTAGTCGATTAATGAGGGTGAGAACCATGCTTGGACGACGTATGACCCTGACTTGGTCTGAGGTCCTCACTTTACCATCTGCCCTAGCACGGCCATTTTGTACATCATCCGGCTCGCCGCGATGGGACCCCAATAATGCCTGAACATATGGATTGGCATTACTCAGTAGTTATCTATAGGGTAAGATCCTCAAACTGCAATTAAATTCATGATGGCGACCTCTGCCCTCCAGTAATCAGGGCGACCCCACTGCCACTTTATCAAGCGCTCCGGCCTCGCCACCAGCAGAAGCCACAGCAGCTCAGCGGATAGAACAGCTGGAGCTCTCCCAGGAGCTACTGAACTGCGCGTGAAAAATCGGGACTGGTAGCAGATCCCGCCCAGAGACGAGTCTCGTCTCCAGCACCATCACACAGTGAACCACCGCAACAACCGCGAATGGATAACCACAGCAGCGCCCAAGTGGCCGTCAACCGGACCTTCCAGCCGCCGAGGGGGTCCTGGCCTTGCCGTGATGAGCCGTTGAGAGCCCTCGGAGCCGCACGTCGTCCGTTAAGGACGGACACATGGCGACGACCGAGTAGGCGGAGGCGAAGGAAGAGCTGAATAAGATGCTAACACTCGCCACGTAGCGAAAATAGCAAAATGGGCCTGGAACCTCCCTCAATCCTCAGCAGAAGACAGCAGATGCCATCTAGTAGAAAGGCTCACAATACCACCAGTCCAGGATGGGTGTCGTGCCAGCCCTCCAGCCTTCTGGGATTTAGTGAGGTCGAACAACAGTCCCGATTTCTCATTCAGGGCTGCGGCATCGACCGAGACAACCGGGCGAGAGAAATTATCGAAAATAATAACTTTACAGCTAAATTTGATATTTAAGGAAGAACCTCACTTTGCAAAAGTGGTATCCAGCAATATTGAGTTTCTGGAGTTTTCTATAAACTTTATACAAACAGACTAGTTAAATTTACCAAAAAAACTGCAAGTATCATATATAAGAATTACCAGAATGCAAAACTATCGTTTTATTGTGGCCACCGGCACTATCTTGATTTTGGAATAGCGTTCATGAGCAAGCGCTCGTCATCCTCAACTTTACAGTCCGCTACCAGAACGAAATGAACGTCTGACAAAAGGTTGGTCTATTCTTGGAGAGGCGACCACGGAAGGCGCCGAACAGACGGCTCATTTTCTGCCGCCCACCCAACACGACTCATTACGAAAAGATGATACAGCAGACAGCCACATTATCGTCAAATAAGGAGCACGGCTGGCGTCCACCGAGCGTAGATTTGGGGCGGACCGGGCCGAACAGACCAGGAACGGCGCAGAGCGAATAGGTCGTACACAGCGTGTGTGCAGGCGGTCCCCCGATGGTGGGCCCATATTACTGTTGAACAACTTTCATCGCTAGGGAATGGTGATGGCATCGCCGCCTGGAGTCCTACCGCTGAGAGCGGCAACAGGATAGTCAACGTAGCTGCCTCCACGGAAAATTTAGCCCAGCAAATCGCGCCTATACGACACTTCGCTGTAAAAGACGAGGCCAGCGCCAGCTTACAACACTGATACACCCGAGTTCTGACACACACATTGGCGGGGGTCTGAGCCACATTCACCTTGACCGGGACGGGGTACCCGCTCCTAAGGTCTCAAGAACCATGCAAAGTAGGAAAAAGCGTCAGCGGCGTTAGACAGTCTGACGTATTTCTAATAAAATGCTGCACAGTTTTTTTGACATGCCAAATAAAAGGTCACGGTCAATGGGTCTATCCATAGGGATTCAAGGGTATTATAGGTTTCCACTTAAAGCGTCGGACCGAGGAGTTTCAGCAAAAAGGTGTTCACCATTTAACCCTCACATCATGTCTAACCAAACTATGTACAATATAGCATTGCTAGGTCAGATATTAAAATTCACCGGGCCCAAACCCACGGTCAAAATGAACATCGCCGGAATCCCGGTGACACCACAGACAAAATAGCCACACTCCAAGTTCTATCGTCATTCACTAGGCGAAAAAGGTCAAATACTGAATTTAAACCATTTCCCTGTATTTCCAAAGGAGATGATGGCCTATGTCTGACTTTTGTCTAACCATCGTCATAAATATAAAATAAGTTACCAGCATTTTTTTGGGCGTGATGACCAAACTACATTAAGTGTATAAGTATTACACCAATATTTACACTCGCGCCCCGCCGGGCTCCCTAGCCTGACGCGCCCCGCTGGGGGAGGGGGGCGTATTTCGCCTCCTCCCCTCCTTATCTCATTTCCTGGAAAAGCTAAAGCAAAACTGCAGACAGCGATCTAAAGCTCTTGACGAAACGAAAACAAAATATAAGAATTATGCCTGTCAGGTCAATATTGAGGTCGCCAGATGGCAAGGAAAGTTCCCATATACATTTCTACTGAGAAGAACTAGAGAAAACCTGTAGGTATCCTTCGAATCCTCACATCCTTGCGAATCGAATGATGTATAATATGAATATGCCAGGTCAAATGATGAAAATAACCTGTTCTCAAGATCATTCAGGGTCACACCGCGTATAGCCATGTTGCATAGGCATAGCAATCTACCCTCCGTGACAAGAAAGGCACAATGAAATCGCTTGAACTTGAATAGCTGCTTGACCTGACAGGACCTGACCTAAAAAAGGCAGATTCGTGAAATCGATCAGGAATAAGGTACTATAAGTTCCGTTGTTCTGAGTTGCTCTGCCTCTCTTCGTGCCTGCGTTTTTTTTTTTTGGGGGAACCATGATGGGGCTCAATTTCGCTCCCTCGCTCCGCTCCCCTCTCCTAGCAGGTTAAAGACGTCACTCGCCACACGCCAGGACGCATCAGAAGCTTTTCGCGCTGAGCAACGCGGGAGTCTGGTAAGAAAACTGCTTACCCAGGTCTCACCGAGTCCTCCAAGCGAAACCGGTCCACGCATTGAATGACAAAAAAGCCACGATCCAGAACAATATGGGAGCCCCAGAAAATAAAATATCAGACGCCTGAAAAGTAAAATGGTGCGTAACAATAAACATCTGAGACAAATGACCGAAAAACTGCAGCTTTACTTATTGGGAAACTGGGACATTACATCAGATTTTCATCCCAAATATATGCGCTATAGGAAAGAACTGCGCCAAAAAGGAGTGAATGATCGCTGTGAATCCAGGAAAAGGACCTATACCTAAAGCTGATCCGCAGCCGGCCGCACATTGCTGCGCTCCCTATACGCCACGTCCACCCCCCTCCTCCCCAAGCACCGCTGACACCAGGAGGTACTACATTTCGGGGGTAGAATTGGGGTATAGGGGTGCAGAAATGCAAGCCGGCTGCCAATCAGCGTTAGTGCTCGATGCGTTTTTTTGGATCGCCATCGCCACATCGCGTAGAAGCGCATAATGCAAGGAGGCGATTTATCCCGGCTCGGATGCACGAGACCACCAGGCTTTCCTCCAACGACGCACAGACTTGAATCAGCGAATTCCGCGGCGTCATCGCTCCTGCCGACCATATCAACTGGTAGAGCTATGATCTGACCTCGGGCGGGCGCGCCAAAGTCAACTGCGGACCGAGCCGTTTCAGAGAACTCGCCACGTGCACTGCACAGGATCGACAGGTAAACCGACGTAGCCACTCCGCCAGACCAGCGCGTCGACTCAGTGAATCTGTCGCTCCAACCGGTGATCAAACCGAAGCCGGGCGGCAAAAGGACCGTGCCGACTGCTACCTACATTGGCAGTGGGGGCGTTTCAACGGGAGACTCCTTTTTCAAGCGCTGCTAAGAAATTACCAAGGTGTGCCGATTCAGGTGCAGCTGCATTGTGCAACGATTCATAAGGGCTGATAGATTATATTTGGGCTCGAGCGACGGAAACAGGTGTTTCCATAGTGGGTTCCTTAGTATCTTGGGTTCCTTAGACATTAAAAACCTTCCAGCCTTCCGTTGCACGGCGCAGATATCGCCAAGGCATCGATCCGACCGCTTTCAGATATGATCCGGTCTGGATTTGGCGCGAGCGGGCTGCCCCGCCCAGTGAACACCAATAAAATAGATGGGGTCCGGTGTCCCACGCAATTAGCTAACGAGCGCCCCGCACAAAAGCCTGAGTGCTGCCGCATTGTGCGCATGGGGGCGCGTGGGTGCCGGGAACGCACCAGATGTCCTCGCAAATATGGACGCCATTCACACTGGGTCCAATAGTCTGTTCTGGTATGCCGACGACCCAACAGGCACACCTCCTCGCTTTTTGCGGCTATCGCTGCTTGTTCTTATTCTCATAGAAGCTTAGTGATGCTTCCTTCTCCCGAATGTTCGGTAACTCCACGAAACTTATCTCCAGAGGATACCAGCAGCAATTTTACAAGCACATTCTGGAGAAGAGCGTAGTATTGACAGCATCCAGCACTTCTAGTTCTAGCGCGCAGATACCATTGCGTAGTTTCACACATCTGGTAGCTTCATGGCTACTCTCAGTTCACGGCTAAATCCAGCGAACACTCAGAAACAACCGGCAGCTTTCGACAAAGTTTGCAGCTGTGGCAGCCGCGTCGCACGTGCAGCG
Source organism: Lepas anatifera (assembly GCA_034440635.1). Lineage (NCBI taxonomy): Eukaryota > Metazoa > Arthropoda > Thecostraca > Lepadidae > Lepas > Lepas anatifera. The sequence continues at coordinate 195,241 of JAOTON010000083.1, forward strand.
GGCCCAATGGCACTCCCATTCCAGAGGAGTTGGCGGCGGCAGCTGCAGCACCCGCCTTACCAATGCCAAACGCTCGGTCACTACTCTACTGAGACATTGGATATTCGTTGACACGGACGCGTGGCGTGCATAAGGTGCAACTTAACGATACTGTAATAAAGCATACCATTGGGGGATCTAAACAGGGCAGTTATGGTGCTAGACGGTCAAAATTGTGGGAAGCATTTTTCTGTCCCGTAAATCTAAGAAAACCATTTGTTTGGGGGTGGGGGCTATAAGACTCCTATCACGCCTATGGAAGCATCTTCAAAATTATATGTTTGATTCCATAAGAGTTTACACTCGTATTGGGTCACGCAATGAATATCTCGCCTGGTATGTTGGTGACTGATTGGTAGGTATAACCGTTCACACAATATCCACAACTGAGTAGAAAGTTTTCCAGGCAGGGCCAATTCGGGGAGATCACAGGGTCCACCTCGCAAGTAACCTTTAGAAAGCACAGGACCAGCGCCGTTGCCCGCTCATTTCTGACTCGTACTCAAATAGTGGGCGCTTCTTCCAAGAGTATGAATGGGAACACGAGAAAACATTGATGTGCAGGAGGTTCAAGCTCACAGTTAACATCCGCAGGTTTACCCTAGAACATGACGAAAGCCCCTGGTCTGTTGCTTGCCGTTTGCAAAAAAAGACTGGGCAAGAGCGAAAATCGACGACCAGGCGGGGCTTCCAGCCAGTAGAGAAGCCCGGCTGCACGACCCTTCGTATTTCACGCTAGGGCACACCGGGTTTATGGAGCTAAGGACTTGCCCTGCAGAAGCTCACTTCACCGCAATCGACGGGCTTTGTGCCCAACGCAGTATCAACACATTTTCCGTCCTCGAGACTGTTCTAGTTCCAATCAGATTATAACGGCGCCGCGTTTTCTTCTTTATATCGCGGTTTAATCTGGAACGGTGGTTTCCTCTTTTATGATTTATCACGGATCATTAAGCGCAAAATAAGAGCACTTTTAGCAGAGGGGCTGTTGCTCCCAGTTCCAGACTATCTCCTTCCCGGCAGATGTCTGATTGCCGTCGTCTGTGAAGATGTTGGGAGGGGCGTCGCTCACAGCATGTCTGATGGCCACATGCCAATCGAAGCAGCCAGCCAGATAGCCATCAAAACACACAGGATATTCCCGTTATTGGAATCAAAGAGGCTGCCATCAAAATATGACAAATCCACCAATTCCTGGGATTCAAATTCAACTGAGCCTCTGCCACTTGTTTGTGGATAGCTATCGAGTCGGCTCAAGCCCGGGCTGCGTCTATCTAAGTCAGCTCCACAAGTTTTGGGCAAAAAACCATATAACCTAGGCAAGGGCAGATCCAGGGGGGGCAAGGGAGGCACTTCCCCTGATCGACCCTCGGTGCCCCCTAAGATGATCACAACATCTCTGAAATGCCGCTTTACCAAAGGATGTGAATATCGGCGCCCCGCGATAGGATTTGGCGCCAGCCTGAAAGCTTTTTCTGCCGAAACGTCGCGCTCTCTGATCCTGATGGCGACCCCCTCCCGATGGAAAGATTCGCCTATGACGCCCGGTCACAGAGTTTTGGCACAATTGAACAATCTGACTAAATTTTAATCATTTTGATACGCTGTGAATTCTTTGGAGGACGGATATCGTTCAAAGCTGAGAGAATAGTTCAAGAATAAGGCATAAGCAGATATTTCCACGTTATGGACAGTATATATGGTTTAGGAATTAAGTTTGAAAACAAGGAATCCATTTTTAGATTCGTTTCCAACAGCTTGAACCTGTGGTTGAATGTTTCACTGGTTCGCTCCACCCACCTCTCCAGCTCGGTGGTTCTTAATGAGGCAAACAAGTTCCATAATTACTGCATTAAATAATCCCGAAGCCCTAAAAGTAGGGCGAATTTGATGAGGGACCCTTTTTACACGTCTCACCGCCCCCCTCCCCGCTTTTCCAGCATGGCCAAAAAATGGCAGCGCGCAGCGTAGCCGTACTTATTATGGCTGTTCATTGATAATATCCCCATTTTCCTGTGGGTTAGTCAAGGTCATTTCAGGTCAGGTCATCAGACCCGGTCAAAGATCTCACCTCCAAAACTGTTGATCACTGATTTCACCTCCAAAGTGGCAGCAATGAGTGTGTCCAATAGGCTGATCCGAGATTCCAGCAATTAATAAGGCCACCGAGTACCACACTATGTGGTAACAACGCTTTCTAATGGAGGACATATTAGGGTCCGGCACAGACCGTTACCTCTTCATTGTAATTGGAGTATTTTGAAATGTCTGTTTTTCAGTCCATTCGTCTCAGATCCACTTCGAAATTTCAACATCATGCCTTCACGGCCCATTTCTGAGGTTGGGGCTGCAACGTTTGACTTTTCGCCTATGGCAATTCAGCTGAGGTCAAGCAAGAAATTTCGATTATTTAGAATACAAGTTTCTACTAAACTAAGATAGCTACCCCATACTAAAATTGCACTTGTATGCCAGCGCGAGTCGATAGGTGTACATCTTGAACATGCCCGGTCACTTCGGGTCAATTAGTTGAACCGAGGTCACGAAACCTTTGGACTTGACTTATCATGGTAGAAACGCATGTCGTCCGATTCGTACTGGCAAGAGGATTACAATCTTGTCCCAACTGGACCCAGATTGAGCCCAGAGTAGACTAAACAAAAATTGTTGGCACTGTCGGTAGGTGTTTCCACCAGCCCTGAAATCGCCCTGCAAAGACTGTTATATCTTGGTTGGTATCGTCTATCTTGCTCTATGTGTCCCTTTAGCCCGGACAAATGGGGTCTAAACTGAGCCTGCTGGGTATTCTAGCCTGAAGGCATGGTATATAGTGAAATTCGTGGTGTTCAGTGATCTGCAGTGTACCAGGTTTTGACCTGACACGAATTGGATGTCATAGTAATAGAACAGTAATTCACGCTCTTCCGAAGGGCGCTGAGAAAATGTTTCTGGATATCTTACCTCGTCAGATAAACGAGGCTTCTCAACTACACCTCATTTACGAAATGTTTACCTCTAGTGACCTTAATACTGACCTGACGAAAAAATGGCCGATTTACGAATGCGTTATTGGCTGGGCTCCGCGCGCATGTCAATAATACAGAAGTTTCAGAAAGCCTGGTTTAGAGGTTGAATCATTACACGGACGGATCAGCGAAAAACGCAAACTAAAAGTGCAACTGCAAGAGTAAGGATCCGAGAGATATATTCACCGGGCTCATTAGTCTTTTGGTATAGCAGCATCCATACCAGCCGTAGCACGAGCGAAAATATAAAACGCGATAATTCAAACCATTTTCAAAAAAGATCATCCTATTCACAACACAGATACAACTCCACGGTGAAACTATCTGTCACGGACATTCATAAAATCTTAGACTGGTATCTACCATCATAATGGGTTCGAGAGAGTGGCCTCGGGCCTCTCTCCATGAAGAATTGGTAGACCAGGCAGTCCTTCCCGCCTGTGGCCCTGAGAAGGTGACAAGGCCCCGCTATTGGTCGGCTCTAGCACCTCCCTCCAGAATAATTACAGGGAGGCGCTACTTGCCGCGTGGGAGGTGACATGGCATGTCAGCTCCCAGCTTCCAGAACATGACCCCTTCCCGCCCATCAAGAGCTGAAATATTCAGTATGGTGCCGGTTGAATGGCTCCCCAGAATATCCCATACCAAAGGCCTCCCTCGGGATAAATTAACAGCTCAAAATTATTTCACACCCAAAATTTATAATACAGACCCAGTTTCAACCTGAATTCACAGACCAAATATAAGCGTGATGAAAAAATCGTACTGAATAAATTCTACCATTATTTTTTCGCATTAACGAACGAACTATTTTGGACTTTCATCTAAACATTTAAGTACTGAACAGTGTTTCGAGGGTCCAGGGTGCACTTTGTGGGATCCAGCTGGAATCAATACGGATCAGATTCAATCCAGGGTAATGACTGACAAAGAATCCCGAGGACAGCTGCAGAGTGGCTGAAGGTGGTATCATTGTGCCACGTCGTACAACATTGTGCATGTCAAGTCCCCTGTTTTCTCAGTTTTCAGCAAGATATGTGCGTACAAGTACTTGATAATGAATCAGTCGAATCTCAACCAAGTGAATACGAATATTTACCATTCAAATTCCTGAAAAAATATTCTACACTATATAGGTAATGCACGAGCATCTGATTGCTCTTCAGTCGCCTTCCGTCAGACTGACCTGTAGCATGATCTACAAGAAAATGGTAAAATGGTGAGAAGATAAAACTCAGTGTGTCTGTTGGCCCTACTGGCTGATGATATGACGATATCAACACCCGAGAAGTGTTTCCACTGTGCTTAAGTTGAAAATGTAGACCTGGCCACTAAACAAGAGACCGAAAATACACCTAAAAGGCCAAAAAGGTCTGCACCATACACCCGGTTCCATGCCACCCCACCTCCGACCAGCGCAAGCCCGCGTTACCAAACGTCTGGCCCGGTAGTCGCACTGAGGAGCTCACTTCACCGGACTGGACATGCGTCCGTGGATAAAATAGTTCTCAAAGCCACAGATCTACGATCTCCTTTCGAACCAAGCTGTGATCAGAAAAATAGAAGCCAATTTTAGACAGCCACGCACACATGTACCACCGAGAACACTTATTCATTTCAATCAAGCCGGTGGTTTTAAAAGGAAAAGAGTGTGTTGACGCCTTCCACCCAGTAATTTATGTCTTCACTTGGAGCTTAACAAGGCATACGCCTCCCAGGACAGGAGGATTTTACCATTTAGAACCAAAAACAAGAATATAAGAAAAAATAGCACCTCCTTAATGTCCCGTTACAGCCACCGTTAGTTGGGCTCAAGCTCTGTAAAGGGGCGCCCGAGCCATTTTTCGTAGAAGCGTGGTGACATAACATCGGCACACGAGTTCGTTTGCTCAATTGCAAGACAAAGTACATAGGTGTCAGACACGGCAGCGCAGGACCACGCTTCTATTTTTGTATTTCTTTACAACGGCAACCTCTTGGTTTTGCTGGGGAAAAGAGGTCAGGAGAGAATTATTCCACCTCATGTTTTCCGCTTTCTAGATATTTTACGGGTCGATTAGTGGCTTACCAAATCCAGCTTTCTGTTCTGAGAGAGCACTGGTGGGCTGCGTTATCCTGGCGAAAAAAATAACTAAAATACGTAATAGACATGGACGTCAAAAGCGGAGGGAGGGTGGGTTGGACGCGTCCCCAACTCGCAAATCGGGGAGACGTCCTCCGATATTTGGGGGCACGATATAGGTTTTTTGCATTTTATTCTTATTACCTGCTTGGAACTTTGTCAATGTGACCTTAGGGTGCATCACCTCTAGCTTTTTCAGACACCAATTACGTTCAAAGTTCAACCCCCCTCCAGCATCATTAGTCCAGGGTCTATCCCTTCCCTCCTCCTCCAGTAAAAAAATCAATGGCGACGCCCGCCTCTCTCTCTCTCCTCTCTCCTTCTTCCCCTCTCTCTCTTCTCTCTTCCTTTTTTTCTCTCTCTCTCTCTCTCTCTCTCTCTCTCTCTCTCACTCTCGCTCTCTCGCTCTATCGCTTTCTCAGGGGTGCGGATTTATATATCTTTGGGAAGGGGGATGTCCGGGTATCCCTAATGAACCGTTGGAAGTTTCTAAGCTTGATGTTTTTCATTTTAAGAGTTTTGAATTGGTTTAGTGCTATTTAACATGCCTTCTAGTATGGCGGTTATTGGCAATGCTTTAAATCTGGGCACTCAATTATTTTCAAAAATCCACGCCCTTGTACTGCCCCAACCCCACCCCCGCAACCCCCGCACACACGCTCAGTCACAAAGTTAACGATGCGGTCAGAGCCAGGCCATCTGCTGAGAGTATAACTGTAGTAATCCATGACTGGAGCGGTTGAAAAAGGGGGCCATGGAAAAAGCAGTGGGGAGGGGGTGGAGATAAGGGGAGGTCAGAGCAACTCGGGAAACGAGGGTCGGCACGATTGCAATTGAATACCGACAGGTACTGAATGCAGCCTGACATAAATAAATTAAGAACAAAAGTGAAGCGTACAATTAATATTGATGAAGTGCCTGGAAAAGAATAGAATGTAACATATCTACACACAGCGTCCCGAGCCAGAGTTGGGAAGCCATGCCAAAATAATCCCACGTCCTTAATGCATGTTCCAATATAAGTAGATACGTACTACATGCGACACTTCCCTGCCCTTGTTGTCGATTTTCAAACATGAGAAGGCAGGATGGGCAATTACCTAAACGCCCACAAACAACCTAGCGAAATTATAGCCATGAACACTTCAGCAATTATCTACACACCTACCCATTCTGAGGTGGCAGCGATGTCGGGTTCCACGAGTAGCACACACTACCAACTCTGGAAGGACTCAAAATAAGTCCAGTTGCCAGCCTTTGCGAATGACTCAAATAAGACACCGAAGTGGTGCTCCTGACAGCAAGCTTTAGCTTTTAACGCTGTCATATAACGAGAGAAATACAGAACCAACGAGAAATAAACATTGACGCCGAGATGATAGCCGATGGCGGTATCGGCATCAAAATCCTTACCTCGAAACTCAGAAGAAAATCAGGTAAAACGGACCAGTAAAACCGAATAAAACTGGAACTGAACACACGCGGATGCGCCTGCGACCAGCCTGCTACGGGACTCCTTCCGGACTGGCAACCGAGCCTGTTCGGCAGCAGCCGCCCCTGGTGGCCGGGGAGGGGAGGGGAGCACCAGCTGGCTTCAGCGCGCAGCCGCCACCACAACCAATCAGCGACCGGTAGTCATGGCAACCCCAAATCATACCGGCAAAGTACGTTACCCACCAGACCTTTTGTATGGTCCGTTCACTTTTGCCAGCTGGCATGGTTCGGTGGGGCGCGCGGATGGCTCGCTCAAAGAAATTCTTGTTTGGCACAACTTGAGCAGTAAATTTAGGAGCGCGAGCCGCTGAAACAATGTTTCGTCGGTGGAACGTCCGAGACCAGGACGCACAGTCCTCACTGAGAGCGGGACACGCAGAAGCGCGCGCTTGGGAATTGTGTTAAATGGAAATGGCCAACAAGACATTTGAGGGCAGTGTCCCAAAACCTGGGGTGCTGGGTGCAGAGCGACACCCAGTCGAGCAGAATTTTCCACTCACTTTTTAATTTTTTGCTGAATTTTCCACTCACTTCTCAATTATGGTTCTAGTTACCAAAGACACAATTCACAAAGTTCTGTTTCTTTTTTGACAGGAAGCATATCAGCTGGCGGTGGGCAGACAACAGCCTCCTCAAGTGGCTATGTGCAACATGTGCACAATGATACAAATATTGTAGACATGGTTCTGTCTTTTGTTCTGGACCTGAGAAAGTATTGGTACATGAATTATGTCTTAACACGCGCATTGACGGGGGCGGGTACCCGCCCCCCTTGGGTTTTTCGGAGATAGTAGAAAAACGGCGGCGCGTAGCGCCGCCGTACTTGGTATACCTTTTCCCTCATCATTTTTACAACTTCTGTGAAAATTTTAAGGTTAGGTCATCTCAGGTCAGGTCACCAGTACAGGTCAAGTGACCCGACCTCAAAAAAAAGTTTAAGATAGCATAAGTCGGAGCAGGGTGAACTTATCCGATTGAAGCTCATATCACATAATGGCCTCACCGAGTTCTCTAAAATATGTTCCGGTATTTTTGATATCGATGACCTAAGGTCAGGTACGACGCATGACCTCTATTGGAAATACATGGGAAAAATGGTTTTTACGGCATAACTCAGTAACAGATGGTGATAGAGCATTTATTTTAGCTGCATTAGACTCGCCTGGGCTTTGCGGTTCTAATGATATGCATTTTATATAATTTGACCCTGACCTGACCTCAGGTCAGGTCAAATCCTTGATTTGACCTAGCAAGGTCAAATTATATATCATTCGATTCGGCTTGCTAAGAGGATTCATATAGTTCTAGTCGTTTTGCTCTATCTTTACTTGTTCAGATGTAATGCCCAAAAAACTGAATTTTATATGTTATCCCTATGACGGGCATGTTTTGACCTCTCGTGACCTTAAATGTGACCTGACAAAAAATGGTTCAAATGTTTTCGATGGAGAAGTGGATGGGCAGCCCAACGCCGTTTACCGTTTTTCGCTACCTACCGTGGTTCTCGAGATCTTAGGGGGCGGGTACCCGCCCCCCCCGTCAATGCGAAGGTGGCTCAGACCCCGTCAATGCGCGTGTTAAAAATAGCCTAACATGGAAATAAAGCTCACTTGGTGGATGAAACCTGCTGCTCGTTTCTCACTACTTATCATACATATCTAAGTCATATCTAAGTCATTCAAGGTGACTACATATGAACATCAGTGGAAGCATATAAACATGGGCAATAGATATAGAACACAGTATTTCGAGAACCGAACCAACTTGTCGAGAGCACATGTAAATAATATCAGAATATTCATACGGGCAAAAGACATATTCTTTTGCCATGTAATGATTAAGGAGATTTTCAACTACCTGCTCCCTCGCTGTCAGAAGTGGTAGATGGCATCTGTACAGAAAATGATCTACCCTATCTAACTGGTTTCAGTGAAAAGGTACCACTTCCCATGCCTAGCTCAGCCACCTTAACTGATCACTAGTAAGTCACCTTGTGTTGCCCTTTACCTTTAATTTCATCCTGCCGTCGCGTCGACGCGCACAAAAACACCCTTTTCCCTGTCATCCCATTAAAAATTGCATCCGGCGCGGGCACCACAGAATATAAATACCAACGGCAGGGATAGGAGACAGCAAGACAATAGCAGCAGCGCAAAACCCGGACCGCAGGCACTGTATTCCATATATTTCACGATCATGTGAATAACAATAAATAATAATAAATGTCAACTATATCTATAATGAGGTGTGCTTCTTCATCCCACCGTGACCCCACCATAGCGTAACAATACTCAACAATACTTCCTACAAGGGCCAGTTCCATTGCCTCCTCTACCAACGTCCACTGGAAAAAGAGAGCAGCAGAATCGACTAGAAGATCGCCAAATTAACTCGGCTCTTATAAGCTTCTTTCGGTTTTCTGCTAGAAAATCTAGCGGTTTCTATTTTTCTGGCCAATTATACCTGGCATCCTTATCTTCACCGATTTCAGTGGAACAACAGAATCGAAATTCTGGCGCGGGGAAGACGCTCAGTGCCCCCGGAGAAAGTTCCAGCGGGTGAACACCGCCACTAAATTCCACCACTCACAAAACTGGTGAGTGGAAAATTAGACACCCTAGCCTTGTGTTACCAAAAAATGAACTGACCGCTTTGAAAGATATATTCCTGGAAAGCAGTTTATCTGTGCACATGATTTCTAGGATTACGTCCCTGAAAAGTTGTTTTTGTATTTCTGGTACCGAGAATAGTGAAAAACCATTTTTGGTCATCTTATTGTTAAAATCAATTATCTTAACACGCGCATTGACGGGGGTCTGAGCCACCTTCGCATTGACGGGGGGCGGGTATCCGCCCCCCCCTAAGATCTCGAGAACCACGGTAGGTAGCGAAAAACGGTAAACGGCGTTGGGCTGCCCATCCACTTCTCCATCGAAAACATTAAAACCATTTTTTGTCAGGTCACATTTAAGGTCACGAGAGGTCAAAACATGCCCGTCTTAGGGATAACATGTAAAATTCAGTTTTTGGGCATTACATCTGGACAAGTAAAGATAGAGCAAAACGACTTAAACTATATGAATCCTCTTAGCAAGCCGAATCGAATGATATATAATTTGACCTTGCTAGGTCAAATCAAGGATTTGACCTGACCTGAGGTCAGGTCAGGGTCAAATTATATAAAATGCATATCATTAGAACCGCAAAGCCCAGCCGAGTCCAATGCAGCTAAAATAAATGCTTTATCACCATCCGTTACTGAGTTATTCCGTAAAAACCATTTTTCCCATGTATTTCCAATGGAGAGGTCATGCGTCGTACCTGACCTTAGGTCATCGATATCAAAAATACCGGAACATATTTTAGAGAACTCGGTGGGGCCATTATGTGATATGAGTTTCAATCGGATAAGTTCATCCTATTCCGACTTATGCTATCTTAAACTTTTTTGAGGTCGGGTCACTTGACCTGTACTGGTGACCTGACCTGAGATGACCTAACCTTAAAATTTTCACAGAAGTTGTAAAAATGATGAGGGAAAAGGTATACCAAGTACGGCGGCGCTACGCGCCGCCGTTTTTCTACTATCTCCGAAAACCCGGGGGGGCGGGTACCCACCCCCGTAAATGCGCGTGTTAAAATTTGTATGCTAAGCAGCATATCTTTGACATTGTACCGTAGAAAATTGACCATTTATTGCGAAAAAATCCTTTCTATCCATATCATTCCTTCATTGCTGCGTCCAAAGCGTGTGACACCCAAATCCACTCACGACACCCTACGACATCCTAGGCATAAATACGCTGATATTTAAGTTGAACTGAAAACTTCCGGTATTTGAATCCATTGAAACTCTACATTTTCATTAAATGATTTTTTTGGCAACAAGAACGCATCCAGTTACCCTTCAAACATCGGCACTTTTTTGTATGGGTGGTCTACGGCGTGGACTTACCAAAACGCCGTCTTTACATCTAGTAGATAAAAGCGGCATCTTTAGGCTTTTGAAAGGCAGGCTGCATATTCGTTATTGACAAAACATTTTCAGTCTTCCTCTTAGTGTGCTTTTAGTTGTAGATTTTTTTAGCCTATAAGGATTTAGAAAATTAATTTAGAACAATTTTTAAAATGCAAATTATGTAGCTCAGGCGACCGGCAAGCAGCCAGCGATCAGAAATTTAAAGTAGTAGTCGCTCTGACGCTGTCGCAACCCGCCGCGCCTGGCTGATTGTAGACGAGAGGAAGAAACAACAGAAGGAAGGCTGTAGCTTCGATCGAGTGTCTCTACTAACCGTGGCTTCGATTAGATTGACAGAAAACAGTATATTCATATGGAGGTGAGTATACATGTGAAGAGGAGCAGGGGAATTGACAGGTAAGGAAACGAAACTTTTAGCAAGAGTCTGGAAGAGTTTATTGCCATGATAGAAAGTTTTTAGTTCCGTCTGGGTTAGTTAAGTGTAAGCCAAGGCTCTACTGGACCCTAGCATAGGTGTATGCGAGGTGCAGTGACTGAGGTCAGGAGCGGCCTCCAAAATTCCGATAACTATAGGCATAGGTATAGGAGGGGTGTTGTCCCGGACAGAAAAACTATACAGTATATGCTTAGATAATTAATTTAGGCACTAGATATTGCATGAAAAAATCCCTTCTTAATCTTTCACCACCTGCCGGTCTCGGAGGCCCCTCTGCAGAGTTGGTCTAAGGTGGCCCGGATATTTCGTCTCAGGGGCCCTTTAGAGCTGGTCGTGTGGGAAAGGAGGGGCACAAGAGTTGGTCTAGGGAAGCCCCCCAAGAGTTGGTCTTCATCCCACAAATGTTAGTCTTGGTGGCTCCCAGAGTTCTTTCCCCCGAAGGTTGGTCTCAGAGGCCCCCAAAAAGTTTTTTTGTGGCAACTCACCAATGCCTTAAAAAATAATTGGACACTGCATCAGGGGATTTCAGTTGGTAAAGATTTACCTGCTTAACCCAAATTTTTCACATGGTAATAGTCAAACAATGCTGCTTGGGGACGATTTAAAAATATTTACTTTGAGAAAATTAAAGGAAATAACCATCCCTCAGTTCAAACAAGGGCTCTGAGAGTTTACCACCTGAGAACCCAAATTGGAAAATTCTTACTCCACCATACAGTTTGAGGGGAATTTTACACTCACTCGCCATACATTCCGAGCTGAATTTTCCACTCGACACCCTAGTGCAAAACCTATTTTGGGTCACTGTTTGAGGGGTTCATATTTTTCGGCGGGGAACAGGACGCTCCAATTGGCAAAGGACGGTTGTCGGTGGAACTCTAGATTCATGTTTCGTTACTTACACTTTTGCCATTAGGTCAGCGTGTTGCCGGGAAAAGAAGGGTAGAAATAGGTATATCCGCTCTGGACAAGGAGGTTTATTCAATTTGACCCACTGATCTGTGAAAAACCGACCCAAGGCGTTGCGGGAGTTTCACTACAGCAATCAATACAGCAATCAATGACTGGAGTGGTCGAAAAGGGGGCCCTGGAAAAAGCAGTGGGGAGGGGGTGGAGATGAGGGAAGGTCGGCGCAGCTCGGGAAACGTGGGTCGGCACGATCCCAGTCGAATCCAAACAGCTACAACCGTACCCTAGCATATACATACATTGAGGTAAAGGCGTGCCGTATAGTTAATATTAAAGAAGTGCCATTATGAAAAGATACATGGCACGTGGAAATGGCGCATAGATGCGTATTTACGCTTTCCTCGATCCTCCGCCCTTATTCTGGGCTCATTTCCGACATTGTTAGTATATGCAGAGATTATAAATGGCTGCAGCGTGGGTGAAGGTAAATCATCCGCAGTCATGGCTGGAGACCTCTTCTCGATCCAGGGGGAGGGGGTCCTGGACGGGCTAATGCTGGTACCACAATATTCGTCACCGGCTTATGACAAATTATATACAAAGCCTACGGGAGACCCAAAATCCAGGCGGAGTTCTGAACCTCAACGCCCATCCCCCCCCATCCCCAGCCATGTCTGTAACGACACGACGCTTGCGGTTACCTTCAGCGCGCATTTACAATATCAAATTTGGGTGCTCCCCTTAGCTTTCTCTCAAAATTTAAGCATAAGTGCGACTTCTCCTCCAACTTAACACGCGCATTGACGGGGGTCTGAGCCACCTTCGCATTGACGGGGGGCGGGTACCCGCCCCCCCTAAGATCTCGAGAACCACAGTAGGTAGCGAAAAACGGTAAACGGCGTTGGGCTGCCCATCCACTTCTCCATCGAAAACATTTGAACCATTTTTTGTCAGGTCACATTTAAGGTCACTAGAGGTCAAAACATGCCCGTCATAGGTATAACATGTAAAATTCAGTTTTTCGGGCATTACATCTGAACAAGTAAAGATAGAGCAAAACGACTTAAACCATATGAATCCTCTTAGCAAGCCGAATCGAATGATATATAATTTGACCTTGCTAGGTCAAATCAAGGATTTGACCTGACCTGAGGTCAGGTCAGGGTCAAATTATATAAAATGCATATCATTAGAACCGCAAAGCCCAGGCGAGTCTAATGCAGCTAACATAAATGCTCTATCACCATCCGTTACTGAGTTATTCCGTAAAAACCATTTTTCCTATGTATTTCCAATGGAGAGGTCATGCGTCGTACCTGACCTTGGGTCATCGATATCAAAAATACCGGAACATATTTTAGAGAACTCGGTGGGGCCATTATGTGATATGAGTTTCAATCGGATAAGTTCATCCTGCTCCGACTTATGCTATCTTAAACTTTTTTTGAGGTCGGGTCACTTGACCTGTACTGGTGACCTGACCTGAGATGACCTAACCTTAAAATTTTCACAGAAGTTGTAAAAATGATGAGAGAAAAGGTATACCAAGCACGGCGGCGCTACGCGCCGCCGTTTTTCTACTATTTTCGAAAAACCCGAGGGGGCGGGTACCCGCCCCCGTCAATGCGCGTGTTAAGGTTCTTCTTTGGAGCCATCGGCACGGCAGTGTCTGCATTTCACACGAGCTACGATCTTTGGAGTTGGCGTCTCGCGACCGTTTTCCCAGCCCCATGCACACGTTAAGTAAAGGGCATTGTAAATATGGCGTTTTGGTTTGCAATTGTATCCGATTTTTGCATAAATACGGAAAGGAACTTCTACGTATGTACTCCTTAGTCGTTACACACTCGCTACTCAACCATACATAGCCGCCAAACTTGTATGGCAAGAAAATCTTTAAAATCATGCTTCGCTCGGGTCCTCGCAGAGAAGCAGCGTTTTGGGCATGTCATCGGCCGGAGACAGCTGGTTCCCAGACAGGTTTTCTTGGCCCTTGAACCTATTTAGAATGTTGGCAGGCTGCACTAGAGTACCTCGTGGCCCAAACAGCCCAAATCCAACCCGGTTCGTATCCGAAGTTTCTCCGACATATACAGGTCGATCAGTTCCACAGTTTCTCCGACCAATACGGAGCAATCATTTCCGAAGTATCTCCGACAAATACGGACCAATCAGTTCAAGTTTCTCTGACAAATACGGACCAATCACTTCCAGTTTCTCCGACAAATACAAGCCAATCAGTTCCAGTTTCTCCGACAAATACGGACCTATAGTTCCGAAGTTTCTCCGACAAATACAAAACACTCAGTTTGCAAGGCACGATTATCATCCCCAATCGGATCCATATCCAAAACATAGATTTGAGTCTGAATCTCTATCAAGATAAAAAATACCCGAAGTCTCGAGCCAATTCAGTCCAATGCAATTCATGGATCAGACCTGACCGGATATTCGTTCCGATTTCCCATCTATGACGTGCACTGTCTGGTACAATCGTACAACTCAATCATTCAGAATGATAGGTTCGGCGACCTGATCAAAAGGCTGAATTCCCAACAATTCCGCTAACCAAGTGATCGTTCCGTGCTGGTATGTCATAGAATAGCTAAAAATATAGAAGAAAAGGAAAACAAATCATAGGCAGTTCTGGTCTAAAAAAAGCCTTGACACGCGCATTGGGCTGGGTCCTAAAGTGCCGCTCTTTCCCCACCCCACCCCCCACCTATTTTTCAAAGGTGGCTGGAGAACCGTTTGCTGCCAGAAAACGCTACTTGATCATATTTGACAAAATTTATGAGCGCGTCCACTGCTGAAGAAATTTTGAAAATGAGTAAATAATTTTTTGACTTATAAGCTTTCAAAGTCAGACCTATATTTTGAGACGGTCACAACCGCACGGTTGCACCAGTTCGCCTGCACAGTAGACCGAGTGGTAACGTCATAACGTCATATAATCAGGTTATACGTCAATGTCAACCCACATGAAGGTCAAGGTCAAAGTTCAAAGATCAATGTCAAAGGACAAGGTCATTGACCCCATTATACCGGTCAGATGACATTATTTAGTATGACGTATGTTATACTGACTTCATAGTTAAGGCTTATCAAGGCCAAGGTCACAGGTCAAGGTTAAAAGCCATTTTCAAGGTCAATCCGTCATTTCTCATCTAAAGGCTGTTATAGCGCCAATTATATTGTACATTATTGGGAATATGTCATATTGGCCTTGAATGATCTTGACCTAAACATTTCGAAGAACATTGTGTGGGAACTTCCCTCGATGACCTTAGTCCGCTTTTGTTGTATTCCCGGATAATTTCCGCACAATCACGGCATTTCCCAATAGGTCTCCAGCACGGCCCAGAATCGACCTTTACGACCTCATTTGACCTAGGATAAGGAAACTTTGACATAAGGTCGATCACTACCACCCCCACAAACACCCAACGGACTTTTTCTAACCCTCTAGGTTTCCGAGATCTCAGGGGGGCATTTTAGGACCCCCTCCACTGCGCGCTGACGCCAGACCCCTCTTCATTGCTCGTGACAATGTATAAGCTTAATGAATACAATACCCCACGATACAGAACCCCATTAAAACTTTCCCTGTTATCTAGGCTGGCCAACTTTGTTTTTGGGTAAGGCACCAGCAGCTTTCCAACGTGGGCACCAAGCATTCCCTCCCCACCCCCCCCCCTTTGGACCCGCACTATGCTCAGCCTCCTTCACTACTCCCGCGTAAGGATTGGAGTTGATCACAGTAATAATGGCTTCCTTCAACAGCACAATATATTTGGCGCAAGGCCAGTCTTGATAACAATCCATGTGACGGGCAAAACCGGGAAGTAAAACTAAATGGTGAGAAGGCGTGAAGTGATAGCAGCATATAGGGCCAAAAGAAAACCACCTATAAAACAAAATAAGTATCATAAATCGTTCTCGACCCATGGAAGGGCGTCGCCCACTTAACTGAATCCTGCAACGACGTCTTCTGTTTTCCTACTCCCAAGTTCACGGGAAAACAAAGGAAAATGACGAGGCGGCATTATGCTACAGCCGTCTGCACAATCCAAAAGGCGAAAACTGGGACGTTTTTTGTTGAGAGGCTACCGTGAAAGCTTCATCCTAAAAACGCAGAGCAGTCTCAGTGCTTAATTAGTTTCCGAGAGCGATAAGTGGGCCTACTAGGTGGCACCCCACGAACTTTCCAGCGCACGCCATTTCATTCTGAGGTCCTCCAGTCCCAAAGAGAAGTGGCGCCACGAATCGACTGACGCCATTATCTCTGCAAAAACGGCAGGAAAGACAATCAACGGCCCAACTTCTCAGAGTACTCGACTGGACTGGTTGTAGAGGTAGGTAGTTTTTCATGACACACTTGTTTTACATACCTTTGAAATTCTTACAGGAGTCGAAAACAGGTCGAGATGACACCAGGGTGAAAGGAGTTTTGCAGGGAGAAGGTCTTCCAAAACGGCCTGACATCTTGATAAGTGGCTGGACACTGGATTTCCAGGGCACAGGATGGGGCCTCACTGAAAAGACGGACAGTATGAGAATAGGTTTGGTACAATGTGTTGTGTACGATCCAGGGGTGTGGATTTGTATGGTCACCTCCAATTAAACATCGAAGTAGTGTTAGAATACCCTTCAGATTTTCCTATCTATCATTTTGAGAACTTTACATTGGTTTTATACAGCTCGAAAGGCCTAAAAGAAGGATAGAACACACACTTTTCAATTTGTCTCCTTACAATATGGTATTTATTGTTTCACATTTGGGCACTCCCATCACTTTCAGAAATCCACGCCTCTGGTAGGATGGATTGATTTTCGACTACATTTCAGTTTCTTAAAACAAAAGTTTGACACATAATGGACGAATTTTCCCTACAGGGGAATCCAGAACGTGTTTTATTTTCTGTATGGCAAGGATATAAAACATGTAACAAGGATATTCATAACGGCAGGGCAATATTGAAGCGGTTTCGCAAGACTGAAATGCTAAATTTGTAAAGAAATCCACCTGTATCTCAAAGTCTGAAAACTATTATTTCTGCAGGGAAAATACATCTTGGGCGCGAAATGACCAATTAGCCGAAGCGCTCTGGAACCCTAAACAACAATGACAATAAAATTATATATTCCAAACTTACGCTTTGAACTTGTTGAAATCCTCTAAGGAGTGGAGCTGATACAAAGGCTTTAGGTTGCCGGAGAAATAAACACTGACATTACAATTGTCGGTTGAGTCCCAATTTTTCAGCTTGCATTTTACGTTATTGGTCACAGTCACCAAAGCGTTAATTAAAAAAGCTACCCAGCGGCTGTGATAATTCCATGTTTTATTTCAGCTCTTCCTACCACTCGATTGTGATTTGTAGCCGAAAAGGTTGAGAATACACAAATTGAGTGTTTTTATTAAACTGATATTAGGACTGGCACGTGCCTAACAGAGCTTCGTTCGTATTTTGCTTGTGTGGAAGCAGGGCCGTCGCCACATAATTTTTGACTGGGTGGACGGGCCCCGGACAAGCTATGACCGGGCGGGGAGGAGGCAGAAGCTTGAGACACATTTTGATATATTGGCTGTCTTCGAAAAGGCTAAGGATGGTGGTCTTCACCAGCACACATTTACATAGGTCCAGGAAGATAAAAGGAATAAAATGGAAGAAACTTAAATCAAGTTCAAACAGGTTCTGGGGACGTTTCCCTGATTTACGATTGGGAGCGGGGGGGGGGTGGCGCGTTCCCTCGTGCCCTAATAATAATTTAAGCTTATCGATGCACCAATTGCCAGGGTCATATGGTGTCGCCAACTCTCGCCCTGTTGGAAGGGTTTCTCGGGAGCCAGATTGCTCTTTATTCAGGGAACCCACCGGGCCACAAACCCCGATCGGGTTCATCGTGACTGCGTGGAAAGCGAGCTCTTGCTAACCTCTACACCAACGCGCACCCTTCCCCCATACCCCTCCCCCGTTTTCGACGCCCAGGATGCAGATATTACTCCCTGATATCTAAGATCAAAGATGAAATGGGTCAGAACTAAGCTGGTAATGCTGCCGGATAATTTTGTCACCCTGAATGCCTGACGTTCTCCTGCGACTGGAATCTATCTCAAACTTGAACGAGATACAAAATAGCTTTGGGACGCCGGAGCATGTTGCACCAGAGCTGGACTCATTGCCGGAAAAGTAACGGCAACTCCCAAGGCTGTCGTTGAATAATTGCCTCCTGTTGAGAACTTCCTTCTAGTCCCTATCGACAAGCCTGAAAGTGTGCCAGAAATTATTTTTCATGCGGAAATGCGGAGAGGACCGAGATTGGCACTGGATTGATTAAAAGTATTACATTCGACACGAAGCGGTAGGTATATCGCACGTGTGTGACGGTGACGCATATTGTTAACCGCAAAGTAGATGACAGCAGGATGGGTAGAACTAGAAGTCTGGATGGGATGGGAACAGGATGGGACTCATGGGACGGTGTGAAATGTGACGGCAAGGGACGAAAATTCACCGGTTTCACTCGAGACGGAACGGGACACTTCTTATGAAAATGTCGCGGGAAATAAAATACACGGGATTGTACCATCTTTGTCTGAACTATCCGGGATGGAATGGGGGACAGGTTATACAGGGAATGTGACACCTTCAAAATGGGATCTGAACTGAGACAGCCATGTGATATATCATGCCGAGAAACTACTATCGTTTGTCCCAGAACTTACCAATCGCAGAGAAAAATAAGCAAGGATTCACTCCCAATCGACCCCCAGCCCCTCGGGTGCCACGTGCTGTCAGGTAACCTTTCGAAATTGACCTCTTGCTCAAGTGATGCGCGGATATTTGTTTTGCTCAAACCTATTTGAAACTATGTGCTTAACGTGACTTTGGTACTTGAGACCATAAATACCTATAACTTGCTGCAATGTCTACTTTATAATTTGTTAAGCTGCAAGTTCAGATTTTAGGGTCCGAGCCTCACTAAATTCATCAAGGTACTTATCACGGAGACCTCAACCCCACCATCCGAACAAGCAACTCCTGCAGTGAATGGTTAATTTATAAACCAAAATTTAGCATCCCACAAAGCACATGGACGGCCGTCCCGCTCAAGTCACATTCTCACCAGTCAGTTGCCAGATAGCCAACGTCGGGTAAATATTGAGCGCCGAAGGGTCTCAGGGGAACCGATCCCAAGCCTTCATACACACTGCCACTGCATGTTCCTGAGCAGCGGACCGGAGCTCAGCGCTCTCCGAACTGGGCTACCGGGGCGGCAAACGTGGAATATCTTTTAATAATTGGGAAAAAATTCAGTATCACTTTAAGCCTTAATAATAGCCTGTCTTAGCAAAAAACACTCAATTTATACTCGTATTCCTTCCCCCTCCTGGTTTTCCTCAGATAACGCAATAACGAAGAGACGCAGAACAACGAAAGTTACAGTACCTTACCTCTGATCAATTTTACAGATCTGACAAAAATTTTTAGGTCAGGTCATGTCAGGTGAAGGATCTATCCAAGGTCAAGCGACCCGACCAAAAAACCTAATGAGTTTGAAGCGGCGCCAAAGGAACATCTGCCAACCAATCAGTTTGAAACTTTCACCCAATCAGTTTGGAACTTTCACAATGTGATGAGGTCATTAGGGTCTAAAAATCTGCTATCTCGGAATTTTTATTTTATTTTTTACCCTGAGGTGGGGTGAATTTTCTGGTCACCCCATTAAAGTCTATGATGAAAAATAGAAAAGGCTCGTTTTCAGTACATACATGATAGATAAAGCTGAAAAACCTCAAACCATGTATTCTTACAACGATCTCGATCACTAAGTTGAGTTTTTGACCATATGCCTTTTCAAAGGTCATTTCAGGTCACAGGAGCATACAGTGATTGTTTTGCCAATCCCTTCTCACTGAGTTGAGATAAAGTTCCTATTTTGCTTGCATTGTGCTTATTTTGTCAAGTGGAGTCGATCGATATGCCATATGACCATACCAGGTCACCCTGTGACCCAGTGTCCCAAACCTGGGGTGCTTGCAGAACGACACCCAGTCAATCAGAATTTTCCACTCACTTTTATATTTTTTTGCTGAATTTTCCACTCACTTCCAACAATATTTACTACTACTATTGAATAACTAAACAATATTTTACTACTATTGAATTTTACTCAACAATACTTACTACAAAGCCCAGTTCCATTGCCTCCTCTACCAACGTCCACTGGAAAAGAGAGCAGCAGAATCGACTAAAGATCGCCAAATTAACTCGGCTCTTATGCGCTTTTTCGCTTTTCTGAGGAGAATCTGGCGACTTTATTTTTCTGGTCAATTATACCTGGCATCCTTATCTCCACGGATTTCGTGGAACAACAGAATCGAAATTCTGGCGCGGGCAAGACGCACAGTGCCCCTCCCTGCCCCACCGAGAAAGTTCCAATGGGTGAACACCGCCACTAAATTCCACCACTCGAAAATTGGTGAGTGGAAAATTGACACCCTAGCCTTGTGTTGCCAAAATGAGTGACCGTTTGAAAGATACATTTTAAAGAGTTTATCTGTGATATCATTTTAGCTTAGTCTTAAAAGTTGTTTTGTATTTTGGTACCGGAATGGTGAAAATATTTTTGGTATCTGTGTTAAAGCAATTATCTTGAAATTTGTATGGTGCAGCATATTTTTGACATTGTATCGTAGAAAATTAACCATTTATTGCGTAGAAAATAATTTTTATCCATATTAGCCCTTCATTGCTGAATCCACGCCGTGTGACACCCAAATCCACTACGACACCCTACGACACCCTAGGCATAAATACGCTGATATTTAAGTTGAACTAAAAGTGTCCGGTACTTTAATACATTGAAACTCTACATTTTACTAAATGATTTTTGGGCAACAAGAATGCATCCAGTTACCCTTCAAACATCGGCACTTTTTTGTATGGCTGGTCTACGGCGTGGACTTGCCAAACGCCGTCTTTACATCTAGTAAATAAAAGCGGCATCTTTAGGCTTTTTAAAGGCTGGTTTCGTATTCGTTATTGACAAAACATTGTTAGTCTTTCTCTTGGTGTGTTTTAGTTGTATAATTTTCTAGTCTATAAGGATTTAGAAAATTAATTTAAGAAGTTTTCAAATGCAAATTATGTTGCTTATGCGACCGGCAACTGGATTGCGATATAAATTTAAATTAGTAGTTGCTTGACGCTGTCGCAGCCCGCCGCGCCTGGCTGATTGTAGACGAAAGAAAAACAACAGAAAGGAGGCTGCAGCAGCTTGACTAATATTGATAGAAAGCAGCATACTCTATGAAGGTGAGTATATATGTGAAGAGAAGCAGGGAATTGACAGGTAAAGAAAAGAAACTTTTAGCAAGAGTCTGAGAGTTTATTCATGATAGAAAGTTTGTAGTTTCTCTGTTAGTTAAGTGTAAACCAATCTACTGGGCCCGCATGTATGTGCAGTGATTGAGGCCAGTGGCCTCAAAATTCCGATAGCTATAGGTTAGGTATAGGAGGGGCGTTGTCCCGCAGGAAAACTATACAGTGTATGCGTAGATAATTAATTTTGGAACTAGGTATTGCATGAAAAATCCCTTTCATTTTTCACCACCTGCCGATCTCGAGGCCCCTCTGCAGTTTGGGGCCCTATATTTCGTCTCGCCCTTAAAAGCTGGTCGTGTGGGAGTAGGGCACAAGAGTTGGTCTGGAAGCCCCCAGAGTTTTAGTGGCTCCCAGAGTTCTTTCCCCAAGGTTGGTCTCAGAGGCCCCCAAAAGTTTTTATTTGTGGAAATTCACCAACTCCTTAAAAATTGGGACTGCATCAGGGGTTTCGCTGGTAAGATTTACCTGCTTAACCAAATTTTCACATGGGAATGGTCAAACAAGCTGTTTGGGCTGATTTAAAAATATTTACTTTGAGAAAATTAAAGGAAATTCCATCCGCAGTTCAAACAAGGGCTCTGAGAGTTTACCACCTGAGTACAAAATTTGAAATTTTTACCCGCCATACATTTTGAGAGGAATTTTCCACTCACTCCCATACATTCCGAGCTGAATTTTCCACTCGACACCCTAGCCAAACCTATTTTGGTCACTGCTGTGACCTTGACCTAGGTTGATGTCAGGTCATTTTCACAATTTGACCTAGCAAGGTCAGATTATACATCAGTCGATTCACCACGATGAGAGTAATCCAATGACGCATAAATATCTGCCCTAGCTGTGCTGAGTAAACTTCTACACGGGGAAACGTACACTGCCCTGTTGTAAGCCTATGAAACCTTCTTTGACCTATGCTGACCTCACATGAAAATATCTATAATTTTCTTCGTCTCGTCAAAAGCTTTCGAGAGCTGTCCGTAATTTTTGTTTAGCTTTCCTGGGAAATGAGATACGGAGCGGGGGCCGAAATACGCCCCCCCAGCGGGGCGCGTCATGCCAGTGACCACATCGGGGCGCGTGTTAATGCATTTTAGCGGAAATGGCACGCGGAAAACCAACGAAACCACAACAAAAACTACCCACAATCTGTTTCTTACCGCAAAGCAAGTTCAGTTAAAATTCTAGCGCCAAAATCGCACTTCTCCACCCTCCTCCGAAAAACCGCCTCTCGCTTATGATGAGTTTGGAGGATGTTTCAGATAAGCTTAGAGGAGCTTTGAGGTAGTATGGGGTTGTGCAGGAACGAGCAGGAGGCTGGAGGAGCTTTAAAGTTATTGGAGGAGGTTTGAGGAGGCGCTGGAACATGTTCTATATATCCAGACGTGCCGCAGAGGAGCTGCGGGACGGCGGGGTCCTGGCGACCTAGACCCCGAGAGGCTACCTCAGACGCCGAGAGCCCTTGTACTACGGCTCACCGCAGACCATCCGGGGAAGAATAACAATAATCGACGCCTACCCCGGTAGGGCAATGCATAGGCAGTTCGGGGGCACTGGCGGATCCAGTAGGGACAGAAAAGGCTTTTGCCCCAAACTCGTTTTTTGCCCAGTTTCTTGACTGTTTTTTCCTTCGGCCGGTTGCTACCCCCCAATCCTTTGACCTGCATCCGGCACTCTTCGGGGGAGCAAGTAGAGGCACTTGCCCTCGCACCCTACCCATTGAACCTCCGGCGCCCCCTGAAAGGTCAATGGCGCCACCGCCCCCTCCCCCGAAATGTCGCCTCCCCAGGATGCGATAATCGCCCTCTGGTCCGGATGGTGGGTCGTTTCGGCCATGTGCCCCCCCTCCGATAGGAAGTCCTGAGTCCGCCTATGGGGCGAGGGTGTAAAATACCTACGGTAATGCTAGGGTTAAACTGATGTGTCGGCAGGTTCGTGGCTGGCACCACGTTGTCTGAGGCCCTGTGGGATTTCCAGAATTACTGTGCCCTTTCACCGGCTAAGCTGCTCCTGGTGAAGTCAAGAGCAACAATTTTTCATTCATTAGCTGAACATAATCAACTGGATCCATCTTTTCAATCCCACAGATGAAACCAATATTTTTATTTGGGCCACTCCCAACAGGCACACTTGCCCAATTACAAGGAGTATTGGCGTGGGTGTTTAAGGATCCTCTCCACCGAGTCAGGTCGGAAACGGAAGGCGGTTTCCCGCCGTGGAGATTGAACCCACGTTAATCCATGTTATCCGATCCGAAGACTGACAACGAAGCCATTATGCCACCCCGGCCCCGTCGTTTATGTGTCGTTGAAATAAATCATGTGGTTCTTATTGTGATACTGATTATAGACATTGGCAGATGCAAGAGCAGCATTTGGAGGGGGCCAAATCAACGTTTTGGGAGGCTAATTCGAGAAAAAAATAGTGAAAACATATTATTAAGAAAAACCGGAAAAATTTGGTCCTTTGGGAGCCAAAAGATACTATTTTAGGCTTTGGTAGGGACCACAGCCCTTTGGTCCCCTTGGATCCGCCTGTGCTTATACAAGAGCGGTGGGGGCAGGGGTTGGGGACAAAATAGCTACGATTATTTCCACTCGATTCTAGGTAGTGAGAACTGAGATGGAACAGGTAAGTAAGCCAGAATGTGTTGGAAAGCTTGCCGGGAATACACTGAAACAAAACTAAAACTTGAAAAATCAGAAGAAAATACGGTACCATCTCGGGAGTAAGCTGGTGCCTTCTGCTCCCTACAGGGACCAATTGGGTATTATCGCAGTAGGTGGATCACATCTCCCGGTTCAAAAGGATCACATCAGAAGGTCCACAGTTCATATGTTCTACCGCTCAAAATGTCTAACTTAAAAAAAGTCAAACATTCAAAAGGTCCAAAGAGGCGTGCTCAGATGCATGAGAGTGGGGTGCATTATAACGCAGAGGCGTGCTAAGGCACCTGATAATAGGAGGCTATGAGGGTTAGGTTAGGTTAGGTTAGGTTAGGTTAGGTTAGGTTAGGTTAGGTTAGGTTAGGTTAGGTTAAGTTGCAGGTCAGGTCAGGTCAGGTTTAGGTCAGGTCAGGTCAGTTCAATTGTGTATGCCCTTGGTCCCTATTTCCTAGTCTGGGGATATCACCCCTCTTTCCTGAATCTGAGTGCACCTCTGGTCTGGGTACCACTTCACACTACTCAAACTTCCCCTCCTTCCGTCTGTTTCATCTCTAGGGATTTTCTTGCAGAATTTCGGGATATTTCTGACATTTCGAAAAGTGGTACCCAGACCAGACGTGCACTCAGATTCTGGAAAGAGGGTTGATATTCCCAAACTAGGAAATAGGGACTTAGGGCATACACACCTGACCTGATCTGACCTGACCTGACCTGACCTGACCTAACCTGACCTAACCTAACCTAACCTAACCTAACCTAACCTAACCTAACCTAACAACCTAACCTAACCTAACCTAACCTAACCTAACCTAACCTAACCTAACCTAACCTAACCTAACCTAACCTAACCTAACCTAACCTAACCTAACCTAACTCCAACCTAACCTAACCTAACTAACCTAACCTAACCTAACCTAACCTAACCTAACCTAACCTAACCTAACCTAACCTAACCTAACCTAACCTAACCTAACCTAACTCCCAACCTAACCTAACCTAACCTAACCTAACCTAACCTAACCTAACCTAACCTAACCTAACCTAACCTAACCTAACCTAACCTAACCTAACCTAACCTAACCTAACCTAACCTAACCTAACCTAACCTAACCTAACCTAACCAACATAAACCTAACCTAACCTAACATAACCCTCATAGCCTCCTATTATCAGGTGCCTTAGCACGCCTCTGCGTTATCATGCACCCCACTCTCATGCATCTGAGCACGCTTCTTTGGACCTTTTGAATGTTTGACATATGAACTGTGGACCTTCTGATATCATCTTTTGAACCGCGAGATGTGATCCACCTACTGCGATAATACCGACCAATTCTGCTCTGTGGGAATTGCTGCCAATCCCCATCAAATGACAGAGAGCCGCATGCAGAGCTCAAAACCGAAAACCTTATTTGCTCCCCATCCCCTGATATGATAAATTTTATAAGGCGTTGGCTGGAAATAAATGTGCTGAAAAGTTTAAGTTGCCCCTCCCTAAAATCTTACCCTCCGCCCCCACCAATGTGCCTGGACACTCACCTACATGCCAGGCGCTGTGCGTATTATTTTCGCAGGGATAAAAACACATTATCTAAGCACCAATTGAAACTTGTCCAAGGATACGTACCAAGAGTAATTTTGTATGTGACCTCCGTCATTGTGGCCTTCAACGTTCGATTCTTGAAGACTACTGCCGCTGAGTGAAGATGAAACTTGCATAAACTCAATCACAAAAAAGTGTCAACTAGATAGCCGAATCAACCTCATACCTTGCTTATATTTCTGCTACACTTGGCTGATTTTACACAGAAAGCCATATAAAGCAAACCATAAACCAAGCAGGAACGAAACCCGGTGCGCTTACGTGTTCGTGGTGTCGGTCGCTAGGTGAGTAGGCAAGACAGGAAGCTGTTGATTCTTAGCTATACAATCAAGAAAAACACAACGATAATCAGCAAAACAAGCAAATTACTGGATTGGCCGACGTAACAGATATTATAAGAACACCCGACGGTGTTGGAAACAGAACAGCGTCGCCACAGCTCAAACGTATCGTGTTTAGTGTTCACCAAGGTCGGCGATGACTTGAGCGGCGCGTGCAAAATCAATAGCCGGGAGAATGCGCAATGGTGGCCGAAGAGTCCTCCGCTGCGGAGACACTGGAACGAGTATAATTTTTGAGATTGATGTTTGGAGTTTTCTGAATGAATGACCGTGGTACCGTGGACCGTCGTAATTCTGAATGTAGGAGAGGATGCCCATTATGCGTCCCTTATGCCAGAATGGCTCACCAAGCAACAGCAGGAGTTGCCAGAACCATTGATTCTGATAGCATGATAATTTTTCTACACTTTTTAGCCAGAGGCGTGGCCAGAATGTCAATCAGGAGCAGGCGCGCATCCAGGATTTTCGTTTGGGGGAGGCCGGCTGATGAAGGGGGAGGCAGGCTGATCGGGGGCGGCATATTTGACAGGAGACAGCAGGTTACTGGAGGGGAAAATTGGCCGGAGAGGGTACTTGTCACGTAAACGGGTAGCATGCTATGGGCAGGGGCAGCAAGGCGAGAGTAGAACTGGTACTAAAAGCCGGATCAATGCTCATTTCTGCCCTCGATGGGCGCCTGCGGCGGTCAAAAATTACCAAAACCCATGTTGGGCGCCTTCGCCGCCTAACTTGAGCTGGGGGCAACACTTTGGAGTCGAAGCATGGGGGGCGGGCTCGCTGCCCCTCCCCCAGGGGCGGACGCAGACCCGAGTTTTGTGGGCCAAACCCATGTCTGCCTCTCCTCCTGGGGGAGGGGAGGGGAGGGTGGGAGCGAATATTTGTTTGCTCTACAGACCTAGCGTAAACACCTTTCTTCAAAAATTTCTCCGGCGTTTGGAGGGCCTAAAAGATAGTTTCCTCACCCCCTCCAGCGCTTTGGGGGGGCATGGCCGGAATGCCCCCCACCCCCTGCGTCCGCCAATGCTCCCCCTCTGGGTGCACAACTGCTTGGGAGGGAGTAGGGAGACGACACCGGGAGGGGCCCCTGTGATAGTATCAAAAGGGCCCCTCTGAAAAAACGATCAACGTCGGAGGCAGCGAATATCAACATCAGACAAGCTCAGCAAACCAACTTTTTACATCAGCTAATCCAAAAAATTGCTTTAACCCTCGCCCCACCGGGCCATCGATGGCCCCCTAAGGTTTTTTCGGGATAGTAGAAAAACGAGGAGACGCAGGACCGCGGTTCAGGGCTCTATCTCTCATCCCATCATTTTACCACCATCCCTGAAATATTTTACCCCGGGTCACCCAAGGTCAGGTCACCAGGCGAGGTCAACTAAGGTCACCTCATTTCAACTTTTGAGCCCTATAAGAGCTACGTTTCTCAGTCGATCTAATTGAAACTTCCTACACTTCATGAACCCGCCAGGGTTTACAAGGTGTATATCCGGAATTTTTAGATTTCGAGACCTGAGGTCAGTTCACGAGGTGACCTCTCCCATTGAAAAAGTATGGGAAAAAGCTGTCGTATGATCTAAAAGCCACAAAAACGCTTGAAAATGCTCGGCTTGATCAGAAAAGCCTTCTTGGACACCCTTTCACGGATTCCAGGGGCAATATTTTCCCTTTGACCTCTCCGAGGTCTTCCAAGGTCACCAGGGTCAAAAACAGTATTTTATCAATAACTTTTGACCTAATAAAGCTAGAGCGCTGAATTAAACACCATCATGTATGTCTCATCACTGGCTTTCGTTTGATAAACGGCAAGGTCACTTTCTGAACTTTAGTAACCTCAGGTCATATGAGATCACGAGGTAACCTCTGGAGGTCAAGCCACTGGCGGGAGGTCATTACGTTCCACATAGCGGAAATAGGTCTGGCATTTTCCTATCCAAGGTAGTTTACCAGATCTTAAGAGCTCTAATGGCATAAGAGTTATGTCCAGTTTTCTCAAACATTGAAAATGCATATTTGAGTTAAAATAGTTTATCGTGACCTAACTTGACCTCTGGGGGTCAAACCATTGACCTGAGCGCTTAAACATGTGAAGTAATTTCTTGCATCCGGGATATCTGTTAATGTTGCTTATAATCAAACCTTGAGGGCGTAAAATTGTCTGCACATTTTACTATGACCATTTTACAAGAGGAAATAAAAACATCACGAAACTGCAGCAAAAAAACTGATGCGTACCGGCACGCTGAATGCGGTGACTGCGCCGTCCGGGAGCAGGCAGCGCAGTGCCAGCCGAAGTCTCAAACGCCCAGTGGGCCAGTTTTGTTCGGTGTCATATCTCAGAATCTAAAAGAGGTTAATATAATGGAAAATTTCTTTATTTCCTGTTTTTCATTGAGAGTAAGAACTTAATAATAATATTATGAACGTATTGGCCAGGGAAAAATGAATTCATGCTTTTTAGTTGCATTACAAAACCTGACAAGTTTCAGCTTCCCCCATCTTCTTGGAGTGATAAATTTACTCCAGAACATCAGCCAAAAAATCCAACATCGTGACACAGTATACATGGTTTAGACATAGTCCGGACAACTTCCCTCTTAAATGGCAGAAAACAAACGCAAAGAACATGTTAATACATTTTATTTTTTATTTTTGGGAGAGGTTTTGGGACAACTGCGATACCACTGATTTGGATTGATTTCCACGGGTAAAGTAAGATAGGTTTATAGTGGATTTTATTTCTCGAATGTGGATTGGCTCAGCAATTTTGAGGTCTGCGTTGTCCGTGGTAGTAGTAAGAATTTCCATGGAAAATGTATCGTTAGTATCTTTCTGTTCCATGGCCGGGTGAAAATTTAGCATGCGTTCTCCTAAGGGTGTATTTAGACGTCGAAGCATCACTCAGGTGTTCATTAAACATTTCCCTTACAGGACGGGAACTTTCGCCAATGTAAAATTCGGAGGAACAGGAACGACTCGAGATTTCGTAAATTACGTTCTTGGTGTTGCATTTTGCCCTCAAGCCGTTTTCAAATGTGTAGTAGCGCAGGGGTGTGGATTTCCAAAAAATCATTAGGGTTGCCCAAATTTGAAAAAAAGTACATGACCGCCACATGAAGTGATAAAGCATAATTTCATCAAACAGTCCTTTTGTTTTAGCCATCAAACAGTTCCTTTTGAGTTCTGGGAATGATAAACAATAAAATTTAAAAGATATTCTAACACTAAATGAATATTTCATTACAGGTACCCGTGCTCCAACAGGATATAAATTCACACTCTTGGTGGTGCTGTTCATTAACCTCTCCACACCCTGGTGCTGTTCATTAACCCGGCACCTCCTGGGCTCTTTTCATACACACCACCACCTGGGGTGTGATGGGACCCCTACGATCTCGGGAACCGGAGGTGATACGTAAAAATTAAAATGGCGCTGGAAGCACCTCACCCTCTTCCAATCTGTATCCGAGTTTGAAGTGTATCCGTTGAAAAGTGGCGTTACAGTGGGCCAAAATGGTTAAATTTAGGCTCATTTAGAAAATTTATTACACCTAGGGCACCAGAGACCTAGAATAATAAGGTCATCAGTGTGTTCGTCTTGACCTAAGGATTCAAATGCTATGCGGCATGGCCTTGTAACTAAAGTTACATAATGGCCTTGACCTTAGGTCAAGGTTAGATAATAACCATTCATGGTGATGTTACATACTGCTTAAATCCTTGGGTCATGCTTATTACTATTATACCAAATTTAGGATTGTAGCTTGTTTAGTTCAAAAGTTATAAGCACAAACAAACTTCGCAAGACGTGACCTTTGGTGACCTCTGGCGTCCTTAGTAGCGATCTGATCTCAAAATTGATGACAGCATGCAGGTTTTTCAAGAGCTTTCGAACGATGTTTAGAAATTTTATCTAACTCTTGTGGAAGCCGAGTTACTACACCCTGGTTTTGTCAACCTCATTTTAGAAAAACAGAATTGCCTTACACGGGCCTAGCAATGCCGTCACAACTACAGGGTGTTTCATAAAGAATGTATTTTGAATTGATCATAATGCGGTTATAAATAAGTTGTTATGGTATGATTTCATATCGTTCGAAGTATTTTGGGACATTTCGATTATTTGTACTTTGATAGCTGTTTGAATTTTCTTGTTCAAAATAGTCTTAAAATGACTTGAAAATGCTGCTATTTTTCCTTCATCAAAAATGTTGGTAGAAATCAGCGCGTATCACGTAACAAGTATCACGCCAATGACACGGAAATCATTACATCGTCACTATGGTATATCACAGTCCACTTGCACATTACCTTTAGGAATTAATTCTAAAAACGCACCTCTCCGCTTAGGAGCTCGGTCCAGCAAGCAATCCCCATGTCCATGTCCTTGTTCTGCGTGAGCAGTGGGGTCTTGTGCGCTGTGTCCACGTGAGCATGCACATCAAAAGCAAAAGCTACAGTAATATTACAAGTTTAAAACTTTTGGCTCAAGCTCCATATGGCTCATTGGCTTACCTTCCATATGAATGATGCGGCGGACACAGCCCACAATACCCACTGATCACCGCAGAACAAGGGACATGGACCAATTGGGGATTGCTTGCTTGGACCCGAGCTTTCCTAAGCTTAAGAGGTGCGTTTCATATAATTAATTCTAAAGGTAATGTGGTGTGGATTGTGATGTACCGATAGTGACGATGTAATGATTTCAGTGTCATTGGCGTGATACTTGTCACTGATACGCTGTTTCTACCAACATTTTGATGAAGGAAAAAGACAGCATTTTTCAAGTCATTTTTAAGACTAATTCGAACAAGAAAATATCAAAACAGCTATCAAGTACAAATAATTGTAAATGTCCCAAAGTTCTTTCGAACGTATGTAGTCATACCGCAACAACTTATTTATAACAGCATTATGTCAATGCAAAAATATCATTCTTTTTGAACCCCTGTAGTTGACCTCACTTACCTGATGTCAATTTTTGACCATAAGTTTTCGAATTGATAGCACTAGAGTCCTGCAAAGCGACGCGGGTCCCATCTGAGCCGGCTCAGAATCATTTGCGAAAAAGACAGGGGTCAGATCGGAGCCCTAGGCGGTGATGGGTTAAGGTTCAAGCAACAACCCACAACTATTCGAGACCGTTCAGCTATCCTTTCCACTGACATGTACCGTACTAACAAGATTTCACAATGCAACTTTAAACATTTTGAACATATTTGAAAACCTAGCCGTTCAAAAGCTACCGCCGCTCGAAATAATTTATCTAACACGGTTTGATGTTCATAAGTGTCCTCTCCAATCCTCGTACCAAAATTGCCGTGTGCTGTATTTTAGCCAATATGAAATTTCTGGACTGAAAATCAAAATAAACCAAAATATGTATTTTGTTAAGAATCACCATTTGCAACACCTGACATGACTTGTGAGGTCAGTCCTGCTCCAGTTCCGACAGCTTAGGTATAATTCTAAAGCTGAGTGTTGAACGTCTAGACTAATTAACAATAAAAAGGTATAATAATAAAAGTCTAACAACAATTAAAAGTCTAATTAACAACAAAAAACAAATGGCATTAATAAACAATAACTAACAAGGAATGCGACGCCATCCGGGAGATAAACAGCGGAGTATTGTGGCATACAAAGCATTGTTTGTGCCTCAAAATAGAAAGTCGGACAATCGTGGTTAGACGGCAGTGCACAATGACTTCTGGCTGCCTGTAGGCCGGATGGCGGCGGCATCGAAATATTGTGGTAGGGAAGTGGCCCATGCTAAAGGAATACAGCGATGTTAATGCCATTAAAATATACCTACATACCTACTAAGTCAATTGCCTCGCGTATCCTGTGATTTGCCTTGGACCCTCCTTGTTTGAACGGTCAGAGCTACTCATCCCTCCGTCTCCAATAGGCATTTTATCAGTTTAAAGTTCTAGTGGTGCACACACATGAAAAGTCAGCTAGTCGTGTATGTCACATGTACCGTGTGTGTTGTATTGCCAATAAGTGTTTATCAATGGAAAACATGAGAATCTGCATCGTCTGCCCTGAAGCTGAAAAATAATAGGGATTCTAAATTGGTACCTGCAGTCTTACCCACCAAGCAAATTCACATACCGAACTCATTTAATGAACTCGTGCTCATGTTTTCCAGTGATATCGGAATTGCACACGGCACACACACTTAACCCATACATCCACCCAGGTGCACTGAATGTCTCCTACATCTGTCCTCCTCCCTCAGTCCAACAGCCGGCAGTATTACCACCATTCTCAACACGACACGCGTACGTTTCATAATCCGCCACGCGACCCCTCCCCACCGATGCTTGAGCTCGGCGACAGCGGCGCCCAGCGGCGTGACCTTTCTAACCTCTGTGCCCCGCGGGCAATCCGCATCCAGCGGATGGCAGCTGCTGATTGGTGGAGGGGCGTTCACTTGTATAGCGAGAAATTCAACGGAAATTTCTCCATGAGAATGATAAAGCTTAAACCATAAACTAAGAGATATATTAACATGATCCTTTCCAAGCATTACTAGCCATATTTTGTCCTACATTGGCTTGATTATCTGCGCCAACATCCAATACTCTTTGGTACAGGCGAGCCAGTGGCAAAGTCAGCACTGGCTAGCGGGCGGCCGAGTTCGCTGAAGTCGGGAGAGTCGCGAAATGGGTTTCTGCTGAGCGAAAAGGAGTGGGGCCCGGCCCGATGGTAACCGACAGATGGAGAGGAGAGAGAAGTAGGTACGTAAAACTAAGCCTTAACACGCGCATTGACAGGGGGTCTGAGCCACCTTCGCTTTGACAGGGGACGGGTACCCGTCCCCCTAATATCTCGAGACCCACGCTAGGTAGCGAAAAACGGTTAACGGTGTTGGGTAGCCCATCTACTTCTCCATCACAAATATAAATGAACTATTTTTGTCAGGGCATATAAAAAAATTTTAAGGTTACTAGAGGTCAAAACATGCTGTCATAGGGATAACATGTAAATAAAAGTTTTCGGTCATTAAATCTGACCAAGTAAAGATAAAGAAAAACAATTTAGACCATTGGAATCCTCGCAGCAAGCCAAATCCAATGATATAAAATATGACATTTCTAGGTCAAATCAAGGATTTGATATGACCTGAGGTCAGGTCAGGGTAAAATTTAGTAAAATGTATATCATTAAAACCGCAAAGACAACGCAATGATAATGCAGTAAAAATAAACGTTCTATCAACGTCCATTACTAAGTTATTCAGCTAAAACCATTACTCCCATGTATTTCCAATGGAGAGGTCATGGCTCGTAACCGACCTTAGGTCATCGATGTCAAAATACTGGAACAGATTTTAGAGAACTCAGCGCGCCCATTATGTGATATGAGTTTGAATTGGATAATATCACCCTGTTCCGACTTATACTATCTTAAACTTGTTTTGAGGCCAGGTCACTTGACCTGTACTGTTGACCTTGATCTGAGATGACCTAACCTGAAAATTTTGACAAACGTTGTAAAAATGATGAGAGAAAATGTATACCAAGTACGGCGCTACGCGCCGTCGTTTTTATGCCATCTCCGAAAAACCCGAAGGAGCGGGTACCTGCCCCCCCGTCGATGCGCATGTTAACCGTCGTACGATTTGTAGCGAGTGTGAAGTAATGAGAGCGCTGCCGAAGTAAAACCAGATAATATACCAGAAGAGGGAAGCACGTGCTGCTTTGTTCCATGTTGGATGGTGAAAAGGCACTAAGCCTAATTTGGGACTAAAACATTTCCGATGTTGTAACGCATTTCACCTTTCATACATCACACCACGACATTTAAAATACTATGGTGAAACCCAAAAGTTACATGCAACATATTTTTTTGTCTAATGGGGGCTCTCTTAATCGATCCACCATAATAGCGTGGAGTTTCGAAAACCATTGGGGGCACCCAAATCCGAAAGCTGTCAACTACGACTATGTTAAAAGAACCATTGTATTACAAACAGTCACTCCCTTAAATACATGAAACTATGCTGCACTGTCTAATATGAAAAATAAGAGGTGAGTGGGCACTCCACACTCAGGGATAGAAACTTATACCCCAGCTCCGTAGGTCATTTCAAAGTTTCATTTGGCTAGGCGCTGAGCATATACCTACGAAACGTACTCCTAAGGCATACAATATTTTGTATAAACAAATAGGATAAAAGACAGTGGAGGAATGATATATCCACCAGCCAGTTATAGCTTCCACGCAGCGGGAAGACTCATCTAGTGGTATGGGTCCCAATGGCCAAAGTAGCTGCATCACCAAAAACGTACTATAAATATCATGATTTTCTTAAAATAAATTGTGTCCAAGTTGTTCTCAGTTCGACTGTTGGAGTCCGAGTCTCACTAAAGTCATCAAGGGACTTGTCACAGAGACCGCGACCTCATCACCCGAACGAGCAACTCCCCAGAATGAAGGGTTGATTTAGAAGCCAAAGTTTGACGTCCCACAAAGCACAGGGACGGCCGCCCCGCTCAGGTCACCCTCTCACCAGTCAGTTGTCAGCCGACCTGTACGTCGGGTAAGCTATTGAGCGCCGGAGCGTCTCAGGGGAACCGATCCCAAGCCTGGAGATACACTGCCACTGCATGCTTCTGAGCAGCGGACCGGAGCCCAACGCTCTACCAACTGAGCTACCGGGCGGCTATGATAATGATAATGAGGTTCCTGTTCATTCTAAGGTCAGCGCCAGAGGGTTTACCCAATCGTACGAGACAAACTGCGATGTCCCCCTTCCGGCTGTTTCACAGATATTATTCCTCCACATATGCTCGAAAATTGTTTCCAATAAATTTGGATGGATAGCCCTCATAATCTAAACAAGGGTAGGTGGTAGAAACAAACGCATTATTACTGGAAACACAGACCATCATACCAGACAGAGGATTGCATTCTGTTTTATTGCTGCCTTTTTCGTTATTAAATGCCTCATAAATGCTATCATTTACCCCCGCGTCCTATCGGAAGTCCAGCGCCACCTATGGCCCACGGGGGTGTCGATGCCCCCTCTAAATCGGGAAATATGAGGATTAGCGCAAATCTGCAAAGTACATGAGAAAGCTCGTTTTTGTGTTTGAACGACCCTTTTCCGCTGTGTGCAACTCAACTACCTCTCGCCAGTGGTTTGACCTCCAGAGGTCAGGGCCGGACACAGACCCGAGTTTTGGGAGGCCAAACCCATGTATGCGTCTCCTCCTGGAGATGAGGGGGGTGGGAGAGAAGATTTCTTGCTCTACAGACCTAGTGTAAATACCTTCTTCAAAAATTTATCCGGCGTTTGGGGGGGGCAAAAAATAGTTTGGCCCCCTCCAGCGCTTTGGAGGGGGCATGGCCGGAATGGCCCCTCCCCTGCGTCCGCCAATGCCAGATGTTACCTCATGACCTAATTTGACCTTATACCACGGAAGGTCAGAAAGTACCCTTGCCGTATATCACATGAAAGCCAATGACGCAACATACACAATGACGTTTATTTCAGTGCTTTAGCTTGATTAGGTCAAAAGTTATCGTTAAAATACTGTTTTTGACCCCTGGTGACCTGTAATGACCTCAGATAGGTCAAAGAGCAAATATCGCCTCTGGGATCCGGCAAAGGGTGTTCAAAAACGCTTTTCTGAGCAATCTCAGAATTTTTTATCGTTTCTGTGACTATTAGATCATAAAACAGCTTTTCCCCATGTTTTTTCAACGGGAGAGGTCACCTCGTGACCTGATCTCAGGGCAATGAATCGAAAATCCCAGAAATAAATTTTGTAGACACTGGGGGGAGGGTCATAAAGTGTAGGAAGTTTAAAATTGATCGGCTTAGAAATGTACCTATGGTAGAGCTCACACGTTGAAGCGAGGTCACCTTGGTTGACCTCACTTGGTGACCTGACCTTGTGTGACCCGGGGTAAGGAATTTCAGGGATGGTGGGAAAATGATGGGGTGGGATGTAGAGCGCTCAATCGTGGTGCTGCGCCTCGCTGTTTTTCTGTTATTTCGAAAAAAACCCTAGGGGGCTATCTATGCCCCAAGTGGGGCGAGGGTTAAATGAGGTCACCAATGCCAAATACATTACGCTCAATGCGTGGAAAAAATATCAGCCGTTCTGGGAACCTATAAGAGTACCCCGTGATTGCACGGAATAATGTCACGATTCACTACAAAGGACGGGGGTATGCCATTTCATGTGTCTTTTTTCTTTTTGTCAGGTTCCGTGACTTTTCCAGTTTTATGGTCCAAGTGGAGTCGATCGGTGACATTTTTATCGAAATCGGACAATATTTAGATCTGCCCCATGGGACCTGAAAATATCGAGTTTTCGTCAAAAATGGCTATGATGGGGAGCAATACGGCTGACGCTGTAATGATCATGAAAATTCAAAACATGTTTTTTAAGCCGGCTATTGCAAAATGTTCATACAGTCATGCTGGAGGCCATAAAATGACGTAAACTAAGGGAAAACGGTTTCTGTAAGCGATGGTATAAAGGGACATTCTCGTTTATGAGGCCTCAACTGGCGAATTCTTGAGCTCACTGCTGGAAATGCTTTGGGTGGTAAAATGCGCCAAAAACAGTTGCTAATCGTGAAATATATTTTCGTAGTGTCACAGCTGTCTTCATGCTGTGTGCACCCCTGCAGGCCACGCGCCTTAGTGGTGGGAAAGTACGGGCGCATGACGTTGTCGCTACTTCGGGAAGTACCCTCTCCTAGACATGCTTTAAAACTTCCTTGAAGAGCCAGAGAAGTTTGCTTCTGCGATTTTCATTCAAGCTGCTATTCATATTTTTCTCTGGTGGTCAAATCTTTCAGCATTCCAATACCTCGTTCTGCAACTTCATCTACCACTTTTAAGTACTTGATAAGGATGTGAACCATGTTGCACTGATATCTACACCCCATTCCACAGACTCTTTTGCCAGTCAGGGGTAATCTGTCGGGCTTACGAGGTCTAATGTTGTCCAAGCATGACTCTATAGGGTGTCCCAAAATTAGCAAAGCTTTAAAAGTTGGTGTTTACCTTTCTTTTTCCCGTTGAGTGTGACCTGAAACGAAATTGTGCAAAAAATCAGGCATTTAAATTAATATTTGACCCCAGCGCAAATCCCTTGAAGTTTTACCCATAGCTCCCTATGGAGACTGCAACGCTTGAACACGAAGTATTTCGCTATTTCCATCGTAATGCGGGACTACAGATTAGTGTGTCTTATATTTTCTTCTCTTTTTGGCTATGTTCTGTAAGAATTATCTTTTATCGTATCGTATACATGGCATTCCGACTTATTTCCACTACAACTAGGAACTTCACGTTCTTCGTTTTACATAGAACCATATTGTGTTATAAGGTACACAACCCTGATCCGAATAACTAGCTGTTTTTCCTTGTATAGTCAGGCAAAACACTGTTTTATAAACATTATCATTGATCCTTAGACTAGAAAGACACAGTTTCAAGACATATACACGTTATTCAATATGGAACAAAAGTTCATTGCTACATATAAACATCCTTCTGGAGGGCCCCTGGCCAGAGGTGTACGCCAGAACGGATTTCCTAGTGCCGGGAAACGGCATGTGGTAATGCTCTACAACTTGCAGTAGGTGCTGCTGGTGAGTGGTGGTTGGGGGGAAATACATTCCCCGAAAACAGAAAATCTAGGGGCAATACTATGGTTGCACCCCCCCCCCTCCCCAAAGCTGTCGGCCTCGTTTTTGCCCGGACTCATTTTTAGTCTACAAGCAAGGTTTTGGTGCTTGAACTCTCAACTTTAAACACAACCACCCAACTTCAGTGCAAAAATTGAGCCCTGGATGGCAAAACAAGCATCTTGTGGCTACAACTTTGACCCGGCGACGTTTTTTTATTCTGCTTATCGACTCTTCAGCTTACCCCCACAGCTTACCGTTTAAATTGTGGTATGCTATCACCGCGTGACGTTTTTCCTCATCGACTTTGGCTTGTCCCCAAACCTGCTGCCGGCTCTCCTCATTCTTAGTAAGGCAGCCGATATAGTAATTTATCAGCCTAGCCCCTCTCTCTGCTGGGTTGTTCGCCAACTGCAGGTTTCGTATGAAGTCCTCCAGCCTATCGTAACCTGGGATACCGTCCCATGGCGGGCACTCAGCCAGAAATGACGTGTCAACCGACAGGCTTTTCAAACATGGGATGGGACTGCGCGCCAACAAACTTATCCAGCGACAGATCCTCCATGCCTTAAAGGGAATGTGGCACCTTCATAACGCGATTTTAACTGAGATAGCTAAGTTGTAAAGCAAGTCGGAAAACCCGGTACTCAATATATCATTTGTCCTGGAACTCAAAATTTCCGTTGAGAAAAGCTAAAAACTACCGGAAATGTACCCCTCAAGGACAATGTCCAGGTGATTTCCTTTGATACAACAGCGTCCAACACCGGGTGGCAGTACCGGGTTTTCCGACTTGCTTTCCAACTTAGCTATCTCAGTTAAAATCACGTTATGAAGGTGCCACATTCCCTTTAAGGCATGGAGGATCTGACGCTGGATAAGTTTGTGGGCGCGCAGTCCCATCCCATGTTTGAAAGCCTGTCGGTTGACACGTCATTTCTGGCTGAGTGCCCGCCATGGGACGGTATCCCAGGTTACGATAGGCTGGAGGCCTTCATAAGAAACCTGCAGTTTGCGAACAACCCAGCAGAGAGAGGGGTTAGGCTGATAAATTACTATATCGGCTGCATTACTGAGAATGAGGAGAGCCGACAGCAGTGGCGGATTTAGCCGGCAGGTTTGGGGACAAGCCAAAGTCGATGAGAAAAAAACGTCACGCGGTGATAGCATACCACAATTTAACTAAGCGGTAAGCTGTGGGGATAAGCTGAAGAGTCGATAAGCAGAATAAAAAAACGTTGCCGGGTCAAAGCTGTAGCCACAAGATGCTTGTTTTGCTATCCAGGGCTCAATTTTTTCTCTGGAGTTGGGTGGCTGTGTTTAAAGTTGAGAGTTCAAGCACCAAAACCTTGCTTGTGGACTAAAAATGAGTCCGGGCAAAAAAAGGTCGACAGCTTTGGGGACGGGGTGCAACCATAGTATTGCCCATAGATTTTCTGTTTTGGGGGCATGTATTCCCCCCAACCACCACTGGCCAACAGCACCTACTGCAAGTTGTAGAGCATTGCCACCAGCCGTTTCCCGACACTAGGAAATCAGTTCTGGCGTACACCTCTGGGCAGGTACCTACCCTCCAGAAGGATGTTTATATGTAGCAATGAACTTTTGTTCCATATTGAATATCGTGTATGTGTCTTAAAACTGTGTCTTTCTAGTCTAGGGATCAATAATAATGTTATAAAACGGTGTTTTGCCTGACCATACAAGGAATAACAACCACATATTCGGATCAGGGTTGTGTACCTTATAACACAATATGGTTCTATGTAAAATGAAGAACGTGAAGTACCTAATTGTAGTGGAAATAAGTCGGAATGCCATGTAAACAATAGATAAAAGATAGGTTTTACAAAACATAGCCAAAAAGAGAAGAAAATATAAGACACACTACGCTGTAGTCCCGCATTACGATGGAAATACCGAAATACTTCGTGTTCAAGCGTTGCAGTCTCCATAGGGAGCTATGAGTAAAACTTCAAGGGATTTGTGCTGGGGTCAAATATTAATTTAAATGCCTGATTTTTTGCACAATTTCGTTTCAGGTCACACTCAACGGGAAAAAGAAAGGTAAACACCAACTTTTAAAACTTTGTTAATTTTGGGACACCCTAATGACTCTAACACCAGGTCAGCGAGCTGTGTGGTCTTGTTCAGGAACACAGACATCTGTGCAGTCCTCCACTAGAGCAGATCATGCTGAGACGCTTTTCACATATTTCTTTCCTTTTGTCGTTGCTGACAAAGCGCTGCAGAGATTGAACGACACAATTGGTGACTGAATGTTCCTACGACATGTGACGTCGGAGGACCCACAGAGCAGCCTTGGCTACTTGGTCGCCCACACTCTTGTACCGGATGAGGTCTTGATAAAATGCACGTCGTTGCTGGGTGCATCAGCTGCAACTGGCGCACGAAGTCATACGCAGACATACAAGAGAAGACGAAACGGCGTCATCCGGTGGAGCTTCCTCACCATGGCTTCGTTGTGCGTGAGATGGTTTGCGAGCATAAACATATTCATAAAGTACCGCACCAGCAGCTTACGTGCTGGAACGCCCCGGAACATTGAAGGGGAAAGGTGTATTTTGAAATTGTGTATTTCTAATCAACCCCATAGAGCCAATGGTTAAGATTTTGAACATGGGGGCATGACCTCCTGCCCTCCCCCTGTTCCTACGCTTATGACCTGCTAGCAAACATTTAATTTTTTCGACTACTTTTAGCCACCCGTCATAGGTACTACTTGATGAAAAGCTACAGGATTCACGTATCTCATCCCACGAGGTGGCTCCACAGAGATAAGGTTCATGAAATCTGAACCTTTTTATCTGGCATAATGAGTGACCAAAGTTAGTGATAAATTTATGAACAAACTCTTTGTTACCTATAATTCCTTCGGATTTCAATGCTCTCTTCGACAGACAGACTAACAAAATTAGGTAGCAGATGGTATCAACTAGCATGCATTGTTCTACCAAGAAGTTGTGAGTCTGCAGGTGCTGCCCTTCGTGGATATTTCTATGTTCGCAAACCAGCCCACGCACGACGAAGCCATGGTGAGGAAGCTCCACCGGATGGTGCAGTTTCGTCTTCTCTTGTATGTCTGCGCATTACTTTTTGCACCAGCGGCAGCTGATACACCCAACATCGACATGCGCTTTTATCAAAACCTCATCCGGCACAAGGGTGTGGACGACCAAGTAGCCAAGGCTGCTCTGGTGGTTCTCCGATGTCACATGTCGTAGGAACATTCAACCACCAATTGTGTCGTTCAGTATCTGCAGCGACTTTGTCAGTAATGCAGGTTGAATAACTTCTGCGGGTGGAAAATCGCGGGAGTAAACTTCCCTAGTCTCCAAGGAAGTTTCAAAGCATGTCTATGGGAGAGTGCACTTCCCGAAGTAGCGACCACGTCATGCGCCCGCACTTCCTCACCACTAAGGCGCGTGACCTGCCGGGTGTTCATTCATGTGCACTTCCTGTGCACAGCTATGACACTACGACACTAAGACAGCTATGACACTACGATCATCATATGCAACCGCAATATAACGTCCTGCCCAGAACTGTTTTTTGACGCATTTAACCACCGAAAGCATTTCCAGCAGGGGGTTCAAGAATCCGCTGGTCGAGGCCTCATAAACGAGAATTACCCTTTATACCATAGCTTACATAGACCCAGTTCCTTTGGTTTACGACATTCTATGGCCTCCATCGTGACTGTAGGAGCATTTTGCTATGGCAGGCTTTAAAAAAAACATGTTTTGAATTTTCATGATCATTACAGCGCCAGCCGTATTTGTCCCCATTATAGCCATTTTTGACGAAAACTCGACATCTTCAGGTCCCATGAGGCAGACCTAAATCTTTTTCAATTTCGATAGAAATGGCACCGATCGACTCCACTTGGACCATAGAACGGGAAAAGTCACGAAACCTGACAAAAATAAACTTTTTTGAAAAATGAAATTGCCTAATGGGGGGATATTAGAGCTGCCCTCCCACTGCGTTAACTACAAAGGGAGATATTAGAAACGCCCCCCCCCCATTGTGCGTTCACACCAGTCTGCTCTTTAGTGAGGGTGGCAAAGAACAAGCTACGAGGCGTGCGCATTCGACTGCATCAGCCCCGTCGCCGCGTCGTTGGCTGTCCCTGCCACGGTAGACCGTCCCGCCGGCTCAACGGGTATTGCGGGTCAGCATACGATTTCAGTCGTCGCAGGCGTTGACGCCCACGGCGATTTGATGCGGGATACTCCAGCTACACAAATACCCGCCATATAACGTCGCCGAGGCTGATTTGCTTCCAGGTATTGCGTCTCAAGCGGCTTAAAAGTATGGGGACGGAGGTTGCGAGCGAAACTGTAATTTTTCGGTAGATAAAGTATCTCTCTAAAGCAAATACTTCTCGGTGATGGTCTCTCATTGTGAGGTCAAGTCCTACTTCCTATGAAAGCTGAAAGTTGTTTTCCAATGTGACTGAGCTCGGAACATTTTCGGGCGAGCAGCGGGAGATGCGTCCCTCGCCACGCTACCGACGCCTGTCGCGCGTGTCCCCTGGTAATTACTGTTATTACAAAATAGATAAGACCAGGGACTGGAGGAAGGGGTGGAGGTCAGTCAGGCCGCATTCGATCCCCAATTTTCAGTCTTTGGATTGCTTTGAATTGCAAACTCACTGTCGTTGCAGGGCAGTAATCTAAGAAACTCCACTACCTGACCTCCTCAGCATTCCGTGCCCAGAGCATTGGTCTCTGTGTCCCTGGTACCTCTTCCAACATAAGGCACACCAATTCATTAGCTAATTGCTTCAGCTTAAGTGTGTATATATACACATAAACTTGATGTTGTTCCTGTGAAACCGCGGCGGTGCCACAAAATGAGTGTGCTATGAAACATGAAATGTTCGCCGCTGCTCAGCTGTGCCCCAAACAAAATTGGGCAGTAAAGGACTGAGGCGGGAGGCTGAGTTAACACCCGCCCCGTTGGGCCTCCGAGCCACTTTTGCCATGGTGGGGGGTGTTTAAACACCACCCCCCCCGAGAATTCGTCTCCTATGCGGGATAGCGAAAAATCGCGAAAGCTGTTGGATGGATAATACAAATTCATGGATTCGTGGAGGAAACTACATGGATCACCTTTTGGCTCAGGTCAATATTGAGGTCATGACAGGTTAAAAAAGGTTGCATGTTAGGGAAGAGTTTCCGGGCTCAAGCGTCTGACAGAGTAGAGTTAGAACAGTTTAGGCACAATTTGCCTCCTCTCGTTACGACAAATCAAATGGTATATAATATTTCTATGCTAGGTCGAGACATAAAAATGACCTGACCTAAGGTCAGGTCAAGGTCACTATCCAACCTAGCATATTCAATAGGTATGCATATTAATCGAATCGCAATATCAGTCTAAACGTAATGGTATCAAAATAAAAGCTTTATCTTATTTTCTTGCAAGGTTATTGACCCAAGTCTAAACCTGCTGAAGTAGCTCCAGATGACCTCTCAAAGATCACATATAAAAATTGTAACATGAGCCTGGAAAAGGGCCTAGGATAATACGATTTGGACAATAAGAAGGTATTCGCAGCTGAGTCTACACAAATACAGCCCAATTCCTGTTTTCCCCATACATTTCCAATGGAGAAGTCATGATCGGTACGTGACCTTAGATTATTGATATAAGAATACCGGAATATACTTTTAAGAACTTAATTAGCCCATTCTGTGATTTGAGTTTCAATCAGATAGGTCCACCCTGCTCTGACTTATGCTATTTTGAACTTTTTTGGAGGTGAGGCCACTTGATCTACACTAGTGACATGACCTGAGATGACCAAACCTTAAATTGTTTGTGAAAGTTATAGAATTGATCAAGGATAAGGTGTGCCAAGTAAAGCGGTGCTTAGCGCTGCTGTTTTTTTCGTGCCGC
This sequence comes from Lepas anatifera, assembly GCA_034440635.1. NCBI lineage: Eukaryota > Metazoa > Arthropoda > Thecostraca > Lepadidae > Lepas > Lepas anatifera. Next base: position 238,836 of record JAOTON010000083.1, read on the forward strand.
CGGAAAAACCCGAGGGGGCGTTTAAACACCCCCTTCACCGGGGCGAGCATTAAGGAGCGAGCCCCTAACCTGAATTCAAAGAAAATAGTGTGTTGACTGGCAAATGGTGGGGTAAGCCCTTAGATGGTAAAACTGGTGAGCCAAATGAAAAATGTTTCCACCCCTCCAGACTGGGTGCGGAGTGTGTAAACGAATGGCAAGCGCGCCAATGGCATGCACGCTGCATATAATTACCGAGCTCCGATTGGTCCAGCCCCAACCCTGCATTTCAAAATCCGGCAGTGCTGTTCCACAAGTGAAACACCTCTATAGAACAGTTCGAAACCAATCTGTGCTCCTTACCTGTCGATGAAATCACCAATACAGTGCTGTAAAGGTTTTTTCCACTAATGACACCATAATCGGGCATGCTTTCCTACTTGATGCAGCCTAGGTCAAGCTCACTGGCTTACACCAAACATGGTCGTTATACATATCAATCAACTGGCTTAGAACACAGCGGCATCAGAATGTAATATATACCACCATTCCCTGTGAAGTTATTAACCCAAGTCTGGAAACCTGCCGAGGTATTCCAGATGATCTATAAGAGGCTGCAAGTCAAAACCTTCCACTTGGCTCTTGAGAGAGGTGTAAGATATCAGGAGTTGGAGAAAGCCATTTCAAGTCGTAATTAGAGATATAGAACAAATTTTAGATTATCTCTCCTTCTCCCCATACTTTTCCAATGGATACCAATAACTGAGCCTAGGTACCTAAAAAGACATGGTGCGGGGTTTGGATATTCGTATATGGTTCGTTCAGACTTACTTCACTAAGTGTTTTTGGGGCCAGAGCTTTCGGTAAATATTTACAGAGCTCCGTCAGCGCTTGAACCGGAACAATTGGACTGGTTTATCAAGTGGGCTGGTTGGTCAAGGTTCATGGTAAACCAAACCACTTGACTCAATTCGATCACCAACGAAGCTCTGTAAATACAGATCGAACGCTCCGCCCCCAGAAACACTTTGTGGAGTAAGTTCGAACAGGAGGCCCTGAAAATGGTAAGCAGACGGAAGGATGACGATGAACAGCATAAGAGGTCTCGAAGAGAGCAAGGACGCCCTGGCGACAGTTCCGGTGATGTTCGGGCCAGTGCAAAGGGCTATGGAGCTATTGCAGAAGGTCAAGGACGAAATAGACTTGGCACAACCGGCTCATCTTGGGAAAAGGTGGTGACCGGAATGGTCATGGAGGACCCTGTAATAGAGATTGAGTTACAAACTCCAGCCCTGGATCCGTCACTGACGGGAAACCCCTAACAAAAAAGGCTCATTCCCCGGCCCCAACCCACCAACTTGAAACCCGAGGCAAATGCCTTGAATACAGACTTTGGAGAGCAGCTGACAACCGGTCCCACATGCCATGGTCCTGCCAGTCTCGTGAGTATTATATCCATACATGTATTAATACACATACACACCACCACTCGCATTCCATGAGGGTCGGCGGAGCCGATCCACCAAGTGCCTCACCGCCGCCCCATCTTATGACTGCTCACCGCAGCGTTCACAAGTATCGACCTTGAATTATAATTCATGGTTCAATAATTACCGATTATGGCACCTGCTGAAATATGTGAATTATTCGTTTCGCAGCCAGGTACTTCACCTTTTTTAACACAATGCATTATAATTGCTGTCCAAAAAGCGCGCTGAAGTGACCATAGTTGTGCCGCACCGTAAAGCCCGCGTACAACCCCTATTTGAAGTGCAGCAGAAAAAGTCAGCAAGGGTGCTTGTGCTCTGCAGGAGATTGGCATCTCTAATGACCGTCCGACGCGGCACCGCGTCTGACGTAGTGGCGCCGTGTAATGGCTTTGTTTACGGCAGCTCTCATCTGGGAGGTCTCCCGGGAAAACAGCTCAGCGTGATGAGGCTGGACGAGGCGCGGGCCACACTGGAGCTCCTCTCTCCGCTGCGACCCACACTGCCGCCGGTAGCCGCGAGTGTAGCAGCGCCGGAGGCAGCAGGTGATACCGCTCCCTCAATGTGTTCCAGTCTAGTATGTGGCTCAAACTTGAAATGTTCAACGTTTTAGAAGATCATACCAGCGCGACTGTAAACGAATATCAATGGTTCTAGCCACAACATCTTTTTTCAGTAAGTGAGCCTCAGAGCATGCTCCCGTCCATTCCTCTCGGCATCCATTATATTAATCAGGCGTGCCCAGTGCCTGTCATATCTCATCCCTGTCATTCTCCAGCGCCACCGTACTTCTGCACAGGAGGAAAAGAGAAGGCGAAAACGGAAAACAACGCTATAACTCCTAGCATCCGCTTCCTGCCAGTGGTAATGGCGATAAAGCAGGATGAACATTCATAGTGTCTGCTTGCTATGGTTAACACTCGCTGAATTTATGGATTTCAAGAGAGAGAGAGAGAGAGAGAGAGAGAGAGAGAGAGAGAGAGAGAGAGAGAGAGAGAGAGAGAGAGCAGGGACAGGGAGGGAGAAAGATAGAGGATGGGAGAGTGAAGAGGTAAGCTTTATTAATATGATGCTTATAATTTGCATACTAAAATGGATATTCTTACATGCCTAAGATAAAAATATCCAAGTTACTGCAGGCTCGGCATCAGAATGCCTTGAACGAAATTGGGAAACTCTGACCCAACCATTTGAGACAGCAGTTACTGCAATCATAAATACATTTGAAAGCCAGCGTTTAACGTTCCACGAAGCACAGAGAGGGCCGACCTGCTCATGCCACCCTATCTCGAGCCAATTGGCAGCCGTCCTAGGTCGGGTAAACATTGAGCGCTGGAGCATCTTAGGGGAATCGATACCAAGCGTTCTCCCATTCACTGTCACGGCATGGTTTCTGAATAGCGAGCCGGAGCCCAACGCTCTGCCAACTGAGCTAACAGCCTGGCATTGACAACCGCAGTGTTGTCTGTGAACGAGCAGTAAGACATTCGAATAGCCACACGATTGAAGATATCAAGACTCAGGCAATGATATCACTTAAAATAACGAGGGTAAAAATACCAGTGATCCGGGCATCATCAATTTCACTTTCGCTAATATTTGTTACAAAGTCGTAATGTAATGTCTGTTGGCTATTGTGCCATCGTTATTGTTGCTCTAATTCCAGCAGCTTTGCCACAACGGCACGTGGAGGGAGCCTCGGCTGACGTCCTATGATACACCTCAACTAAAAGGGATATGTTTTTTTTTTTTTGAAAATTGAGCTCCAGTTCCCCTGACTGGAGGAAATGAATGTGTACAACCTTCACAGTAGCGACCCCATCAGGTAACCCGCATTTACTCTCAGTTAATAATCCTTGCCAAGCAAATGCAAGTGCAATAATGCACTCTACAACAAGTAGTATAGCAGCCATCGGGTGGGAAATAAAGGCTAGACGTTCATCAATGCCTCTGAACTTGAAATTTTGTCTTTTCTTTATACATTTAATCCGGTCATGCCCCGCTCCAAAAGCGGTTAGATTTTATCTAACTTAATCCGATTTTAGCTGATTTTCTTTAACCCGTGCCCCGGTGGGCCTCCGAGCCACCTTCGCCCTGGTGGGGGCGTGTTTGAACACCCCTCACACTCGGCCCCTATGCGGAATAGCGAAAAAGTGCAAACGCTGGTGGATAGCTCATACAAATTCATGAAGAAACTATATCTGACACTTTTTGGCTCAGGTCAATATTGAGGTCATGACAGGTTAACACGCGCATTGACGGGGGTCTGAGCCACCTTCGCATTGACGGGGGGCGGGTACCCGCCCCCCTAAGATCTCGAGAACCACGGTAGGTAGCGAAAAACGGTAAACGGTGTTGGGCTGCCCATCCACTTCTCCATCGAAAACATTTGGACCATTTTTTTGTCAGGTCACATTTAAGGTCACGAGAGGTCAAAACATGCCCGTCATAGGGATAACATGTAAATTCAGTTTTTCGGCGATTACATCTGAACAAGTAAAGATAGAGCAAAACGACTTGAACTATATGAATCCTCTTAGCAAGCCGAATCGAATGATATATAATTTGACCTCGCTAGGTCAAATCAAGGATTTGACTTGACCTGAGGTCAGGTCAGGGTCAAATTATATAAAATGCATATCATTAGAACTGCAAAGCCCAGGCGAGTCTAATGCAGCTAAAATAAATGCTTTATCACCATCCGTTACTGAGTTATTCCGTAAAAACCATTTTTCCCATGTATTTCCAATGGAGAGGTCATGCCTCGTACCTGACCTTAGGTCATCGATATCAAAAATACCGGAACATATTTTAGAGAACTCGGTGGGGCCATTATGTGATATGAGTTTCAATCGGATAAGTTCACCCTGCTCCGACTTATGCTATCTTAAACTTTTTTGAGGTCGGGTCACTTGACCTGTACTGGTGACCTGACCTGAGATGACCTAACCTTAAAATTTTCACAGAAGTTGTAAAAATGATGAGGGAAAAGGTATACCAAGTACGGCGGCGCTACGCGCCGCCGTTTTTCTGCTATTTCCGAAAAACCCGAGGGGGGCGGGTACCCGCCCCCCCCGTCAATGCGCGTGTTAAAGGGAGATACGCGAAAAAAAATTATTGGCTAGATCAAAAGGTCACAAAAAGTTGTTTCAGAAGTCCTATTCTCGTTTTAGCGAATTTAGCCTGCAAATGCCTTAACCCTTGCCCCGGTGGCGGGTACGAGCCACCTTCGCCCTGGTGGGGGGGGGGTTAAAAAAGACCCCCCACGATCTCAAAAACTAAGAGAGCTAGATAAAAAGCACAAAACGGCAATCGAAAGCTCTTCGAAAATGATATCGAAAATCCTTCGGTCATTTTTCTTGTCAGGTCAATATCAAGGTCACCAGAGGTCAAAATAAGTCAAAATCGCTAATATGAGGTGTACTAAGAAAACCTCATATATCTCAGAAACTATGATAGCTAGAAACATTTTTCTAACACCATTCGAAAGCTCTTGAGATGCGCTTTCATTACAGTGGCATTTATTTTCGTGTCAGGTCAAAGCCTAGGGAGCTACAGGTCACTAAATATTGGGCATATTCTTGGGAATGTCCATAGCCACCCATGCATAAGGGCGTTTACTTCTTCGCTAATAGCTTCCAAACCAAACAAGATACAGCCATAGTTTATGCACCATTGCAATCCTCTCGTCAATACGAATCGAATAATATATGATATTGCTATGCCAGGTCAAATTTAAGAATTTCACCTGACCCAGGTCAACGGTCTGACCCAACTTGACCTGGTATAGTCATGATGTATATCATTTGACTTTCAGTGACTATACAAACACTTTGGTGACAAAATAAAAGCTCTATCTTAGTTTATTCAAAATTTATAGAGAAAAACACCAAAAAATACTTATTTGACCTAAGGTGACCTTTTAAAGGTCACAAGTCAAAAATTTTGGTATCAGCTTCAGAAATGGGCTAAGAGCAAGTCGCAACCGATGTTTGAAGTTGATTCCATCCATACTTACTGAGAAAAGCTCATTTCGTGATTTTCCCCATGCATTGTCGATGGGGAGGTCATGCTCTCCACATGACCTTAGGTCACCAATATAAAAAATCCCGGAACAAATGTTGTAGCTCCTGGTGGGCCCAAGATGTGGTATGAGTTTCAACTTGATCGATTAACCCTTCTTTTAGTTATGCCGTCCTAAGTATTTTTTGAGGTGAGGTCACTTCACCTGACCTGGTGACCTGACCTGATATGACCTTGAGCCAAAATTTTCAGGAAAGATGTAAAAATGATGAAGAAACAGCTAGACCAAGTTTGGCGGCGCTGCGTGCCGCCGTTTTTTGGTCACTTCGGAAAAACCCGAGGGGGGTTTAAAAAGACCCCCCACCCGGGTGAAGGTTAAAATTGCTCTCAAAGTCAACACTTCTAGACGACTTTACCGGTACACCTCATATCGGTGTATATGACGTACGCACGGCTAAGCCTATCAATTTCGTTAAGAATTAGGTCACATCTATCCTAAACAGTGATGTAGAACTTTGGACTACTACAGAAAAAATTATTTTAGAAAAACAACATTCCAAAACTCTATTGAAACAGCAATATAGGGCTAAAAAAGAAATCACAATTAACACGCGCATTGACGGGGGTCTAAGCCACCTTCGCATTGACGGGGGGCGGGTACCCGCCCCCCCCTAAGATCTCGAGAACCACGGTAGGTAGCGAAAAACGGTAAACGGCGTTGGGCTGCCCATCCACTTCTCCATCGAAAACATTTGTACCATTTTTTTGTCAGGTCACATTTAAGGTCACAAGAGGTCAAAACATGCCCGTCATAGGGATAACATGTAAATTCAGTTTTTCGGCCATTAAATCTGAACAAGTTAAGATAGAGCAAAACGACTTGAACTATATGAATTCTCTTAGCAAGCCGAATCGAATGATATATAATTTGACCTTGCTAGGTCAAATCAAGGATTTGACCTGACCTGAGGTCAGGTCAGGGTCAAATTATATAAAATGCATATCATTAGAACCGCAAAGCCCAGGCGAGTCTAATGCAGCTAAAATAAATGCTCTATCACCATCCGTTACTGAGTTATTCCGTAAAAACCATTTTTCCCATGTATTTCCAATGGAGAGGTCATGCTTCGTACCTGACCTTAGGTCATCGATATCAAAAATACCGGAACATATTCTAGAGAACTCGGTGGGGCCATTATGTGATATGAGTTTCAATCGGATAAGTTCACCCTGCTCCGACTTATGCTATCTTAAACTTTTTTGAGGTCGGGTCACTTGACCTGTAATGGTGACCTGACCTGAGATGACCTAACCTTAAAATTTTCACAGAAGTTGTAAAAATGATGAGGGAAAAGGTATACCAAGTACGGCGGCGCTACGCGCCGCCGTTTTTCTGCTGTCTCCGAAAAACCCGAGGGGGCGGGTACCCGCCCCCCGTCAACTACGCGTGTTAACCGATCAGAAGCCTAGGAATTCTCAAACCGGGGTCACGTGACCTATCTGACGCAAAAGTTCTGTCATCCTAGGCCTGAAGCAGAAAATGACTCAAGACCCGAGGTACGAAACCGCTGAAGACATGAGTAGTTATGTTGTTTTCCGTTTCTAGGGCAAACTAATTCATTTTGTAGTTTTTAAAAGCATTTTAAAATTAATTCAAATACAAATACAGGATAACAGACATTTGTATAACAAAAAAACATTACTTTTCAGCTTTTAAATAGTTTTAGAAAAGTAAGTGATGGGTGAAGGTTTCAGCATTTTATCGGAACTGTTAACCTATTTCGATAATAAGTGAGTGGCCTCCCAAAATTTTGCCGAAGATACAAAAATAATTGATAGTTTCGTAATCAGGATTTTTCAAACAGCAAGAAACCTCAATAATAACTATTTCGTGTATCTCCCTTTAAAGCAAGTGACATTTTGAGTAGAGTTTTTGGGCTCCAGCGTCCGACAGAGATGAATTAGAATCATTTTTTAGGCACCATTCGCTTTATCTCGCAACGGAAAATCGAATGATGTGTAATATGACCATACTAGGTCAAAACACCAAAAAATGACCTGACCTCAGGTCAGGTCAAGGTTAAGTTTGACCTAGCATAGTCCATATACATATAAATCGACTCGCAGTAGCAATTCAAACGGAATGATATCAAACTAAAAGCTGTATCATAATTTCATGCAGTTATTGATCTAAGTCTGAAAACTGCTTAGTTAGCCCCACATGACCTCTCAGAGGTCACAGGTCAAAAATTGCAGCATGAACCTGGAAAGGAGACCAGGACACTACGAGTTGGAAAATATGAGGGTATTCTAAGCTGTATCTACACAAATACAGCCCAATTTCTGTTTCTTTCCCATGTATTTCCAATGGAGAAATCATGGTATGTACTTGACCTTAGGTCATCGATATGCAAAATCCCGGAATATATGTTGTAGCACCCCGTGGGGCCATTATGTGGCATACGTTCAAATCCGATACCTTCACCCATTTCTAACTTATGCCACTTCAAACATTCACTAGTGACCTGACCTGAGATGACCCAACCTTAAAATTTTGAGTAAAGTTGCGGAATTGATCAAGGATAAGGTATGCCAGGTGCGGTGGCGCTTCGCGCCACCGTTTTTCTTGGCGCCGAAAAATCCGAGGGGGTGTTCAAACACCACCATACCGGGGCGAGGGCTAAAAAACACTATGCCTTTCTCGAGTTTGCCCTGACTGCCTCCAAATCATTTTCCCTAGATTAACCACTGTTTTTGACCTCGGTATTCATCCAAAGATGATGTCTATTTCTAATTCTTTTGACAGGTCCTAAATGCTGTAGACCAAGGTTTACGCCTAATTGAACATTCTAAGATCCAGGATTTGTTTAGGCCTCCATCGAGGGTCGGCGTATTTGAGTCAAAGAGTGGTGTCATAGCTTAACCCTCGCCCCGATGGATTATTTTTGAACACCCCCTCTGGTTTTTCCGGCGGTACAAAAAACCCGGCGTAGCAAAGCGCCACCGTACATGGCTCACCTAATCCCTGATAAATTCCGCAACTTTTCACATCATTTTAAGCTTGGATCATCTCATGTTAGGTCACTGGTGTAGGTCAAGTGACCTTACCTCCAAAAATGTTGTAGGTGACCTAAGTAAAAATGGGCGAGTCTATCGAATCGAAACTTATATCACATAATGGGCCCACCGAGTTCTATGCAATTTGCTCCGGACTCTTTCTTATCGATGACCTAGGGCCAGGCCATGACCTCTCCATTGGAAATGCATGGGGAAAACAGATTGGGCTGTATTTGTGTAGATTAAGTTGCGAATACCTTCATCTTCTCCAAATCCTAGTATTCAGGGCCCCTTTCCAGATTCATGCTGCAATGTTTTACCCGTGACCTCTGAGAGGTCATCTGGGCTACTTAAGAAGGTTTTCAGACTTGGGTCAATAATTTTGCAGGAAATAATGATAAAACTTTTATTTTGATACCTGATGTTTATCTTCTATTATCTTTCTTATCTTATCTTATCTTATATATATCTTTGATTTAGAGTATCATGTTTATCTTCATAGATACTGTAGTTTCAGTTGATGCCATGGGCGCCGAAAGCGGGGGGGACGGGGGACACGTCCCCCTTTTGGCCAACCAGGGGGCGTCCCCCAAAAAAATCTGGTCCGGCGTCATAAATGCTATCAAATACCGAGTATGCTCAAAATTCGCCTCCTCCGGTCAGCACCAGCCCTGGTCCGTCCCCCTGTGAAAATTCCGTGGCGGTGCCCCTGGCCATTTGCCAATCTGATGAACTAAGTGGGTCCCATTGCCACCAAATTGTATTGCCCTTGGGTGCGAGACATACATTGCTGCTATTTTGCCCTTCACGCATAGGTGGTATCTTTTCTACTCTGAGAGAAGAAGCTAGCCACCACTATTTGCTGCTCTCCCCATGAATCTGCCCCTGCTATTCAATGATGGTTATTAGCTTATTCTAGACACCAGACAGCCGTGATTCGGTATTCTGCTTTGAGCTGCTCGTCATTGTCTATCGTCCGCTGTTCCGTTTGGGCATCAATGCAGGCCTATCGCTGCGCTTGCCGCATTGTTCTGGCCGGCGGGACACCTTATCGAGCCCGGGCGGAATTGCCGTGCTCCGCCCAGCGGTGGCATGCCCAACTACCAAGAAATGGCGCCCAACACGTCGGCCACAATCAGACCGTGGACGAGAACACCAGTGCCACCCGAGAACACCCACGGCTCATATCTGTTCCGTAAAGGGAATAACCGAAAAGCTAGTGACAATCAGAGGACATATAGCAGCGTCATAACTGCATACTTTATCAAGGCATTTCTTTTCGTGTTAGGACAGCGGTTTGTGAGCGTGTCATTTTGATTAACCTTCGCCAGGGTGGGGGGTCTTTTTAGACCCCCTCGGGTTTTTCCGAAGCGAACAAAAAACGGCGGCGTGCAGACCGCCAAACTTAGTCTAGCTGTTCCTGCATTATTTTTACATCTTTCCTGAAAATTTTAGCACAAGGTCATTTCAGGTCAGGTCACCAGGCCAGGTGAAGTCACCTCACCTCAAAAATACTTACAAAAATACTCACCTCAAACAATGCTTATTATTATTATTGGGGCTTATCGACGCACCAAATGCTAGGCCCATATGGCATCGTTAACTCTTTCCCTGTCGGAAGGGTTTCTCGAGAGCCAGCTTGCTCCTTGTTCAGGGAAGCCGCCGGGCCTTGAACCCGGGTCGGCTGCGTGGAAGCCAACTGCGCTGACCACTCCACTACCGCGCCCCCTTCAAACAGTGCTTAGGACTGCATAATTAAAAGGAGGGTAAATCGATCAAGTTGAAACTCATATCACATGTTGGGACCACCAGGAGCTACAACATTTGTTCCGGGATTTGTGATATTAGTGACCTAAGGTCATGTGCAGAGCATGACCTACCCATTGTAAATACATGGGGAAAATCACGAAGTGAGCTTTTCTCAGTGAGTATGGATGGAATCAACTTCAAACATCGGTTACGACTTGCTCTTAGTCCATTTCTGAAGTTGATGCCAAACAACTTTGACTTGTGACCTTTAAAAGGTCACCTTAGGTCAACTAAGCATTTTTTGGTGTTTTACTCTATAAATTTTGAATAAACTAAGATAGAACTTTTATTTTGCCACCAAAGAGTTTCTATAGTCCCTGCAAGTCAAATGATATACATCATGACTATACCAGGTCAAGTTGGGTCAGACCGTTGATCTGGGTCAGGTCAAATTCTTAAATTTGACCTGGCATAGCGATATTATATATCATTCGATTTTTATTGACGAGAGGATTGCAATGGTGCATCAACTATGGCTGTATCTTGTTTGGTTTGGAAGTTATTAGCGAAAAAGTAAACGCCCTTATGCATGGGTGGCTATGGACATTCCCAAAAATATTCCCAATATTCAGTGACCTGTAGCTCCCTAGGCTGTGACCTGACACGAACATAAATCGCACTGCAATGAAAGAGCAACTCAAGAGCTTTCGAATGGTATTAGAAACATGTTTCTAGCTATCATAGTTTTTGAGATATACGAAGTTTTCTTAGTACACCTCATATTAGCGACTTTGACCTATTTTGACCTCTATTGCCCTTGATATTGACCTGACGAGAAAAATGACTTAAGTATTTTCGATATAATTTTTGAAGAGCTTTCAATTGCCGTTTTGTGTTTTTTTTCTAGCTCTTTTAGTTTTTGAGATCGTGGGGGTCTTTTTTTAGCCCCCCACCAGGGCGACGGTGGCTCGTACCCGCCACCGGGCAAGGGTTAATGTATGTGGTGATTTCTGCTTTGATACATCCGCCATTCGTTCAGGACGGACATATTAGTTGAACCGCACCCTTAACACGCGCCCCGCTGGGGGGAGGTGAAAAGGGAAAAAGGCAGATGAAAAAGGGAAAAAGGAAAAGGCGAAATTCGCCCCCCCTCCTGGTTTTCCCCGAATAACGAAAAACGAAGAGATGCAAAACAACAAAACCTATAGGTAACTTATCCCTTAATCAATTCTACGTATCTCACCAAATTTTTTAGGTCAGGTCATGTCAGATCAAGGAGCTATCTAAGGTCAAGTGACCCGACCTCAATACCTAAAATTACGAGTTTGAAGCGGCGCTTAAGGAGCATCAGCAAACCGATCAATTTGAAACTTCTCACAATATGATTAGGCGATTAGGGTCTACAAATCTGCTATCTCGGAATTTTGATATTGTTGACCTAAGGTGGGGTCAATTTTTTGGTCACCCCATTATAGGTCCATGGAGAAGGATAGAAAGGGCTTGTTTTCGATAAATACGTGATAGATAAAGCTGAAAATGTTCAAACGGTGTACTCTTACCACGATCTTGACCATGGTTTTGAGTTTTTGACCATCTGACCTCTCAAAGGTCATATTAGGTCACAGGAGCATACAGTGATTGTTTTGCCAATAACTTCTCACTAAATTTAGATAAAGCTCCCATTTTGTTTGCATTGTGCTTGTATTGTCACGGGGAGTCGATTGATATGCAACATGACCATACCAGGTCACCCTGTGACCTTGACCTAGCTCGAGGTCAGATTATTTTCACAGTTTGACCTAGCAAGATGATATTATATATCATTCTATTTGCCACAATAAGAGAAATCTAATGCTGTATAAATATTTGCTCTAGCTCCGCTGAGGACAAATCTAGAGGGAGAAACGCACACTGCCCTCTTGTAAGCCTATGGGACATCATTTGACCTATGCTGACCTCAATATTGACCTGACATAAAATACTTCTTATAATTTCTCTTCATCTCGTCAAGAGCTTTCAAACGCCGTCCGTAATTTTGCTTTAGCTTTCCTGAGAAATGAGATACGGAGGGGGCGAAATTCGCCCCCCAGCGGGGCGCGTCATGCAAGGGACCCCAGCGGGGCGCGTGTTAACATGCTTTCTAAGAACTGCATGCATATTGAATGATGACTTGGCCGCTGCGGCAGAATTCTAAATCGTATCGTCGTATCGTGGCTTTTTCCAAGACTTCGAGTGATTCCAATCCGCTCCTAACAAGTTCAAAAAGTTGATACCGTGCCTGGCCAGGCACCGGCCTGAAACTTTCGTTTTCAATGGTACTGGTGCTCAAAACTGAGGCTGATGAGCTATGGAAGCCTGTTTTTATGTGCCTTGCCGGCTGCAAAAGTCAAAATTGAGAAGCTGTTAAATGGAATGAACAAATGTGTACGAACTCTCAAGGCTCTTGTCCACCACATAAAACAATGCTCAAGAGAAAACGTTGAATAATTGCGACCAAGACTTTGGTAAAAATGTATTCTTATTTTTATACAAATTTGCATTTGTTTTCAGAGTAGGGTAATGCAGTCCTCTCAATGTCAAAATTGGGGTTGTCATGTGTGGGAACCACTGTTCCAATGATAATGAGATGCCACAAGTGTCCGTGTATGCTGTAGGCCTCATACATATTTCAGTATCGTTTCCATGTGGAAATGATATTGGAACAGTAGACAAGAACAGCAATAGTTCTCATTACTTTTCTTTAAAATATTTTTTTTTCTGAATTACTCTCCTTCCTTCGAGTTATTTGCCACTATTCCTTTCATTGTATAGCCCTATTTCCGTCTTTTCTCCAACAAGATAGAAAAACAGGCTGATGCATGTGTTTTTGGGGGCTCGTTAGGCCACTTTGCTGCGTGGCCGCACAAACAACAGCGGGCGGACCAGGTTACCCACAGGGGAGCGCTTCATCCACAATGCAAGAAGCAACACCGCCGCTTTCCGCTGCGCCGCCGCCAATTCTGCTTCTTGCCGCTCCCGGCTCGCCTGCGGCCGCGATTTTTGCGGCGGCTCGGCGGCTTTTCTGCAGAACTGCGCTGACTAGAAGTTTCAATTAAAGGGACCCGAGGCGGCCAGAATGCGGGATCCGGGCCGAGCCGCCGTATTGGATCCATTTCCATCCGGGCAGAGTGGCGAAATAACTCGCCAACATGTGCGGCTGAGAGCGGGTGGCGCGGGGGCCGGTCACCTGCCAGTCTGGTGAGTCGGCCGTCGTGGGGTCGCTCAGTCGCATTTGTCGCCTTTATTGTTGGTGCTGCGGTGGCCCGCGGCGCCGATAGCCGGGTGGAGATCCGATTTCTAGCTGCCACCGGCAATGCCCAGACTGGCAGATGTTTGCCTCCGTGACTAAGTTACAATTTTTATCGGAGAGCCTTCAGCCCAGTGTGGGAAAACAGCCACAAACGTAACGGTAGCATGCTGACTGCAAATGATTTCACTTTGATGTTGCAGAAAACTGCAGCTGCAGTTAAACTTCGGCGCAGTGCGCTGTGCTTTTCGTTGGGTCACGTTGTTAAGACAAGCTACTGAACACAATTCAGGAAATTAGAAAACAGCGTGTGAGTTCACTTATTTGCTTTAGTCTGTTAATGACACTACTCTCCATGTTCGGAGGACAGTACATTCTGGAACTAAATTCATAATAGGTTACTGGTCGTATATCGTGGTTCCACTGTGAACACGCGCAGTGGAGGGTGGGGTCCTTAAGTGCCCCTCCCCACCTATTTCTCCAAGGTAGCCGGAAAATCGTTAGCAGCCGTAAAATGCTACTTGGTTAAAGCTGAGAAAATTCAAGAGCGTGTCGGTTTGTGTAAGAGTTTTGAAATTCAGTTATATTATTTTCAAATTTATAGGATTTTAAAGTCAGATCCATAGTTTGAGCCGTCACCTTCGCGCAGTGGCGCCAGGTCGCCTGCACCGTAGACCGAGTGGTGGCGTAATAACGTTATACAACTGGCAAGGTCAGTCCACATGAAGGTCAAGGTCAAGGTAAAAGGTCACAGGTCAAGGTCATGTAGCCCAGTATTTCTGTTAGATATCATTATTCAGTACGACGTATGTTATTCTGTGACATTATAGCTAAGGCTACTCAATCTCAAGGTCAAGGTCACTGGTCGAGGTCTAAGTTTTTTCAGGTGGAATCCTCATTTCCTGCACAAAGACTGTTACAGTGCCAGCTCTATTGTACAGTATTGGGAGTAAGCCATTTTGTTACGTCATAGTGACCTTGAATGACTTTGACTTCAAACTTTCAGAAAACATTGCAGGGGCCTTCCCTTGATGACCTTGGTCAGCTTTCAGTGTATTCTGAATGTTAAAGATTCCAGATGTACATACCTAGATAGAAAAGGCTGTGTTGTAGACCGCCGCACCCGCAAAAGCACCCCAAACAGGTCTTTTCTATAACCCGCTTAGTTTCTGAGATCTCAGAGGGCGTGACACTTTAGGAGCCCTGTCCTCTGCGCGTTGACGTCGGACTTGTCTCCACAGCGCGTGCCAACTTCAAAACAGCAGTAAGTGATATGGCGGTGTAACGCGACTCAGCATCGCAGCAGCTGATAAGGCCCAGCTGAAGTTTTCCCTGAGGGAGACGGTAGATAGCGTTGAAAGGAGTATTTTTCAAAAGTGTGTTTTTTAATTGTGCCAGCACTTACCAAAGGGCAACTTTTACGAGGGTGAACAGTCGGAACATATGCTTTTTTCAATCTCAAGTCTACAAAATCAAATAGCAAGCGAGGCAGTTAACCGCCCACCGACGCCGGCACTCCGGCGGCTGACCACTACTGGGATGGAAAGATTGAGTATCGTTCGAATGAATGGGCGGGATACGTCTGACTGACGCGAAGTCTGGACAGACTTCGTCTCTTTGACACTCATCGCTGCTCGACAACCAAGTGTCAGACTAAGTACTGCTCAGACTTGTTAGAGACTCAAAGCCACTCAAAACTGACTCGGTTAAAAAAACAAACTTGGGATCTCTGACTCAGTTGGGTGAGTTAGAAGTAGGCGATCCTGCTTTTTATCTCACGTTCTGTTCCCGCATAATCTAGCAGGCTTTTATTTACATGCTGTACATTATGCTGTAAAGTCATTATATTATGTTATAGTTGAGTCAGAAATGAGCCAGACTCGGTATCACCCCGACACACACTTTTTTAATTTAAATGACAATTTTCTGAGTTTGACTATGGGCACTGCGGGATTATGGAATCAAACAAGGCGAAATAAACAGAAAATTGAGTCACTTTCAGACTCAAATAGCTTCCAGTAACTGGGAGGTCTCACCTTAAAACGCCGAGGCCTGGTGTCTTTGTCATCACAGCTGCATCGACATTGCTAGCTATCTGGAGAATGTTTTTTTAGACAGTACAACAGTAGAGAACAACTTACCAAGCCCTGAAGGCACTTGACCCGTATCCGCCTGCCTAGCGACAAGAGCAGCCCGCTCATTGGGCAGCATACTTTGTCAAAAGCTGCCAAACTTGGGGTGGATTTTAGAGTGCATCACAGCGAAGATCTGTCTAGATCCAATCCGTCTGCTTGGATGATTCCCTGGCCAATCAGGACCAAACCGTTTGGTATGCATTGTTGTGGATTTGAATCCAGTCCATACCAAAAAATACGCCCACATCAACCGAAAAATATACAATACTTCAAAAGCGATTCTAGCTTCAAGCTGGAAAAGGAATCCACAAGGGAGGAAAAAGCCTCAAACCTGTCGCCATCCTAATGTCTAACACTGAAAGCTGCCGCTTTAAACTTTTCAAAAAAGGCAATTAATAAAGCACACATAATGCAACAAACAGTACTCACATTGACACGAAACAACCAGGCAACATTATTCCTGAACTTGCAATGAGGCTTACTGAGCATCACACACATGCGTAATCCTGCCACCTGTGTATAGGGCAGGATGCCACGATCACTGCAAAACGACGCTGACGCAAAACGGTAGGATGGTACTCCCGGCAATTGAACCCGCAATCTATTATAAACTGTTATATAACCTAGCCTGGAAAATAGGGTGCACACGCTGGGGCGCCATCTGGACCATGGGTATGCCTTTTTGGGCGGAAAACCCTATTGTGGGGGCGCCGGTATTTGCACCCTGAAGGGGAGGGGGTAGGATGCGGCATTTTGGGTGGCGCCATCTACCCTTCAGGGGGCCCGTGACCATTTCAGGGGAAGGCAAGGTTGATAGGGGTGGGGGGGGGGGTTCAAGTGCTCCGTTGCCTCCTGGATCCTCCTATGTATCGAGTATTTTAGCTGAGTAAAGGCCCGGCTGTCTAGAAGCTTTGTTCTTTCCTCCGTGGCTGCCGGAGTTCCGATTTCGTAGACGTTTTCTGTCGCACTGAATATTTTCAGTAGCCAAGGTCGGTCACAGTCCCGGGTCGGCGAGTTGGCGAGTTTTTCCACCCCTGAGAAGATGAAAGTATCGGGCAACATCCAGTTGGTATTTCGTCAGGATCCCTACCTTGACGACCATTCGAAGATCATTGGCCAGCAGACTGGCAGTGGAATGATAAATTTTAAACACGGCTGTGCCCTTATTGGCAGGGCGTTAGCTCTAGAGAGCTGGGTCGGATGACACTTCCCTGGAGGCAGTGGCACCTTTCTCCCATTTTCCACTGTTCAGTACACATCGAAAAACGATAATTGGCTCCAAAGGAGGAAACATGTCTAATTCAATGAGAAATAAGCCTTTTCGCA
Source organism: Lepas anatifera (assembly GCA_034440635.1). Classification (NCBI taxonomy): domain Eukaryota; kingdom Metazoa; phylum Arthropoda; class Thecostraca; family Lepadidae; genus Lepas; species Lepas anatifera. The sequence continues at coordinate 255,878 of JAOTON010000083.1, forward strand.
TTCTTAACACGCGCATTGACGGGGGTCTGAACCACCTTCGCTTTGACGAGGGGGCGGGTACCCGCCCCCCTAAGATCTCGAGAACCACGGTAGGTAGCGAAAAACGGTAAACGGCGTTGGGTAGCCCATCCACTTCTCCATCGAAAAAATTTGAAACATTTTTTGTCAGGTCACATTTAAGGTCACGAGAGGTCAAAATATTCCGTAATAGGGATAACATTTAAATTAAGTTTTTCGGCTATTTCATCTGAACAAGTAAATATAGAGAAAAACTACTCCAACTGTATGAATCCTCGCAGCAAGCCGAATTGAATGATATATAATTTGACCTTGCTAAGTCAAATCAAGAATTTGACCTGACCTGAGGTCAGGTCAGGGTCAAATTATATAAAATGCATGTCATTAGAACCGCAAAGCCAAGGCGAGTCTAATGAAGCTAAAATAAACGCTCTATCACTATCTGTTACTGAGTTATACAGTAAAAACAGTTTTCCCCATGTATTTCCAATGTAGAGGTCATGCCTCGTACCTGACCTTAGGTCATCGACATAAAAATACCGGAGCATATTTTAGAGAACTCGGTAAGCCCATTATATGATATGAGTTTCAATCGGATAAGTTCACCCTGCTCTGACTTATGCTATCTTAAACTTTTTTGAGGTCAGTCCAGTCTTGACCTGCACTGGTGACCTGACCTGAGATGAACTAACCCTAAAATTTTTACAGAAGTTGTAAAAATGATGAGGGAAAAGGCATACCAAGTACGGCGGCGCTACGCGCCGCCGCTTTACTGCTATCTCCGAAAAACCTGAGGGGGCGGGTACCCACCCCCCGTCAATGCGCGTGTTAAGTGACTGCAGCTCTGCTTAGTGCTCACAATTTTTGCACTGACTTTTCTGACCATGTATGTATGTATGTACGTACGCGCCTGTGGCAAACGCAAAGGCCACAGGCACCTCTTGCCGTCTCTTCTCCGTACGGTCTCCATTGCACCTGTTGCCAGCGCAGGGAGCCTCCCTGGACAGTTGTTGCTTCCTGATGTTGCTCACCCTGTGATTGATTGTGGGCTGTTCCTCTTATGCTCACCGTGTTAGTAGCTGCATTACTGTAGCAGAAGTAGGGACAGGAAGCGGGTGGCTCCGAGGTTTTGGGTACCTCGCATGCAGAGGCAAGTAAATTTATTTACGCTGGATTCGGGCCATTGGCTTGGGTCATGCCACGTTGAGCTCAAACTCATCATCTCTTCCCGTTAATTTTTATTTCCGTTCACAGTGTAATGGTCATAGAAAAGAACAGGACAGATCCCAGACATAGCAGACACATGCAGCTTGTTTTGAACTGCTCAAAATTAGGCATCTGGCGACCGCTCTCCGCCGACTGGAACGAAAGTCTGAAAACCGGGTCGATCGAGTCGCGTTGGAATAAATTTCGAATCCTTACCGCGACTTGGCTTGGGCCTGGGGTACCTGGGATCAAAACTGAAGACAACATACAGACCTATGTTTAGGGGGGATACAAAAAAGCCGAAAAGGGCACTGCAGTTGGAGAATATCACCTAAGGCATAGTCAGCAAGAGCTGCAACATGCTGAGGTGGAAACGCTTTGCCATCCCATCTGTGTTATATGGTACAAAAATAACGTGCCTTACTAAACAAAAAGCAGAGAAATTACAAGCCATAAAAATAGAGTCTGCCTACAGATCTTAGCAGCGCCAAACTACGCTCCAAACTGCTATTTTTTAGGAGAAGGCGGTGCCTCGTCGAAAAGAGTCAGAAGAGCTGAATGAGGTCTCCAATATGCCACTGCGATGGAATCACAACTTCTGCGTAGAAGTGCCCCTCTCTCAATCAAACCTCTGCGCGACATGGTCACAGCGCCCCCTGAAAGGTCAATGCAATCCACTGAAATATTGGTTCCCGTACCAACTCCCCCTCTCCCCAGAATGCGAGTGTCGGCATCATTAACGCCCCGCGATAGAATTTAACAATCTGTTTTTCTGCCCAAGAGTGGCTTCCTGGTTCGGATGGTGCCCCACGACCAGGTACACTCCATCCCCCGATCGGCAATCCTGGATCTGTCTATGATGAGAACACAAAATAGAATAACAGGGGTTATTGGGAAGAATGAGCCAAAAATACCTCACTGAAACCTTGACTTAATCTTCAACGCTGGAGACAAGAAAGACAGGAGACCTGAAACAGGGACTCAGAGATTGGAGCGACCGGAAATTGGAGGAAGAAGCCGATAGTAAATGTAGCATATATCTTTAGCTAGAGAAAAAGACGAGAATAAAAGATGATCCAAGCTACGAAAACACAATCCTTGATTCAGTTATCTAGTGCCAATTCCGAACCAACTATCACTTTAATATCAAAAAGAAGAAAAGAAAACGGAGCTGCTGAAGCAAGGAAGTGCCATCATTTATACATTTTGTCCAAGTTGTTCCCACGTCGGTTTTTGTAGTCGGAGTCTCACTAAAGTCATCAAGGGACTTATCACGGAGACCCCACCCGACCCCGACCCGACCCGAACGAGCAACTCCCACAATGAAGGATTGATTTTTAGAAGTCAAAGTCAACGTTCTACGAAGCACAGAGACAGCCGCCCTGCTCAGGTCACCCTCTCACCAATCAGTTGCCAACCGACGTTCGTCGGGTAAATATTGAGTGCTGGGCATCTGAGGGAAATCGATCCCAAGCCTACACACGCACTGCCTCTGCATGCTCCTAAGTAGCGGGCCAGAGTCCAACGCTCCACTACAGCTGAGCTACCGGGGCAGTGATGTATTTATTCTGTGTTAGAAACAGGATGGATAAATCACTCACTTCTTGCTACGCTATGAAAAGCTAAAGCAGATCCGAGGAATGCTATGCTGGCTCCAAAGACCCTACCCGAGAAAGGAAGACTCCCTGCTCAATGGATTTCTGTTTAAGCCAGTCCCACTGATCATCAGGAGCGTAGCCAAGGGGGGGGTGGCAGGGACATCCACCCTCCCCCTGAGGCCCCGAAGGGCCCTCCTGAGGACATGATTATGTAACAAGCAGTGCGCTTTTTACCTATCAGGGCCCTTTTGACGCTGTCGCAGGGGCCTGTTCCGGGCGCCCCCCCCTGAGCGAAATCCTGGCTACGCCCCTGCTGATCATGGAGTCAAATAGACAGGCCTGCGCATAATCTGGAAATAAATAAAAACAACTGAAGAAAGTAGCCAGGAGCAAGTGGTCAACATACAGACTGGTGAATAAGCACCAGGACTAAGAGTCTGTCTTTCGCTTTGATCCACGCGAGCTGGATGTAGGACGCGAGCGCATGCGCTATCGGCAGTCATCTCCAAGATGTCTGACATCGGTAGCGAGGAAACAGATATGAAAACAGGACGACCAAGAGCCGTTGAAAAGGCAAATCTTCTGCTTCTCTATGAGCGCGATAACGCCCAAGCCACGTAACTGGCGTGACATTACAATGAAATTGTGTGGGATTGCACTCTTATGCCCGTGTAACGGGCCCACCCACCTGTTACGTAAACGGAGTAGCTAAAACAGTGGTCTGCCTCTCATTTCTTGGTATTCATGCAATTTATGTTAAAAAGTGTCGAGTAGACCTATATTGCATGCCATTATAACAGCATACGTCCATTTAGCAGCTTGTTCGTAACTAGTCCTGAAATATCTCCGGCTCATATGCTGCCCGCCTTACTATTTTCCGAGCGTGCAGAATATTACACATCTCTCTGGGCGTCGTCTAAACATGACGCCCACCAACGGTTACGCTCGACGTCGTTCGTCGGCTGTCAGGCTCATGACCTTTGCCGCTGGCAAAATGTCACGCGTCAGGCGCGTGACCTTTTACACCGTGTTTCACGATGAAGCATGGCGGCCAACCGCTGGGCAATGAGCAGCATGAGGGGCCTCCAGGGTGTCGTTCTTGGCTGTTCTCACCCATCATGCATGCGTCCACTTCCTCAAAAAGATGGATGGGGAGTCGCTTCACTCCTGGGTTACGATACTCATGATAGAAGAGATTTCCCAGCGGTCATCGAAAGAATCACCAGTTGTCTAAGTGGTGAAATAGTCTGACGCCTGAACTGAAAAACGGCAACAGATGGGCTCCCGGTAGCACATATAAAACAGCCATGCCTGTAAAAGAAGCTGAGAAGCGACAGAGCTGGTTTTGAAAGTCGCAGCAGTGGCGGTGCTTGAACATTATGACACCCTAGGCACGATTGGCTTGGAGATAAGGACGTCGCTCAGGCTTTTTACCTGATATTAGACAGGGGCGATTCCAGCAGGCCGGCTGGAGAAGGGGCAAGCTCAAGTCGCTGAGCAAAAATGCTATTAATGTTTAAATGTTTAGTATCATACAAATTGAAAAACAATATAAAAACAGATGTCAGTGGATTGTCGAAACGGTTATGCGGCAGTATATGAAGATACAAGGCAAAATTCAAGAAGGATAGGTAGGTAGGTAAGTGAGCCGGGAAGGACAACGTAGGTATTCAAGAGAGCTTCCCCTTTCATGGACAGCTTCGGCACTTCATTGTTTATGACGTCCAATTTCTCGCTGCACGACCAATTTGTGAACGGATTTTTAAAATTTCATCCGCCAGATTTTGTGCCATGACTCACCTTCTTCATAAAGGTTTCACAAATTAAATATATCGCCAATAATTTCCAAACTGTCCAGCACTTGAGAAGGCTAAACATCCACGAATACAAGAATGTCAATAAGCGAATCCACTGTAATGAAGGTCCTAAGACCTGGTATCGCATGTGCTAGCTCCTAAGGCAAGCCTGGGTTGTAGATTTATCCCGCGCCCCACCGGGGGTCCAGCGCCACCTTCGCCCCACCGGGGGCCATCGATGGCCCTCCTCTAACTCCGACAATATGGGCGTTAGCGCAAATCTGCCAAGTGCAATAGAAAGCTCGCGTGAATTCAGTAAGAAATTACTTCACATGTTTTAGTGCTCAGGTCAATGGTTTGACCTCCAGAGGTCAAATTACGTCAAGATCGGCTATTTTCACTCAAATATGCAATGCTTAAGCAAACTGGGCATAACTCTTATGCCATTAGAGCTATTGAGGTCTGGTAAAGTACATTTGATAGGAAATTGTCAGTACTTTTTCCGCTATGTGGAACGTAAAGACCTCCCGCCAGTGGTTTGACCTCTAGAGGTCACCTCGTGACCTAAGATGACCTGAGGTCACGAAAGGTCAGAAAGTGACTTTGCTGTATATCAAATGAAAGCCAATGACGAGACAAACACGATGGTGTTTGTTTCAGCACTGTAGCTTATACAGGTCAAGAGTTATTGTCAAAATAATGTTTTTGACCCTTGGTGACCTTGTATGACCTTGGAGAGGTCAAAGGGCAAATATAGCCCCTGGAATCCGTGAAAGGGTGTCCAAGAATGCTTTTCTGATCAAGCTGACCATTTTCAATCGCTTTTGTGACTTTTAGATCATAAGACAGCTTTTCCCCATGCTTTTGCAATGGGAGAGGTCACCTCGTGACCTGACCTCAGGGCACGAAATCGAAAAATGCCGGATATACACCTTGTAGACCCTGGAGGGGCCATAAGGTGTAGGAAGTTTCAAATCGATCGACTTCGAATCGTAGCTCTTACAGAGCTCTAAATTTGAAGTGAGGTGACCTTGGTTGACCTCGTCTGGTGACCTGACCTTGGGTGACTCGGGGTAAAAAATTTCAGGGATGGTGGCAAAATGATGCAGTGAGAGGTAGCGCTCTCCACCGCGGTGCTGCGCCTCTTCGTTTTTTTTTTGCTATCCCGAAAAAACCTTAGGGGGCATCGATTACCCCCCGGTGGGGCGAGGGTTAACAAGCCAGTACTCGCGTCCGAATGAATGAGGCATTAGAGATGTCAATCAAAAAGCACACGTTAGGTTTGCCACGGTGTTAGGCAGATTCAACGAAATTGCAAAGTGCCTAATATCACATTTGTTCACGGTAAGAGCTGCAAACGTGGATTATCAGAGCTGCAAATTATCGGCTCTTTGACCCAGCGATCCGAAAAAGGAATATTCTCTGTAACTTAAAGATCGAGTCAAATTATATTTATTCCACATAAAATACATACCTACTCCGACATTTAAAAGTGGCTAGGCAGTGCCTAATGTGCCTCTAAGGCAGCGCACAGTGTTATAAGGGGCCGCGAAAACGGACATAATTGAATATCTCCGGAACTAAGTGACGGAGCCTCATGAAACAAAAACTGATGTGTACTTTAACACTCACCACACCTTTTGACACCAAATTTGACACTTACCCCGCGCCCCGGTGGGCCTCCAACCCAACTTCGCCCTGGTGGGGGTGTTTGAAAATCCCCCTTCGAACTCGGCTCCTATGCGAGATAGCGAAAAACGCGAAGGCTGGTGGAGAGCTCATACAAATTCATGACGAAACTATATCGGTCACTTTTTGGTTCAGGTCGATATTGAGGTCATGATAGGTCAAAGAAGGTGGCATGCTAGGTAGTGTTTTTGGGCTCTAGCGTCTGACAGAGTTGAGCTAGAATAATTTTTTAGACACTATGCCCTTCCCCTCGTCACGGCGAATCGAATGATGTATAATATTACTATGCTAGGTCATAACACAAAAATGACCTGACCTGAGGTCAGGTCAAGGTCACCTTCCAAATTAACATAATCAATATGCATATCGATCGACTCGCAAAAGTAATCCAAACTTAATGGCCGATGATGGCTGATTTTTCGTTTGCCTTCACGGATAAGCTAAGACGATAGCCAATGTGAGCTCAAAAAGTACAATCCACGCATGGAGTGTTGAGAGGCCAAACTGATAAGCCACTTTGTTTGCCACCTTCTGACAAACTTGTTCTAAGTCATTCATCTCAGTCGGCTTAGCCCCACAGGTGTGACATCTTTGAGATGACGCTGTCCCAGTCAGTGCATTCGCAACTTTCCCATCTACCATTGTCAACTGCATACTGTAGGATACCAGAACAGTGGTCCCAGCGAGGTCGACTGCACAGGGCTGGAGCTCCTCTATCTGGGTAGAAAAGTTGTTCATTTCTTTGTCGGGAGACTGCGGGGGTTTCCTTGACATATTGAACGTGCATTGGACGGCAATACCGAGTTGACGACGGCTTTTCGTTGATCCACACGCATTTGTCGTTAATCTCCAACAATAGAGGGACTAACGATGATAAAAATATGCTCCTGTATCTATAGCAGCACCATCCTGCGCCGCTTGCTCATATATACTTTGTCCAGTGGCGCCATCAAATCCCCATTTACAGTACAGTTTTCAGATACAGCCTCACTGCGGATCGGCTGTTGTTCTGATGTATGTACCTGGCTGAGGCTGGCTGACGTCAGCTCCGACCTTTGTGGGGTCAACCTCAGCCTCTATCAGTCTCTTTGTCGTATTGTCTAATATGACTTCCAGTGGCACATCGGCAGAGCTGTCGGTTACACTGATGTGTTCGCCAGGAAAACATCTCTGCCGGGCGTTCACAACTTTATAATGGGGTGGGTACACTTCTTTCGCACTTACTTTATTTGTCATATTCCTCACGATGTTATAACTTTTGTTGACATGCCTGCCGATACGGTAACAGCCAGGGCTTCATCTGGAGTTAGAGCACAAACCTTCTGTACCCTGGCACTATCACGCATTCCACGGCGAAGCTTGGAGGGCCGAATTGGAGTAGCGACGCTTTCCTTAAGCACAGCTGATAACTCTGAATCCTCGTCTGTTTTGGCACTTCGGGCGGCAGCCATGACGAGCTCGTGGGTGCCATGCTGTTCAGCAGTACTGGCGACGCGACATCTCTTGCTCCGCTCTCCGACTGCGTCGTACGGAGAAGGAGGCCGGCCTGGGTGGCGTTTTCCGGTAGAAACTGTAGCCTATTTATCCACAAGTGTGATGGGCTCACATATGTCCTCCGCTAACCAGTCGGTTTCTTTGCTTTCGCACGCCACGATTGATCTGGAACACTGTTCCACTTTGCTCTTGAAAATGACATGTAAGGACACCAGCTTCTTCCGGATTTCATCCTCTGAATTGCGTGAAATGCTCGCTCTTTGAACACCTAAGAAATAAACAGTATCATTAAAAGCAGCTTCGACAAAATCTCTTCTGTTCTTCCGAAAAAGAGCGTTTTCCTTCAGCCGTTTGAACAGCTCTGCGCTGCTCACCGGGAACTCCATTATCCCCGCACGTAACCACGACACTGTTCTTCGCACGACTGAGGCTAAACCTGAAGTATTGCTCTGCACCAGGGAAGTATTCACAGAGCAGAGTTGTCGCAATATTCTTTGACCTGTTACAGGACTTGCCGTACACACGGATCGAAGTATATCTCTGACCAGCACTTACCCTAACTAAGCCAAGCAATGGATACCAATTTCCGGGGCAGTAACTTTTTGAACTGTTGTGGAAATCAATGAAACTTTCCCTCTTTCGGTGAAATACCACCAGTGCCAGATACAACCCCAGCCCTAAGGCATCAAATTCACCCGTCGAAGGGCACGAGCGCCGGTGTAAGCTGAGTCGGCGCGCGACGCGTTCGTGCCTTAACTGCCGCCGAGATCGGAGCACCACTGTCTCCAATGCCGTTTCAGCCGTATATATGCAAAACTATGCAAACAAGTCATGATGGCTCCTGTCCAGAATTTATTGGGCTTTCTTCTGATACGTAAATTGAATTGTTCACTTTTGTTCACAAAAGTGTGAGACTAGTTGAACAAAATACTCCGAGTTGAAAACGGAAAAATACATAGCGTTATTTTGGGGTCAATGATTCTTCGGCAAATGGTGCATGGCTTAATAATATAGCTTATCCTACAAAACAGACATCAAACTATCATTTGATACCACACAATAAAAAATCCGCCGATAAGCCTACGCGCAGCAGGATTAAGAAAAAGACAGTATGAAAACAACGTCATTCATCCGCGGGACGACCATGAAGAAGTGGCAACTTTGAAGCAATATAGCGGCAGAATAAGATATGCCACAAACAAATGAATATCGAAAACGCATGCACCAGACAATTCTGTACGGGCCAGTTGAGGTTATTTACTGAAATACGGAAGTCGGTTTCGGGGTATTCTGTCCGTTTTCGCGGCCGCTTATAACACTGTGCAGCGCCGCCACTGAGACACAGATCTACTCAAGATTAACGAAAACTGGAAAATGTATGCAATTAGACAACGTTGAACAAAAACAAAAAGAGCACACCAAGTAAATGCAATGGCGATATCTCCATGCCGTACAACCTTGCTCTTCGGGGTACTGGCTACCAAGTGGAAAACACTTCTCCCCCTTTAGCTTAAAAGAGCCAACAAATAGTAAATGTAGACTAAACAAATTCACAAGTTAACAACTTGGCTCTAAGATTTACTTATGAGTATTATCCCCACGACTCCTGTTTGATGTATATCACATCTAAGGTGTCACGGTAAGGTGTCGGGCGGGGCCGCGAGTTCAATGAACCTGGGCCTAAGCTCACTCAGAAACATTATTCAACTGCGGCCTGCGCCTACCTGGCACTAACGGGCACTTGTCACATCCATTACCTATGCGGGTGCGTCATGAAGTTCGGATAAACAGAAAGTACAGCATGGTTAGGCCACAAAGATCCAAACAGAATGTGAAATTGATTTTTTTCAAATATCTATTATGGATAAAATTGTCTTTTCACCAATGATGAGATGGTATTTTTCACCAGATAGACTTGCACCCTCACAAGCACACGCACCTACGCACGCACGCACACACTCACAGCAAAAGGTACAAATTATCTGCTGACTTATAACCAGGAAATATTTCAGAGGGCTCAAGAGCTGGGCAGCCTCCAGTGGCTCCGGCTACACAGCATGTCAGTTTGTGTTTTTTACCTTTGGTGGTTCTGGCTCTGCAGAAGGTCAGCCCGGGTGGCTCCGGCTCCCCAGCAGGTCACCTTTGGTGGTTCTGGCTCTGCAGAAGGTCAGCTCGGGTGGCTCCGGCTGCCGACCAAAGGTGTGGTGACTAAGGGAGTGGCTGTCTAGGACAAAGGCAGTGACTAAAAGAGTGACTGTTTCTGTGAAAATGGTCATTCCAAGTCATTGGCCTATGAGGTCACAATATGGTATACTACCTATAATTTATACTATAACTAGCAATATAGCAACTGTGTGGCAGAAAATGAAGATTGACCTTTGCCCATGACCTTTGACCTTGAAATTTACATTGAGTTACCTTAACTATGACGTCATGGCAAAATATATGTCAAATCGGGCAACACCACTTTTTATAAATTTTTTTCAAGTTGTTCCTAGTACGGCTGCTGGAGTCGGAGTCTCACTAAAGTCATCAAGGGACTTGTCACGGAGACCCCGACCCCACCACCCGAACGAGCAACTCCCTCAATGGAGGGTAAATTTAGAAGCCAAAGTTTAACGTCCCACAAAGCACGGGACGGCCGCCCCGCTCAGGTCACCCTCTCACCAGTAGTTGCCAGCCGACCTGTACGTCGGTACACTATTGAGCGCCGGAGCGTCTCAGGGGAACCGATCTCAGCCTGGACATGCACTGCCACTGCATGCTTCTGAGCAGCGGGCCGAGCCCAACGCTCACCAACTGAGCGGCTTGACTGGAAGCACCGAGGTCAATGACCATGAAAGGCCTAATATGACCTTGACCTGTGACTTTTGACCTTGACCTTTATTCAATGTGCCCTTGACATATAATCCCGTTTATATGGCGTTATGACGTCACCACTCGGTTTCAATAGCAGCGAACTGGTCCGACCCCGCGATTGTGGCGATCTCAAAATGCAGGTCTGACTTAGAAAGCCTATAAGTTAAAAAATATTCGACCGATTTTCAAAATTCTTGCGCCAATCGACGTGCCATTGAACCTTGTTACCTTTTGCCAAGCATCGTTTTCCGGCGACGAGCAGTTCTCCGACCACTTTGGACAAATAAGTGGGGGCCTGCGAGCCCCCCAGTAGTGAGCGTGTTAAACCAGTTGATGGTGAGGTGCATAGGGGACACTATGCATGTAATAAAACACGATTAAACAATTTCTATAGGAATATACTTTCAGTCGATTTAAAGGGATATTTTGTTGCTGCCAGTATAACTACACTTGTCTCCTGGATATGACATAATCTTGATAAATCAGTAGGGAAGTTCTGAGTGAGATGCAGCTGTGACAGGGTCTCCAGTGCTCTCTCAGCTCTCGCACCCCCATCAGACATTGGCCGGTGTCGACAGCATCGAGGTGGTGGTGGCGCTATCGCTTTCCGCTCCACTACTCCAGTTCGAATCTCCGGCAAGGCCTTCCCCATCTCCAGTGTCCTCGCCAGGGCGGCGGGACCCGGCGCTGTGCTGCCGTCGGTGTTTCGAGAAGCCCCAGCCTCACGCGCGCTGCATTGGCTGTTGGCAGCAGAAAGTGCAACAGGAGAGAAATCATCGGAGTCTCTCACTTGATATAAAAAGCCCACACACGCAGAAAGTGCGCCTACTGATGCTTCTCGCCACTCTGGAGTGTCGTTTCGGTGCTGTGTTATTTCTCTCTTTTAAACAGCTCCCCACGGGCAGGCGAATCCTGCGTTATTACCAGACCCTTGAGTCCTCTCGCTCCGCCGGCCACTGCGTGGATGCATAGGCGGATCCAGGATTGCCGATCTGGGGGGGCACCTTCCGGGGGGGTGCCATCCGGACCAGGGGGCGCCACTTATGACCGGCAAAACCTATCAGGTGGGCGCCAAATCCTGTCGGTGGGCGCCGAATCCTGTCGGTGGGCGCCGACTTTCGTATCCTGGGAAGGGGGGGTGGGAAGCGACATTTCAGGGGGCTCCATCAAACTTGCAAGGGGGCGCCGAGGGTCGATCGGGGGGGCACGTGCCCCCTTGCCCCCTGGATCCGCCTATGCGTGGATGTTTGTATGGGAAGAACAACGCCAGAGGAAACTTCGGGCTTTGCTACCGAGTTATAGCGAGGGAGAGTTTGCATGGTTTTCTGCTTCCAAACTTGGTCGTAAATCATTGTAGTTTGTAGTTTTTTATACAAATTGTTATATTCTTATGTTTTATTGGACTTCTATCATCTATAATTTTGTTTCAATAACTTGACGTGGTCAGCAGGGCCCGAAAGAACCAGGTGAAATAATAGTCAGAGGCAGAAAGAGATGATAAGCATACGTTCTATCGATAAACCGGTTTTGAGGACACATCAACTGCTGATGGATTTATCTCCGGTAATCCAAAACGACTACAGCTTATGTAGCATTAACCAGAGGCGGATCCCGGATTGCCGATCTGGGGAGGCACCTTCGGGGGGGCGTCATCCAGACCAGGGGACGCCATTCGGACCAGGGGTGGTGCCACTTTTTACCGGCAAAACCCATCAGGTGATTGCAAAATTCTATCAGTGGGTGCCGATTTTCGCATGGGGTGGGGGTGGCAAGCGACATTTCAGGGAGTTCCATCGATCTTTCAGGGGGCGCCGTGACCATTTAGGGGCGAAGGGTCGATCGGGGGGGGGGGACACGTTCCCCCTTTGCCCCCCGCCCTGGATCCGCCTTTGGCATTAACAACTATGTTTTCTAGCCCATAAAATGCTAACTACAGTCCTGTAGTTTCTATTCGGAATCAGGATCATCAGGATACTTTTTGCGGTTTCGAATTGTTATGCTGATCGTTAGAACATGTGTTTTGAAAAGCTTTGTTTTGATTTATTCAAACCTTCCTTGTTATGCAAGTTGTCCAAGAAGGAGGCCGTGCCAGAACGCAGAGTCAGAAACGAAGTGTAGCTACGGTAAAAGTTAGCGGTCTGAGCCTCGTGTCCTGAACTTCTGCTCTGAAGAGCCACAGTGCCAGAGGAAAGTTACAAACTCCAACAAGAGATGTGTTTGTTTGAAATGAACCGCGCGTAAGCAATCATCTGCGTTAGAAAAGGTGTTGCCCTGTGCAGTTGGGAATATGATTTTGCCTGGAAGCACAGGAGTGCGTAATGGCCTCTCTTGTTTTGATTGCAACAGAACTGTGTTTTAATGGGCGACTATTTTTAAACTGGCCTGGGCCCTGGAATGAGGAGGTCTTTTGCTGTGTCAGCCGGAAACAATACAAATATGGCTTCTCTGAACAAGCAGCCGCGTTGTTGTATGAATGCATTCAGTAATAGTAGAAATAGTGAGCGGGGAACTGAATATATGCATACTGAATAGAGTGGAAAAGTGGATTCGCGCAAAACGACCATCAAGAGAGATCGGCAACACCATTTTTTCGTCACACTCTTCCATTCTTGATTCGTGAATTAACGATAAGCATCATCTTGTCTTCTCTAAGTTATAGCTTCTCCGGCAGGGTCCTTTGTATTTAATATTCATAACTGAATCGGCTGAAATATAAATATCTATCTATTTTTCACCAGGCCTCATATCTATAAAAGTCAGTGACACAAACATAACCTCGAACACCACATACTACACTGGAATTATAAGCTTTTATATATATATATATATATATATATATATATATATATATATATATATAGGTACTTTGGTGCTATGAGGGGCTGATTCACCAGTGTCCCTGGTCACCCTTTTATCCGATCATCTCAATTCTCAGAGATAATAAATGCACATTTACAACGGAGGATTTCGGACATATTGGCATTCAGAAGCCCTCCCAGGATGACCGTTTTCTACAGTAGCAGCTGATATGAGTCCAGCTTATTGCAGCGATGAGGGATGAGGGACGGCTATAGCCGACATCGATCATTCAGCGCCGGCTCAACACTAGAACGATGACCAGTCGCCGATGGCTGTAACTTCTCTGATTCCAACAGCGCGCCGACCAAGTTTGGGGAAGTTGCCAACTGAATAAATGTGGTTGCTTTATCCTTCGCTGGCTCTATGAATCGTGACTGGTGCACCAGGCTAAAAGCATTGACCAGTTGATGCTGTGGCCGAAGTGCAGAAGTTCCTTTCAGTGTCAGAGGCCTTTATGGTTTGGCCATTCCCGGTGACAGCTTGTACTGATTCCGGCGACACCTGGTACTGTTCCTGGAAACACCTTTTGTTGTTTCCGGAAACACGTCGTCCCATTCCGACGGCACCTTGCGCTGTTTGCGGTGTCAGCTTTCAGACTATGCTGCCGTTGCGTAGCAGGTGGACAAGCGATAATATTTATGTTGGGAATCTTGAAGTGTTGACGTACTAAGTCAATAGATCTTCGAAATTGGTGACTTCTAGGGGCTTGGAACCCTCATATTGAGTTCAAGTCGGCAACACAAATGTAGGGTAATCGTTTGCATGAGGAACGCTGATGTATGACTGTGATGCGCGTTCATTCCCTTGCCCTGCTGTTACAGTCGACTGGGCTACTGGGTAACGCCAGATAACTGGGTATACACCGGAATAGATAAAATGTTTCCATAGAATACCATAGAATACCATTCCAGAGCATTGCTGAGAGCTTATCTTGCTCGATGCGAAGTTTGAGGGTCCAAATCTGGCGTGGTCATCGGAGATGCTCTAAGAAGTCATAACGATACTGGAAAATCCAAGTGGATCTGAGACCCATCTCGGGAAAAACAACCAAGTTTAAACCTCCCCACAGACATTGGCAGACGCAGGATGGGGGGCACTCCGGCCATGGCCCCTCGAAAGCACTGGAGGCGGGGCCAAACTATTTTTGGCCCCCCAAACGCCGGAGAAATTTTTGAAAAAAGGTGTTTACACTAGGTCTGTAGAGCAAAAAAATATTCGCTCCCACCCCCCCCCCCAGGAGGAGAGGCAGACATGGGCTTGGTCCCCCAAAACTCGGGTCTGCGTCCGCCCCTGCCCATAGAATTACAGAATTGGTCACGGATCTGACTTGACCGGACATCATCAACCCCAAAAATTCGGTGTAACACGATCCTACCCACTGCTTGGCTCATGATCAAAGCCAGCTTCGAATTATTTGGTTAAACATCGGAGAGGCCATGCCAGCTTAAATGCGTTAGGTGTTAGACCACTTGAACTTCCGTCATGACCGCGATTCAGATTCCTTAGCTGAAAGCAGTGGCAGATGCAGGGGTAAGGGGGGTAGGGGGTGGCTAGGGGCTCAGGCACTGGCGGCAAAACGGGGGGGGCACCGAGGGCACGGTGCCCCCTAAATAAGAAATTTCAAAACTTACCCTATGGCGCTGACTGCAAACAAATGGGTTGAAAAGGCGATGGTGCCCCCTCCCCCTCCACCCTTAAATTTGGACGTTCTGCCGTCACTGGGCTCAAACCCCCTTCAAGATCTTCGAGTGCCATATAGTTAATGCATGGGCGAAGGCTGATCCGAGACAATGGTAGGGGAGGCTCGAGGCCCTAGCACCCCCTCCAATGAAGTCCTGGATCCGCCACTGGCTCTGAAGATTATTGGAAAATATGCAGAGAAAGATTCGAGCAACCAGCACCACAATACTCTGGTCAACTTTGAAACGACTTAACCCGCGCCCCACCGGGGTCCGGCGCCACCTTCGCCCCACCGGAGGCCATCGATGGCCCCCCTCTAACTCCGAAAATATGGCCGTTAGCGCAAATCTGCAAAGTGCAATAGAAAGCTCGCGTGAATTCAGTAAGAAATCACTTCGCATGTTTTAGTGCTCAGGTCAATGGTTTGACCTCCAGAGGCCAAATTAGGTCAAGATCGGCTATTTTCACTCAAATATGCAATGATTAAGCCAACTGGGCATAACTCTTATGTCATTAGAGCTATTGAGGCCTGGTAAAGTAAATTTGATAGCAAATTGCCAGTACTTTTTCCGCTATGTGGAACGTAAAGACCTCCCGCCAGTGGTTTGACCGCCAGAGGTCACCTCGTGACCTAATATGACCTGAGGTCACAAAGGTCAAAAAGTGACCTTGCCGTATATCAAATGAAAGCCAGTGACAAGACAAACTTGATGGTGTTTGTTTCACCGCTCTAGCTTAATTAGGTCAAAAGTTATTGTCAAAATACTGTTTTTGACCTCTGGTGACCTTGCATGACCTTGGAAAAGTCAAAGGGCAAATATGACCCTGGTATCCGTGAAAGGGTGTCCAAAACGTTGTTCTGAGCAGTCTGAGTATTTGCAATCATTTTTGTGGCTTTTATATCATGAAATAGCTTTTCCCATGCTTTTCCAATGGGAGAGGTCGCCTCGTGACCTGACCTCAGGGCACGAAATGGAAAAATCCCGGATATACACCTTGTAGACCCTAGAGGGGTCATGAAGTGTAGGAAGTTTCAAATCGATCGACTTTGAAATGTAGCTCTTACAGAGCTCTAAAGGTGAAGTGAGGTGACCTTGGTTGACCTCGTCTGGTGACCTGACCTTGGGTGACCCGGGGTAAAAATTTCAGGGATGATGGAAAAATGATGCAGTAAGAGGTAGAGCCCTCAACCGCGGTGCTGCGCCTCGTCTTTTTCTGCTATCCCGGAAAACCTTAGGGGGCCATCGATGGCCCCCGGTGGCGAGGGTTAAGAAAAGGAAATATATTACCCCTTCGGAAACCAAATGTCAAGTTGAGCTAAACTTTACGAGCAGATGATCTGACGTGTTGAGAAGGTAAAAAAATATTTTCCTCAGCAATTCCGGAGAGACCGGCCTCGATTTCGCCTTCTGTCTCGAGCTGGGCACTGCCCTGGCTACGACGCAGCGTTGTCATTTGCATATTGTGCTCGTTTGGAAGGGCCGAATAGTCAATTGGCTTTGGTGCGGCTTTATGCCGCTGTTTGGCATTCTGTTCCCGTTGCTATCCGTAATGAAACTGAATGAAGCCGAATGGCATTGCCGTCCAGGGAGAATGATGCAGATAACGTGTTCGGTCTGGGCTTGACAGCTACCTACATCTACCAACGAAAGAAAGCGTCTCAGTACGGCAGCCAGGGCTTTTTATTCGGCATGTTTAGGATGGTTTCTAATCAATATGTTTCGTGCCAAACGACTTTTACATAAAGAAAGCAGTATATTATATACCCTCTCCACGAAACGTCCCTTCATACTGTTGAGATTCCAGATATGGAATGTGCAGTACCATTGCAAGAACTTATCATGCGCCCCGCTGGGTGGGGGAGGGGTGAAGTTTGTCTTCCTCCTGGGTTTCCAAAAATAACGCAGAAACGAAGAAATGCATAACAACACTATTTTTGGGACCTTATTCCTGATAAATCTCAAGGATCTGAACAATTTTTTAGGTCAGATCATGCCAGGTCAAGGACCCATTCAAAGTCAAACAACCCGACATCAAAATCCAAAGTCTCAGATGATCTCCTGCCGTATTCGCGCATTACTTTTGGCCAATCAGACCCCTTTCTCCAAAAAACGAAACTCTCAGGCGGATATAGCGCGGCCTCCGTGGCCAGCTGGGCCCTCTAAAACAGTCGCGTATCACTGTGGCCCCAGCCGGAGCCTGCAGCAATAGTAATCCCCTGAAGTCAGTGGGGCTGCTGTAGTCAGCGCCGGCTCCAACGAACACAGACGGATACTTTGCATTAATGCTGGGCCACTCTAGCGCATAATCACGGCATTTCCCAATAGGTCTCCAGCACGGCCCATATTTGACCTTTACGATCTCGTTCGACCTTGAAGATATTGACATAGGTCAATGAAACTCGGCCATAATGTATCTCACGGTCAGCCCTACGCACTCCCTAACGGGCGTTTTTTTACCCTCATGTTTTTGAGATCCCATGGGGGGGCACTTGAGTACCTCCCTCTGCTATTCGTTGACGTCAGTACTCTCCACTGCGCTAGTGATAGCGAATAGTGATTCTGAATTGAATAGTGAAGTTCGATATTCGATTATCACAGGGTTGGAAAATGTCGTCAATAGCAGCTTGGATAAGCGTTATCGATGAAAGTTTTTGAAGTGCTCATCACTGGCTATGGTCACCTACCTATTTCCCCTTCTCCCCAGCTACCAATTTCCAGAGGTCAAGAATCTCACCAACTCGCCCACGCTCGTGGGTAGCCAAATGAGGTTCAAGGACCAGAACTTAGGTAGCCAATCACGGAGATTTGACAGAGATCAAGAATTGCACTTACCAGCACAAAACAAGTATCTCCACGATCTTACCGCCACGTAAAAAGAACTATCCATAATATACAATGCTACCTTGACTGATTTTAAGTAACATTATAACTTTAGTGACAGACGATGCAAATTAGTGACAAATAATTTATCCTTACTCACTCGCGTTATTTTACAGCTAAGTTAGAGATGGGTAGGTAACCACATCGCCAACGAAATTGACCCATATAAAGCCATGAGAAAAAGGTACTCTAAATTGTGATGACATGAAAACGGTAATATTCATTATTTTAAATGAATTTGACTATTTATTTTGAATAAAAAGAGCAAAATTTAAAATCTATATCAGGATCTATAGTGAAATTATTCTGCATAGGAGAGTAAATCCACTGCTTACGTTGTACTTGAGGACTCGTTTTGCGGAATTAGAGATGGTCTGGTAGCCAGGCCGCCAACGAAAATTACGATTAGGGAGCACCAGGTAGCCACTTGGGTAACCACAAAGTTCTGCGTTTCTGGCGCGGAAGTAGCGAGAAGAAAGCAGTCAGAAGATATACGTGTTGTTGAAGCTGCTGTTTGCGTATCTTACTATGAGGCTGTATATTTTGACCTAAATCAAAATAGGAGGTATGTTGCCAGTGGTAAACACACTACAAATTCTTATATATTATGCCGCAGCCAGAGAAACGCAGGGCAAAGTGAACTCTGCCAGATCTCAAAAGCCCAGGAGAGTAGTGTGATTTGAGGGTGTCAATAAGAGCGCACATTTTAATCCTGTGCATGCGAGATATCAAAACTGTAGACCTGTGGAGATGAGAGTTGCAAGTTTTGGCTTTGCACCTAGAAAATTAGATGCTGTTTGGTGCCCATGAAGTCAGGTAAACTGGAGGTAGGTTTCTTTGGTGCCTACCTGCAGTCTTGGTGTCAATTTTATCAAATCAAACTTAACAAAATTGTAATGATTCCACAAAAGTTTCCATTCAGCAGGTGAATGTGGTGCTGCTTATTGATCTGCTTCAATATTTCTAGAATTTGCTGGATGATGGTTGTGGTATTAAGAGGTACTTGTCCTCTGGCTGAGTACCTATATTTGGTTGCATGCATTGGAGATATTTAAATTATATGTATTCTTTTAACAGAGTGTTAATTGAATGTATCCTTCAAGTAGCTTACGTCTCAGCATGGTGACTGCTACAGTCAAATGGTGGTTGTCTGCTATCTTAGCAATGATGATCTAAGCAATGATTGATCATAGCAAGCAGTTGCAGTAAGGGTACTAGACTCTGACGGCACATATTATTTTTCATGTATTTTTTAATTAGGTACTTGATAACATTTTTGACTGATTAATATGCTCAGCTAATGGACGCATGCTTGTATTACAGCACACACAACTTGTAATCACTGCACATATACTTAACCTTTTGCTGTTTGGTACTAAGAGTATGCTATATGTAATTCATTAGTCTCCAAATCACTGTAAATTTAATTACTTTCATAATTCCACTTTTTGAGAATACTTTTTCACTCACTAAGACAGTTATTCTGGGAGCCATTTAAAGCCTCAGTTCATGCAAAAGTTAATTTCGCTTCAGGTAGCCATGTTGGTCGCGTCAAGGGATGTGGGTAGCCAACCTGACATGTTCTTGACCTCTGCCAATTTCGTGCTTGCCAATATTTGTCAGCCTCATATTTGAAAAGTAATGTGTAACATGTTACAATGCTTCCCTTCATAACGAGAGGTTCCAGCGTCATCCAGATGCTGAAGTTATTTATTGCCATAGACCGGCGATAAGTTACATAAGTCCTTTACCACGTTACTCCGCTACTTGCAGACTCTCAAAATGTTAGTGAAGTAACAGTGTCTTCAACCAAAATATAGCAGAGCAGCGGGTACGGGTCTGAACTAATTCAAAACTGCAGCCGATACCGACAGCTTGTCATTTACGTGATCATCATTCAATAAGAAATACCCAAAAATATTGAAGGAACAATTTTATCCTATTTTTTACATATATTACAATAAAACTATAATGTTTATGCAATATGGGGATTATCCGTAGTTCTTCTTAACCCTCGCCCCACCGGGAGGGCCATCGATGGCCCCCCTAAGGTTTTTCCGGGATAGCAGAAAAACGACGAGGCGCAGCACCGCGGTTGAGGGCTCTACCTCTCACTGCATCATTTTCCCATCATCCCTGAAATTTTTTACCCCGGGTCACCCAAGGTCACCTCACTTCAGCTTTAGAGCTCTGTAAGAGCTACATTTCAAAGTCGATCGATTTGAAACTTCCTACACTTCATGACCCCTCCAGTGTCTACAAGGTGTATATCCGGGATTTTTCGATTTCGTGCCCTGAGGTCAGGTCACGAGGTGACCTCTCCCATTGGAAAAGCATGGGGAAAAGCTATTTCATGATATAAAAGCCACAAAAATGATTGCAAATACTCAGACTGCTCAGAACAACGTTTTTGGACACCCTTTCACGGATCCCAGGGGTCATATTTGCCCTTTGACTTTTCCAAGGTCATCCAAGGTCACCAGAGGTCAAAAACAGTATTTTGACAATAACTTTTGACCTAATTGAGCTAGAGCGGTGAAACAAACACCATCGTGTTTGTCTTGTCATTGGCTTTCATTTGATATACGGCAAGGTCACTTTTTGACCTTTCGTGACCTCAGGTCATATTAGGTCACGAGGTGACCTCTGGCGGTCAAACCACTGGCGGGAGGTCTTTACGTTCCACATAGCGGAAAAAGTACTGGCAATTTGCTATCAAATTTACTTTACCAGGCCTCAATAGCTATAATGACATAAGAGTTATGCCCAATTTGCTTAATCATTGCATATTTGAGTGGAAATAGCCGATCTTGACCTAATTTGACCTCTGGAGTTCAAACCATTGACCTGAGCGCTAAAACATGCGAAGTAATTTCTTACTGAATTCACGCGAGCTTTCTATTGCACTTTGCAGATTTGCGCTAACGCCCATATTTTCGGAGTTAGAGGGGGGCCATCGATGGCCCCCGGTGGGGCGAAGGTGGCGCCGGACTCCCGGTGGGGCGCGGTTTAAAATGTATTTAAAAAGAACAACGAAAACAATTTTTTGTGGTAACGCTTCAGTAATGCTGTATAATAAAAATGTGGCGGCAGCTCAGTAGCGAAGTGGCGGACAATGATTTCCAGATTTTGAAGAAGATTTAACGTTGCCTGTATTATTGCAAACACCTGTCTTAAAAAAGAACACAAATCAGAGCTGTAGCCGTCTCTATTTTTGTCGTTCAATGATTTTCGTTTTGCTTTGCTGTAAGATGAGCCCAGCTCGGCGTATTTTTTTGGAAAACAATTTCCATCTGCAGTACTTTAAATGCGAATTTTCCTAAAGCTTTATTCATCAGCTCACTTGTTATGCAAAGCCACTCTAAGAAAAACGAAGCTCTTCTCCGAGGCAGGAGCCCACTCCGTGTCCAAGTTCTCCCCTATCCACACAGGTCTGATTTGAAGTTGAAACTTCTAGATGTGAAAACTTCAGCTTTGCACACTGTAAAAATGTTGGAGGAGGGCTCAGAACACCGTCATACCTGTCTTGATATTCATTTTCGAGGCGGCTTTTAAGGGTATCCAATAGGCAATAATGTACCGTATTTTGTGTCGATTTCAGACAAAAGTGACGGAATAAACGACTTCCATTAATCTATCACCGCCTGTGGAAGGCTACCTCCGAGCTCCCACCCCACCGATATTCTACAAATGATTTCGAACTTATCTGCATGAGAGACGTGTTGCTTGTCACACTCGTCCGGTGATTCATTTTTGCACCTTTTGGCCGAAAATCTAAATCAGGCAAGGGCAAGTTTACGAGTTATGACGTCTTTTCAATAGCTCTGCAAGGAAATGTTGCTATCCATAAATGTGGTAGAGAAAACCAGATTGTAACTCGGCTCCTAAAATAGTTAGATCATGCACTATTATCAGTAGTCACGTTCCCTTTATTAGATAGAGGCTTTCAACACTCAGCTTTGGAATGATGCCAAAAAGTGGAGTTGAGACAGTGACGTCACAAGTCGGATACAACATTAAACATGGTGAGCCCTAGAGAGAGAAATATGTTTGAGGGATATCCAACTTTTCGGGTTGGAATTCCGCTGGAGGGGCGCTGAGAGGTTGGGAGGACGCCGAGAGGTCAAGAGAATAAGCTGAGAGATCAGAAGGTCGTCGAGAGATCGGAAGAGGATGCTGACGAAATGCTAATGAACAGTATCGAAGCCCTTTCGAACGGTGGCAACTTTTGGAAGGGCCGAGTTTTGAGGATGCTCAAAATGTTCAAAATTACGCTGGTTTATAGAAAGTTACAGGTTGATTGAAACTGTAGCTGAACGGTCTCGAATAGTGATGGGTCGTTGCTAGGACGTAAGCGTGTTGCTATGACAAATAAAGTGACTACACATGCCATCAAATCGTTATCAAAACGCCGTGAAAACCTGATATAGTCGGAGTCAAAACTGCGGTGGGACATCGTAGCATTGCTGCGATCGTTAACAGAACGCATTGGAGGGTAATAATCTAAAGTAACGGCCGTTCGCGGCGCGACGGACAGGCAGCGATAGCCGTGTTGGGAGTACCATGAAGTTTTCGGACCAGGAGTACCACCATATGTGGAACGGGGTTGTAAGTGTGCCCTGAACTCTTCAACCAAAACGTTCTGCCACCTTGGTAGGTATGTTTTCTTGGTGTAGCTATCGCGAACGGGTATATCGTGGACATTGCCCCCTGCCATGCATTGATCAGGTGCCATTCGATAGCCTCGCGTGCTAATAGGTCACTGCCGAGTCTCGCTATCCCGGGTGCTACGTACGGTGGGTAATGGTCTTAGACGTGGAGAAATACATCACCACTTCTCATGGGCTCTATGAAGATGATGAAGAATTAGGATAATTACCCTTTTATTATCAGCGGGCTGATAAGTGTTGCTAAAAAGTGTGGTTTTCGTATTTTTCTTTCAAACTTTTATTTCTTTTAAAAACGATTAACGATCGCCCAAAAAGCCCTTTTAGACAACCCTTTTGAGCGTCCTAAAAGAATAGCCCCGTGTCTGACGCCCCATTTTTAGCTGACTTGTGATGCCTCTCACTGACTCAACACCAATCAGATGGTCATCAGTCAAAAATTGCTCTAAAGCAAGGGTGATTTCATCTGAGTTCATTACGTAGGAAGATCTTGGGGCGGGGATATAAGGGGTATCTCCCTCCAATCGAGGTTGGTGCTCCCTAGAATGGCCTCAGCACCCGTCTGAAACCTCCTCGGCGCCCTTTTGAGCGACGCTCTGACGATAAAATTTGACGCCCCCCGTAATAGGTTGTGCCGCCCAAAGTGGCGCACCCCTGGTCCGAATAGCTCCCCGCTGACCGGATGCTCCTCAATTAAAAATGTAGCCCGGAAAATGTGATTTGAGTGAAAAAATGGAGAAGCCTCAAGATCATTACATGATGTAAATCAAGAGAACAAAAAGTTTCAATTCGAAATGCCGTTTTTCCTAAGCATTTTTCAAGCCATTCGCGTAAGAGCCTGCACGTGAACGTTCTCACATATGTATTACTCTCAGCGATGTAAGATAAATGATATGGAGTACACAATAATTTTATAGAGCACCGATTACACGTTAATTATCTGGAGCCTACCCAAGTCCTGAGCCGTCGTTCTACATGCAGTCAAATCATTATGGCTGCATAGCACAGCACTCCGCGCGTTAATGATTTGAAACGGTATTTGCCTGCAATATGCAAATCGTTCTGATTACATTCAAACTTGGCTGCTTGTTCAAACCCACGTTCAGATGACGCCGCGGGCTGCGCTTTGGTGACTCCCCTTGGTGGAGTTTCAAAGAAACGAGCACAACTCACACAACTTAAGGCAAAATTCTACTTACAGGGCGTCATTTCTGATGCATGTAGTTTCGCTCGACTTATTTTTACGGCTAAAAAACGTTCAGTCTAGTAGCTATTTAAATGTATGGCAAAATCCATAATTTGCTCTTTAAAAGAGTGGAGACTGATGCATTAAATTTCCCCATTCAAGCAAAAATTATGGTAAAAAAGTTGGCATATGCATTCCGCTTGAAGCAAGACCACACATTTCACCGCAGTCCATCAAGGCCAGCCTTATTTTGCGCAGACTCGTTTCCAGTGCCCGCCGCGGCTCACGGTTGTGTTGGAATCGGCTCGTTAGTCGTGTTTGTCTCCGGCGAATATCGCTGCCGGCAGCAGCTTCAGCAGCCACCGGCTAATCACACACTGCCGTTCGTGCGTTCATGCATACGGACCGGGCCCACCGGCACCGGCGCGCCGCGGGAATAGCAACGCTGCCGATGATACCTCGTCGTAATTAGGCGAAGGCAGGAACGCTGGAACTAGATAGAGAAGTTAGCACTGGCGTGTGATCTTCCACGCTGCTGGCGTTGGAATGAGGCGCTGAAATTTTCTTCGATGTAATGTGTGAAGAATCACACAGTGAGCTATTAAAGGGATTATACCACTTTTTGAAATTCTAAAAATAATAATTTAAGAACAAAAGAGGTCTGAAGATTAGGAAACATTTTCCAGACTTTCATACGCCAAAA
Organism: Lepas anatifera; assembly: GCA_034440635.1. Taxonomy (NCBI): domain Eukaryota; kingdom Metazoa; phylum Arthropoda; class Thecostraca; family Lepadidae; genus Lepas; species Lepas anatifera. Next base: position 280,515 of record JAOTON010000083.1, read on the forward strand.
CAGAAATTTTCCTCTTTTCTAACCATATATGACGTCATCAAATAACACTTATAATAATCAGTGAAATCACAAGCCTCGATCATAAACTCACTGTAAAGGCCATAGATTTCTGTAAAGGCCCATTCACAGCATTTGCGCATGAAAAAAATCGCATGCAGGGGCTATTCAAATACATTGTGAAATAATCGTAGGAAAGGAATTTCTCGCTGAGGAATTCCGCTCTCATAATCTTTATCACATTTGTTTACTTGCCACAGCAATCGCACTCTCAATCCGCCCGTCCATTCTCGGTCTTGTTAAGCACTGGTGCAAAAACTGAACGACAGATGGCTTTACCGTGGCTGTGTTTATTCAGTGGTGGAAAGATGATGCATATTCTTGATGTATAGAAACAATTTCAGAGTTAGATTTTGAATAAAAGAGCAATTCCTATTTGTTTTGACAAGAGAATGTGATGTGTGGTGCAGCCATTGGGCCCACTTCAGCTCATTGCCACTATGGAATGGACAACTACATTTTTTATACCTACATTTCAAAGACCACTATACATCGCCCACATTTTTCGGTCGACAGACGCACCTATTGCATGGTGGCTTAATAGCTATCATGGAACTTTCAGCGAATGGGTGAGGCTTGGGCCTACAACCATTCAGATTATTGCAACCAATGTGGAAGGTATTCCTTCAGGGTGTCAAATAAGGCAAGCCCCTTTGCTTTGAACCTTAGGGTGGCGGAAATTTTATATTGAGAGCTTTGATTTAAATTTAATATGCCAATATTGGTTTATAATAATAATTGTTGGAGTTTAACGATGCACCAACTGCCAGGGTCATACGGCGTCGCCAACTCTCACCCTGTTGGAAGGAGTTTTGGGGATCAGATCGACTTATTCAGAGGCTCCGCCGGGACTTGAACCCGGGACCGGTGGCTTAGAAGACAAGGGTGCTATCCACTAAGCCACCTCATCCCCCCAATAGTGGTTTCCCAACACGCTCTATAAACTGCTATCTCAGCACAAAGCCCATGATTAAAGTGTGACGTTCTCTTAAATGTGTACTAAATAAAAGCTCCCCAGAAATAAAACTTTTTCACGGATTTTTTCCCTTCACTCCAGCCCTATCCTTGCCAAAGTGCTCGCACTTTTCATCTGCCCTGAGAGACTGGACCGAGGCGAAGTACTCTAGACACCAGGCTGCCTCTCGCGTAAGCTCGAGCTTGCACAGTGTCAGGATGAAAAGTAGTTTTATCAAGGAAAACAGCAAACTACATCCTGAAATGCCCCATCAGCAGCAGAATGCATCCCCCATCAGCTGTGGCTCTAATCAAAATGTTGTTTTGTAGGATAGAGATAACATTTTAAATTATGTTTTGATGCACAAAATAAGTAGGGAATTGTTCTTGTTTTGGACACAGATTTATAGACTAATCTTTTTTCCCATATATCCCGGCAAAAATAGTTCCAAATGAAAGTTACTACGACTGTGTTTCTAGATTATGGGATTCGCTCATCACTAGGCTTTCCAGATTACTGCTCGCTTGCTTCTTGGCCTAAGATGAAAGCACATTGTTACAGTTCGGATCAGAAGAGGTAATTTGTGACGAAATATACTCACTAGAATGAGTTTCACTACACAGTTTGAGGGCATGTGGGATGTATTCTTTGCCTGTTGCTTCTTTGTACACAATTAGGTTATGTAGATTTAAACTCCTGAGAGAGAGAGAGAGAGAGAGAGAGAGAGGAGGCGAGAGAGAGAGAGAGAGAGAGAGATCTGCATGTCCTAGCTCACATCTAGTCAGGGTTATGCATGTCTGTTTGTTTGGAGCTCCGGCTGGTGAATCGATACATTGCCGCAGACTTAGTGTGATGTCGGCCACAGCTGTGACGTCACCGGTCACGTGATGAGTTGCTTAGGATGGCTGGGCTCACTCTTCCAATTTCCAATAGATAGATTTCTCGAGTCGGCTATCTTTAGTTATTTCTTGGCCTGGTATGTGGATCCATGAAAGGAATGGTGTTCCGACAATTACTGTAGCGGGTGGAATGTCTGGTAAAATGGATTCGGCGTTCTCACATACTTTTTTCGCAAGGTGATAATTCCAACAAATTATCATGGAAGGGGTAGGTACTCTAAAGCGTTTAGCCCCAGTGGCGGATCTAGCCAGTAGGTTTGGGGGACGCCAAATTCGATAAGTAAAATAGGGTCACGCGGTGAGAGTATGCCACAATTTGTCTAGACGGTAGGTTTTTCGGGTGAGCCCACGGGTCGAAAAGCAAAAAAAGTCATGCGGTGAAAAATGTGGCCAGAGCATGCTTGGTTTTGCTATCCAAGACCCAATGTTTACGCTGAAAATGCTTGAGGTTGAGAGTTGAAGCAACAAAAACCTGCTTACAAACTAAAAAGGAGTCCGGGCAAAAAGGAGATCGACAGCTTTCGGGAGGATGCAAAAACGTATTTTTGCCCTGAGCTTTTTCGTTTGGAGGGAATGCCTTTTTGCCCCCCTAGATCTGCCGCTGCTTGGCCCCAAGTGCACCACCTTTCACAGCAACAGGGAAACAAGTTGGAGCCTGGAATTGTCAGCTACGGTGCGGTTACGCTCAACGACGACCGAAAGGGACAGACCTAAAAACGTTGCCTAAACCTAAAACGTGGCTCATTTAGAGGCAAAATCATGGAAAGCAAAACTGAATTCAGTTTCCGCAAGTTTCGAAATTCAGTCCCAAAAGACGCCAGATTCAGGCTATATACGATAACACTTCTGTTGGAAACTAGAATGAAATGCACGGATATGGTTGTTTAGCGGAAATTTCTACTTTCGCCCGAATGGAAGAACACTTATTACGCTCCTTAACACGCGCCCCGCTGGGGGGCGAAATTCGCCCCGTCCTGGTTTTCCCCAGATAACGCAAAAACAAAGAAACGCAGAGCAACGAAACTTACAAAACCTTATTCCTAATTAATTTTACGCATCTGACCAAATTTCTTAGGTCAGGTCATGTCAGGTCAAGAAGCAATCCCAGGTCAAGCGACCTGACCTCAAAACCTAAAATCACCAGTTTGAAGTGGTGCCTTTGCGGTACATTTGCCAACCGATCAGTTTGAAAATTTCAAAATATGATGAGGTCATTAGGGTCTAAAAATCTGTTGTCTCGGAATTTCGATATTGTTGACCTAGGCTGGGGTCAATTTTCTGGTCACCCCCATTATAAGTCAACGGTGACAAATTGAAAGGGCTCGTTTTCAGTAAATACTGGATAGATAAAGCTGAAAATCCTCACACCGTGTATTCTTACCACGATCTTGACCATAAATTTGAGTTTTTGACCATCTGACCTCTCAAAGGTCATGTCAGGTCACAGTGATACAGTGATTGTTTTGCCAATAACTTCTCACTGAATTGAGATAAAGCTCTTATTCTGCTTTCATGCTTGGATTGTGCTTATATTGTCACGGTGAGTCAATTGATATGCAACATGACCATATCAGGTTACCATGTAACCCTGACCTAGCTCGAGGTCAGGTCATTCTCACAATTTGACTTAGCAAGGCCATATTATACATCGTTCGATTTGTCACGATAAGAGAAATTCAAGTGATGCATGAATATATTTTCTCTAGCTTTGCTGAGTAAATATTTAGAGGTGGAAACATGTACTGCCCTGTTGTAAGCCTATGGAACCTTATTTGACCTATGCTGACCTCAGTATTGACCTGATATAAAAATGCTTCCTATTTTATATTTGTCTCGTCAAGAGCTTTCGAACACCGCCGTAATTTTTCTTTAGCGCTCCTGGAAAATGAGATATGGAGGGGGGCGAAATACGCCCCCCAGCGGGGCGCGTCATGCCAGGAACCCCCGCGGGGCGCGTCGTAAGGCTTTTCCGAAAAGATCAAAACATAACGGCGACGCGCAGCATCGGTGTACTTGTTATAAATTTATATTCCACAACAATATGCTGGGGATATGATCAAAGACATTTCATACTTGACTTCTTACTTTATTGCGAATCAAAACAGAATGCTCTCAGCATCTGAAAAGGACAGGAAAAGAATTTCACTACTTAAACAGGATATCACACTCCTACAGTATAGATGTTTCTTGATAATTTTTGCATATTTCGGGCGAATTTCAAGTCAGTATCATTCCAGTTCAGGAAAGCAGACTAACCTGTTAAAAACCTTAAGTTTTTTTCCAGATTTCCCCCAACTAATGAATCGGGTATATCAGTATATTTCTGTGACGCAAAAAAATCTAACCTTTTAGTGAAGTTGAAAGTTTAGTTTTGAAAGACCACAGGGGCACCAGGCAATAATTTCTCCACTAAAACATCCACAATTCTCTCATAATCTGATATAGGTATGTATTTCTTAAATTATCCGCCTGTATTGTGCTTGCTTGCAAATGCTGAAATACTACGAGTAATTCAAACAGAACAACATTTTTGTATAATCAACTTCAGTAACTATACCACATGTTTTTCTTGTCATTGTTCTCAAATTTATTTATGCTCAAATAATAACGGTATGCAATGCTATCAAATAAAAAATCAGCATTAAGACTAATTTTGAATTAAATATGTAAAGGTATCTTCAGTATAACTACTTTCCCGCACATACGTATTTAAAAATGACCTTTTTAAGTCGATAAACGCACAGCTGAGGATTTTCTGAGCCCTTTCACGCACGGCTGAAGAATCGCTGAGCCCTTTCACTTACGACTGAGGAATCTCTGAGCCCTTTCACACACGGCTGAGGAACCGCTGAGGCCTTTCACAGCAGACGTGAATGGAACGGACTCGGAGGTGGCCCGGTCTGCACCCATTGGCAGCACTTGTGACTGCACCAGGCCCGGGGGCGGCCCGAGCCAAGGAACCCAGCACTGTTGAGCGCCCAGGCAGCGCCATCCCGCCAGCACGCGATCGCACCATTAGAACGACCCAGCACGTCGCCCAGCCATTCTCCCAGCCCGCCCAACGACATAGAAAGTCCAATCTGCACTTGACCCGATGCTCCCAAAGGCGTCGTCCATCTTCTTTACCGCCACTCTTCTTCCATTCATCCGCTTTCTATCGCCACTAGAAATTCACGAATGTGTCATAGCTCATAGGCGGTTTCAGTGGGCGGAAACGTTGGTCCTTCACCGAACGAGTGGAATTCTCAACAGAATAGAATTCTGACTGTCAAAATTGAGAGCATATGAATATGACATAGAATTTTGAGTATTAGAAATAATACCAAGTAACCATAATTTAAGTGTGGTTTAACCAACCTGTCCTGCCTGGCTTATGTGATATTTTGCTAGCACTGTGGATTAAATGTATTAAATAAAGGCATTAAATGTAGCATGACCAAATATAGCACTATTTCCCCCTACCATGGGATTTCAATTTCCATTAGCTCTATATCAAGTGTATTGTTCATTTTAAGGTCACGTTTACAAGGTTGGAAATCTCTCCTCGACCCAGGGAGTGTGTGTGTGTGTGTGTGTGGTGGGGGGGGCTAAGGCTGGCATGACAATACAAGCCCTACACAAAGCCTATGGGACACCATAAATTCAGGGAGTCCTGAGCCCAAGCCCCCTTCTATATCCCCAATGCACGTATATCACCGATAATTTTCAAAACCTCGAGCGTTGGGGGCTTCATATATTCCACCAGCCTATAAAACGAGGTCTTTCTTCTCTCGAGTGATATCAGGGCCAGTTATGTTGAGACCTAATGTAACAAAAGCTTTAGCTTCCAGACGATTAACCCTAGCACAACTGGAGGTATTTTACGCCCTCGCCCTACCGGTGAAGGGACAATTCGATCCCTCCTACTAGCTATTTGAAAACTATGGGAGATACAAAAACATGGTAGGCTGCAACGTATTACTTTTGTCCTGAGCTCTCTGATGGTATATAATATTTTTCCATGGGTCAATTAGTGAATTTCATAGGTCACATATATGACCTAAACATGTTAATACTATGTAAAACAACATCATAACACAGTTTTACGCCAAAATTAAGGCGGGGGTGGTAAGTTCACAAAGGTTTGATTTGAGACGTTTGAAATGTTTATCACATGAAATATAATGCATTTACAGGCGCAAGGACAGGGGTCTGAGCCACCTTCGCTTGCTGGGGGGGGGCGGGTACACGCCCCCTAAGATTTCAAAAACCACGCTAGATAGCGACAAACAGTAACCAGCATTGGATAGCTCATTGAAACCTCTATAGAAAACATTTGAACCTTTTTTATCACGTCACTTGAGGCCAAGGCATGCCACAATGGGGATAACATGTAAATGAAGGATTTCAGACATTACATCTGAACTAGTAAAGGTAGAGCAAAAAATATAGACCTTTGGAGCCCTCGTAGCAACCCAAATCGAATGGTATCTAAAATGGCATCGCTAGGGCAAATCAGCTCAAATCTAGAATTTGACTCAACCTGAGATCAGTTCAAGGTGTCAAACTAGGTCAAAATGCATATTTTTAGAACTGCAAGGATGAGGCAAATCTAATTCCGTTAAAGTAAACAACTTTCCACCGTCCATTACCAAGTTATTCAGTTTAACACGCGCATTGACGGGGGTCTGAGCCACCTTCGCTTTGACGGGGAGGGGGCGGGTACCCATCCCTCCCTAAGATCTCGAGAACCACGCTAGGTAGCGAAAAACAGTAAACGGCATTAAGTAGCCCATCTACTTCCCCATCGAAAATATTTGGACCATGTTTTTGTCAGGTCACATTTAAGGTCACTAGAGGTCAAAACATGCCTTAATAGGGATAACATGTAAATGAAGGTTTTCGTTCATTACATCTGAACAAGTAAAGATAGAGCAAACCTCTTTACCCTCTATGAATCTTCGCAGCAAGCCAAATCGAATGATATATAATATGACCTTACTATCTCAAATCAAGAATTTGACCTGACCTGAGGTCAGGTCAAGGTCAAATTATATAAAATGCATACCACTAGAACTGCAAAGACAACTCAAATCGAATGCCGTTAAAATAAATGTTCTATCGCCATCTATTACTAAATTATTCACTTAAAACCATTTTCCCTTATGTATTTCCAATGGAGAGGTTATGTCTCGTACCTGACCTTAGGTCATCGATATCAAAAATATCGGAGCACATTTTGGAGAACTCGATGGGTCCATTATGTGATATGAGTTTCAATCGGATAAGTTCACCCTGTTCCGACTTATGCTATCTTAAACTTCTTTTGTGGTCAGGTCACTTGACCTGTGCTGGTGACCTGACCTGAGATGATCTAACCTTACGATTTTCAAAAAAGTTGTAAAAAGGATGAGAGAAAAGGTATGCCAAGTACGGCGGCGCTACGCGCCGCTGTTTTTATGCTATTTCCGAAAAACCCGAAGTGGGGCGGGTACCCACCCCCGTCAATGCGCGTGTTAAGCTATTTTTCCCATGTATTTCCAATGGAGAGGTCATGGCTCGTACCGGACCTTGGATCATAGATGTAAAAGATACCGGAATATATTTTAAGCACTCAGTAGGACCATTGTGTGATATGGGTTTCAATGGAAGAGGTTCACCCTGTTCTGACTTGCGCTACAACTTTTTTTTAGCTGAAGTCACTTGACCTGAACTGGTGACCTGACCTGAGTTGACTCTGGCTTAAACTGTAGAAATGATCACAAAATAAACCAAGTACGGCAGGTCAGCCAGCCACCGTTTTTATTCCATCTCCAAAGAACCCGAGGGGGGACACCTGCCCCCCGCCAATGTGGGTGTCAAATCTAAAGAAAATTAACAAATGAACTTTGCAATCCAATATAACCTCGCGGGCTTCGGTCTCTCTGAGTACGCGATGAACTGCAGTATCGGTAAAACCGTTTCTAATGCGCTTGAATGTTTCGAAATATACAACTGTATGACGAATTAATTCTTTTCAGGGCACTGAACTTGACAGATCTCAAAAATTTAATGGCCAATAAGTCACCCGAGAGTCATCAACGTGCTCGGGGTTTGATGCTAGTAGCAAATGTGTGTTGTATGTATGTATGTATGTATATTTCAACAAGTATTCATATATTCATCAACAAAAACAAGCAATTGGTGAAAAAGCACCTAAATGCTTTAAAAAATCACCGCTTGCACGAAAAAAGCGAAACATTGAAACCACCGCCGAGTCGTCGGCCACCCGCACTCGCAGCCCTCATTCCAAAAAATCGTCTCTCCAGCAAGGCCCCCACCCGCCGCCGCCGCCGCCACCATACTAGGCAAACCGCTTGGTTCTACTGATGAACTTTTGAACGCTGCGTGCTACTCGTTTTTGTTTATTTTCCGTGAGGTTTAAACCGTGCAATATTACCCCAAGTTTTTAAGATGTTCCCTGGCCTCTCCCCTCGAATCCGGAAATGTAAAAAACACTGAAGATTATATATTCGGGCACAGCCCTTCATCAGAATCTTGGAGTAAATATCAATAATTATCAGTCCTAGTATAGCCAGACCTCGAATTTTCCGGATTCGAGGGGAGAGGCCAGGGAACATCTTAACAACTCATCATCATGCTCCTCGCCGCAGCACTTCAAAACTTATCAACGTTTACCCCAAGTTTGATTAATTTGGTTTAATAATTTAAAGTTGACTTCGATAATGTTTGATAATGATTGAAACAGAAGAGCTCTTTCCATGTTATGAGTTAGATTACTCTAGTGAAAATCGTTTAAGGTCAGGTGACCTTGTTTGACCTTTGGTGAGGTTTCTGATCTTGGGTGGCCTTTTTCCAACGAATTTTTATCCCCTCACCACCTGGGGAGGGGTCCAATCTGACCCGCCTTGCCCCTGAAATGTTTTTTTGCAAATGATTTCGAGGCGGTTTAAATGGACGCACGACGCTCTGCATTTCTTTAGGGTGATAAGTTTTGCAGCTTTTGACCAAAGATTGGCATTAGGTCAGGTCAGGTCGAAGAGTTATTGCGTAATTTCTAAACCTATGTAAGGAAATTCCGGTCTTTAAAATGCTGCTGATTAAACTGGAACGTAACGCGGCTTCTGGAAGAGCTAAATCAAATTTATAAACGACATTCGAAAGCTCTTGAAATGATAAGTATGTGTGCTCTCATCTGATTTGAGGTCCCCTATATACGAGGTCATCAAAGGTCGCCAAAGGTCATCGATAATCGATAATGTCAGTCTATGATGTCACCATAACGGCTTTCTTGTGTTAGCTAATCGTAGCTCAAATCTAGCTAGAAATGTAAAATATCAAAAATCGTGATTTTTGTTCTGAAGTGGAGGGTATGGAGTAAGCAAAATAACTTGCGAAGGAAGTTTGCAGCTATTCCATGTCGTTTACGTTTACCAAATGTTCGCATATGGTTGGCTGAAATGGTATTTCATCATTTTGTTCGAGAACCCAGCGATATTGGAAAGTAGCGTGTTTTTGTCTTCTCCTTGAAGCCGGATGCCCGCGGTTTTTCTATTATTCTGTTCTCTCCTTACCTCGGCGCAGCCGCCCGGAAACTGCGCTTCAGTGCTAAATGAGCCGCGTGATTACAAGCCATCGCTCATCAAACCCGCTTTAAAGGCCTTCGCCGATCCCGCCGTGTTTTCCAATGCATACTCAATGCGAGGCCTTGGAAAGGAGGAGAAATGTTTTTCGCTGAAGGCACATCCGGTGCCAGCCCAACTGTGGATGTCGTGATGTGGCTGAGAAGGCGTCTTCCCATGGCGATTCGCGTTGGTGGGATTGCCGGTATGTGCGGGCATCACGCCTAGAGCCGGGAGCCACCCCGCTATTGGAGGGGAGAGTGGAGCAGAGACGGGGAAGGAGAAAGAGGAGACGAAGGAGATGAGATTGGGCTGCAGTGTTGAGCTGGGTCGATGCTGAAAGCACAGGGGACTGTTGATATTCTGCCAGGGGAAGATGTGAAGCAAAGTGAGATTCAGCAAGAATATCTTACAGCCTTTACTTACCTACCTTTGGTGACTTGCAGCGTGCGTTTTATATCGAAATTCGGACCCAGGTGATGTTAAATAATCCTTCAATACGGTAGTGGGTATGGACCAATGTGCCTGTTGGGAGTGAGAGATCTTTCCATACGGTAGTGGCCCTATTGTGCCTGTTGAGAGTGACCCTAATAAAAAATAAAGAACTACCATCAAATGCAATATTAATGGGGTAAATACAGAAAAGACTGCGCTTTGCTTCGATGACTTTCACAAAAATTAGGCTTCTCCTGAAACAATAAATGACAATTCATACAGGAAACAATTTCATTTTAAACATATAATAAAAATAATTGCAAGGATTTGATAGGATTTGATGCAAGGATTTGAACATGTGTTTACAATTGTCGGCAACAAAAGTTACGCCAAATGCAGATTTAGATGTGGAAGCGGTGGTAAGACGGCAGGGAATGGAGTTCACGTTCTAAGCAAAGGTCGTTGATGAGAACCCTTTGCTTTTGTATGGGGAAGACTTTCATCTGCCACTGCGTTGTGAGCAGGCCCACCTTGATCGCACTGCAGGATAAAACAAATGCACATACCTACCGTAAAACTACCACTAGGTCCGTAAAATACATTGCTTGTTTACCCTATTGAAATTGGCTTAAAGATAGAATCGCTCACTACAAAATTAAGTGAAAGGAAACTTGTCATGATATTTTACGCCGTAGGTATGTACCTAATGATTACATTTTTTCTTCAAGCCACCATGACGTCACCATATCGAATGACGAGTGTAGCTTTTTTTAGTTTTCCACCCACTCTGAGCCACACGACTTGATTGTGCGTGCTTTTAGCCATTCGACACCGTCTCTCGCCCAGCGATTGTGTGCGTTTGAGATGAGTGGAAGGGAGTGAAAGGAGCCGTAACAGTCTGCCGAGGCTGCCAGTCAATAATTGCCGCCGGCCATTGCCACTCGGAAGGAACGCTCCATTACTTCGAGTGGACGAGGCGAATACCGCGATAGCGGGGCGTCCCGCCGACTGGCAATGCCAGTGGATCCTCAAAATGTTGTCAGATTGGATCAGATTTCCCAAGAATGGGGATTTTTTGGTATTGATGTGGATTCAGATGTTTTTCTTTAGCCTGTTGGTGGTATTTTTCGGATACAGATTGGATTCACTTTGACAATCGTTGTTCCCGAATGACAAGCAGGGCTGCGACAGAACCACACTGAAGTCACACCAGAAACGGGGTTGTATGCGAACGCCGCGGAGGCATCTAATATAGAAAGAGCACGCTCTGCTGGATGATTTATTGAAAATATTGGCTGCCGAGTTCTTTCCAACAATGTTCCAACAATTATTATTTTCCCATCGCTGTCCTAAGCCAAAAAAACTGACTAAAAAGGAACTAGAAGCACCCGATTTGGCTCTCTCTCTCTCTCTCTCTATTTCTCTCTATCTCTCTCTCTCTCTGTCTCTCTCTCTCTCTCTCTCTCTCTCTCTCTCTCTCTCTCTCTCTCTCTCTCTTTGTTTATTGTTCCTTTGCATTCCATATTTTCTTTTTTCTTTCCCTTTCCTCCTAATCACCAGCATGGGGTCCCTAGAGTGCTTCTTGGAGACTGGACACAGCGGAGTACCTACGAGGTAGAAAAAACAAAGGTCATTGAATGCAGAGTCACAGTGTCGCCCACGCACACAAACACGACTCTGATTGAAGCGATGTGAAAAATAATCACTCAAGTTCTCAATGTGGTGCTGAGATGGACTATTTGATATTGAAAATTATTCCCTCTCCCCCACTCCTTAGTCATCACCCACATTTGTTTTGAAGTTTTCGCCGTTACTGTGTACACACGTCTGGATCATAAGTGGACTACAAGTCCATCAAGTCCAAGTCCATCATACATGGACTTGCCCTCAGACACTTCGTATACGAACGTTTTATAAACGTGTTTTCTTCCTCGTGCATCTTTTCGGTCTTCTTGGCATGCTCTTCTTATTGAATGTAACTATATGTCCTTGTAACGAAAAGAGAAATCCGAAGGAATTTGCGTTAGACCAGGGGGCTTTTTGGCACAGATATGCTCCCGGAGTTGAAGTTGGCATCAGCACGGAGTCGGATATCACCCAGGGAACCATTCTAGTTATTGCTCAATGAAATTATGAACGGCTTATATTTGGTTGTAATTCTTCTGCAGACAAACACACCTGTTTATTCACTGACTGGTCTATGAATTTGTTATTTATTTTTATCTATATTTTTAAAACGCAAAACCTATTAATGTTTATACGCTACAACTGGTCAAGTAGAAGGTAAAGACAAAACTTGATAACACTGCGAAGTACTTATTTACAGAGAGGCAAAAACACCTGTTTCATATCTTTATCAATGCGTAGGTAATATATCAATATCAGCAGATCAGATATTACGTCGACAAATCAGATCAGAACGACGAAAAAAATGAATTTTTGTCTACCAATAAGTGTTATGTAGTGTTTTTATCAAGCTTTACCTTCTTTTTCTACTTAATAATGGGGCCGCGATGGTCCTGAAAGAAGTTGTAGTTAATAAATAACCATATGATTTGTCCTATAGTAATATCTGAAAGAAAATGTCCCGCTTAGTTTGGAAAAGTTCAGGAGTATCGCTCAGGTAAAATGCCACCCTGAGTGGGTCCTGTGTCGACAGCCGACTCGGGAGCTCTGATTATTTGTGTACTTAGTGAAATGTTGTCAATGTTAGCAGCTTCCTCTAATGGGCCAATCATGTAGGATTCATATTTTCTTTTTCTTCAAGTTTGGCCCGTAAGCCTAGAAGCGCGAATGTCAAAACATAACTCTCGAAAGGAGTATGGCTCTGAAGGACTATTGGCACTGTCTGTGGACACCCTGGCAGGCGCAGGCATTAGCATACCATGTCAAATATCTCTCCGCACAACAAACACTCCAACAACATCCAAACCAATCACATGCATATCTCCCGCCGTCGCATTGAAGCGCATTCGGGCTTGGTGAAACCTTTGCGGATTGGTCCAAAGTGTTTGCGTCAGGCTTCGGTTCGTTCGCCTCCGGCTCTGGAGCGGTGCCGCCCACCGACTGCAGCGGCGCGTCCGGACAAAGCAGCAGCGGAGCGAACACAACAGCGAGGCTGGACGTGATTCGTCACTTTCCATCGGATATGGTGGACGCACCGTCAAAACAGACGCCCGCGGGCGAGAGAAAAGATGCGGACTGAATGGGTAACGATTGGACCAGACAAGGATATCGGAAATAAGCCAAGTTTTCAAGTTACGTCGAATTAGACGGCGATAGAAAATGTAGACGGCGCTGTGGAAAAATACTGCCCCGGGTCAAAATTGAATTCAAAGTTTCGAGAAGTAAGAGAAAAACTTTGTCCTGTTTTGACTGACAGGAAATCGAATCTTCTTACCGACGCTGGTGTGTTGTCTTTTCTCTGTGTGGCATTGGCGTGTGCACTCCAGGGAAGCGCGACAAACGCGCCATCAAAGTCGCCACGCCTTTTGACGTGTTTATTCAATTCTAGCGCAGGGCGGCGTCGCCTTGCCGTCCCGCTTCGTCGCAGCCGGAGTGAGGCGCCTTTTTACGGGCATCCGCATTATATTTCCCGCCCTTTATGACGGCACGCTAGGAAAATGAAAACAGTTTGACTCTGAAGCCTAAACAGACTGACGTTCCCGACAGCCCGACCGTACGGGTTCAAGTCACGTGGCTTGAATAGGCCAGAAGCGGTGGGGTCACGTGAGCCTGACTGGCGTCGCAGATTTGAAGCGGAAATGAGTGATTTGGGCGAGCGGAAATGGAGATATTAGACGGTTTGCATGGAAATGGCATATAGGTTTATACTGACCGCACCTGGCACAGAGGTCTTATTAGCTCCTTCTCTTCACGCTTTTGAGCTTATCTCCCGCCCCGGTGGGCCTCCGAGCCACCTTCACCCTGGTGGGGGTTGTTCAAACACCCCCTCGAACTCAGCTCCTATGCAGAATAGCGAAAAATTGCGAAAGCTTTTGGATAGCTCATACAAATTCATGAAGAAATTACATTAGCCACTTTTTAGCTCAAGTCAATATTGAGGCCATGACAGATGAAAGAGGGTGGCACGTTACAGAAGACTTTCCGGGCTCTAGCGTCTGACAGAGTAGAGTTAGAGTAATTATCTAGGCACCATTCGAGTTTTCTCGTTACGACGAAGCGAATCATGACTATACTAGATCAAAATGTACGAATTACCTGACGTAAGGTCAGGTCAAGGTCACCATCCAGCCTAGCATAGTTAATAGGGGGCAAGAAACTTTGTGGGTCTGTGAAAAATCTTAAGAACTCAGAGTCTAACAGAAAATCCACTCTTTTGGCTTTCCTCAGATACAGTATGTCTTGCACATTAGGGGAGAACGACAAGATGGTCAACATTCTTATTTTCTGACCCCAGCCCAAGAATATTCGGTTGAAGACCGGATTTTTACGCGTGATTCGTATTTGCACGTTTTTTGATAGGAGCAGTTCTTGGTGGCCGGAAATAACAGTTTTTGTCAGCATATAGCGTATGCATGGAGTCCAATGCTGGCTTGCCACATTGCCGAAGTCAAATGTTTATTTTACTGCTATTTCGGGAACAATTGTTTTATCAATGAACTTAGCTGTAAGTGGGATAATCCTGTTGCTCATATATACTGAATAAATACAAAATACAAAATAATAAAAATGGCTTTTACGTCACTGAATAGATTTGTAAATATGCATAGCTTAACCCTCGCCCCAGTAAGGATGTTTGAACACCCCCTCGGGTTTTACCGGTGGCATGAAAAAACGGCGGTGCGAAGCGCCGCCATACTTGGCACACCGTATTCTAGATTAATTCCGCAACTTTCCCCAAAATCTTAAGGCTTAGCCGACTCAGATCAGTTCACCAGTTCAGATCAAGTGACCTCACCTCCAAAAATGTTTAAGGTAGCATAAGTAAAAATGGGTGAATTCATCGGATTGAAAGTTATACCACATAATGGGCCCTCCGAGTGCGACACCACGTATTCTGGGATTTTTTCATATCGATGACCTAAGGTCAGATACAGATACCAGATCAGATCAGATACCTCTCCATTGGAAATGGATGGGAAAAACAGGAATTGGGCTGTATTTGTGAAGATACAGCTGATAATACCTTCGTATTCTCTAAATCGTTGTACCCTGGGCCCCTTTCCAGGTTCATGCTGAAATGTTTTACCTGTGACCTCTGAGAGGTCATCTGGGGTCATCTACTCATCTACTTAAGCAGCTTTCAGTCTTGGGTCAATAACTGCAATAAATTATGATACAGTTTTATTTTGATATCATTTCGTTTGTATTGCTGTTGTGAGTCTATTGATATGCATATTGACTATGTTAGGCTGGATAGTTACGATGAACTGACCTGAGGTCAGGTCATTTTTGTGTTTTAACCTGGTATAGTCATATTATACATCGTTCGATTTGCCGTGACAAGGGGAAGCGAATGGTGTCTAAATATTATTCTAACTCAACTCTGTCACACGCTAGAGGCCAAAACTTCTGCTCTAATATGCCACCTTCTTTGATCTGTCATGACCTCAATATTGAATGGAGCCAAAAAGTGCCCTATATAGTTTCTTCGGGAATTTCCATGAGCTATCCAACAGCTTTCGCGTTTTTTCGCTATCCCGCATAGAAGCCGAGTTCGGGGGGGGTGTTTGAACATCCCCCACCAGGGCGAAGTTGGCTCGGAGGCCCACCGGGGCGGGTGTTAACGCGGAATTTACCCTGTTATTTTCCGATCAACAAACTTAAGTTATTGATATGCCTAAAATGAACTGGCAGTGTTGTTTTGTTAGTGCTACTTCTCGAGTATGCGGCTGCACATATTTACGTGACTGGTATGGTGGTATGTTTTAAGTTTGACATTCTTCTTGTGAAGGTATAAGCTTTGAATTATAAAAATTTGCAGTGAAGTGGAAGAAGAAAATACAAAATCTCATATTCTATAAAATATGAAATTTCTCTTATTCTACAATACTATAGTATAGTAGTATACACATATATTGCATTATCTGGGATAAATACGGGGCTTTGACTCATTGATGAGGCGTGAATGAGGCAGGACTGATAAAAACAGCACTGAGTTATCATGAAAACAAGTGTTTTGATAGACACATCCCCGCACATCTTTATGTACCTGCCTCTAAGGCACCGTGATATTTCATAACACTCTCATGTACACTTCTCCTATCCTTTACCCTATCTGATATTGATCTCTTTTCAGGATGGATTCTAATGAATTCTAAATCTAAAGCCAAGACTAAAACTAAATTCTCGGATAGAGCAGACATCTCGAAATCAATTGGAAAAAGGTGATAATGTCTCAGGAGTGAGGTACATACGTACCGGGATATTTCACGACGAGGAATTCTTTTCCAGCAAAAAAAGAGCATTCAGCATAATGTCCCTAAGAACTTCTACTACGTGACGGGCACAGCAGTTGATTTAATGCCTTTGACACTCGCATAAAGGATGAAATCCAACCCAAATTTGGTTCAGCCAGTGGCCATAACGGATATTTTTTTGATTAAGAGTTGAGAGAGAGGCTATGCGTGGGAAAGTCAAAACCCTCAGTAACCGACTCGTGGATACAAATTTAGACCCACATTCTCTATAATTTCATGTCCTCGCAAAATTTTACGTTGCACTGATGACGGCTCCTACTGTTTCAACTCCGAACATTGTCGGAAATATGTTCATGTTCAGTTTAAATGCACTTTGAATAAAAAGGTTCCTGCTTTAGAGCTGGAGTGGCTTTATTATCAAAGGCAGAAAGTTTGAAAAAGTGGGGCTTTGCTAATGCACGCATGGATCGGAAGGAGACTAAACGATAGGAAAGGGCGTTGAAGAGGAAGCGTAAGAAGAAGCAACGATGAAGGAAACGAAAACAGAGAAAAACGGGGTGAAAATCTTGTGTTTCGAAAACAAGATGCAGCATCAATTTCCGATGATGGCCGCAGGCCAGATGCCAAACGAGACAAGACATTCGCTGTTTTACGTGATGGTAATGTCCAAGAGATATTGAATCTGATAAAGTTCGAGGGAGGCTTTCGTAAACAGAAAATTAAGCCATTAGCGTACTTAGTGCTTCAATATTTAGAAAAAACCAGAACTGCAGCAAAATGTCTTGTCAGTTCACAATTTAGTTTAGGGGCTGTGTAACCCCGGCAGTGGACAGGACACTTTTTAAGGAAAAACCAGTGGGGCTTTAGCTGGCCATTATAGTGTCTTCAGGGGATCAAGACCCCATTCGAGGGGGAGGAGGGTAATACAACTTAGATGCATTAGAGTTAGAAAAGTCTCCCGATTTTTGTGTTATTCCTTTTTCTAGAGATTATAGATGCTGCCGCAATGTATTCCAAATGAATGAGCTATTTTCTTATTTTTCTTTATGAGTGTGGTAAGGTAAGTAAATTCCTAGAGTATCCAACACATATGGTTTAACGCCCAGGGGGCTGTAGGTTTGGGATGGAAACGACTAGGGCCGGGTTGGGTTCCGTCTTTTGGGCCGGGGGGGGTGGCCTGGTGTAGAGCTACTTTTAAGTGGGTTGAACTTAACTGCCCTCGGGTTTAGGTGTTTGGGTTTTTGTTTGTGCCGGGGGTGGCTCCTTGAAAGGGGGAAGTATTTTGTTAAAGCAAAATGATTGAACGACTGTGACAGTTTTTGAACTCTTTCACGGGTTTTGTGTTTAGGTGGGGTAAAACGTATTTTGAATAACTTTGCCTATTGGCTGGGGTGGAAACCATCGTGTTTGTGTTGGCTTTTTTGATTGGGTTGCCTTGCCTGGTTTTGGTGGGTTGGGGTAACCACGGGGGGTTTTGCCTGTGGAAGTATGGATTGTATAATGTCTTGGCTATAGCTTAATGAATAGGTTATGCCGTTTGTATATGTTTTGGTGAATGGCTTCGTACGCTGCACATGGTTTTGTTTGCTCTTGGCCCGCCGGTTAATAGGCTAAATCGAGACAATTGTTTATGTATGTACATACATACCTACTATGATGTGTGACTGTTGCTGTCAAAATCATCTAGAGAGTGGAGTGCAAAAATCAGTTAATAGTTTTTGGCGCTTATCGACACACCAGCTGTCAGGGCCATATGGCGTCGCCAACTCTTCCCCTGTTGATACAGTTTCTCGGGAGCCTGCTCGATGATTCTGACGAAGGGCTGTGGCCAATTATATAATCTCTGCCAAGTTTCAGCACCAAGGACTTGATGAGAAAGGTCGACTAACACTTATCAACTTTACAGGAAAAGTTTGATGCAGCGATCTCACTATAAATTCCACGTATGTTGCCACCACAATAACAAATACATAGGCACTGGTGGATCCATGAGGGGCAAAGGGGTCGTGACCCCCCAAAGCTTAAAATAGTATCTTTTGGAACCCCAAAAGACCAAATTTTGACCCTTTTTTCTTAACAAATACTATGTTTTAACAATTTTTGTTCTCAATCCCCAAACGCTGGTTTGGCCCCCTCCGAAAATTACTCCTGGATCCGCCAATGTACATAGGCTAAGCACTTCACACCGCCACAACTGCAACCAGTCTGACGCGCCTTGACAGCACCGTGTCCCGCTTAATCGACGAACGAGTTCTGCGCGCTGAAAACTGACCGCGTGTGAAATGAGGGCATCAGGCAATCCCAGGGTACTGGTTGGGGCCGGGGTCTTCCTGTCTGATAAAATGAGATGTTCGATTGATTGTAGGCTCAGACGTTAGATAGTCTGAGGATTTTACTTGAGTTTTGTGTCCAGGTCTACTTCAAGATGCATTTTGACATTAAAGTTGAAAAAAACTAAATATGAAACTAGATTTAAGTGGGAAGGACTGACATTAGGTGTCTCTTTATCTAAGAGGATATAAAAGGTCGCCATGTTGATACCATCCACTCATGTTCCCGCCCCAACAAGAAAACCGCCTTCTCTATCATCAACTTACTCTTTAGGAGCGAGCATGGAATGCATATTGACTCATAATTTGAAATATAAAAATAGCAATCAACAAATATTCTGCTCCGTTATGGCAGGTATCTCAGAAATATAGCCAGGAATCTACATAGAAGGTTTTCTTCGGATGTACTTCTTGTCCAAAGGAAGAAAAGTGCTTAGCAGATTAATCATGATTTTTGGTGTGACAGGTACAATAAATGTTTCGAGGTGAAAACATCATTGGAGACTTGAAGAGGCTACCGTTCTCTCAGCCTGTCTCTGAGAAAATGGCTTTGAAATTCAACACCATTTTGCCGTTTTCTACTATGTTAATTTGTGTGAAATTGCCACAGGTTTTGCGCTAACCATCTGTCTCTCAACCTCGATAGAGCTTTCAAACAACACCTTTTCCCTACTCCAACAGTTTTCGCTTCGAAAGCTTACTGGATCAGCATATGATGGAGAAGAAAAAAGACCTTAAAACCTTGGGATAATTTTTGATCAGCACCAAAAGTTTTTTGCCCATATAAACCATACTTAAAAATAGATAGCTGTTACATAGGTATGTATAATTATATATTTCATTTCGGATCTGATTACATTTCTGCTCTATAATGTATTAATTAAATCATATATCAACTATGGTTGGCTCGTCTGAAGTGTAAATCACTCATCGCAGCTCTACAGGAATCATCATTCTCCAAAAAAGAGCTCTTAGAACCATTGGTCGATTTGATCGGCCTATTAGAGCGAAACCAGCGTTCAAAAAGTATTCAACCCTCAAAGTTACAGACCTTACGAAAGCACAAATGCTAACTGTCGTACACAAGTTTCTGATTGGCCTGCTCCCAGAAGTCATACCAAATTTATTTGACGTTAGGGAACTAAGACCGTACGATACGGGGCGCGTCCTCACGTTGGACAAACCAATTTCAAATTGAAACTGCCGTCAATTTACTTCACCTTGTCTAGCACGTACGTTATGGTCGCACAAATTCCAAGAAATAGATTAACTACAAAGAAAATTTTGCTTGATTATTTCATTGCGGGAAATAATGAAGCAAGAGCGTGATGATAGTCGAGGCCCCGCTTAACCTGTGCCGTATCTTTCTCAAAGTGCATCTCTCCTTTGCAAGTTTTGATGACGTGAGTATAGAATTGGCTTTTGTTTCGTTTTTGCTGTATTCTTTTGACGTGATATTTGGCACGACAACAAGACCAGACAATCATCTAAAAGGTAAATATAAATCGCAAGCTTCATTTCACTGCCTCTGATAACCAGTGAGACACAGGCGTTACTTTGCTCGCTGGTCTGACAGGGCAATGGAATGAAAACACTGAAATTATGCTCACATCTTATCTCATTTCACCTCATCATCATTAAAAAAAGAGCTCAAAACACGTCCAAAGCCAAATAATACTCTAGCCAACGTACGGCATAGGCAAATCCAGTATTGCCAATCGGGGGGAGGGCACCTTCCCAGGGGGGCGCCATCCGGACCAGGGGGCGCCACTTTTGACCGGAAAAACCTATCAGGTGGGCGCCAAATCCTATCGGTGGGCGCCGATTTTGGCATCCTGAGAGGGTGGGGGTGGGAAGGGACATTTCTGGGGGTCGCCATCAACCTTTCAGGGGGGTGCCGTGACCATTTCAGGGGCCGCTGAGGGTCGATCAGGGGGGGGGGGCACGTACCCCCTTGCTCCCCCTGGATCCGCCTATAACGTACGGTGGATGTAAAACATGTTCCTGGTTCAGCACCTGGTGTCAAGCCGCGCACTGTGGTGTTCCCGCGCGGAACAGACAAAAACATTTAGGGATGTGTTTGGCTCACTGGCTCAGTAGATAGCATCAATGTCTCATGAGCCATAAGTCCCGAGTTCAATTCCCAGAAGAGACTGAAAATGTACCTGTTCCCCAAATTCCTCCCCGCAGGGTGAGACCTGGCAACGCCATACTTATAACCTTGGCAGTTGATGCGTCGTTAAGCCCCAACGACTATTATTTATGTATTATAGTATATGTAGCAATGTAACTATATTATGATACTTATTTTAGCATAAGTGCGTAACGTAAGTAAGTAAGTAGGAAGTATGGGAAGTATAGCATATAAGTAGTAGGTATTAGTCTGCAACTACCTATAAGTAAATTCGCAAGTACAAGGACATAAAATATGCACTACAAAGTATTGGAAACGGTTTCTTGCTAGTATATGTTTTTAGTTTAAATTTTTCAACAGCCGCTACGACCTATCAAAACACGATCCATTTCTTAGCAAGAACAGATACAGGAGCAAACTTAAGCGACCAACCATGCATTTCAATTTCTAGCGAGTTAAAATCGGTTTGATTGATGATCGAAAGGTCACGCTTTTTGTTTCCAAACTTCGTACATTCGGAAGGTCTGATGTTCGAAACCAATTTGCGAAAACTTTTCCTATGGAGAAAGGAAACGTACGTGCCACAACCCAACGCGTCGCCTCAAAGCTCAGTCTTTTAGCACTACGCTTTGAGCGCTAAAAGCGTTCAGCCTAGAATCGGCAGCAGCGTCAGCACCGAGTCGGCACAAACAAATAACTGGGACTGAATTAAATTCAGAGCTGCAAATCTGGTACCTGCTGCCTCGCAGGATGCATGTTTTTAGCGCCCAATTTCTAAATACAGTGTGATATTAATCTCGCTTACATAATTGAATTTTTTTCCGGGTGAGATTACTTGCTATTACACGTGCAGGTAAATTACATCAGGGGTCATCAATCCTGTGCATCAAAACACTTGCTTCTAGAATTATTTCGCACGTAAGCTTCCGCTTCGTCAGAACCACATGACGAAATGTATGGAGCGCAGTGTAATGATATTTCTCAGAGTGGCTCCAATATTCACACCTGAGAGCGTACAAACCTGTTTGATAGCAATTGTACAGCAGCTCCCAGTGAGATGTCACTGTGTCCTGGAAAAATATGTTTGGTTAGCCTGTGAGCGTGACAACCGCCCTTCAAATCACCGCGCGGAGGGATCCGGTAAGGGTGGAATGTCTCAAAACTGAATAACTCATGGCATAACTTGCCCCGTTAGCCACGTTTTATTTCGATCTCTGAGCATTATGGGAACGATTTCGAATGCTGGTTGGCTATCATAATGTAAAAAAAACGCCTCTGAATTACCAGAGGCCTTCAAACTTTGTACAAGAGTGTCGGACGGTCGGGTGGATTCTGCTCTATTGCTATTATCGTCAAGACTGGTTTTGGAGATCCCCTTGTAGGCTGCGGTGGGTGTGAAAAGAGCCCGGGTGTCGTTGGGTTAATAAATTCTGCACTTAGAGCAAGATATTGAATGGACTATCGTAACTCAATTACTAAAGCAAATCCCGTTCTATAGGATAAGTACAGTACTAAAACCCTACGGCAGAATAAAACTTTTATTGCGTGGGTATTCGTCTTTGATAAGTGATAATTGGACCAAGTCCTTATTGCCGTGCCCATTGCGCACGAACATATTTCTCGGACAAATCACACGTTTTCTGACAGCTGCCGAGAGTGTTTAGGAGTAAAGCTGTGATATGAGTTGGCCGGGGCAGTGCGGATTGCTGGGCTCTGTAGTCATATCCGGCACTAGTGTGCCGGTGGGTCTGTCAGCCTGCCGGTCCGTCTGTCAGCCTGCCGGTCAGTCACGTGGCTCCAGCTGACGCGTTCCCAGCACTGCAGCGGCTCGGTGGCTCCGACTGACAGCAGCAGTCGTCCGCCCAACACCGAACCAGCTCACTCAGCGCTGACATTCCGGCAACAGGCCCGACCCGTCTCCGACATGAATTCCACCCCCAGTGAATTCTGTAATTGATGGAGCTTTGAGAAATTCACTCTGAGTTCGTTGATATTTCTGCTTCAGCCCCGGGCGTACATCCGCCGCCATAAATTTCTGGAAAGGCTGAGGGCTGAGCATGGTCATTGGTCAGAGCTGGACTGTCCCTGGCCTGGCGCCGGTCTGGACTCGGCCCACCGAGCTCAGTCAGCGCAGATCAATGTCGCCCGAAAATTTCTGAATGTGAGCCTCTTAGAAAAGTCTAGTGTCCTGCAACTGGTCTTATTAGTTAGGAATTATATGGTTAATTGGAAGTCCCACTAGGTTAAAGGTCAATGCTGAAGGGTAAAAGTGAGAAATATAGCGCTCCAAAATAGTGTATGATATTTGAACGACTAAAAAATTGAGCAGCTTTGTCCAGTGTTGGATCCAGGACTTCATTTCCTGGGGTGGGGGGGATAGGTGGCTGCAGCCTCTCCCGCCATTGCATCGGATCAGCTGTCGCCTATGTACTAACTATAACGCTCGGACATTTCGGGGACCTTGAGCCCCACTAGCCCCCCCCTGGTATCTGCCACTGGCTATGTCTTCACAGCAGTGGCGGTGGAACGTTTTCGTCCAACAGGGCACCTTCAAGGGGTCTATCTTATTCTTCTTAGCTATTTAGGATATACAGGACTCTATGAGGCACTCTAGGCGCCCGTTTTACCCGTTCTCACCCAGCTTGTTTTTGGATATATCGGACGTGACGTCATGCCAAATGTGTGTGACGTCACGTCAACATGTCATCATCGGGTAAATATCCTAGAGGATCATTTAACGGAAACTATAACCACGTACATAACAATGTACTTTTTATATATTTTTACTGCATATCTAATGCTTTTGTATTGTAATATATTAAATAATTTTGTATTGGATTGTGTTGTTGTATTATATGACATTGCATTGTAATATAGCTGTATTATGTATGGTGTGCATAGACGCCAGCGTCAACCAGCTTTTTAGTATATCTCCTAACGGATCCAAAAGAAGGTTCACAAGAATTTAAGAGTTTTGGAAAATAAACAGCATTTAATTTTCCCAAAAATTTAATCCCTGTTAACAGATGATGTCAGTGCCAAAGTGGGGAGGTGTGTAGTATTTTCTGACTTTTTCTGAAGAAGAGAGGAGAGGAGGTTTAGCTTTTCTCACGAGAACTGCGCAGGCCCAGTGTGGTTGAAGATCGAGTCCTTCCATGGATATTAAAATACTCGGAGTCACACCCAGTGTCCACTGCGCCCAGTCACCCGTACTGCACTACCATTGCAATTCTGCGGCCCCTCTGCCTGATGGCTCTCATCGACCGCCGTTGCTGTCGAGAGGGGTCTGGCAATTTTGTGAGATATCTAATGAGAGATGGAGGGGGTTAGTCATTTCATGATTATTTCTGACGAAGCAGGCAATCAACCTAGCCGTTGCCAATAAAACTTAAACACTCTGCGTAGACTCTTTCTCTCCTGAGTTGACTCTGGCACGACAATATGACGAGACCTATGGATCGGCAACAGCTCTTGCTAGGCAGCCTTCCTCTTTTTGTTGCCCTCGAGGTCTGGTGAGCAGCAGGTACCACCTCGTTCGCTGGTCTGACCAGGTAAGGGAAGGAGCATATCATGCTCATCTTAAGTCACTCTAGCCTCATCATCACCTAAAAACACCCAAAACTTGTATTTGTGTGATATTTTTTGACAGATATTAAACATGTCTGTGGTCGAGCACCTGTATTTACAGATATTAACCCGCGCCCCACCGGGGGTCCGGAACCACCTTCGCCTTACCGGAACCATCATTAGCCCCCTCTAACTCCGAAAATATGTGGGCTAGCGCAAATCTGCAAAGTGCGTTGGAAGGGTCATGTGACTTCAATATAACGATATTATTTTTCATATTTTAACGCTCAGGTTTTGGTAACGCATTGCTTGACATCCAGAGGTCAATTTGGGTCACTATAGCCTGTCTCCACTAACATATCCAATGCCTAAGAAACCTGAGCATAGCTCTCATGACAATAAAACTACTGAGATGTGGTAAAGTAAATTTAACAGGAAAATGCCAGGACTTTCTCCGCTATACGGCACATAATGACCTCCCGCCTTTGGTTCGACCTCCAGAGCTCACCCCTTGACCTAACATGACCTGAGGTCACGAAAGACCATAAAGTAATCTTGCCGTATATAAAATTAAAGCCTGAGAAGATACATACACGATGACGTTTAATCCTGCGCTCTAGCTTAGTTAGGTCAAAAGTTATTGTTAGAATACTGTTTTTGACCCCTGGGGACCTGTGATGACTTCAGATGAGTCAAGGGGCAAATATTACCTCCAGAATTCGTGAAAGGGTAGCTAAGATTTTTTACAAATCTGAGCATTTGCAATCGTGTTTGTGACTTTTAGAACATAACACAGCTTTTCCTCATACGTTTTCTTTTAGAGAGGTCACCTCGTGACCTGACCTGAAGTAAAAAATAGAAAAATTTAGGATATAAATTTTGTAGACCCTGGAGGCGTCATTACGTGTAGCATGTTTCAAATTGATTGGCTTAGACATGTAGTTATGGAAGAGCTCAAAAGCTGAAGTGAGGTGACCTTGTTTGACCTCGCCTGGTGACCTGACTTAGTGTGGCCTGGTGTAAATAATTTCAGGGATGGTGGGACAATGATGAGGTGAGAGGTAGAACCTTCAACCGCGGTGCTGCACCTCGTCGTTTTGTCTGCTATTCTGAAAAACCCTTGGTCGACGCCTCCCGGTGAGGTGAGAGTTAAACAAAAAACATGTCCGCGGTCGTGCATCCAGTGTCATAGCACGCTGTTGGTGCTTCCCCGTGAAATAACCATGATAAAAAAGGGAAGGAGACCCGAACACCCTCAAATTTTTCCGACGCTATGCATAAACATCCTACTATGTGCAGAAACCTGCATCAAATTTTCTGACAAAAAAGATAGCGCAGTTGTGCCTCAGAACTAGCTCAGGCGATATCAAAGCAAATCGGACGGTGGTGCAATTTCTCATTCAGACCAACATATACCGTTCGGGCGTAACCAATGGTAACGGCTCCTTGTGATCCACCGGGAAGCTCATTGGTCAAGCCTGGCTCCTCGCAGATGTCAGCACCAATTTCGCGGTGCTTTTTTGTATTGATCCCGAAACATCCCAAACGTCCTTTTATTTTTTCTTCTCATTATGAATGTTGCGTTGGTGTAATCAGAAGTCAGTTTAACGGCCTTATTTGAGCATAACCAATGGAAAATCCTCTGTTCGTAAAACTATCATGTCCTAGTCTGAAACAAGCCTGCCTGTTTTTCTCCTCTGACGCTATTTTTACCGCCGGTCGCCATGGAGACCACTGGCGTCGGTGGTCAAAGTGGTGGATCCGGCCTACGCTGCTGATTGCAGGTGATTGTCATTCAGGCCTAGTCCTGATCTGGCCTGTAACGAACACCGCTCCCGGACCCGGCACCGCCGCGGGAGGTACAAAATCAGCATTCTAACACGGCAATGAGGATTCGCGGGTGCATCTGACAACTATCCCGAGCGAACTGCGCGGAAGAACGCCCACGTTGCATTGCTGGGCGTGAATCCCCTGTATCGGGGATTACTGTAGTCGGAGCGCTGGAGAAAAGCTGCCGGCTTTTCTGCAGCGCTGATCATGGGCAGAACACGGCTGATTTCCGTCAGTTTTCCTGTTTTCGTTTGAAGTGGGCCTGCAAAACCGAGTTCAGCTCCTGTAAGCCGCTGATTACTATTTTCCGTTGACCCGTGGCGTCACAGGGGCCAACATGGGTCCAGTTTGGGTCGATTTAGGAAATCC
This sequence comes from Lepas anatifera, assembly GCA_034440635.1. Classification (NCBI taxonomy): domain Eukaryota; kingdom Metazoa; phylum Arthropoda; class Thecostraca; family Lepadidae; genus Lepas; species Lepas anatifera. The sequence goes on from JAOTON010000083.1 coordinate 307,075, forward strand.
CTTATAATTTGAGAAAGATCGGACGTAGAACAAAGCTAACGGGATCAATGAGTCTGTCTTGACCTAATTACCAAAATTGCATACAGTATGACCTTGTTAAGCCACATTGTGACCTTGACTTTTGGTTGATCTTAGGTCAAGATTGTGGCATGCTATTCGGATCCTTTGATTATGTTTGTCACTGTGACACCAAATTTATTGCTGTCTCTCGCTTCGATTAAGTACTATAGACGCAACCTATTTCGAAAAATTTGTCCTCGGATGTCTTTTGATGACCTCGTTATTGACCTGAAGCAAAAAATGAAGAGCAGCAAACATATCTGATTTTTCAATAGCTTTAAAACGACGTTTAGCAATTTGATATACATCTTCTAGAAGCCTAGAAGATGCATATCTAGCCTATAAGATGTATCTAGAATCTAGAGTTACACCCTGGCTTATGCTGCAGGTGCATTCTTTTAGAAAAATAACAAAATTTACTTGCGTGGGTTCAGGGGCGGACGCAGACCCGAGTTTCGGGGGCGGGGCAAACCCATGTCTGCCTCTCCTCCTGGGGGAGGGGGGTGGGGGCGAATATTTGTTTGCTCTACAGACCTTGTGTAAACACCTTTTTCAGTGCTCGACAGACTTAGCATAAACTACCTCTCCAAGTAGGGGAGACCAGGGCAAAGCGGACAGCGGGGCAACGCGGAAAAAGCTGAATAACTCTCTGCAAAGTGCTGCAATCTGCCGGAAATGTGTGTCATACTAAGCGTTACTTAGCAACGCATCCCGCGCATCTTCGTCAGCTGTTTCCTCATTTCGCTTCCAGCGCGGTGGAGAAAGGTAGGGTTTTTAGGCTGTTAGCTGGCTTTTGCGCTACACTTCGTGGTCTTCAAAACCCCATCCGAGCAGCACGGATTTGGTTTTATTGGACTGCTGGAAACCAGTATGGGGCCCTTGATTGCTTAGAAAAACCTCGCCTCGATTTGTCACTCTTGTGATGACTGGTCTCCTATTCTCTTAGACTTTGTTGCATGAGGCACGATGAACCGGGGCATAGTGGAATCCGTCCACTTTGCCCCATGAATGGAAAAAGAACGACGTAGTGCAGAAAAATAATAGATTGTGACCATAGCCAATAGGCGTAGAAACGGGAGCAGGGGCAGAAGGGCCACTCCCGTTTCCACTCCCCACTTTTCTGTGGTGGGCCCCTGCAACGGATGCAAAATATCAAAAACTGTAATAGAAAATATGAAACCCAGACGGGCCCAAAAGCTTGTCTGGAAAACTTCTTAAGCTGACCTGGGCGTCTAAGCTGATTTAAGGTCCTATCAGTCAATTTCGAGGGGCCGCTGAACTGACCTATAGTGCCCTATAAGCGAATCTGGGGCCTCTTTAGCTGAAAGAGGGCCCCAGAGCTAGTTTGGGACCTCTAAATCGTTCTAGAGTATCTAAGCTGAGCTGAGAGCTGTGAACTTGAATGGACCCTTGAGCTGGTCAAAGACCCTATATCAGCCGACATTGGGGCCTCTGAGCTGAGGTGTTCCCCCAAGGCTAATCTGACCCCTGGGCTAATCTGGGGCCCTTGTGCTGAACTGGGGGCGGGCTTAGCTGGTCTGGACCCTCTGCATAGTAATAGGGCCCTGAGCTGGGGGCTAGGAGCTTGAATTGGCCCTCCTGAGCTGTTGTTAGACCCTATATAAGCCGACCTGGGCCCCTGAGCTGATCTAGGAACCTAAACTAATCTGGTCATCTGAGTTCATGTAGCTGGGGCCCCTGTGCTGAGATGGGGGCTCCCTGAAATACTTAAGTGTCACTGAGCTGAAGGCTTTGAGCTTCAATGGGCCCTTTGGGCTGTTCTGACCCTTTAACAGTCAACCTGGACCCCTGAGCTAAGCTGGGCCCTAAGCTAATCTTGAACTCCCTGTGCTGAACTGGGCAGCCCCTGGGCTGGTCGGGGCCCCCTGCGCAGTTATAGGGCCCCTGAGCTGAGCTGGGGACCATAAGCTTAATAGCGCCCCTGGAGATGTTCTGACACCCGATCGACCTTTGGGCACCCCTTAGTTGAGCTAGGGCCCTAACCTAGTTAAATCGCTGGCGCATAAGCGGAAAAAGTCCCAGAGGAGGAGGCAGTCACAAATGGAGAAAGCAGGCACCCTGAGGACCAGCAAGGGGTTGATGCAGAGGACAAGGAGTAAAAAAACAAGAATGGAAACCAGCGGTGCGGGGCCTGGTCCGAGCCAGAGAGGCGAACCAGTTCTTCCAAACTGATGACAATGGAAATGAGAATTGTCTATTGTAAGAAGACTTCACTAAATCCAAAAACGTGATGGCTGGTCACGCTGCGCGATATGTCCTAAGTGGGTCCACGATACATGTGGGAGGGGGAGGGGTTGTTGCAGAGGATATCGTTTTCGTGTGTGGCACGTGTCAGTACTGGGTGCCTTGGTTCGTGAATGGCGAGGAAGCCTTAGCGATCATCGTGAATACAGAAATGTATGCGCGTTTCTTTCGTTTTTTGTGGGTTTGATAGATAAGCCAGAATGAAATTTTACACAGCAATTGACATTACGTCATCTGCAGAGGTGGCAGCCAGCATTTGACTTACGTCTTATACGACTGATAGCAAAGGCAAACGACAGCAATCTTTTGACCACCACAAAATGTTCCATTCCATCGCTTAAAACCTCTACGCAAACTACAATATTTCCACCCGAATAAGATCAACGCATGCGTTCCTATTCAGCTCATGCCTATTATGGCATGCGACTTTGTCTATTAAAGTCGTCAGTCTTCTGGTGCTGGAAGCTACTTAACCCTCCATGTTGGGCACAGCAGCATACCACAGAGGCATGTTGCAAAACGTTTTTACCGTCAGAAAGGAAAATTTAATGCTAGAGCGTTTGGAACTGAGCAGCGGGGAGGGGATAGCAATATTGCCACTCCGCAGAAGCTATCATATTGAATAAGTGGATCTAAGCATTTATGTACAATTATAGATTAAAATTATATCAAACTGAAACGTATACATGCCAAATATCTTGCAAACAAAGAATCCAGGCAAAATAAGCCTGTCCACCCTGCCCCGTGCTTGGGGCAAAGTGGTCAAAATAACTTCGGTTTGCTTTTTGGTTTCCTGTGCAGATGTGTTTTATTTTTTGCCTTTTGTCCCCTCTATTACCTTCAGAATTGAACATGGGACAAAATCATGGTACCTAACACAATAAATCGGGATTACAGGTTCTTCCTAATTGAGCAAATATCACTAGGGTGACCGCTTTGCCCTGATCTCCCCTACATGACCGCTCTCCTGGGCGGGGGAGGGGTGGGAGCGAATATTTTTTGCTCTACAGTCCTAGTGTAAACGCATTTTTTCAAAACTTTATTCGGTGTTTGGGGGGAGCAAAAGATAGTTTCCCCCCTCCAGCGCTTTAGGGGGCATGGCCGGAATGCCCCTCCCCTGCGTCCGCCAATGCTTGGGTTTAGAAGCGATGTCATTACTCATTGACTTTACCTGACTTGATTCCAGCTTTTCGCCATAAGTTTTCCAATTAGCCCTCGCCCCACCGGGGGCCATCGATGCCCCTAAGGTTTTTCCGGGATAGCAGAAAAATGATGAGGCGCACCACCGCGGTTGAGAGCTCTACCTCTCACTGCATTATTTTCCCACCATCCCTGAAATTTTTTACCCCGGGTGACCCAAGGTCAGGTCACCAGACGAGGTCAACCAAGGTCACCTCACTTCAACTTTAGAGCTATGTAAGAGCTACATTTCGAAGTCGATCAATTTGAAACTTCCTACACTTCATGACCCCTCCAGGGTCTACAAGGCGTATATCCGGGATTTTTCCATTTCGTGCCCTGAGGTCAGGTCACGAGGTGACCTCTCCCATTGAAAAAGCATGGGGAAAAGCTGCCTTATGATCTAAAAGTCACAAAAACGATTGAAAATGCTCGGTTTGATCAGAAAAGCGTTCTTTGACACTCTTTCACGGATTCCACGAGCCATATTTGCTCTTTCACTTCTCCAAGGTCATACAAGGTCACCAGGGGTCAAAGAGTATTTTGACAATAACTTTTGACCTAATTAAGCTAGAGCACTGAAACAAACACCATCGTGTTTGTCTTGTCACTGGCTTTCATTTGATATAAGGCAAGGTCACTTTCTGACCTTTCCTGACCTCAGGTCATATTAGGTCACGAGGTGACCTCTGGAGGTCAAACCACTGGCGGGAGGTCTTAACGTTGCACATAGCGGAAAAAGTACTGGCAATTTCCTATCAAATGTTCTTTACCAGACCTCAATAGCTCTAATGGCATAAGAGTTATGCCCAGTTTGCTTAAGCATTGCATATTTGAGTGAAAATAGCCGATCTTGACCTAATTTGACCTCTGGAGGTCAAACCATTGACCTGAGCACTAAAACATGTGAAGTAATTTCTTACTGAATTTACGCGAGCTTTCTAGTGCACTTTGCAGATTTGCGCTAACGCCCATATTTTCGGAGTTAGACGGAGGGGCCATCGATGGCCCCCACGGTGGGGCGAAGGTGGCGCCGGACCCCCGGTGGGGCGCGGGTTAATCTCCCAAGAGGTATGCTAAGCAACGCGTCTGTCATTAGAATCGGCTCGGAATAATTCATGAAAAATGAGAGGGGAGGGCGTTTGATCGAGCCCCCAGATAGTGAAGAGTTACTCATTTTTGACATCTTTCCTCTACAATGGTCCAAAATCCAATTATTATAAAGGTTTATGTATGCTGAAAGAGAAAAAAACAGTGTTTTGAAAGGAGGGTTGAGGTCTCCCTTAACCCGCGCCCCACCGGGGGTCCGGCGCCACCTTCGCCCCACCGGGGGGCATCGATGGCCCCCCTCTAACTCCGAAAATATGGGCGTTAGCGCAAATCTGCAAAGTGCAATAGAAAGCTCGCGTGAATTCAGTAAGAAATTACTTCGCATGTTTTAGTGCTCAGGTCAATGGTTTGACCTCCAGAGGTCAAATTAGGTCAAGATCGGCTATTTTCACTCAAATATGCAATGATTAAGCAAACTGGGCATAACTCTTATGTCATTAGAGCTATTGAGGCCTGGTAAAGAACATTTGATAGGAAATTGCCAGTACTTTTTCCGCTATGTGCAACGTTAAGACCTCCCGCCAGTGGTTTGATCTCCAGAGGTCACCTCGTGACCTAATATGACCTGAGGTCAGGAAAGGTCAGAAAGTGACCTTGCCTTATATCAAATGAAAGCCAGTGACAAGACAAACACGATGGTGTTTGTTTCAGTGCTCTAGCTTAATTAGGTCAAAAGTTATTGTCAAAATACTCTTTGACCCCTGGTGACCTTGTATGACCTTGGAGAAGTGAAAGAGCAAATATGGCTCGTGGAATCCGTGAAAGAGTGTCAAAGAACGCTTTTCTGATCAAACCGAGCATTTTCAATCGTTTTTGTGACTTTTAGATCATAAGGCAGCTTTTCCCCATGCTTTTCCAATGGGAGAGGTCGCCTCGTGACCTGACCTCAGGGCACGAAATCGAAAAAATCCCGGATATACACCTTGTAGACCCTGGAGGGGTCATGAAGTGTAGGAAGTTTCACATTGATCGACTTTGAAATATAGCTCTTACAGAGCTCTAAAGGTGAAGTGAGGTGACCTTGGTTGACCTCGTCTGGTGACCTGACCTTGGGTGACCCGGGGTAAAAAATTTCAGGGATGATGGGAAAATGATGCAGTGAGAGGTAGAGCCCTCAACCGCGGCGCTGCGGCTCGTCGTTTTTCTGCTATCCCGGAAAAACCTTAGGGGGGGCCATCGATGGCCCCCGGTGGGGCGAGGGTTAAACAATGTGATCTGTGCCCAGCTTTGTCGGCACAATTCATTACTTTTAGTGCTGTGATGTGGATATTAGGCAATGGTAGCAAAGAAATTATTTCAACATATATATATATATATATATATATATATATATATATATATATATATATATATATATATATATATATATGTCTAATTTTCTATCTAGAACCTATTTGTTTCTACCTGTACGCTTTGTGTGATGTTTGCCTTTATTTTTCTGAGCTTACGGAAAATGCGCAAACATTTACAAGAACGTTTGTTTACAAGTTTTATTGAATACCAATGCCAATATTCGTTTTCGCTAGCCTCTCAATTTTTCCCTAATCTCTCAATGATTTGAGGCTCTCTGTAAGTTAATATTTCAGATTGCCAAAAAATCTGCATTTCTTATTTAGAATGTATCGTTTTTTGCCATCATCATATCAAATTAAGTACAAATCGATTGCACAACTTGCACGCAAAATACACATAGGTATCACTGTTGTTATCCTCAGGCTTTGATTTAAGTTATGTGAAGTTTGATTTCAAAATTAGAAATTTCGTTAGGATATTTCGTGATAAAGCGCTGATGCAATTTGTTCCAATGAATATTTTTGTTCGAGGAAAAAGTTCAAGGTAAGCGCGATACAGTAACATGCAATAAGAAAAAATTAATCGGGTAGGTATACCAAAAATGTGCTAATAACATTGGATTTGAAACGTAATTCCTAAAAACATATGAAATACATTAGGAAACATGCATACAAAAGTCCGTCCTGGAATGCTTTGTTTTTAAAGCTTTGTTTCATGAGCATGTAAGTAAATTCAATTCTGGATAACTTACGGAAGCAAATGTCCCTCAAACAATGAAGAAACTTAAGAACTCAAGCAATTGTCAACTTAAGTCAATTGTCAACAATCAACAGCTTAAGCAATTATCCTATACACAATTGTCCCTTAAACACAGCACTGATGCGTCTGAAATCAAGCACCTGACGAGCTGTGCGAGTGTCCGGGCGTAAAGCTGCTGAAGCCTGATGCGTATGGGGAGTCAGCTCCACCAGAGCATAGCGGCGGCGGGAATATTCCTGCAGTGCGCGGCCCGCCCGCATTAATCACCTCCGGCTGACGGCGGGAAATTTGACACGTGACATTACTGCAGCGGGCTGCCTTCGCTGTTGAAGCGCTGGCGGGCGGGCAGAATTAATTACCCATCGCCACGGCGGCTGTCCGCGCTGTTGTCTGCGAACAACAGGAACGGCGAGAATGCCGCCAGAGGGCCACTGGATGTGGAAATATCTATCAGCAGGGTTCGGCAAACAGATTGGCTGGTAATGTGATTCAGATATTGACTGATTCATTAATAAGAGAACGAATGATAGCCATTTTTCACCAATGCTTTGAACAAATGTTTTGCATATGATATTTAGTATTGATGATTTAGGTACAGACATATTTTATTAGATGCAAGAACACATGGGCGAATAAATGAATGGTTGAATGGATTGACTGCTGCATGTATGGTTAGATGGATTGAGAAAATCATTGCTTTCAAATCGGCACCGCCTAGGCTCTTTTCGTACCTACACACCACCACCGGGGGAGAGGGGTCCAATCGAACCCACCTACGATCTCGAGAGCCGGAGGTGATAATGGAAAATAGAAACGGCGGCAATAGAAACACTTCTCCATGTTTAAAATAGCATAAGTGAGAAATGGATGAATCTATCGGATTGAAACTTGTACCACATAATGGGCCCACTAAGTGCTACAAAATATGTTCCGTGATTTTTTATATCGATTACCTAAGGTCAAGTACGGATCATAGCTTCTCCATCGGAAATATATGGGAAAAACAGAAATTGGGCTGTATTTGTGTAGATACAGCTGAGAATATCTTCATATTCTCAAAATCATCTCATTCTGGGCCCCTTTCCAGGTTCATGTTGCAATTTTTGACCTGTGACCTCTGAGAGGTCATCTGGGGCTACTTAGCAGTTTTCAGACTTAGGTCAATAACTGCATGACATGATGATGCAGCTTTTATTTTGATACCATTGCGTTTGAATTGATATTGCGAGTCTATTGTTATGCAAATTGACTGTGCTAGGTTAACACGGGCATTGACGGAGGTCTGAGCCACCTCCGGATAAAGATTTAGCCCCAGGTCATCTCGGGTCACGCTGCTAGTCCAGGTCAAGTGGTCACTTTTCTCCGGAAATATTTAGAGGTGCAGCAGTAAAAGCAGACTTATTGTACTAATCTGAAATTCCAATCAAATAATAAGGTCATCAATTAAAAGGCTTGCAGGAGTTCTTACTCAAAATTGCCTGGTGCCAGAACCCAAAAAAACTGTATTCATAATGCTGCCTTCTTTGACCTGTCATGACCTCAGTATCGACCTGAGTGACCAATATAGTTTTGTCATGAGTTTGTATGAGCTATCCACCAGCCTTCGTGTTTTTTTGTTGTTTTTTTTACTTTTCTGCATAGGGGCCGAGTTCCAGGGGGTTCAAACAACCCGCCCCCACCGGGTGAATGTGGATCGGAGGCCCACCGGGGCGCGGGTTAACCTTCGCCCCAACAGAGGGCCATCGATGGCCCCTAAGGTTTTTCCGGGATAGAAGAAAAACGACGAGGCGCAGCACCGTGGTTGAGGGCTCTACCTCTCCACCTGTCATTTTCCCACCATCCCTGAAATTTTTTACCCCGTGTCACCCAAGGTCAGGTCACCAGGCAAGGTCAACCAAGTTCACCTCACTTTAACTTCTGAGCTCTATAAGAACTACATTTCGAAGTCGATAAATTTGACACTTCCTACACTTTATCACCCTTCCAAGGTCTACAGGATGTATATCTGGGAATTTCGATTCGTGACCTGAGGTCAGGTCACGAAGTGACCTCTCCCATTGAAAAAGCATGGGGAAAAGCTGTCTTATGATCTAAAAGTCACAAAAACGATTCAAAATGCTCGGCTTACTCAGAAAAGTGTTTTTAAACACCCTTTCACGTTCCCCAGGGGCCATATTTTCCCTTTGACCTCCCCAAGGTTATCCAAGGTCACCAGGGGTCAAAAACAGTATTTTGCCAATAACTTTTGACCTAATTAGGCTAGGGTAATGAATCAAACACCATCGTGTATATCTCGTCACTGGCTTTCATTTAATATACGGCAAGGTCACATTCTGATCTTTCTTGACCTCAGGTCATATTAGGTGACGAGGTGACCTCTAGAGGTCAAATCACTGGCGGGAGGTCTTTACGTTCTACATAGCGGAAAAAGGGTCTGGTATTTTCGTATCAAATGTACTTTACCAGATTTCAATAGCCCTAATGGCATAAGAGTTATGCCAAGTTTGCTTAACCTTCGCCCGGGTGGGGGTCTATTTAGACCCCCTCGGGTCTTTCCAAAGTGACCAAAAAACGGCGGCGCGCAGCGCCGCCAAACTTGGTCTAGCTGTTCCTTCATCATTTTTACATCTTTCCTGAAAAATTTTAGCTCAAGGTCATATCAGGTCAGGTCACCAGGCCAGGTGAAGTGACCTCACCTCAAAAATTCTTAGGACCGCAAAACTAAAAGAACGGTTAATCGATCAAGTTGAAACTCATACCACATATTGGGCCCCCAGGAGCTACAACATTTGTTCCGGGAATTTTTATATTGGTGACCTAAGGTCATGTGCAGAGCATGACCTCCCCATTGTCAATACATGGGGAAAATCACGAAATGAGTTTTCTCAGTAAGTATGGTTGAAATCAACTTCAAACATCAGTTACGAATTGCTCTTAGCCCATTTCTGAAGTTGATGCCAAACATTTTGACTTGTGACCCTTAAAAGGTCACCTTAGGTCAAATAAGCATTTTTGGTGTTTTACTCTATAAATTTTTAATAAACTAAGGTAGAACTTTTAGTTTGTCACCAAAGTGTTTGTATAGTCACTGCAAGTAAAATAATATACATCATGACTATACCAGGTCAAGTTGGGTCAGACCGTTGACCTGGGTCAGGTCAAATTTTTAAATTTGACCTTGGATAGCAATATTATACATCCTTCGATTCGTATTGACGAGAGGATTGCAATGGTGCATCATCTATGGCTGTATCTTGTTTGGTTTGGAAGTAATTAGCGAAAAAGGAAACGCCCTTATGCATGGGTGGCTATGGACATTCCCAAGAATATGCCTAATATTCAGTGACCTGTAGCTCCCTAGGCTTTGACCTGACACGGAAATGTATGCCACTGTAATGAAAGAGCAACTCAAGAGCTTTCGAATGGCGTTGAAAACATGTTTCTAGCTATCATAGTTTCTGACAGGGGCCAAAAAGTGTTCGTGTGTCACCATTGAAAATGTCAATCATAAATTGTACCAGCCCAGGATGCAGCATGTGACACGTTTTGCGTAAGGAGGATATCAATGGATACTCCTGGACCATCCTAGTTGTTCAAAACATTGCGAGTTCAAATGACAGGTGCAATTTTCGGAGATTTGTTCCGTTATTGGTCTGGAGGAAACGTGTTGGCTTATTTTGTCACCTTGCCACCTTGACTGTCACATTTAGAATGCCAAAATGGTAGGTTTTTCGATCCTGGTTTCTGAAATATTTGAAATTTTCTTAGTACACCTCATCTTAGCGATTTTGACCTATTTTGACCTCTGGTGACCTTGATATTGACCTGACAAGAAAAATGACCGAAATATTTTCGATATCATTTTTGAAGAGCTTTCGATTGCTGTTTTGTGCTTTTTTCTAGCTCTCTTAGTTTTTGAGATCGTGGGGGATCATTTTTAGCCCCCCACCAGGGCGAAGATGGCTCTTACCCGCCACCGGGGCAAGGGTTAACCATTGCATAATTGAGTGGAAATAGCCGATCTTGACCTAACTTGACCTCTGGAGGTCAAACTATTGACCTGAGCGCTTGAACATGCTAGTAATTTCGTACTGAATTCACGCGAGCTTTCTAATGCACTTTGCAGATTTGCACTAACCCCATATTTTCGGAGTTAGAGGGGGCCTTTGATGGCTCCCGGTGGGGCGAAGGTGGCGCCGAACCCCGATGGGGCGCGGGTTAAACTTTTTTAGGTCAGGTCACTTGAACTGTACTGGTGACCTGACCTGAGACGACCTTACCTTAAATATTGACAAAAGTTGTATAAATGATCTGGTAAAAGGTATAACAATTATGGTGGCGCTAGTCTCCACCGTTTTTACACGCTGTCTCACGCGTTTTCCAAAAATCTCGTGCAGGGGTTGAAAAATCTACCATTTTGCCATTCTAAATGGTGACAGCCCAAGGTGGGCAAAGTGACAAAAATTACTTGGCATGTTCTCTCCAGACAAATACGGAACAAATCGCTGAGATTGGCTCCTATAATTAGAGCTCGCACTGTTTTTCAACAACTAGGATGATCCATCAGAGTCCATCGGTTTCCTACTGACGCAAAACGTGTCACATTTTGCAGTTTGGTGCGGTGACACATTTATGGTTTGACATTTTCAATGGTGACACTCTGAACATTTTTTCGGCCCCTGATCTCAAGGGGGCAGGTACCCAGCCTCCTCGTCAATACTATTGTTATGGGGACGGGTACTCGCCTCCCCGCCAGGGGCGGACGCAGACTCGAGTTTTCGGGGGGGGTGGGGCAAACCCATGTTTGCCTCTCCTCCTGGGGGGAGGGGTGGGACATGAAATTTGGGTGCTTGACAGACCTAGAATAAATTATCGCTCCAAGTACATGATCGCTCTCCTGGGGGGGGGTGGTGGAGCGAAATTTTTCTTGATACCTTTTTAAAAAAAATTCTCCGGCGTTTGGGTGGCCAAAGATAGTTTGGCCCCCTCCAGCGCTTTTGGGGGGCCATGGCTGGAATGACGTCCCCCTGCGTTCTCCAATGCTCCCCGCCCGGTCAAAGCGAAGGGGCTCAGACCCCCGCTAATGCGCGTGTTATATTCCCTTCACTTTGTGCGATAACACCTCTGAACATTTGTCTGGATGCCGCTAAAAATACTCCAGGTTGACGTAAGTATTCTAGAGGGAAGTAGAGTTATTAAGACTTTTTCAAATTACAAAATACAGTTGAATGGTTTGAATGCGCTGCGTTTGAAATATAAAAACAAACAAACGAGATATACAAAATAATATTTCGCTCCATGTCTTTTTCGTAGCAGTTATAAGTAAGTGGGTGCGTGGTAAAAACATAAATGTTAGTTTCTTGACTTGAGAATGCTTCATTCATTGTGTGTGTCCCCGCATTATGCATCAGTTTGTTATGTTCTCACTTATTTTGGAATTGTTTGAGTGCCGATGACAAAATTCATGACTACCTACATTATTTTTGTCAGTAGTCTGATTTTTTCTCCAGTAGATACCTAGTGGCCACATCTGTCTGGATATTACCCAGAAAAGTCAAAAATAGATTTTTTTTCATTTTTGTCTCATGCTTTTATTGCACCTGGATGTGGTGGTACTTTTGTATCGTTTGGATGAATCTTCTTGAAAAATGATATTTTATAGGTATTCAGACAAGCTTTTATGGCTCACGCATCTCATTCACAGTTCATCCTCAGTGAAAACTTATCACAAGTTCAGATTCTCATGCTGTAGCCCTGTCCACTGCTTACCGAGGCTGTTCTTGAAGTGATTCACATTTCAACACATTAATACAGGATGGGAGTCCGTTATAGGGTGAGATACCAGTTTGCAAAGTATGACATTTTTGACAAGATCTCCTCAGTGTGAGTGCTCTTTGAGACAGGAGTGAGTGGTGCAAATTTTATCAACCTGGTGTGAATTTGCGAGACTTGTGCGAGGAAGGTGGCAATTTAACCAAACAAATAATGGCTAAATGGATATTAAGACAGAGGAGGGGGCTTGAGAAAAAGTCCTTAACTAATAACAGAGGTAGCATTGCATTGTGTGGGTAGTTATGGGTGCGTTTTTCTCCCTGGTATATGGCATATTGGTGTGAATTTTTTTAGGACGGTGGTGCAAGAATTCTAGATGGCAGGTGCCACTCGGCTGGCCTGCTGCCATACTCTGCAGGCTGGGTGAGATAACTCTTTTACTTGGTTTATCTCTGCTTAAGGATTTAAACATGGATGGTTGACAGTGAACAGAGTTCTGACATTTACAAGAGGCTCCTAGCAGAAGCTTGGTGAAGTAAAAAAATAACTTGATATGTGAGGGATTGATCTGCAGTTTTCTTATTTATTTTTTACCATTGGTGTATATGAAATCATGTTTTTTCAGGGATAAAATAGCTCATCTTCCAGTGTCTTCAAATTTTCACTTCAAGTATTGATGAGCTGCGCCATGCATGCCAGCTCTGTGTTGTAACTGTGTTCTGTCCATACACACATACCTATTCTTTCCTTGCTACATTATTGTGGCCCTGCTTCTGTGGCCACCCTAACAGGTGGGCACTATGAAATGGGAATTTTTTCCATCTCAGCTCATGTAAATGGTGCTTGGGTGACAAACAAATTTTATTCAGTCTCCTGGGCGCACCTACATATACCAGTCTGCAAAGTATGGCAGCAGGTGAGACGAGTCACATCAGCCATCTAAAATTCTTGCACCACCAGCCACCAAAATTCACACCAATCTGCCATATACCAGGGAGAAAAATGCACCCATTCCTACCCACACGATGCAATGCTACCTCTCTTATTAGTTAGTTAGTTGAGGACTTTTATAAGGCCCCCTCCTGTGTTCTTATAACCATTTAGCCATTATTTGTTTGGTTTTCAGTGTCACCTTCCTCACACCAGTCTCACAAACTCGCACCAGGTTGATGAAATTCGCACCACTCTCTCCTGTCTCCAAGGGCACTCGCACTGACGAGATCTCGTCGAAAATGTCATACTTTGCACACTGGTACATATAACTGTCCAACTGCAAAAAATGTGTAAAATCACAAAAAGGTGGTTCATACTTAACTGTAGAGTGTTCCTTCATGTTTTAGCTATGAAATGAGACACAAATCAAAGTATAACACACATTTCCACGACCTTAATCAAAATATAAGCAGTAACTACCGCATCGACATGTCTGCACTCTCTGAACCAATAATTCAAAAGGAAGTTGTGTGATGTTAGGTGTAGAAAATATGGGTAGAAATTAAAAAAGAGAAATTCACTAGTTTGAACCACGCCTAACCCAACCTAACCTAACCATGTCTCGATTTAGCGAGCTGGCCTGCGGCACCAAGCCGAGATTTGGTACGCTATCGCAACTGTGCCTTACCTCTGGTACAAAGAGCACCAATCGTCGGTCAGCTGATGGTTTCTATAAGCTGACTGATGATCAGCTGCCATTGTCTTTTGTCAATTCCGGTGTTTTGTTTATTTATAGTGATGGACGGCGCGTGATTACAACGTTCAGGTTAAGTAAGTGTTGAAAATTGGGGTTTAAGTGGGAGTGGCGCTACAGGATCTCATTTAATAGAAGGAGGGTGTCTTGCTGATTCTGAAAATGTATCATTTCTATAGAGAATATTTCGGGAAAGTGGACGTCATATTTAAGGTTAGCCGTACTGTATTTCAATCTGTTTCATATGAGCTCTGGGTGACAGGGGGAAATAAAAGTTGATTTGCGCCGAGAAACCACGGCGTAAAATTTGAGAAGTTCCGGCCAAATGCCTAAGTTTTGCACCCCAGAATACATAAGCGTAAAGATACGGACAGAACTCAGCGGCGGCATCGCCTTCATCGGCGAGTCCTGCCTAAGGCATATGGCGAAACCTCACAATGAATGAATTGCCTGAAGTGGACTTACTGCACGTAGCACGCAAGATACCTTCATAGCACGTGCTTTTGCGTATGATGCCAGAAAATCACATCACTCCGTCAAGTTCGCATTATGTCAGCATCGCGTACAAACAGCAGAATACCATTTAACGGCCTTAAAAACCGTAGTAAACCCTGTGTCACTGATTTAGGCAGTGACGAATGTAAGATTTCGGTCCCCTCTCTTTGCACTTCGCCATTAAAGGACGCCACTTTTGACCCAAAGGGCGCCTAGTACCACATCCTGAGTGAGTGGGGTGTTAGCGGATTTTTTTGCATCGCAGACATCGTGTTAACCAGGGACGGACGCAGATCCGAGTTTGGGGGGCAAACAATGTCTGCCTCTCCTCCGGGGGGTGGGGGTGGGACGTGCAATTCGGGTGCTCGACAGACCTAGTATAAGCTACCTCTTCAAGTGCATGATCGCTCTCCTGGGGGCTGGGAGCGAATATTTGTTTGCTCCACAGACCTAGTGTTAACACCTTTTTCCTAAAAAGTTTATCCGGCCTTTGTTGGGCCAAAAGATAGTTTGCCCCCTCCAGCGCTTTGGGGGGGCATGGCCGGAATGCCCCCTCCCTCGCGTCCGCCAATGGTGTTAACTAGTTTGAGGCGAGCGTTTTCAGGCTCAGAAAGGTGTCTTTTGGGTTTTAGGGGAGCGGCCTCGCCCTTCGCCCCTCCCCCGGATTGGTCTCTGATTTCAGGTGGGGTTTATCCTTTTTACGGGAATTTCGAGTTCTCAGGCAAACGATTGCTGAGTATAGGGTTTTCCCGGGGGCTTTACTAAATGGGTCTCTCAGTTATGACCATATGATAGGGGCTGTTTACATATTACATCACCCACTGAAGGCGGATAGTGTTCGGCATTTTCGGACTTTTCTGACAAGTGGGAGGGGATCGGGCCCTTTCTGATGGAGGGGGCTATAAATATCGGCAGTCGTGGAAATTTGTATTGAGCGAAGACAACGCAGGGTCACACCCAGGGCATGAAGAATGGGTGTTTCAAATTTACGTACTCAAACACATAAGTGTCACCACCGTCAAAAATGTGGGGCAGCCTTGATGTTTACTGAAATGCATAAAAATCCCACGGGTTTCTTACGCTGCGTAAATTTGCTAGTATGGGACACGGCGGAAAATTTGTAATTATCTGAAAGCCCACTGCGTAAGAAGTTGTGCTCTACCCAAGTATTATTTTCCCCTGGTGGATGAGTGGCTCCACGCCCCTCCGCGCTGCCAGGCGCACGCGCTCCGGGAGCGTCATCATCATTTTGCGCGGCACCTCCGGGTCGATGTTTCTCATCACCCGCTGGGTTCTTCTGATCAGCTACTTCTCGTTCTTTGCTTGCCACCCTCCATGATACACTTGCTGTTTAATTATGTCCCCAAAATCTTCGATGGGTTGAGGTTGTGGTGTGCATGGCGGATTTTCTTCACGGGGCACAGCTGACACCTTTTCCTCCCTCAAGAGGGAAAATGTTTCCCTCGCATAGTGGGCGCTTGCCAGGTCAGGCCGGAAGACCATATCATGGTCTGGGTAGTTTTCTTCCAGAAGAGGCACCGATCCTCTGCGGATGCAACGCTCGCGGTACACCGCACCACCGACACTCTCCTTGCTGGAAATAATGACAGGCTTTGACACCCCTCTAGGGTTATAGCGACCCACACTATAACCTCTTCATATCGGGGTATTTGATTGAGGAGGAACGTGCGCCAGCTTCTCTAACCGTTTAGAATTACTGCCTGTAAGCGTAAAGGAGGATTCGTCATCCATGGGCGCTTCTGTGGGGCACGACTTCTTAAAGGTGTTCCGACTTCGGGAACACCGGGAAGTTTGAATACAGTTTTTTAGTGGTCTTCTGTTTGTCTTTTACCAGGGCTGCCTTCTGTCTTTTTCTATACTTAGCTCCACTTTCAAAGGTAATTTTGTGGACGTATGTTCTCGAAATTCTGAATTTTCTTGCCATGAAACGCTGTGAGATGTCAATTTTGTTCTTTGCGGCCTTGATGAGGTGATTCTTCATAGCGCTTGCCATTTTCATAGCCCTTCTGCCTTTCCCGGTGTGGTTGAGGTCTCCACGTTCTGCCAGCTGGTCTATTAAACGCTAGATGGTTGTCGTTGGCACTTGATGCATTTTAAAGTGGGACAAGATGTCACACGTTTTCATGTCCGGGTTTTTCTCCAAGAACTTCGCCACTATTTCCCGGACATCTTGTTTTTTAATTGGCGACATCTTGAGAACAGAAAGAAAAAAATGCTTGATTTTTCTCAGTTTATCTTACAACAATAGGTATAACTCACGTGCAAAAATTCATTGAAATCCATTGACAAGTTTTTTTATTAGTCAGTCAATTAGGATTTACATGGCATAAAATTCTAGCCCCCATAATATACACAATTGTGTTCGCAATTGATAGGGGCGTAACATATCCGAAATCCGCAAAAATCTACCGAGCGGATATTTTATAACAGGGGTGCAAAGTCCACGTGCCAGAGAAAAACCAGATGTTTCAAAGTATAACATTGTGGTCTGTCGAGCCTGCAACATCGTCCCAATGGCTATAATTTTTGGGAAGTAGGTACATATGATACTGGGCAATTCATAAAACCTTCGCCGGCCGGTGGCTTACCCTGGTTTGCACGTGCTGCACGTGCAAAGTCAAAATTTTGCAATTTTGTTTTATTTACATTGCTTTCGTTAGTTCTCTTATCGATGTTTATTGTCGAATTACTTTGTTTGTTTGTCATGTCATTATGCAATATGTTTTAAAGAGGCATACACAAAATTAGGTCTCTAACTGTAACGGTTTGCTGCTGAAGAGCTTATTTGCTGGGACATGTCGGGATTCTTCACTTTATGGATTGCGCATGCAACACCCATTTTGAGGCCAATTAAACCTTGAAAACGTTTAATCCGGCTGCATAATTACGTGTGTTGGTTGCTTATTCTTCACGCGTCTCATTCTGAGGTGGTTTGCAATGAAATAAGAACCACTAGGCCAGCAGGTCCCTGGGCTTAGTGTAATTATCGCTTCAATGTGAAGATATATTTTTACGGTACCTTCAGGGTGGGGATTGATAAGTTCGCTATATAGTTCTGGCAGTTAAAGCGCCCTAAAATCCTGAGATTTTTAAGTCCTGGATTATTATTTTATAGCAGTAAATAGTAGAATTTGACGTGCCGGTGTGGTCCGGTTCGAGGCAGTTGGAGTCTCACGGTGTGAGGTGGGATACCTTCTCGTGATCTCAATCGTGGTACCAAGGATTCTTGGTAACGATTTACTTCAATTTGAAATTTGAAATAGAAGTGTTAATATTTGAAAAAGTAATGACGAAAATATTACTTCAAAATTACAAACTGAAAAGAATTTAACGAGAAATTCATCAAATCGCTGTCAATTAGGGTTGGGACCTTTTGGTGGATAGTGTAAATCACGGACTCATTTTTGGGCCTGTAAAATTAGAAGTCGGTTGACTTTGATTTATAAATTTGTTTTTTCTCAACTGGTGACAATAATTCCCGACCATTGATCACAAACATTAGGTCACACATCAGTCAGGTGAAGGTCACTATCTAATCTAGCATAGTCAATATGCACATCAATCGACTCATAGTAGCAATTTCAACGTAATGGTATCAAAATAAAAGTTTTATCGTCATTTCCTGCACAGTTATTGACCCAAGTCTGAAAATGTGCTTAAGTAGCCCAGATGACCTCTCAGAGGTCAGAGGTGAAACGTTGCAACAGGAACCTAGAAAGGAGCCCAGGATACTACGAAATAGGGAATATGAAGGTATTATCAGCTTTACCTACACAAATACAGCCCAATTTCTTTTTTCCCGTGCATTTCCAACGGAGAGGTCATGCTCCGTACCTGACCTTAGGTCATCGATATGAAAACCCGGAATATATGTTGTAGTACTCGGTAGGCCCATTATGTGGTATCAGTTTCAATCCGATAGATTCGCCCTTTTCTTACTTATGACACCTTAAACATTTTTAGGTTATAACCTGCACTGGTGACCTGACCTGAGATGACAATAGGGTCGTTCAAAAAACATTTTTTACTTTCAGACTCAAACCCACTTTTTCCCATTATATATTCAATTCTGATTTCAATGAGACACATTCCAAACATCTACGACAACGGAAAGATCGCCTCAAAACGGTTAAATATTTCATGTTTCAGGGCGATTGGCCGCCCGGCGTTGCAGTCTCCCTTATTAAATTTGGATGAAAGGGGTGCATAACCTTCCAGTACAGACAGCGTGGATGTGCGTGCGTATAAGAGTGGTAGCTGGGATTTAACATGCAGGCATTTACTTGTCAGATGTATTTGCAGCGCAATTCAAATACATGTTATTCCAAAAAGACCTGAAATTAAATGGTTCAGCACCCTAGTACTCTAAATCCCGACAGAACAGGAATACCTTCCGGAGGCGAACATTTTCTGGTAACATTCATTGGAGAACGTCGTTGGGGCAGGTGCTTCTCCTCATCTCCTGTGAACTATTTAAGAGCTCTCATACTGCTAGAAGAAGACCCTGCTGCATATTTTTACCCTTTGGATGGCTCTCGAAATCTTCCACCAGCTTACACCACGCTGTGGGATCGTTCAACACATTCTGTCGGGATTTAGAGAACTAGGATGCTGAACCATTTAATTTCAGGTCTTTTGTGGAATATCATGTATTTTTATTGCGCTGCAAATACATCTGACAAGTAAATGCCTGCATGATAAATCCCATCTACCGCTCTTATACGCACGCACATGCCACGCTGTCTTTACTGGTATGTTATGCACCCCTTTCATCCCAATTTAACAAGGGGAGACTGCAACGCCGGGCGGCCAATCGCGCCTGAAACATGAAGTCTTTAACCGTTTTGAGGCGATCTTTCCCGTTGTCGCAGATGTTTGGAATGTGGCTCATTGAAATAAGAATTGAATATATGAAGGAAAAGAGTGGATTTGAGTCTGAAAGGTAAAAAATGTTTTTAACGACCCTAATGACCCGACCTTAAGATTTTGGGGAAAATTGCAGAATTGATCAAGGATAAGGTATGCCAAGTACTTCGCGCCGCCGTTTTTCGTGCCGCCGGTAAAACCCGAGGGGTGTTCAAACACCCCCACCGGGGCGAGGGTTAAAATATGAATGTGTGAACAAAATGTTGATATCGTAGTTCGATATATTTTTACTAAATCCAACGACTTGTCGCACGATACCCCGCAAAACGGACAAAGCACCATAAACATGATTAAAAATACATCAAAATCGGCACTCACAATCTTGCAGACCACTGTAAACAAAATTTTACTGGAAAACCATAACACGCTCTTTCGCAGACATATTACGCAGTAATGACTGCTGATCTCGGCACCTTCTACATATGTAAAGCTCTTATTCCAAGAAAAGCTCATGGCATGGGTGGAGCTGGGGGATCAGGACCCCTGATTTGGAAATCGAGAGAACCTGGGGGCTCAGCTCGGGTCCTACACCTTCTGCTCTCACAAAATATTTTCTGATCAATGAGTACTGATAGTTTTATTCGCGGTATTTGTGAGATCGGCTGAGTCATAATTTGACCTCTGTCCTTTGGATCTCCTTTGTAGAGGGTTACTAGAGACCAGGGGCAGCGTCACGGCTTCCCGTCACGACTATGCGTCAGCAAAGTATATTTTCACTGAAAATATATTTTGCAAGGTTTCTGACTTGACCTCGGGATCCGTGAGCCAGTGAAGGGCCCCTGAGAGACCACCAAATTGGGCGTCTGTACCCACAGTTATGTATCGGACCGAATTTGTAGTTGTAATTGGTGTGTTTGCAGGAGGCCCGCACTTTGTTATTCCCTACGGTTTTAGTGCTCGGGACAACGTGATGGAACCCTGCGTGAAAAGTGGTGGGCGGGGGAGGGCAACACATACTCCGTCCTCCAGGGGTGTAGCCAAGGGGGCGCGGCAGGGAAGGCCGCCCCCCTGAGGGCCCTAGGGCCCCCTGAGGACACGATTATGTAACAAGCAGGGCTCTTTTATCCATCAGGGCCCTTTGGCGCTGTCGCAGGGCCCTTTTCGGGGCGCCCCTGAGCGAAATCCTGGCTACGCCCCTGCCGTCCTCTCCCAGTGGGGGACGCGTCTCCCCGTCCCCCAGCGGCGGGTCCATGATTCTATAGACGAAAAGTATCAAGAAAGTCGTTAAATGAAAACCATTAAATTTGCACATGAGTAATAAATTCGAAGAGTCCATGGAACAACGTCAGTCACGATGACAACCCCGCGGAAAGCAAGCTCTATCACTTACAGCGAATGAAATATGAAGTTTTATATACTTGCACTGTCAACATACGCCAAATGTTAGAATCCACATTATTTCATCCAGTTAGTCCGTTCCGTCAATATATTGGCGGACATTATACTGTCCTAGAATATGACCCTAAAAGGAAGTTTCGTCCCATTCCATTTCGTTATAGCTCGAAAGTTTCAAAACCGATCCAGTTCGGAATTAAACCTGGAAAACATATCTCATCCCGTCCAATTCTATGATGCTTTGAAATGTGTATCCCGTTTTCTATCCCATGATAGTTTTACGGCTTTGGCTGGCCCAAAGCCTTTGTAGTATGCAGTATCCCCGAAATGAAGGATCACGACATGTCTCATCAGTTACGCTTCTCGCAGCAAACCGTTACAGCTAGAGACCTAATTTTTGTGTGTCTCTTCACATGTTGCGTAATGAAATTACAAACAAAACAGTAATCCGACAATAAACATCGATAAGAGAGCTAATGGAAGCAATGAAAATAAGGACAAAATTGCAATTTTGACTTTGCACTGCAGCACTGCAAACTGAGGGCAGGCCACCGGCCAGCTAAGGTTGCTTGAATTGGCCAGCATCTATGTACCTGCTTCCCAAAATTATAGCCATTGGGACGTGTTCCGGCTCGACACACCACGACGTCTTACTTTGAAGTTCTGATTTTTCCCTGGCACGTGGACTTTGCACCCTGTTATAAAATATCCGCTCGTGATTTTTGCGATTTTGAATATGTTACGCCCTATCAATTGCGAACACAATGTGTATCTTATCGGTCATTTTATGACATGTTCCCATTATAAAATTGCTAACTTACTGGACTATATTGTTTAGGAGCCAAAACAATTCCCATTTAGTGCCCGTCCGTTTAGTGTGCATAATCCCCAAATAACTCTAAGGCAGCCATGGATGTAGGAGCTCATATCATAACCATGATAAAAATGACGCAATGCTGTTATTTTTCATTAGGTACTGACAATAATTGCTCCAAATGGTATCTAATCTTCACTTCCTTTTACATTGCAGTCTGGTGAGCAGAATCAGATGGCTCTCTATCAGCTGGCACAGGTGGCATACCTGTCTGATGACCCAGCGCCTGAGCAACAGGATGCTCTCAGCCGTGTAGAACAGATATGCACCGCGGAACCAGACCGCCTGGAGTTTGTCCAGGCCCTGGTCACTCATCTCCTCAAGGCCTGCCTCGTCCAGAGACATGCCCCTGCCTTCTGGGAGCGGGTTCTGTCAGGGGACATTGCCTGTGCAGTGGGGGAGCTGCATGCCCTGATTACGCGCAGGAGCTCCGCTTTGGCACAACTACAGACACTCTGTGAGAAGCTGTCTGTTCCTCTGCTGTGTGTCGAGGCTGGCCATGAGGACCTGGCATCGCAGCAGCTGCACATGCTGGAGAGTGTGCTGTTCAGTCAGCTAGCGCCAGGCTTTGCCGGAGCCGTGAGGACCTTCTACTCGCGAGCAATTGCAGCTCAGCGGCAGAAGAGTGGCTCCGCGTCCGGCGAGGACTTCAACAGCTCCACCGATACCACCACCGCCTCGGCGGCGTGCTCCGGCTGTGACGACGGCGAGTGTCGGTGTACGACTCTGCTGGAGGAGGCGCACCGGGTTAGCCGGCAGCTGCGTGAACTGCGGCTGCTGGGTCCGCTGGCCGGGGGGCGTGGTGGCCGAGCTGGTGTGCAGTCAGCTGACATCGCGCGTGGAGGAGGTGTGCAGGGCCGGGTTCACGCAGCGCTGGGTCGAGCAGGCGGACGGCTGGTGCGAGAACCTGCTGGAGGACTGGCGCCGGCTGCTGGGCGACGTGCCCGGACTGGAGGAGCTGCGACAGGGCGCCGCCGCCAGCATGTGCGAGATGTACGCACGCAAACGCATCGAGCAGCTGTTCGACATCATCGTCGACTTCCCGGAGTCGCAGCCGGCTCTGGAGGAGCTTCGTCTTTGTCTGCAGCGGACGCCTCTGCGTTCGGAACTGGTCACTTCGCTGCGCCGGGCGGTGGCCACGCGACTGCTGCACCCGGCCGCCAACACCGAGGACATCCTTTCGGCGTACGTGTCGGCGGTGCGCGCGCTGCGCCTGCTGGAGCCGGCCGGCGTGCTGGTGGACCTGGTGGGCGAGCCGATCCGGCAGTACTTGCGCGGCCGGGAGGACACGGTGCGGTGCATCGTGGCCTCACTGACCGAGGAGGGCGGCGGCCCGCTGGCGGATGAACTGGTCCGGGGCGAACCTACCGTGTTGCCACCGGACGGCGACATGGCCGACTGGGAGACCTGGACGCCGTACCCGCGGGACGCCCCGCCCGCGCCCGACGCCGCCGACAACTCGCAGGCCGACATCATCTCCATGCTGGTCAACATCTACGGCAGCAAGAACACGTTCGTGAAGGAGTACCGCAAGCTGCTTGCCGACCGCATCCTCAAGCAGACCACCTACGACCTGGACCGCGAGCTCAAGTACCTCGAGCTGCTGAAGCGGCGCTTCGGCGACGCCGAGCTGCACGAGTGCGACGTCATGCTGAAGGACCTGTTCAACTCGCACCGGATCAACTGGCACATCCACTCGGAGGAGAGACGGCACATTAAGCGGCAGCAGAGTGGTGATGGTCCCCCGGCGCCGGCGTCACAACCAACACCATCTGCGGCGTCTCCTGCGGCGGCGGCGGCCGACAATGCCTTCCCAGTGCACTCCCTCATTCTCTCCGACCAGTTCTGGCCCGACTTCCGCGAGGAGTCGCTGCAGCTGCCCACAGAGTACGAACACCAGCTGGAAGAGTACACCAAAGAGTACTCAGCTCTGAAGGGGAACCGGACGCTGTGCTGGAAGCGACATCTTGGGCAGGTCGACCTGCAGATCGACCTTCCGGGACGGACGATCGAGCTCAGTGTCACACCTGTTCATGCCGTCATTATACACCACTTCCAGACAAAGAGCTACTGGACGGCTTCCAAGCTGAGTCAGACGATGCGCGTGCCGGTGTCGGCGCTGCGACGCAAGGTGGCCTTCTGGCTGTCGCAGGGGCTGCTGTCTGAAGCGGAGAACGACGGCTGGAGGCTGACTGAAGGCGAGGGACCGGCCTCCGGCTGTGAGGTGCCGGCCCTGCTGGAGGATGACACCGACTCGCCGATGACCTCCACTGAGGACCAGAAGGAGCGGGACCTCGAGGTGTTCTGGAACTACATCGTCGGCATGCTGACCAACCTGGCGTCGCTGCCGCTGGACAGGATCCAGGCGATGCTGCGGCTGTTTGCGATGGATGGCGCGGAGCAGTGCTCCACGCAGGAGTTGAGAGCCTTCCTGGACAGAAAAGTGAAACAACATAAACTGCTGTTCAGCGGTGGCCTGTACCGACTGCCGAAACCCTGATGTGTAAATGAACATTTGTCATGGAATAGTAGGAGATATGCCTCTCTGAGGCAGGAAGGTAGATCATAACACAATCAGTTCTCGTATCAAGAGAAGGGGGACCAATGGTGCTGTACCAGCATGTGTACATCCCACTGCTAAGGTGAGAACCTAGTAAAGGGCGTATTTTTCTCCACACGTTTTAAACTCCTAGTCGCTGATGCTGATACAACTGTTGGACTCTAAAGTAAACCCCCATTGTGCAGAAATTGCATTATGTATGCCTGTTTTGTGAATATTATTTTAGATTCCAAATTATGGTGTTGTGTTGATTTTATTCACTGTCTTGTTCGGTGTGGAAAAGGAATCGGACCTGCCTTTTTTGCATGGTGCATGGCTCGACATGGTGAAAGTCACAGTTTAAGGACGCTATATCACCGGATAAAACCTTCTGTCGGCTTATAAATCACCTCCCACGCTGGTTGTGAAAGAATCGCGCAGTCGCTTACGCTTGCGAGTAATGTATTTGTCCGTTTATGCCGAGTAATGGCCTCGAACTGTGATAGTATGCAAACACGGATGCAAGTGCCGATAATGTTCCTCCTGCCGTTACCACCAGAAGATCATCGGGGATAGCCTGTCGCGGAAGCGACAGCCTCCAACCTCGCGCTCAGCTCCTCTTTGAAAGCCAGGTTTTTGGTTTTCTCCTATAGTGGTACTCTCTGTGAGAGTGAATAGTCGTCGTTTTCATCCGTTTTGCGCCAATCGGACCGCGTGCCGGTAGCTGCTCGAGGGGATACAGTGAAAACGATAACTTCTTTCGAGCCATGCTACCCTCAGTCGATCATTGAAAACATGCTGCATGCGTATGGATCTATTCTGCAGAATGAGCAAGTCGGGTATATGAAGTGTTTTCTCTTTGTGATCATGTCTGACGCTCTATGCCTGGGCCATTTAGCAGAATACAGTGATCAATCGACCGCCTCCAAATGCCTGAAATCGCGTTGAAGCAGATGCTCGGACGCACTGATACTCTCGGAGATAAGATCGTACGACATCACCGAAATTCAATGTGAACGGGGCCTGACGTCGGTGAACGCTTTCCGCCCAGTATTGTAGCGAAAAGGTGCCAGCGTAGTCGACTGCAGCGCCATCTGTGACGACTGCCGGTGACATCTGGTGGTAGATGAACGTTACTGGGTATGATCACCCGTTCAGAGATGCAAGTCGCTTTCGCTCATTTGTATCGCTCCTGAAAACCGTAGCGTTTCTTCTGTTTCGTGGACCCCCTCGACTTTGCAAAAGCGTCGTTTTGGTGAGACCGGGCATTTCCGTGCTAAGCTCAGAGTAGGTCAAGCGTGTGTGCTTATTGCAGAATATGGGAAAGCTATTGAATAACCCCGAAAAGGTGCCTGTGGACTAGGACAATATTTTAAACTGCTAGCATGCTAAAGGCAGACAGTCTGGTACGAGTCTGGTGGACATCTTCTGCCTAGATTTAGTTGGACCGCAAGACGTGTGCAAAGAAGAGGTGAAGTCTGCTCCCCTCACTCACGTGCAAGGTCTGAATCCTGGGTAATGGTCCAGGATGGGCGTCAACTGGGGCGCTAAATAGTACACATGAAGCGTGTCAACTCCCTTTTGTAGCTGGGAAGTTGGACGTTATTCAACCAGCGCACTGCAAGAACCATTGTGTGCGCTGCCCCGGGGCCGTGAGACGGGCTGTGAAGAGCCACGCTTTTCATCTGGGGTTGGAGTGTACCACTGGGGAACGAGGTCACCGATGCCAAAAAGCCAAATAAAAAATTGGCTTGCTGAGTGCAAATGCATTATCCCAAACCGCTGTTCGAAATTTTGCGTTTTCATAATGTTATGCTCAGAATGACATGAGTGGAGTATGAGACGATGAAAATGAAATGCTTTCTCCACTCGGTGAAAATTTCTTATCGGAGCACTTTCGGTTTATTGGTCATGTAATGTCTCTTTCAGACACCCAAGCCAGTCATTATCATGCTGTTTGCATGCCTTACAGTGGCTTGGATATACGTGGAATTTATAGGATGGATGGAAATTATTCTGCGCAAAATTAGTTCATAACCTGCAGGTTTTGGCAGCATAAAGTCCCTTCCTTGTGACTTGCGTTATGCTTACTTCCCTCTGACGGCCCAGGCCAAACCTGCAATGGTGAGACATTGGGTGGTCTACGAGCCCAGGCTTTTTCTGTATTTGGAGCCGGTTTTCTCCGCCTTATTTTAGCAGCATTTTTTGTAGTACTCGGTGAGCCAATTATGTGGTATAAGTTTGAATTCGATAGATTTGCCCTTTTCTTACTTATGCCACCTTAAACATTTTTGGAGGTGATGTAACTTGAGTGCACTGGTGACCTGACCTGATATGACACAACCTAAAAATATTGGGGAAAGTTGCGGAATTGATCAGGGCTAAGGTGTGGTGGCGCTTCGCGCCGCCGTTATTTCCTGCCGCCTGACTGTTTAAAACCCGAGGGGTGTTTAAACACCCCCCCACCGGGGCGAGGGTTGAGTGTTGAGAATTGATATGAAAAGGTTGAGAGTTAATTTTATTATTTATGAAATAATCGATTCCCACCAATTGAACACGAGCTTAACTCGCTCAGTGAAGGGCTCATAAAGTCTCCACACCTATTTTTCCGAGATGGCCGGGGAACCGTTTCCCTGCTGGAAAATGCTACTTAGCTTGTTAAAAGAGTAATTTTGAAAATCGGTCGATAACTTTTTGACTTGTAGGCTTCCAAAGTCAGACTTATATTGTGAGACCGTCACAATCGCGCGGTCGCACCAGCTTGCCTGAACTGTTGACCAAGTGGTGACGTAATAACGTCATATAATCTGGTTATAGGTATGTCAGTCACCCCACATGAAGATTAAGGTCAAAGGTCACAGGTCAAGGTCATTGACCCCTGTATTCTGGTCGGATGGCACTATTCAGTATGACGTATGCAATGCAATGAACTCGTAGCTAAGGCAAGGTCAAATGTATTTTTCAAGGTCAAACTCTCAGCTCCCACCCAAAGGCTGCTATAGTACCAGCTGTAATGTACATTTTTGAGAATATATCATATTGCTACCCAAAAGTCAGTGACCGTGAAGACCTTGACCTCAATCTTTCGGAGAACATTTTATGGTACCTTCCCTGAATGACCTTCGCCCGCTTCTGGTGTGTTCTGTTTTTTTCGCATAATCATGGCATTTCGATAGAGCCGCCCCGGAAGCTCAGTTGGTAGAGCGTTTGGCTCCGGTCCGCTGCTCAGAAACATGCAGTGGCAACGCGTGTGCAGGCTTGTGATCGGTTCCCAGAGGTACTCCAGCGCTCAATATTCACCCGACGTAGGTCGAATGGCAACTCAATAGTGAGAGGGTGTCCTGAGCGGGGCAGTCGTCCCTGTGCTTTGTGGGACGTAAAACTTTGGCTTCTAAATTACTCCTTCATTGTGGGAGCTGCTCGTCCAAATGGTGTGGTTGGAGTTTCCGTGACAAGTTCCTGGGTGACTTTAGTTAGATCTCGATTTCAAAAACAGAACTTGCAGCACCCTGAACAAAATTTATTTAAAAAAATCCTAATAGGTCTCCAGCACGGCCCAGATTTGATATTGGACGACCTCGTATGACCTTGAAGATATTTACTTTGGTCAATAAAACTTGGCCACAATCGCGTCCACACACCCCAAAATGGGCATTTTTCTAACCTCTTTTGGTTTTTGGATCTCAAGGGGAGGGGAATTTAGGACCTCCTCCACTGCACGTTGACGGCAAACCCCTCTCCACTGGGCGTGTTAACGCCCAGATCACGCGCCGTACTCTTTAATTTCCATACCATCCTATTTGTTGAATCTGCTTTCCATCGCGGCTCATTGTTCATGCATTTGGATTACTTGAGCTAGTAACCTTCGTATTATAAGCAAACGATAAACCAGGTGCAGCCTTCCCACGAAATGAGCGTGGCAAGTCGGCTCTCCATTTGTTGCGTTTTAACACGCGCATTGACGGGGGTCTGAGCCACCTTCGCATTGACGGGGGGGGCGGGTACCCGCCCCTCCCTAAGATCTCGAGAACCACGATAGGTAGCGAAAAACGGTAAACGGCGTTGGGCTGCCCATCCACTTCTCCATCGAAAACATTTGAACCATTTTTTTGTCAGGTCACATTTAAGGTCACGAGAGGTCAAAACCTGCCCGTCATAGGGATAACATGTAAATTCAGTTTTTCGGCCATGAAATCTGAACAAGTAAAGATAGAGCAAAACGACTTACACTATATGAATCCTCTTAGCAAGCCGAATCGAATGATATATAATTTGACCTTGCTAGGTTAAATCAAGGATTTGACCTGACCTGAGGTCAGGTCAGGGTCAAATTATATAAAATGCATATCATTAGAACCGCAAAGCCCAGGCGAGTCTAATGCAGCTAAAATAAATGCTCTATCACCATCCGTTACTGAGTTATTCCGTAAAAACCATTTTTCCCATGTATTTCCAATGGAGAGGTCATGCCTCGTACCTGACCTTAGGTCATCGATATCAAAAATACCGGAATATATTTTAGAGAACTCGGTGGGGCCATTATGTGATGTGAGTTTCAATGGGATAAGTTCACCCTGCTCCGACTTATGCTATCTTAAACTTTTTTTGAGGTCGGGTCACTTGACCTGTACTGGTGACCTGACCTGAGATGACCTAACCTTAAAATTTTCACAGAAGTTGTAAAAATGATGAGGGAAAAGGTATACCAAGTATGGCGGCGCTACGCGCCGCCGTTTTTCTGCTGTCCCCGAAAAACCCGAGGGGGGCGGGTACCCGCCCCCCGTCAATGCGCGTGTTAATCTCCCCCCGTCCCCGGAAGACCCAACGCTCTTCCATTAGTAATACAATAATTCTGAGTGATATTAGGGACTTAAAGGGGGTTAACTTGAAATATGTTGTCGCGGAGGTCTTTTACGGACCAAAATTTGGCTTGGAACTGGTCTTTCATAGGCCATGAAACAAGCCTGTCATTTCAGAGAATTTGGTAATTATACAGTCTGGTCTGCAAGCCAGGCGCTATTCAATGGGCCCTGTTTGTAGGGAGCATCCGGAAGTTTTGACTCAAAACGGACGCCCAACCTTTATGAAGGGGGGTACCAGATTTGGCACAAGTATTTCTTGGACAGAGGATAGCGCGGTGTCAATAAGCAAGCTTCCACGGTCATTTTTTTCGCCATGCTTCACACTCGACCCCAATGCCCCCGCCCTTGCGTCGCTTTACCGCACTGAAACGTGCGCTTTTGGTGGAGTGTCCCGGCAGTCAGATTGCGTGCGGGATGCACCGGAAGTTAGTTTGCAAGGTGGGATGTCCCAGCAGTGAGGTTGCGTGTGGGATGTCCCGGCACCTAGTTTGCGTGTGGGGATATCCCGGCAGAGAGGTTGTGTGTGGGATGTCCCGGCACCTAGTTTGCGTGTGGGGATATCCCGGCAGAGAGGTTGGGTGTGGGATGTCCCGGCAGTGATGTTGGGTGTGGGATGTCCCGGCAGCCAGGTTGCGTGGTGCGGGAGGCGGCGGCCCGCCGTCTAACTGGGCCACGCCGGAGTGGCGCCGACGCGGTTTCCCTGCAGCTGCCGGAAAAATGAGTGAGACGCACCGCCGAAAAGTGGCGTCCACCGCCATGGCGGATGAGTGTGGTGCCGGCGCCGCCAGTGTGGACCCGGCGCACGTGCGAGCAGCTAGCGACAACTCCTGCAGGGGCCACAAGACGACGGACGCCCGGGCGGAAGTCAACCGAACATCCTGAAGCTGGTCTCGGTCACAGGACGTGAATCTCAGCTCGTGAATGTTTTCCAGCTGTACATGTGACCACTGCGGTGTGGAATCGACACTGGACAGCCTCTCGCTTTAGAGGTGACCGGAGAGTGGCCCCAGACAGACTTACAGGAGCTCTATAATGCCGCGTCCCCGGCTGACGTAGTGCTGTTGCCTCGCGACTCCGGTTGTAAGGGACACGAGTGGTGAGGGAGGTTGCCACGCGCCGGAGCGCGTCAGTACACCACAAACACGTCGCCGCTCGTAAGAAAACAATGATGGCCTACCTAGCTGCTCTGGTGGTGCCTTTACTGCTCCTGGTAAGACTGGGTCTATGCTCAGACTTTTATTCCAATCACCGAAAATCGACCAATTTGTTGCCTACTCTTTTGATGTGCTCTGTATGACGTAGGTTGCAGCCTACTCCAATACACCTAATATTCATGTTGCTTGCTTCGCGCATATATTATAGATTCAAGGTTCATTTAATTTTAGGGAAGCTCTATCTTCCTGAACTGACAGGTTGAGTCAAAAGTAGGTCCTCAGTAGCCATCCTTCTGACACCAACAGAGTGACTTAAACATGCGCATTGACGGAGGGCGGGTACCCGCCCCCCTCGGGGTTTTCGGAGAAAGCATAAAAACGGTGGCGCATAGCGCCGCCGTACTTGGCATACCTTTTCTCTCATAATTGTTCACAACTTTTGTGAAAATTTTAAGGTTAGGTCATCTCAGGTCAGGTCACCAGTACAGGTCAAGTGACCTGACCTAAAAAAGTTTAAGATCGCATAAGTCGTAACAGGGTGAACTTATCCGATTGAAACTCATATCACATAATGGGCCCACCGAGTTCTCTAAAACATGTTCCGGTATTTTTTATTTCGATGACCTAAGGTTTTGTACGAGCCATGACCTCTCCATTGGAAATACATGGGAAGAATGGTTTTAGCTGAATAACTTAGTAACGGATGGTGATTTGATTCGACCTAGCAAGGTCATACCATATATCACTCGATTCGGTTTGCTGCGAGGATTCATGAGGCTTAAATTGTTTTGCTCTATCTTTACTTGTTCAGATGTAATAGCCCAAAAACATTCATTTACATTTTATCCCTATGATGGTATGTTTTGACCTCTAGTGACCTTAAATGTGACCTGACAAAAATGGTTCAAATATTTTCAATGGAGAAGTGGATGGGTTACCCAACATCATTTACCGTTTTTTCCTACCCAGCGTGGTCTCGAGATTTTAGGGGACGGGTTCCCGCCCCTCCCCCCGTCAAAGCGAAGGTGGGTCAGACCCCGTCAATCCGCGTGTTAATTGTGTTCATTTGGTTCTTACCAGATGTCAGCTATGTACACTCATAAGCCTAGGAACAGCAGGGGGGCAGAGGGGGCCAGCCCCCTCTAATGTTCAAGATATTAAACATTGGCCATAAGGAGCTGACACGAAAGAAACGTTTTCAAAATACTACTCCATCCTTTCCCCCTCTGAATTTTCTGAACGTTCCGACACCCATGGGCGCCGAAAGCGGGGGGACGGGGGGACGCGTCCCCCCTGTTGGCCGACCAGGGGGGGACGTCCCCCAAATTTTTGGGTCAATGGTTATTAACCCGCGCCCCACCGGGGTCCGGCGCCACCTTCGCCCCACCGGGGGCCATCGATGGCCCCTCTAACTCCGAAAATATGGGCGTTAGCGCAAATCTGCAAAGTGCAATAGAAAGCTCGCGTGAATTCAGTAAGAAATTACTTTGCATGTTTTAGTGCTCAGGTCAATGGTTTGACCTCCAGAGGTCAAATTAGGTCAAGATCGGCTATTTTCACTCAAATATGCAATGATTAAGCAAACTGGGCATAACTCTTATGTCATTAGAGCTATTGAGGCCTGGTAAAGTACATTTGATAGCAAATTGCCAGTACTTTTTCGCTATGTTGAACGTAAAGACCTTCCGCCATTGGTTTGACCGCCAGAGGTCACCTCGTGACCTAATATGACCTGAGGTCACGAAAGGTCAAAAGTGACCTGCCGTATATCAAATGAAAGCCAGTGACAAGACAAGCACGATGGTGTTTGTTTCACCGCTCTGGCTCAATTAGGTCAAAAGTTATTGTCAAAATACTGTTTTTGACCTCTGGTGACCTTGGATGACCTTAGAAAAGTCAAAGGGCAAATATGACCCCTGGGATCCGTGAAAGGGTGTCCAAAACGTTGTTCTGAGCAGTCTGAGTATTTGCAATCATTTTTGTGGCTTTTATATCATGAAATAGCTTTTCCTATGCTTTTCCAATGGGAGAGGTCGCCTCGTGACCTGACCTCAGGGCACGAAATCGAAAATCCCGGATATACACCTTGTAGACCCTGGAGGGGTCATGAAGTGTGGGAAGTTTCAAATCGATCGACTTTGAAATGTAGCTCTTACAGAGCTCTAAAGGTGAAGTGAGGTGACCTTGGTTGACCTCGTCTGGTGACCTGACCTTGGGTGACCCGGGTTAAAAATTTCAGGGATGATGGGAAAATGATGCAGTGAGAGGTGAGCCCTCAACCGCGGTGCTGCGCCTCGTCTTTTTCTGCTATCCCGGAGAAACCTTAGGGGGCATCGTGCCCGGTGGGGTTAATGCTGTCAAGTACCGATTATACTAAAAATTCGCCTCCCCGGTCAGCACCAGCCCGGGTCCGTCCCCCCTGCGAAAATTCCGTGGCGGCGCCCCTGCCGACACCTATGCGTACATTAATTGTTCGTATAAATATGCTGTACCGTTGAACTAGATCCAGTTAATCATCTTGTGAGGAGAACAAATGTTTGACTCGGAGTTGAGTGGAAGTCCAGTTGAGTGGAAGTCTCTGACCCAAACATACTTTTGTCTCTATGGAATAATAAAAGTAATCTGAATGAAGCTACGCGATTAGGGCTTTAAACAATGTGTTCACTGTCGCATCTCTTGCCAAGCCTGATCGAATGATGTATGCACCATATGGCCTTGAAAGTTCCACTTCTAATGTTGACCTGATCTAAGGTAAGGTCTAGGTAATTAGGGATTATACTACTTTTCATTCGAATTGCAGTAAAAAAAAGTACATATGCCGTAAAAATAAATTATTCATTTCCATTTTTGACGAAGCTACTGAACCTAGGCAAATTTGGTAATGTATTTCTAATGGAGAGACCATGGCTCTTGACTGACTCCAGTTCATGAATATGAATAATCGTGTTCCTGCAAACCTTTTAATTGATGAACTTATTATTTGATTATAATTTCAGATTAATATAATAAGTCTGCTCTTACTGCTGCACCTCTAAACATTTCTGGAGAAAAGTGACCACTTGACCTGGACTAGCAACGTGACCCGAGATGACCTGGGGCTACATCTTTATTTCCAGTTGCCGAAAAGAAGAGGTAATATTTGCCGCTACCTTTTTGTCTGTCTGTGAAAAATATTGTGGGGGAGGGGCACCCACCCCTCCTTAACGGCGTGTGTTAAGATTTCCTCGTTCCGATTGTTGGCGCGTTACTCACCACCAGCTCTTTCAGCCTTGCTCAAACCGTGCCGCAATTTGTCGATTACGTGGTAGAGAAACCGTGGGCGTAGAATTGATAGTGGCAGCTGCGGCTACTGGTAGATACCTGTCACGTTTCTGCGGACGACAGCAGACCAAGCACTGAGGATGACACTCCATGAGCGGAACTCGGTAATAAATGACGGGACATCTCAGCCTTCCTCATTTAAGATATGTTGTCACCTGAACACTAGAAACGAGAAGAAAACAACGCCACACTGCGCTGGTGTCTCTAGTATTCATTGCAGAAAACTCTCTCGTGCAGTGGCATAAGTGGTGTTTCTTTTGCCCCTCTGGAGTTTCTTTTGCTTTGTTTTCACATTAAGAATCCCTTTGGGATCCGCCTGCCTGCAGCTGCTCTCGTTTTTTGTTTGTGATTGCCTTCCGCTCAATAAGGCAAACGTTCAATATCGTTGTATAATCATCAATATATTCCGTTCAAAATTTATTTTGTTGAAAATTTTATCCGGGGAAAACAGTGGCCGATACCTAAATGTAAGGGAACAGGCTTTCTTCTCTGAGGAATAAGGCATCGAAAAATCAAGGCTGCTAGAGTGGTCCAATGTTTTTTTTCGTCTGTTTTGGTCAATTTTTTTCTGCAAAATTCTATATTTTCATTTTTTGTACCCAGATTGCCTCCTCCCACACCCCGCCTCAACAATTGGAAAATATCAGGCTCTGTTGGGCATAGGTACTGGTAGTATCACATAGGTAATGCCTGAAATTTGAGGCTGCTGGGTGTAAGGAAACCGTAATTGGGAAAACATCGTTATTTCTGGTGGTCGCAATTTTGTTTGATTATTTTAGATGACTGGTTTTGATGATTTTTTTCACTTCCGATCTTCTTTAAGCTAGAAAACAAAATCTAGTGTCTTTGTCATGAACATATCTCTCCTTTGCTACCTGATTTGTTGACTTCTTTCAAGTGGTCAGACCACTGCATGGCTGTCGACAGCGGGTGGATGGTGGATCCGTGTCCCACCCAACCAGCGAGACGAGACGAAAATCCCCCTCCCAATGAAAATACTGGACCGTTTTTTATAGCCTTTGCTCTCGCTTATCAACGAGAAATTATGAAACTGTTTCTAAATTCATACTGAGCAAACTGCCTTTATAAAATATATTTTGAACACTTGCAGACAGGGGCCAAAAGTGTTGTTGTATAAAAATGCCAACCATAATGTGTCCGCCGGCTGAATGTGGCCGTTTTGGTTTTGGGTACAGGGGATACTCCTGGCCATCTTAGTTGTTGAAAACATTGCGGTTTAATTGTTGAATTTTGGCTATTTGTTCCGTTATTGTCTGGGAAACATATGCTAATTTTGTACTTGTCCCGGGCTGTACTTTAGAATGCAAATGGTTTTTCGCTGCTTCAGACAACTCTGTTTTGGTAAAAAGATGACAAACAACCGGTGGATTATGATTAAAAACCGGCCGTGTAACTATGATGTATAGGAAGTCACAAGAGCTACGGCCCAGAAAACATGGCTTTGGCAGGCTGCTAACTATTTGTTCAAGTTGAGAGGTGTGCAAGATAAAATTCACCACCCATCTCGGCACTGGAAAATGGTGAGTAATTTTTCTTCTCGCCATTTGACCAGGTAGAGACAGATGGTCAATTTTACCGTGCATGCTTTTGAACTTGAAAGAATAGCACTTTGTCAGCACCTTATTTTCTAAAACGTAATTATTGTGATTATCCATTATATTCATCGTGTAGTAGCTAACGCAGCGTGAAATTCGGTACTAAATATAATAAACAGGCTTAGAATATTTTCTGGAAATTTTACATATGGCAGTGGAGAAAAGTCCTGAAAAAAATGAATTATATTTCGGCTCCACATTGTCATATCGTGAAAAATTATAGTTGCTTTGTGACCAGATGATGCAGGGTAATGCTCTTATTACTACCTCCCAAAGACCTTGCCCAAAATGTCTCCACACAAAAGTCCTCTGTAGTTAGTACCTGATGATTCTAAGATGTTTGAATATTCCCAAACAAATGTAGTACATAAATTTTTCATACAGCACTGCAGCAACAGACAAACAGCGTACACCAGCACTTACCAATTACGGAACCAACATTGCAATCCATGAAATCCAGCATCTGCCGAACCTCTCTTGTCATACATACATACATACATGGCAACGCAAATATGATTATAGGGGGATGAGGTGGCTTAGTGGATAGCACCCTTGTCTTCTAAGCCACCGGTCCCGGGTTCAAGTCCCGGCGGAGCCTCTGAATAAGTCGATCTGATCCCCCAAATCCCTTCCAACAGGGTGAGAGTTGGCGACGCCGTATGACCCTGGCAGTTGGTGCGTCGTTAAACCCCAACAATTATTATATGATTATAGCCCTGAGTCGAGCTTTTTAACTATCATGGTAGCAAACACATCATGATGCCGGCGACCTCCTAAGAAAATGATGGCTTTATTAAATGCAACTGAATTTATTTGTACTGATATTTTAATTTATTAGATTACAAAATTTGTTCCGCGCAAATGCCATAAATCCCAAATCACGCATTCACCTTAATTCGGTCAATTTGCTACTCTCCAAGATAGATATGTTTATTTCGGATATTTATAATTTTTGGACAGATCAGATGTTTCAGATCACAGATTAGACCTGGGATCAAACATTTTGTGAACCTTGATTTTCGAAGCAAATTGGACTCAGATCGGCGATCAGCTTAGTAATTTCGGAACATTAAATGCATTGTGTCTGATCCTGACTGATCGATCCTGAAATGATACTGTGCCGGCGGACATCCACTGGATATGTATGCTGTTCCGCACAACTCATCTCTCCCCTCATCATCATCGTAATACTCCAGTTGGAATACGATGCGGTAAAACTCAACCTTGCCGACGCGTAATCCTTCTGCAATTCATCCCGCGGCGAGGAAGGATTTTATCCAGGTGAAATGAATCCGTATTCATTCGGTCCCTAAATGGTCTTGAAAAAAACATTCTGCCCGCGCTTTGGATTGGTATGCTGCCGCAACAAAACCGGCATTGTAACACCGCACGTGAGACTCAATGGCCAGAGTGGAAGTGACGTGCAAGCTATCTCTACCTGGCTGTCTGTAGGAAAAAACAAGCACAGGCAAAAAACGAGACCAGAACGACTGGGATGTGCATTTCGAGGGCGATGACCTTGCTCTCAATCATCACTCAGCGTCATGAGAGAGTCATTGTGGGCAGGCTTGGTAACGGAGATGATCAGGGCATTGGCATGATCCACTTCATGACGGCAGCGTCTTGCACATGCTGGTGAAACACTGAACTACTTTTTAACCGCTTCATCCTTTGGTCACAATGCCAATATGACCAGGTGTCCGGAGATCCGTAGATTAGCCCTCGTCCATCCGCTGCTGAAGTGGACGTGATCCGAACCGGCGTGCGGCGGTCACCGCAACAGCTGCGGCGTTTGCGACGCGGCGCGGTGTTCACGGCGCGGCGGTGACGTGACGTGCAGGGTGATGCGCTACTTTCGCCGCCAGGTGCGCCACCAGCGTCGCTGCAGCGCCGTCGCATTGGCCTCGTCGCGCATGCTCATTTGGCTGCAACGGCGGCGATTTGTGGAACAGACGTCACCTCTTTTCTCAAATCTCTCCAGAAGGATGGAAAGTACTCGGGGGTCCCCAAGTCCATAAGCCTTGATCAGTCAAAGCTGAATGCCGCATTTAATGATGGCTCAAAAGATTGAGATGAACTCAGGCTGATGCGAATAGCAGCAGTATTAGCTGTCGAAAAAGTTAAAAGGAAGTGTAATAAGTGCAGGCTGATCCCAGCATCAGCTATCGCATGATGACGGGTAATAAGAAGGCCCTAGCTTTGTCTCTGTCTGAAAGAAAAAAGTGAATCAATTTTTGAAATGTAGGGGAAAGCGGGGAGAGTTGTATCATGGACAAGTTGTATCAGAGCGATTTTTTCCAAACCTATCCAAGAGATAGCGCTCCCGACACGACCAGATGATGCGGCAAGCGGTCCGCCATCTTTCTTTATACTGCCGTCTGCTTGGCTTGGAACGTTTCGCGGTGAGTGCAGAAAATGTGTTTTCGGGGTGTCATTCTGTTAAATTTTGTCGTAAGGAAATGTGTGTTTTTGTCATTCAGATGATCACGAATTGGAAGGATCGCTGTAGCAGTGGTAAGGGCAGATTCCAAGGCTTCGTGCGTGAGAAGGATTTTCTCGGCTGGCCACTGGTTGTTGAGCACGAGGACGTTTTTTCCAATGTGGGAGGGTGGTACATGTTGTATCAAGGCCAGGTGGGGTATGTTGTAACAGTGATACAACTCACCCCAATGTTCATGCAGCTCATTAGGGGTGTCGCCACAGATTCGTTTTTGCCAAAAACACTACATTGTCACATCTAGCCACAACGAAAAATCAGGCAAAATATTTTTGATGCAAACAGTGCGGGTCAGGATAAGTGCAAGACGGACCACGCTGATGGAATGAAAGCAAAAGCAAAAATTAAAGTCTAACAAGTCCAGTGGCGAATCTAGGATTTCGTTAGCAGGCTCTGAGGGGGCGCCGAACCTGGGGGAGCGGAATCTGAGGGGCGCCAATTTACCACCCAATAGGCGGCCAGTTTCGAAGAAAAACGCGTTTAAAAAGCGTATTTGTATATGTTTATCTTCATGAAAGCTACCTTTCAGTGAAACATGTTCACGTTTACCATCAAACATATTTCGGGCCGGCAAGGTTTCGCCCGGAACTTTATGACTGGTACATTGTTAGAAGAAGCTGGACGCCCCCACGGATGCTAACTGAAGCACCATGAGCAAAGAATACAGCTAACTTCGATCTGGAAGAAAACTGAGGTGTCGTAACGACCACATCCACATATCATAGTTGTCTTGGCTAACGCTGGGTCCCTACAGAAACCCCGATTGACGCTACAATAAGCGCAATTAACAATGAATACAGTGAACTTTGTTGAACTTAAGTCATGGCGAAAACTAAGGTGCTGTATCGACCACCTCCACATATCACAGTTGTTTTGACTAACGCTGAGTCCCTACTGAAATCTCCGATTGACGCTAACCTAGCATCAGAGGCCGCAGAGCCTCTGCAGGCCTGGGCCTCTGAGTTTTTGGTGGTTGCTCTGAGCTGATATTGAGTCCCCTCAGTTGATCTGGGATCGCTTTAGATAACCAGGCCCTCACACTGAACTTGAATGTGTCACCACTGGAGCCTTCTGAGCTTTTCGGGGTCCCTTAATTGGTGTAGGCCCCCTCAACAGATCCTGGGCCCTCTGAGTTAATTGCTAGCTATCTGAGAGCCAGTTTTCAGGTTGCCCCCTGGGCTGTTCTGGGACCGTGAAAGAGTATTGCACAGGAGCTTACTGGCTTGGCCTTAGATCCTTCGCTGCTTTGGGCCCCTAAGCTAAAAATAACCCTGTAGGTGAAATTATTGTGGCAGCCATGAGCTGGTCTAGGGCCCGTGATAGGATTTACTTAAGGGGCCTCTGGTTTGAGCATAGGGCCCCTAGCTGGATTAGTCTCCCTGAGCTGGCAAGGGTCCCCTGGGCTGGTATCGTCTTCGTTTAACTGATATAGACCCCTTCAGCTTGTATGGGGCCCGTTGTGCGTATCTGGGCCCCATGAGTTCGTCGAGACACCCAGGTAGTCTGGCCATCTTAGTTTGTATGGGCCCCCTCAGCGTGTCTAGGCCCCATGAGTTGAAGGTTGGCCCCTTGGCTGTTTTGGCCCCTGAGCTTATTTGGGACCCGTTTAAATGGGTGGGCACCCCACGCTTTCTATACAGCTCATTAGGGATGTCGCCACAGATTCATTTTTTCCAAAAACACTATATCATCACAGGTAGCCACAACGAAAAATTAGGTAAATATATATTTGCTGCAAAAAGTGCGGGTCAGGATAAGTACAAGACCGGCCGCGCTGATGGAATGAAAGCAAAAACAAAAATTAAATTCTAACAAGTCCCGAGAAGTTATGGCCACATCCCCACCTTCGCTTCACAAATTCGAGGGACACCCTGCTCGCTCCCCGCCTCCTACTTCCCACGCCCATGCAATTCATCCGTATCCCTGATACAACCCTTAACTATTGTGAGATGATTACTTAGTAAGTCCATAACTAATACGTTTAGGCTTTTCAGATTGAACAGTTGCAGATTGAACAGACTTTAGCCCTGGCTTAAGTCTGCTAGTACCTAGTCAAGAATTTGCCCGTTTCGACGCATTGTGTTGGCTTCCTTTTTCCAAACGGGTCACTTTTACACTTGGACGGTTGATGTTTCGTTTACGCTTTTGTCGCCATGAATTTCGTACTGTATTGGCCATAGTTGGGTTCAATAAAATGCAAGTTAAGTTTATAATTAAATTCTAAATTCGTTGTAGTTTGTTCCCACGGCCATGATCGGTAGCAGGCACATTCTCCAAAACGTGACACACTGTTACAACAACCCACCATGTGATACAACTCACCCAACCGGTGGGATAAGTTGTATCGAGTGAAAAGGTCCATTCGCCGGGCAGTAGGAGACAAACCAGTAAAGATTAAGAAAAAATATATCGGCAAAGGAAGCCAAAGGATGCAGCTACGAGATGGTATTGAAATCACGGAGCCATCCCAAGTAGTTACGAAATTAATGAACCTGGAGTAAAACTGATACAACCACCCCACCCTCCCCTACTCATAATACAATGTTACAACAGGGGCGTAGCCAAGGGGGAGGGCAGGGACAGCCACCCTTCCCTGAGGGGCCCAAAGGGCCCCCTGAGGACACGAGCCGCGCTTCGTGCGGCTCGCCCGCACAATGCTCTGGGGTCAAATTTGGCCTTTTATAACTAACAAGGCCCTCTTAACCCTTTTTCAGCGCTCTATTCTGTAACAAGCAGGGCCTTTTTACCCATCAAGGCCCTTTTGGCGCTGTCGCAGGGGCCCTTTTAGAGGTGCCGCCCCTCCCTGAGCGAAATCCTGGCTACGCCCCTGTATTACAATGTGCGAAGAGAAAATATGAACTAAGCGACAGCTCAAATGAGTAAGCCTATACTTTGTGCCCAATGGTCTTACAAAACAACATGGATACCGCCAGTGGCGGGTCCAGGACCTCATTGGGGGAGGGCGAGAGGGCTCGAGCTTCCCCCACTCTCGGATCAGCCTACGCCTATGCAGTAACAGAAGGACTCTGAAATTTCGGGGGGGGGGCTTGAGTCCCCTAGTTCCCCCCTTGTAGTCCCCCCTGCTTTTGGTCGCTCTAATGCTCGTTCCTTGGGAGAAATGACCAATACGAACATATCGATCATGTTTAAGGATTGTCAGGGGATACACGGCTCAGTCAGCTTATATTATCTCCCAGAATATAATAAAATGAAATAAAAATTGCATATGACAATAGGCTCCGATGTTGCCCAGGCTTCTCAATACTGGTGGCTGTGTTGGGCGACTCTCCATTGCAAGCCCCACCCAGGGACGGACGCAGACCCGAGTTTTGGGGGTCCAAACCCATGTCTGCCTCTCCTCCTGGGGGGGGTTGGAAGCGAATATTTTTTTGCTCTACAGACCTAGTGTAAACGCTTTTTTCAGTGCTCGACAGATCTATGTATAAGCTACTCTCCATGGACATGATCGCTCTCGGGGAGGGTGGGGGCGAATATTTTTTTGCTCTACAGACCTAGTGTAAACACCTTTTTTTCAAAAAAATTTCCGGCGTTTGGGGGAACCAAAAGATAGTTTGGCCCCCTCCAGCACTTTGGGGGGCCATGGCCAGAATGCCCCCCCCCCTGCGTCCGCCAATGTCCCCAACCCGAACGCCGGCTCTTCCACTCAGCGCGCCTTCTCGTGCTGGCAGGTGGCGCGGGTACACTCGCACGCGCGATTCCTGGAGCCCCCTCCAGGGCCAGTATGTGGCGGATGGGCTTCGAGGCGCCGGTCGACTACCAGGACCACGAGGGCAGCTGTGGTGGACTCTTCGTAAGTACTGAGGCTCATGTTCTCGCTGGGAGTGTCCGTTAATGCTTAGAAAGTCCGCATTTCTGGATAGTTGTAAAACTCGGCGGTGAAGTTATTTGATTATTGGTGTTATGTCAGCCAGCAACTCTGCAAGGTTCGCGAACGCATCTCGAGATAGCTTTTGCAGTTAGTTTTGCACTTTGAGCTTAGGTGAATCATGGGTGCTAGGAGCCTAACTTTACCTCTAAAGCGTTAAAAAGATCACAATATCAGTCAAAGAAATGCTAGTCTAACCTAAATCCTGTATCGCAATTCCATATTGTGTTTATGGTGTGAATGAGTGCTGAGTCAATAAATTTCTGTACAGCAGAATACAATTAAACTTGGGGGCCGGATGGCCTGGTGGCTTCATTGCCCGTATTCAGATAGGATAGCATGGATTAACGTGGGTTCAATCCCCAAGGCGGAAAACCGCTTTCCATGCCCGATCTGACCCGGCGGAAAGGGTCCTTTTACACCTGCGCCAAATAGTCCTTGTAATTGAGCAAGTTTGCCTGTTGGAAGTGGCCCTAATGCAGTGAAATAAAATAAGATAAAACTTATACAGTTGTGCAGGAATTTCGCAGCAGAATGCTTGTAGCATTTTAGAAATCGGGAGGGGGAACCAAGAAGCATCCGCTTTCGCAGCAACCCGGGAATCTTTGTTAAAATGGATGTGGTTGGGTGGCTGGTTAGCTGGTTGGTTGGTTAAAACTAAAAACCCTTAAAACCCTTCACCGCCTGGGGAACTAATCGCCCCCCCCTCCCACACCCACGGTTTTTCGCGCATTTTTTCTGAGCCAATTTTAATGAGAGGCGAATCGCTTTGCATTCCTCTCAGGCGGTCAATCTGACAACCTATGGCCAAAAATTTACATCCGGTCAGGCTAGGTGAATTGGTTGTAACCTCATTTTCAAGCATTTTGCTCCTCTGAAATGAGACTGACAAAATCAGGGTGTAACTCGGCTCCTAGAAGAGCCAGATCAAGTTTCTTAACATAAGCTGAAAGATCTTGGCGACGGAAAATCGGCGGGCCGTCATACATTTTGAAGTTAAGTCAGCAGAAAAACCACCAAAGGTTACGTTTTTCGGTATTGTTTGTGTGTATAGCATTTGAATAAAGCATGAT
Organism: Lepas anatifera; assembly: GCA_034440635.1. NCBI lineage: Eukaryota > Metazoa > Arthropoda > Thecostraca > Lepadidae > Lepas > Lepas anatifera. Next base: position 349,799 of record JAOTON010000083.1, read on the forward strand.
ACATCAATACATTTGACATCCTAGTGACGATAATAATCCAAGGATTCTAATGATATGCAAGATGACCTTGAAAGTTCATTATTTGATCTCGACCAAGGTTAACGTTACAATATGACCTTAAAATGTCATACTCATGTCGTTTGAATATTTGCGACAAGAGAAATATATTTATTTCTTTGGCTTTGTTTTAGGTCCAATGGTTCTTGATTTATAGGATATTTCCTAAATTGTAAAACAATGACTATTCTAGGCCCTTGTGGTGTCAGAGGTCACTGAATGTGATTCAAACCTGCTTCACCAGAATAAGTCAGCAGGACGCTACCAGCGCCGTTTGTATTTTGTCCGCATATCCACCGATTCCCGAGATCTTTAAGGAGATGGGGTCCGACCGGAATCCCCAGGCTATGGTGGGTACGGAAAGAGTCCAGGCGGTGTCGGGCTAAGCAAGAGGATGGTTGACAAGGTCAAACTATAACAATAAAACCATGTAAAGGAATATATGAATGAATGCCTGAAGAGTGCGAACAGGTAGTGTTGCCTACCATATCTGATCTGGAGCTCACGTCCTGTGGCTTTCACGTGCAGCTTCCACTTCTGTAAAAGAGCCTGAACTGAATATGATAACCCACCAAACCATTTTAGCACCCGCACTGGACAGGGATCTGCCCCTAACGTGCACTGGAGGGGGCCTGGTAGGAGTGGCAGGTCCCCCTGAGATTTCGGAAACTAAGAGACCTAGAAAAATACTGGTTAGGAGGTGGGTGGGGGCTATAGAGGTTTATATTATATCAATTTTTATTTACCTGGGTCAGTATCTTCAACGTCAAACGAGGTCATAAAGGTAAAATCTTGACGTGTTGGGGACTCATTGGGAAATGATGTAAGCGCAAAAAGTTCAGAATGTACTAAAACGGACCAAAGTCGCAACATAAAGGTTTAAAAAACGAAAATTTGGGGGTTAATGTCATTCATGGTCACTGAACTATGATGTCACAACATGATATATTCCCTATAATTACACTATGACTGACACCATAACAACCGTCGGGGGGAAATGAGGATTTACCTTCACCCATGACCTTTGACCTTGACCTATGACATTCGGGGGCGCGGTGTGGGTGGTCGGGCTGCCTCGCCGACCCGGGTTCAGGCCCGGGGCTCCTGAACGGGAAGCTGGCTCCCAAACCCTTCCACAGGGGGTTGGCGACGCCATGCCCGGCGGGGGTTACCCAAAATATTATTATTGACCTGTGACATTGACCAATGCATTAAGCTATCTTACTATGACGTGATACCATACTATACGTCATACCGGTAACGCCATTTGACCGGAAGCACCTAGGCGAATGACCTTAAAAATGCTGGTGTGACCTTGACCTTAATGTGGGCTGGTTGACCTGGATATATATAATCTCGTTTCTCGTACAATCCCCTCCAATGCGCGTGTTAACATTAGAACGGAGCACTATGAAAACACCAGGCCTGACGATCCGCCGCTCCCTTCCAGGAATGGAAAATGAAATACCCACCAAGCCGATATTAACTTTTTGTGATTTTGAACTTCTTTGGTCAATAAAATGGTGTCAGAGCATTTTCTGAGCTGTAGGTCCCAGGTTCAAATCCCGCCGGGCTCTATATATATAAACGTAAAGTAATATCCAAACTTCCCCTCAGTAACGGTTTAAAAGTTGGCAACATTGCTTGACCCTAGCCGTTATATGCTATAATTATATCAATTATGTGTTACTCAATTGATGAGTCGACGTTGTATGAACTTAGCAGTTGATGCTTCTAAGCCCCAAAAATTATCGCTTTTGGTACAAGTGAATGGGTTATTGAGACGAAACGCTATTCTGGATGGGGTGCTGCCCAGAATGGAGACATTGGAGTGCTAAAGAATATGATACTCACTTTTGAATGTTTATCGATCCCCAGATCATAGGGTGTATGTATCTATATTTACAGCGTGTTCTGGTCAAAAAACGGCATAAGGCTGGCTCTGTAAATCTTGGTTTTAACCAAATCAAACACAAATCTGGTCAGATGGAACCAAAAACATGAATTAATACAACGGAGCGTGCCAGCCAAGCCATCACTTGATCAGTCAGCTCGCCTGCGCCTTTGGTCGGATCACTAATCCCTGCTGTTTGACGTCCATGATGTGTCAGCCTCTGTTGTTGAAGTCCGTGAAATTCTGTTCGTCCAACTGTACAGCTGGTGGAGTCGGTGACAAGAAAACGCGACGAGATTCCATTTTACGGGAGAGTTGACTTGGCTGATGAATTGTATCCTCACAACGAAACAGCTGACAGGGCCTGACGCCTCACTCGGATAGGGAAAGTTGTACCGATATTCCAACGGCCTGAAATGTAGATACCTGGATTGGAAGGGCGCGTTGCGCCCACCTACAACGGAAGCAGGCGATTTGTGTCCTACTCCAGGCGTGTGGTGAATTAACGGCTCGTTGTGAATTATAATTATGTACCTGGCATAGACATGGGCACGACTGGGTAGACAGATTCTTAAAAATGTAATCTAATCTGAACGTTTTGCTGACCCTAACCGCATCCTTGAAAATCAAACAAATAAAAAATGAATTCACTGAGAACGAATAATGTTTGACGGGCTTCCGTCCAAAATGGGAGGAGCTTTATGCAAATACAGCGACATAAAAATGGTTAGGGAACAGCAGAATAAATCTCAGCACTTAATTTCCGAAATTTGTTGTCAGGTTCAGGTCAGAAATGTATTGTCGGTTGCTCCGTAATATGAGTGGATTCGACAAAACATATGATGTGCGACCCTCTGTAACATGATTCATGTTACACACCGATTTTTAAGTGTGACCGTCCTTGAATTTTTAACATAAACTTACTGATCAAGAGCCTGGCATATAACATCACCGCGCTGAATCATGCGAGCATGGGAGCACACAATATACGTGCTCACCTTAGTTATGTTTTAAGCCGTCAAAGGAAGCGAGGACCTCCCATAGGTATGCCACCCTGTTCACTCACCTTTACCTTCGATATCGATATGGATTGTCTGAGCTCTAGGTTATTAACATCGACTTTTGACTGGAATACCTGTGTAATGTCGTGTGCTTCCAAGCCTTGATGGCATCATCCATCATCCAGCATGAAACGAATTATCCTGAAATGCATGTATGTGCCTGGTTTCGACAATCATAAACACCCAACTCCCTATACATTTTTAACCCATATACTTCCTGTTTGCATTTTTGTCGCGCTATTTAGACTGCAAGACCTCGCCCTGAAAATCCTTCAATACGTGTACTATTTTTGGTTTCGAAATGTCCATTCAGGCAGACTAGAAAACAGGCTGAAAGAGGACTCACGGGTGAAGACCGAAACGCATCGTGGTAGGGATCCATTGGCACCGCCAGGTCCTCTACGGTGCAATGGGCCCTCGCCCGTGTGACGGGATCTGCAGTGACCTCGATGGACCGTTAGTGGACACAATCCCCCTCCCCACTGTTGCCAGCTACAGTTACAAGGTGGCGTGTTCAGTCCTGGGGCGTAGTGGTGCAGTGGTTAGCACGCCCGCTTTCCGCGCTACCGACCCGGGTTCAAGACCTGGAGGGATGACCTGAACAAGGAGCAATCTGACTCCCGAGAAACCGTTACAACAGGGAAAGAGTTGGCAACGCCGTATGGCGGTTGCAGTCAGTGCGTCGATAAGCCCCTCAAAGTATTGTTACAGCTAGCCCTAACAGGCGTATTAGGCCGGGCATATTTTGTTGGGATAAAGTTACAAGGTACTGCTGGTGTCGGTGGGAAACCGTTTTGAGATGTATACGATAACTGCCGGCCCCGAACCGCTGACACAGGCATCGAGCTTTCAATTTGCAAGAGGTTACTGACTCCAGAGTCAGTTTTCCCAACTCGGAATGGGCAACAGGCTGAACCGGGAGGGAAAACGGTCTTTTTGCCACGAACCATCTGAGTCTAATATTTTTCACAGTTTGAAATTGTATATTGTTCTGGCAATGTGTTTGATAAGCGGTGGGATATGCCTCATGGCTTACCTCGCTGCGAATAAAGGCTCCCAGTAAATGGTCTGGCCTGGTACCTGCTAAGTCGGGTAACTTTGGTATCTGCGTCTCTCAGAAAGCAGTCTTCTGGTAGTTGGCTTAAAGCTTTGCAAAAATATATGCAGAAATAGTGTGTTTTAGAAATACATTTTGAACTTCAATGCTTTGAAAGTATATAAGTTTTGAAGTGCTGCGGCGAGGAGCATGATGATGAGTTGCTAAGATGTTCCTGGCCTCTCCCTCGAATCCGGAAATGTAAAAACACTGAAGATTTATATTCGGGCCAGCCCTTCATCAGAATCGTGGAGTAAATATCAATAATTCTCAGTCATAGTATAGCCAGACCTCGAATTTTTCGAGGTCTGGCTATACTATGACTGGAATTATTGATATTTACTCCACGATTCTGATGAAGGACTGTGCCCGAATATATAATCTTCAGTGTTTTTACATTTCCGATTCAGGGAGAGCCAGGGAACTCATAGCAACTTTGAAAGTATATGTTAAGATTTTCGCATAGAAAATACCAATGGAGGTATTTTCCGAACCTAAGGTACAGAAGGTGCAGGTTGGGATGGATCAATGATTGTTAAAAAAAGAAGTTTGGAAGCCTGAGACCACTGCAATTTTGTGACTGCCCGCTACCTTATAGGCCTAGACCCTAGTCCGACGAAGGGAAGTTCCAGTGCAAGAGGAGGATAAAAAGGCCCAGCCTGTTGCTCTGACTGAGTTGACTATTATTGACTATATTGACGATCTTCCAATTTCACGATTGCTGAATGGTTGCACAATACTGCGGTGTGTTAGCGCGCCTGCTTACCCCCTCTCCGGCTGACCTGGGATCAACTCCTGGTGGATTCCCTTAGCAAAGGGAGATGCGATTCCTCGGAATTATTTCCAACAGGAAAACAATTGTGACGGTAAATGCCCGTGGCACTTGGTAAACCCTAATATATTATTATTCTAACTTTCCCTCACAGTCAGCCGAATTTTTTCGATGTCTTTGAATCTTTTCAGGCGTTTTAACCTGTATGGCTTATTTTTCTGGACCTAGCAGCAAGAATAAAAATTTACGGAATGTCTCAAATGATTCTATTGATTTTGTAGCTCCTTGATCCCCAGACTGTGTGGTTAGGGATGACGACATTAGGGAACTTGACTGTAACGCTGCATATCAAGCGGAGAGGAATTGTGTTCCACGTACTGCGCTTATCGAGAGCTTCTACTGTATGCAATGACAGATAATCGAATATGACAGGTGGTTATTTCTGCATCGTATTTGGCAAAATCGACGGACTTAAAACATCAGGAATCGGACATAGCTATGAAGCTGCTTGTATGAGATCAACACATAAATGCGTAACTTTTATATTTTTCCATGGGAATTGCATAATCTACTTAGTCGAGTAGCATTAGCTGACCGTGTGTGATATCGCAGACCTGTAACGATCTGACCTGTCGTGACCTGCGATGACCTGACCTGACCTGACCCGACAGTACCAGTGGCTGGCCAACGGCGGCAGATGTGGCATCTGCGGCGACCGCTGGGACGAGTGGCCGCGACCGCACGAGATGGGCGGACGATTCGCCACCGGAGGCATCGTGCGTCGCTACCGACGAGGACAGGTGCGTCGGTGCCGACGCGGACAACATTGACGATGGGATTTTGATCCGTGATGACTGTCTGAGTCGTTATTCGTGGACAGTGTTGGATCTATGCCCCGTGATGCCACAGGGGAATGGGGTTAACCTTCGCCCGGGTGGGGGTCTTTTTAGACCCCCTCGGGTTTTTCCGAAGTGACCAAAAAAACGGCGACGCGCAGCGCCGCCAAACCTGGTGTAGCTGTTTCTCCATCATTTTTACATCTTTCCTGAAAAATTTTGGCTCAAGATCATATCAGGTCAGGTCACCAGGTCAGGTGAAGTGACCTCACCTCAAAAAATACTTAGGACGGCATAACTAAAAGAAGAGTTAATCGATCAAGTTGAAACTCATACCACATCTTGGGCCTACCAGGAGCTACAACATTTGTTCCGGGATTTTTGATATTGGTGACCTAAGGTCATGTGCAGAGCATGACCTCCCCATTGACAATGCATGGGGAAAATCACGAAATGAGCTTTTCTCAGTAAGTATGGATGGAATCAACTTCAAACATCGGTTGCGACTTGCTCTTAGCCCATTTCTGAAGCTGATACCAAAATTTTTGACTTGTGACCTTTAAAAGGTCACCTTAGGTCAAATAAGCATTTTTGGTGTTTTTCTCTATAAATTTTGAATAAACTAAGATAGAGCTTTTATTTTGTCACCAAAGTGTTTGTATAGTCACTGGAAGTCAAATGATATACATCATGACTATACCAGGTCAAGTTGGGTCAGACCGTTGACCTGGGTCAGGTCAAATTCTTAAATTTGACCTGGCATAGCAATATCATATATCATTCGATTTGTATTGACGAGAGGATTGCAATGGTGCATAAACTATGGCTGCATCTTGTTTGGTTTGGAAGCTATTAGCGAAAAAGTAAACGCCCTTATGCATGGGTGGCTATGGAGATTCCCAAGAATATGCCCAATATTTAGTGACCTGTAGCTCCCTAGGCTTTGACCTGACACGAAAATGAATGCCACTGTAATGAAAGCACATCTCAAGAGCTTTCGAATGGTGTTAAAAAAATGTTTCTAGCTATCACAGTTTCTGAGATATAGGAGGTTTTCTTAGTACACCTCATATTAGCGATTTTGACCTATTTTGACCTCTGGTGACCTTGATATTGACCTGACAAGAAAAATGACCGAAGTATTTTCGATATCATTTTCGAAGAGCTTTCGATTGCCGTTTTGCGCTTTTTTCTAGCTCTCTTAGTTTTTGAGATCGTGGGGGGTCTTTTTTAGCCCCTCACCAGGGCGAAGGTGGCTCGTACCCGCCACCGGGGCAAGGGTTAAAAATCCCAGAAATCGTATTCAATGAAAATTGGGCAAACCCAGACCCAGAACCCAAAGCGGAGGGTTTGAGAGCCAGAGGTATTCTCACCTCCTCCCTGGATCCTCCAGTGCTTGTTACGACTTTTCCCGGGGTATCTAGGCTGCACAATAGCTGAATAAATGAACCAACCTTGTACCGGATTCCATAGGCAACTTATCTAAATTTGGTCAGCCACGCCAAAACGGGGTGCTCACCAACGCATGTGCAGGGTACCCCCCCTCCTAAAGTCTCAGCAACCATATCAGGCAACGAAAAGCAAAGGTGGCGTTAGATAGCCTGTTTGATCTCATCCTGAAATTGTATACAATTGTTTTGGACAGGCTAATTTTGAGGTCACTGAGGGTCCACAGTATGCTATCATGGGGGATGCAAGGGAAATGTACGTTTTTGTCATGAGGGGTGACAGAGTAGTGCTATAGACAATATATAGTACCATTGGATTGGAGTCCTCTCATCAAACAAAATCAAATGGTGTATCTTCTGCCCCCATCAGGTCAAATGATAAAATTTGTCTGACCTAAGGTCAGATCAAGGTCATTATAGGTCAAACGCATAGTATTCGATGAAGCAACCTGCGTAATCCCAGAATAATGGCAAACCAGACACGATCACGTAAAATAGACGCTCTACCGCAATTTTCTCAATAGTTATCGGACTTCCACCAATTTACCCGTGCATTTCCAATGGAGACGCCATGGCTGTAAGCTGAACCCAGGCCATTGATATGAAAAACTCACCAAATATTGCTGTTCTCGGTGACCTTATTATTGGATGAGAATCTCAAATCGATATACTAGATATGCTCCAACTGCTGCAAATCTAAACATTTTTAGGCTGGGTCAATTGACCTAGACTGGTGACCTGATTCAATATAGCCTGGCCCTAAAATTTGCCCAGAAATTGCAAAAAGACCAAACGCGTACTCCCAATACGGCAGCTCTTTGCGCCATTTTATCGCTGCCTACCAAAAAATTGGGGGAGGGCGGGTATCCGCCCCTCCTCCGGGACCGGTGCATATAAAATATAGCGGCGCGGGACGGGTGCAAATATATCGAATCAAATATAAATTTGGTGACACCGGTTATCAGGAAAGGGAAGCCTCGTGGCAAAACGAGTACCCGACTCTGGGAGAGAAAGCCAGTTTACTAATATGTGGCATTTGGAAGTGGTTATTTACTTTTGACCAGTTTGTTTCAGTCATCAGTGTCGTATACCCATATTATTAACAAGCAAAGCTGAAACACTGGTTGGAGTATTATTTCATTTTAACCAATCAAAGCCGTCGGTACCATGTCAAAACATGTATCCTGGGCAGAAATCTTGCAACGAGCAGTAATTTGGCGTTCTCGACTTGACTACCATCAATCCAGAAGCTACCGCTAGTGCTCCGCAGAGCTCTGTACAGGGCACCGGCAATACGCGCACATCGTCACCCACTTCCAGCCAATGGCGTTTAACGACCGGACAGCCACTTCACTGCCCGACACCGGCCCGGCGCCGCGTAATTGGACACCTGGTGATTTGTGATAAGACCGTGACGCAGCTGTTGTCAAGTTCTCTCTCCCTCTCCCTCTCTCCCACTTTTTTCTATGATCCGGCGACGGGTGATGCTGCATCTCCTAATAACACTGGACACTAGAGACAGATGCCGAAGGAATGAATAGAAAGCGGCTTCGCTCTCAGAGAATACGGAAAGCGTGCTGGAGATGATGTTCTAATGATGTCCGCCGCTTGGGTGCGTAAGTGAAAACAGCCCGGCCTTTTCTTAGAGTGACGGGGTGACAGCAATGAAACGGCTCGTTCGTAAGAATATAGCGGTTTCCCTGGTCATCAGTCGTCTTGACGGTGATTCTGTGTTGGGGCGGTATTGGCGAAACAATAGTAACAAACGTTGACGACTATTTGCTATAGACTCTAGGAACGCTGCGCGTATGTAAGTTATTGATCCGTATCCTTAGAGTCCTTTTTACACGCATATTCCGATAAATATTGCCTTTAAGTAAGTGCTGCCAGTTACTTCAATACAGTAGCCAGAGGTTGGAAAATGGCTTATTTTCTCCAACCCAGACAACTGTGTTAAAGTAATTTTACCCCAGAAAGAAGCGGCTTGTAGTTTTGAACCAGACAGTAAATGACTTCCCTCGACGCACATAATAAGTAGGCTAGGTAACAATTACTGATACTAGGCTATATTGAAGGACATATATTCTTACCCCAATCGCCACCAGAGTCAGTGCTGAAGAAATTCCGTGACCCTGGAGAAATAACTTTAATCCCTTAGCTGCCCGAAATGTTCTGAAGCAATGATAGCGAGATCGGGCTTTTTTACATTATCAGTGCAAATGTCACCAGGGTATGTAACACACCCCAGTCAGAAAAGCTTCCAATCATCAGTCTCCCCCACTCTCGCCATTTAATCTCCCGTTCGGTGTGCCCTGAAGCGAAAATGACTGACTCGGCCGGAGTTCAAACATCAAAGCTGGAATCCGCGCTCCCTCCATAAATTTTAATAGCCACTTTGTACGATGTTTTGCGAGCGCTGCTGTTGAGATGAGAGTTCGAGTGGTGTTCGCAAGAGGTTTACCGCTACTTCTTCAGAGGCGATTGGACGCCTCGTCATATTACTCAGCAGAGATTGAACATGTCAGCCGCAACTTTAACGCTGCTCGCGATCAGATAATTTCAAAGACGGCGAGATTCCAGGTGTGAGGATTTATCTCTCTTTGACACGCTGCGATGTGCCTTTTTATATGGTGGTTAATGTCAGATAATTTCGAATTTGATTTCAGATAATCTCAACGGTGGTGGAGGTGACCACGGCGCACCGGGGCTATATGGAGTTTCGGATCTGCAAGCTGTCCCCTGGCCAGCCAGAGGCATCGCAGTCCTGTCTAAACAAGTGAGACTAAGAGAACGCCAACAGGGAGAATATCGGCGTTTGTGGCCCTCCTTCCAGCTCTGAACAACGCACGCGCATAGTGGAGTTCGAGTGCTACCTTGGACTTTCTTTTACGCGAACTCTTTTTAAATTCATGAACAAGTGATACAGGAGTGGCCCATAAATTGTCCCCTTGAGGAAGTGCTCCCAATAAAGACAACAAAAAAAAACTGAGAAATACCAGACGGTGCCTGCTGCACGAGTTCTAGCGCATACCGTGCATCATTGTGTGCATTCGTGTTATACACCATTGTTTGTTGCTTACGACTATCGGGTTGAGTGTGTATGTATGTGTGTACATACCTTCGCTTTTTATACCGCTCATATCTACAATAAATCACTGTATAGGAGACTTCGAACATTTCCAACGTGCCTCACAATCTAGATTTCCGTGGCATCCAGTCACGAACAAAATCCGGCTTACGTGCTGTTGAAAACAGTAAAAACCTGTGACCTCTGTGACCAACTTATTTGAACTTTGAACTTATTATTTGTGACCAACTTATTAAACTCTGTGACTGCTTTATAACCAACTTATTCATCGAAGTATGTGAACATCGTTCTATTGTTGGGAACCTCCCTTGTTCTCTGTGACCTGACCTTCCCTGGCGTTAGGAACCTGTCCGTTTTCTCTGTGACCTGACCTCTCCCGTCGGTGGAAACCTGTCCGTGTTCTCTGTGACCTGACCTCTCCCGTCGGTGGGAACCTGTCCGTGTTCTCTATGACCTGACCTCTCCCGTTAGTAGGGACCTGTCGTGTTCTCTATGACCTGACCTCTCCCGTTAGTAGGAACCTGTCCGTGTTCTCTATGACCTGACCTCTCCCGTTAGTAGGAACCTGTCTGTGTTCTCTATGACCTGACCTCTCCCGTTAGTAGGAACCTGTCCGTGTTCTCTGTGACCTGACCTCTCCCGTCAGTGGGAACCTGTCCGTGTTCTCTGTGACCTGACCTCTTCCGTCGATGGGAACCTGTCCGTGTTCTCTGTGACCTGGCCTGTTCCCGTCGGTGGGAACCTGTCCATGTTCTCTGTGACCTGGCCTGTTCCGTCGGTGGGAACCTGTCCGTGTTCTCCGTGACCTGACCTCTCCCGTCGGTGGGAACCTGTCCGTATTCTCTGTGACCTGACCTCTCCCGTCGGTGGGAACCTGTCCGTGTTCTCTGTGACCTGACCTCTTCCGTCGGTGGGAACCTGTCCGTGTTCTCTGTGACCTGACCTCTCCCGTCGGTGGCAACCTGTCCGTGTTCTCTGTGACCTGACCTCTCCCGTCGGTGGGAACCTGTCCGGGTTCTCTGTGACCCGACCTCTCCCGTCGGTGGGAACCTGTCCGTGTTCTCTGTGACCTGACCTCTCCCGTTAGTAGGAACCTGTCCGTGTTCTCTGTGACCTGACCTGTTCCCGTCGGTGGGAACCTGTCCGTGTTCTCTGTGACCTGACCTCTCCCGTCGGTGGGAACCTGTCCGGGTTCTCTGTGACCTGACCTCTCCCGTCGGTGGGAACCTGTCCGTGTTCTCTGTGACCTGACCTCTCCCGTTAGTAGGAACCTGTCCGTGTTCTCTGTGACCTGACCTGTTCCCGTCGGTGGGAACCTGTCCGTGTTCTCTGTGACCTGACCTCTCCCGTCTGTGGGAACCTGTCCGGGTTCTCTGTGACCCGGCCTCTCCCGTCGGTGGGAACCTGTCCGTGTTCTCTGTGACCTGACCTGTTCCCGTGGACAGGAACCTGCTGCGCCTGGCGGATGGTTCCGGCACTAAGTACAGAGTGGGTGATAAGTCGACTATGGCGCGGATTCGCCTGAGACTGCCGCGGCACCTCGCCTGCTCCCGCTGCGTCATTCAGGTGAGCAAGTTTACTTCATTAACCCTCGCCCCACCGGGGGCCATCGATGGCCCCCTAAGGTTTTTCCGGGATAGCAGAAAAACGACGAGGCGCAGCACCGCAGTTGAGGGCTCTACCTCTCACTGCATCATTTTCCATCATCCCTGAAATTTTTACCCCGGGTCACCCAAGGTCAGGTCACCAGACGAGGTCAACCAAGGTCACTCACTTCACTTTAGGCTCTGTAAGGCTACATTTCAAAGTCGATCGATTTGAAACTTCCTTACTTCATGACCCTCCAGGGTCTACAAGGTGTATATCCGGGATTTTTCGATTTCGTGCCTGAGGTCAGGTCACGAGGCGACCTCTCCCATTGGAAAAGCATGGGGAAAAGTTGTTTCATGATATAAAAGCCACAAAAATGATTGCAAATACTCAGACTGCTCAGAACAACGTTGTTGGACACCCTTTCACGGATCCCAGGGGTCATATTTGCCTTTGACTTTTCAAGGTCATCCAAGGTCACCAGAGGTCAAAACAGTATTTTGGCAATAACTTTTGACCTAATTAAGCTAGAGCGGTGAAACAAACACCATCGTGTTTGTCTTGTCACTGGCTTTCATTTGATATACGGCAGGTCACTTTCTGACCTTTCGTGACCTCAGGTCATATTAGGTCACGAGGTGACCTCTGGAGGTCAAACCACTGGCGGGGGTCTTTACGTTTCACATAGCGGAAAAAGTACTGGCAATTTGCTATCAAATGTACTTTACCAGGCCTCAATAGCTCTAATGACATAAGAGTTATGCCCAGTTTGCTCAATCATTGCATATTTGAGTGAAAATAGCCGATCTTGACCTAATTTGACCTCTGGAGGTCAAACCATTGACCTGAGCACTAAAACATGCGAAGTAATTTTTACTGAATTCACGAGCTTTCTATTGCACTTTGCAGATTTGCGCTAACGCCCATATTTTCAGAGTTAGGGGGGGCCATCGATGGCCCCGGTGGGGGTGGCGCCGGACCCCGGTGGGGGGTTAACCCAATACAACATCTTGTTGAGTGAGACCGCCATTCGAGAGCCACGAGACACATGCATAACATTTAAACGAAGACGCCGGGAAGTTGGAAATGCAGGTTCTTCTCATGTTAGGTGATATCTGTGCCGCCACCACCCCTTAACTGATAATTATCATTGCATTATCTGATGCGATAAGGTCTATCCACACCCAGCAGACTCTGCGATTGAATCTGTCAAGATTCTTGTCGGCAGGCGGTCTCCACACGTGCTTTTGTGGGGTCGTGCGGCAGGAATCCCGACTGATTCTGCTCAGAATCCGCTTGGTGTGAGTGAGCGCTTAGTGCGCATCTCTAACATTTTATGAATTTAGGGAATTTTTGCACTCGTTAGAGAAGTTTCAAAATCAAGAACGTATTTTTCCTATTGAAATTATTGTATAGGGAAAATACGTTCAACAGACGTAGGGCCCATGAACCTCTTAAGGCTATTAACAGACATTGCATACGTATGTCTGTTGATATCTGTATGATCTGCGAAGGGATCAGGTTCTTCCTTGGCACGGGCGTGCTCATGTGCCGTGATGGGTTTATTTCGCTGTACATTAATGCACATACGCGCTAAATAGCCTTCAGAGGTTCATACGCTCGAAAGCCCAAATAGCTAAAAATTGTGTAGATCATGAAACTTTAACACCACTCTGGCGTGGTATCCAGATCATTCCCTCCGATTCGGCGAAAGGCACAGAGCCATGTTGACACATAGCGAGATCGCGTTTTCGGTTATTTCACTGGATTGATAACTCCACCACAGAGGAGCTCGAACTAATCAGGAACGAGACCTGTGGTTGGTTAATGGACAGAGTGAGAGCCTCCGCGCAGAAATCACCGGCCAAGCCATCACCTCGGAAGGAGGTCAATGAGAAAAGGCGTTTGAATACTATAGGTTTTGCTAACAACAATTTTACCACCAACACACGCGCTGAAGCGCTTTGTGATCTTCTCCAGAGGGTCCGTAAAGCACACAACCGTTCTTACGAACATTTCGGCTAGAATTAGCACCCGTAACCAAGACTGGGGAATGTCTCAGCACCGTAACATATTGCAACACACCCTCTTGCAAAGTGAGCGAAAATTGTAGCAAAAAGTCCAAGAACCCGTGCCTGTGCTCAGAACAAATGGAGCTGGCCGTCTGTTTCTGGGCCGTTCTGCTTCCCTGGCGGCTTGCCACAGATCCGCGGAAACCGTTTCAGTGTTACGTACTCGTGGGTTTTTCAAACATCTGGCAGACAAGCGGATACTTCCCATGAGGTTTGTGTAAAAATGAATGTGCTGCCCACTTACTTTCATCGCTATGGACCATTCATAATTGTCACGATGCAAAACCACATTAAAAATCAGCTAACTCCCAAATAACAAACAACAACATCAGTCAACTCCCGCGCAGACGTAAATATAAACACCACAATAGTATATTAGAATACAGGTATGATTGATGGTCCCGGAGCGGGCGCGCAGAGTCCGCGAAGTCGCCCTACATACGGATAACATTTCACATATGAACTATTCGACCTGGCCCGACCGTCACGCTATAGGCAGATCCAGGGTTTTCGAGGAACATGGTGGGGGGGGGACTTTTGGACGGCAAAGCCTGTTAGGTGGGCGTCAAATCCTATCATGGGCGCGCGGGCACCCGCACGCATCCTGGGGGGACGCGACATTTCAAGATGGCGCCAGTAAATTTTCAGGGGCGCCGTGACCATTTCAGGGTGCACCAAGGGTCGATCGGGAGGGGGAAGGGCAAGTGCCCCCTCCTCTCTGGATCTGCCTGTGCACTGTGCTTGTGAAAAGCTTATATTTCCACGAGTACGTTTCGCACCGGAATTAAACTTACACTCATGAGTAGCAGCATAAGCTCAATAATATGTGCTAGATTTCCAGCAAATCCGTAAAACCTATAGGCAAGGGGTGTGCGTTTCCATGAGACCTTGTCGCACCCTCCCAGTACCGAATTTTGAAGGTTTCAAAACTGTTAAAACGAAATATGAAACTAGCACCTTTATCTGATAGTTCTGGCTCATACCACTTCACCACCAGCAGAAGCAACGGCGCTCTTCCAGCGCCATCAGGTCACCAGAGTGGTTTCAGATATCTACTGGGGGGGGGAGCCGCCGCCCCTGCTCTCTGAGGGAGTGTGCGGTGGAGCTGATTTGGGCATGCGATGGCCCACGCTGCTTATGCACTGCTCCTGTTCAATATGTTCACGAAATGTTCACGAAATGTTAACAAACGGACTGCGCTTGAGCTTTGAGAAAATGTCAGCATTTTCGCAAGAGTTGTTTGAATGTAGTGTATGGTGACTAAACAAAATGCTAAGTGAATTCCAAAAGACTGAAAAGAAAAATCAATTTAATTTTTGGCGCATTATTCTCCCGAATGTTTCTAACGGGTTACACACCGATTGGTTTGCGCGAGAGGCGTTAATCTATCACGGCTGGACTAACTGTGAGATTTCTTCACTTTTATAATACAAAACAACGATAATTTATCAAATAAAAATTCAGCTAACCTTCATTACCAGCCCGAAACAGAGGCGTTCGCTCGGTAATCACTCATGAACGTTCGAATACATTTTGCTTCAGTAGGTCGCGTGTGGGCATAATTTAGTCGAAGACCGGGAAAAATACGCGAGTTTTCGCTGATGACTTCATAACGATGTGGCTTGCGAAAGTAAGGATTATGAGGTTTTGATGGTAGCTGCGCATCTGCTCGGTCTTTTTTTTTACGACAAATTACCGACTCGTCCCAGCGGGTTCCCCAGGGGTAGGGGCTGGGTGATGCTGGAGGCTTCATACTCGGGGAGAATTACGTGAAGTCTCTAACTACAGTACAGTCTGACTGATCTTACGTTTTGTGTCCCTCATTTATTTATTTAGCGCCATTGTCTCTCTTCAAAGGGATAGCCATAGCCGGTTGAAGACTAAATGAGAGTATCGTTGCAAAAAGCAGCATGGCATGTGATGCGAGGCATATTGACCTTCGAATGATTTCTTCAATGAGGCAATAGCCTTTCGGATCCTCGAAAATGTTTGGAATGTGTTGACAAAAAGCGATGCTCAAACGGGGCGTACCACAGTACAGTTACTTAAAATAGCGTTGTATTTATATGCTGTTGTGTGAACATTGAGCGCTTTTGTATAGAACGGAATTATGCACCTGCACCTATAAAAAACAAAGCCGTCCTTCGCACGTCATACCAAACGACCAATCGAGATTGAGGGCCAACGATCAGTTCTGTTACCAAGAGTTCTTCTTGTATACCTATTAATTCTGCGAATAAAGGGTTGTCTCCCGACAACATATGACATGATCACGTGACAAACCCCACCTATTTGTATCTAAGAAATCAAATTAGGTCAGCTCGCGTTACTGGTTTTGGTAAGAGCAGCTTCGACGTTCTTGAGACGTCACGCATACAGTAGCAGGCGAGTTTTTGTATCTAGGGGAAGAAGGTTCTTGTCAGCAGGAGGTTGAACATTAACTGCACCCCCCCCCCCACACACTCTTGGTCTGTGACAATGCGTATGCCCACAGGCTTATTAAACGGTATTACAATCTTACATATCTTTAGGAAGAAAACGCAAAAATGTAAATAATCTTTTAACAGTACTCTAATTCTTCATTGGGGTTCCCGGGCAGCCCCAAAACATACATAAAAAACCCACACTTGGCTGTTGATGAAGATCCCTTTCGAAGCGGGAGAGCGACCAGGCGCGCGTCCACGCGCGGTCTGTTCTGTTGGGCCAATTGCTGGCTGATTCATTAAAATCCATCACCATTCACAACGGCGAAATTGCGTATTTCCCAGCCCTATTCCACCGGGCGAATACGACGATGAGTCAATCCTTCGCTAGCTGGTTTATGTTCTGTGCAGTACGGACGATTTACACTTCATGTGTCTTCAAAACCATATACTGGTCTTTTGACGAAGCTGGATACTTTCGTAGCAATTTACAGGACGTATGGTCGAAGATCAAAACACAATTTCCAGTGATTTCTAGCGATACCCTGCTGAACAGA
Organism: Lepas anatifera; assembly: GCA_034440635.1. Lineage (NCBI taxonomy): Eukaryota > Metazoa > Arthropoda > Thecostraca > Lepadidae > Lepas > Lepas anatifera. Next base: position 366,693 of record JAOTON010000083.1, read on the forward strand.
TCAGTATAGTCAAAACGTACTACGAAAAATCCCACCAGCCAAATAAGAGTTTTGCGTCATTCTGCGAAATCTGCGGACTCCAGCCCCCTAAGCAAACACGTGTGGCATGGCCCCGCTGCAAAGCAACTCCTAACGGCACATCGCACCGCAACGGCCGACGTTACAGCGTCGCGCGCGACGCCCAGTTTCTCCCATCTGCCCGACGGACACTAACGCGGCCGGCGGCGGCGCGGCGCATTGGTGTCAGCCGCGCCATCTGCCGCGCGCGGCGAGTAGTGACGCAGCTGGCCAGCTGGCCACGCCGCAGGCTGTGACGAGGGGGCGTGACTGTGATGTCAGGACGTGACGGCCCGCTGGGGCGCTGACGGATCCACTCCCGGGATGTGGATTCACTCCCAGGGCGTGACAGCCTGTCTCGGCTCTGACGGATCCATCCCAGGACGTGACGGTTTGTTTTGACGGACTCCAGGACGTGACAGCCTGTCTCGCCTCTGACGGATCTACACTAGGACGTGACAGCCTGTCTCGGCTCTGACGGATCTATCCCAGGACGTGAAAGCCTGTCTCGGCTCTGACGGATCCATCCCAGGACGTGACAGCCTGTCTCGGCTCTGACGGATCTACACCAGGACGTGACAGCCTGTCTCGGCTCTGACGGATCCATCCCAGGACGTGACAGCCTGTCTCGGCTCTGACGGATCCATCCCAGGACGTAACGGTCTGCCAGGGAACTGGCAGATCCACTCCCAGGACGTGACAGATCCACTCCCAGGACATGACGGATCCACTCCCAGGACGTAACGGTCTGCCAGGGCACTGGCAGATCCACTCCCAGGACGTGACGATCCCCGACAGATCCACCCCAGGACATGACGGATCCACTCCCAGGACGTGACGGTCTGTCTCCACGCCTCGCTGGAAGTAAAAGCCTCCCCATGTTGGACCCGGCGCCGCTCGGAAATGTCGCTCTCCATTTCTTCCGTGGCTCTTGATACGTTTTTAACCGTGTTTTACGCCGCTTGTTCTTCTGAGGCATCTTCTGCCATTGTGCATCTCAGGATTGAACATTGACAGCTGGTGGCATACGATGTCTCGTACCGGACCGTTCCCCTGAACAGACGTCTTAGATCGGACCGTTCCTCTGAGCTGGCGTCTCGGACCGGACCATCCTCGGACCGGACGGTTCCTTTGAGGGAAACACGTGAGCGTATTGTGGCCAGGATGTTACAAATGCTCTTGCCAACCTTGCTTCCCTTGCCAACATAAGCCATGCAGGATCTTCAAAAACGGAGACGCTCCTAGCAAGGACGCTTTGTCTTTGATAAAGTGGGATCTCTCACGGCCATTTAATATAGTTTGGGGCATCTAGAACCGCTCATGTCCCACTTGCCTCTTCATGTGACCGACTGACCCTTTTACCAGAATGTACTGATCACACAAAAGTATTACGGGAAAATAAAATAAAATGAATACAATCATCACACGGAATGGGCATTTACGACAAAATCCTAGCTGGATCACAAGTCTCCCAACGATAAGACGAGTAAATCGTGGCATTATCTATATGACGTCCTCTTGAGAAAACCTACAATTGTCGTTACCTAATCTGACCTGATCAAGATGTATGCACCTGATAAGTGTTCTTCGCAGTGGCCTTTCTGGGTTCAGCTCCCTGTCGACCATCTGGTCCTGCCGTCCGCTCTGACCTCAGTTTCCCCCGTGTTGTTTATGGCCGCAATTAATGACTCCCAGACCGCACTCACAATCCGCCCACAGCCCAGTTCTTACTCCACTAAAGCGTTTCTGGGCGGGCGGCGGTCATTAGCCATCGGGCCGCGCTCGAAACTCACGGTGACCACGCCGCCTCGGCCGGCAGTGGCGGTACAGGACCGGTAACAACTGGGGCATCTGTCCGGACGGCAGTAGTCAGCTGGGCTGCGGGCCACAGGAGGAGTTCCGCGGCTGCGCCGACGTCAGCATCCTCGAGAGCGCCGCTTCCGCCGGCACGGCGCCGCCCGGTCTGGAGAAACACCCATTCGGCGACGTCCGAGACCCGTTCGCAGACGCCCCGGCTCCGCCTTCAGCTCCAAGGGGTCACGCTGAGCGCCCTGTGATCCCTACAGGAGCTGGGAGGACGCCCACTGAAAGGCCGCGGGGCACGGAGGGTTCGCTGTCGCTGCAGCGGTTACGTCCCGTAGCTGCCCGTCCCGACTACCCCAGAGTGCGGTATGGTGCGCCGCCCCGGCGGAACCGCACGGAGGCGGGCCCGGCGCCCGACGCCGGGTTTATCGACACAGACGACTTGGACGAGATCGATCTCACGGAGCTGGACCAGCTGCCGCCGGTGTTCGGTTTGGACGACGAGAGGTTCGATGGAAGATTCGACGGCAGCGATAACAGCATCGACGACACCAGAAGCAACGCCTTGAGGTGAGAGCTGGATTATTTACAAACACAACGATAAATATCGAGTCACTCGGTCAGCCCCTAAGCGGATCCAGTGGGCCAATGGAAGTCCCTTGTCTGGACATCGGCGCCCCCTGAACTATTGCTTCCCAACCAACAGCAGGGAAGTACAGTGTTGCGATTCGGTGCTTTCACGATAAATTGCATCGCAAAAATGCAGTTATCTCTTGTCCATACGCCGCCTCTTTTTCAAATGTCGGCTCCAATTAGAAAATACCGGATCCGGCCATGATCGGGACTGAACAGACTCAAGACAGAATATCCAAGCTGCGTTCATTTATTTATGGCCTCATTCATTGTGTTTTCATTTTCTTCAATGTGTTCTACTTTCTCGCTTACTACTAGAAGATATATCAATAATTGGCAGCTTCAAAAGGTTGAAATGGGAGAGCCATTTGAAGTTCGTCAATAATCCAGAGAAGTTTGCCATGGGCGGCTATCCTTGCATTAAACTTCATAGAAAGATGAAGCAATAAAACCAGTTAAAATTGTTTTGGTGCACAAATAGTTCAAATCAATTTTCATGCCCATACGTCATTCATTCTCCTTACAGATTGGCGTCATCTCTTCGGCGCGGAAAACAGTTGTTCGGTTCAAACGACCTTGAGTCGGCGCTGGCGGCAGCTGACCTGACCGCAGCCGACCTGACCTGTCACGCCATCGGCATCTGGGTCACAGTTCCTGGCATGGATACCTGGTGTCAAACCAACTGTTTGGCAAGGCCTCTCCCAAGCTGCCCGGACAGCATGTGCGCGTGCCGGAGGACCCAGGACGCCCCAGTCGCCAACGAGGGGCTCCGAAGCACCCTGGAGGTGGTCCAGGGTTCGCTGCCAGAGACTGTACCCGATCCTAGCACAGTGCAGGCCCTGCTGACGGAACTCGCACACCTCAGAAGCCAGCGGAATGGGTACAGAGAACAGTCCGATGGTTTGCGATCAAGCCGGTTGTACCAAAAACCCGACCGCGACGAAATGGATAGTCGCTCAGACAGCGCCGCCCCGCGACCAGGCCGGAACTTCTACTTCGCACCACCACCGACGTCCACCACCACCACCACCACCATCACCGCAGAGAGGGTGCCGAGACCAACCGTCCCTCTAACACCGGCACCTCCTGCGAGACCGGCACGGCCCGTTCTGCCGCAGACGCCGGTGGAGCTTCCCGCCGCCGAGGAGGACGACGAAGTAGAACGCTTCCCTGAGGCACTGCCCAACCCGCGAGAGCCGATCGCCAGTGACCCTGTGGCGGGGTCCGGCCCAGAGCCAGACGCCGAGCTCATTCCGGCCGCACTGCTGGTGCGGGAGCAGTTACGTGGCCGCATCGAGCGTCTCAAATTCCAGCGGCAACAGGCGCAGCAGCGGCAGCGGCAGATGCAGGAGCAGGAGCAGCAGGAACAGCGACGGAAGCAGCTGGAACAGCAGCGGCAGCTGCTGCTGATCAAAGAGAGATCCCAGGAACAGAGGAAGAAGAAACTTCTCCAGACGCAAAAGAAGCTGAAGCAGCAGCTGCTGCTTCAGCGACAGCGACAGCAAGCGCAGCGGAACCAGGAAGGCAGCGAGGCGAAGTGGGAGACGAACGTGCAGTGCACCGCGGTCGTGCCCTGGCGGTTCATGAGTGGCGTCACCAAGTGGTGTAACGAGAACTGTCTGGGTCGGACGCGGCCCTCCTGCCCGGTCACCATCTGCGCGTGCACCAACGCCAAGGTAACTATCCGACACCCAGAGGTAGCCGACGGCAGGAATCGCACCCTTCTCCAGATCACACACCAGGGTAACAGAGCCAAGATCGTACTCAACGCTGGCGCCGCCGACGGTTCCGAGGATTCCGGAGACGCTAGCAAGAACACCACGCTGTATTTCAAGGCCAAAGCTCCTGGGTTTCTGTTCTTCATCCAGCCGATTGAGCGTGACGGCAGAGGGGTGGCGAGCAAGACAGCGAGGGCGATCGTGGTGCCGATGGGACAGAAGATCGGACGCTCGGAGGCGCGCCGCAGGGCCACCGAGCTGCTGAGAAGAAGCCAGAGCATCCCAGCTCCGGACACCGAGGCCTCGGCCACACGGCGGCTGCAGGAGGAGGTGTACCGCAAGATCAGCATGCTGAAGAGCACGGAGGTCGTGCCTCTGAACCGGGCCTCCGGCCTGGACCACGACCCGCCCGGTGATGCGGCCTCCTCCGTGGAAGGATCGGCCGGACGTGCCGCCGCCTCCAGCAGGCAGCGAGCTGTGGAGAAACGGCAGACCACGTGCCGAGGCGCGGGCTCGTGGCGCCACTCCTTCGCCATGGACTACTGGTGCGAGGTGAACTGCACCTCTGAGAAGGTGCAGAACTGTCCCAAGAGTCTGTGCGAGTGCCGAGGCTACGCCCGGCTGCAGGACGTGTAAGCAGAGCTTAGCGGTGCCGCGCAGTTACGCTGATCGAGAGGTAGTTATTCAGTGGGCGAGCATTACACACGACCTTAGAGAAGTCACTGGTGAGTTCAGGCGTCAAAAGAACCCGGAGACTTCCACTGGAATCGTTCACCAACGCTAGGATTAATTCTACAGGCCACATCCTCCAAGCAGCGAAGAAACAGTCTCTACACTGTGTTCTTCACGGCCGGTTTCGCCTGTCAGAACTTGCACAGAGAAGTGTGACCTAGTGTCGCATTACTGTTAGCCGGAAAATTCACGACAACGAGACCGGTCCATTACCAGTGCGTGGTAACGTAAACCATCCTTTATCAGTGTGGTGAAAGATAAGATTTTTATTAATGCATGGTAACGAAGCCGATCCGTTTATCATCCATAGTAAAAACACATATTTTAGAAATGCATGGTAACGAAGCCGGTCCGTTACTAATGCGTGGTAAAGGGACCGGCTGATTACTAATACATAATGACGAGACCCATCATTTACCAAGGCATGGGGTAAAAAGTGCGATATGGACGCTAGAACATGCGTAAACATATCCCAATTGTGTGTCGTTTAACCGTGGTGAGCCATGCTAGGTTCAAATCCTGTACCGTGCAGATGAGTGAGTTTGCAGAGCGAACACGAGAACATGGCTGGACAATATGTCCAATAAGGTTACGAATCGACTGGACGATAAGAACATGTTCTTGATAAGAACTTGTAGAGCCTTCTCATGGGTCTCCGAGATAGCAGTAAGCCTTCTGGTGCGATCAGAAAATAGGAGACTGATTTAGGCGGTGACTGGAATTCACGATCCTGGAAGGCCGGACAAAGGTGCAATTGTGTGAAAGTCGCCGCGGATTTGGACGGGATCGATCGCGGTCCAGGCCCCCAGCTGATGCCCACACCCCGCCGCCGCCTGCGTGTGTAAAGGACCACCGTGTTGATGGTGACCGAGTTCGTGTGTACATATTTATTGAACGAGCTGTTTATAACGATGGTTCGTCGGCGCGGCGCCGAGACAGTGTATGAGAAGTGCATTTAATTTAGCTAGCAGAACGACCACGCTTTGTTTCAGCTCAGTTTCGGTTGGATTACAGTGGCGTCAGTGTTGAACGCCGAGTATAATGGGGAGTTACGCCCCCGCGGGACGCCCGCAGCGCTGTTTGTTCGTACTTATGTCGATACTCGGATCTCTTCTACGAGAAACCGACGAGCTAAATAGAGCTGTTTTGTTTTTAGATGCACGGGAGAGAGCTAATAAATCGCCATATCTAATGAGTCTGTTGATCGTCGAGGGGATAGCGCGAAAAAGAATGGTGGCGCCGCGCTTACCTTCGGAACTGCCTCCTCACAAACACAGCCGGTTACGTGATGTGTTTTAATACAGCTCCACGCTACCTGGATTTTCAGCCGCCTCCGCCAGGAAGCTCTACAAGCGTATGATGATATAGTATTACATGCACAATCACACGTCGAGGTGAACAGGTCGCTCGGTGTTTGTGAATCGGGACGCTGCCCTTCTTGAGGCAGTCCCAGAACAAACGGTTCAACACCTGCTCCCAACACACAACTCTGCTAAAAATGGCACGCTGTAGGTGGCATCGGAATTCTAGTTCTCACTTCTGTGCCCTCCAGGTTTCACCGAGGCGGTTCACGCAACCCCTGAGTGAAGAACAAACAACAATTTGCACCAGAGCCATGCAAAGGATCGGGGCTACAAACGCATTCGGTAGCTTCGTAGGAAAAATAATACTCATTCCGTCACAAATAACAACAGGAATACATAAAACCTCGACCTGATTCTAGCTAACGACCACTATTGTAAAGAAATAGCTAAATGCACATAAATATTTGGTACATAAGGTCGAGTGTAGTATTCACAGTGAAACCAGCCCTACATTCGACCGGTTTAGTACTTTAATCATGACACGATTCGCTTATTGCACAGTTCAGCATGCATTGGCCACCCTCACTAGTGGCACCAGGCACAGCACGAGTTAGTTGGCCTCCCCACATCCAGCCCGGAAATTTCGACAGCAATCTTGACTAATTCTGTATCATTTACTGAAGAGCCCGCAAACCGACCATTCTTGACAAACGTTAAATGTGCGTTGGGCGGGCTGCACCGCGTTACAGGTTCATTCGTGACTACGGTGTAACACCACGCGGTATCGCCACGCCCTGCGACACCTCAGGTCACCTGGACAGGAGTGTGACGTCATCGCCTGAGCTGAGCGCCGCTGTCGTCACTACCTGGGGTCGGCACCGACTTCAGAGACACCTTGCTGAAGGCGCAGATGGAGTCAAGCAGCGCCCGCCGCCCGCTGTCGCCAGAGCCGCCTGGTGGCGCCGCGGGTGAACTAACGTCGCCGGGCAGGGGAGGCGGCGGCGGAGGGGGTGGTGGGGGAGGAGGAGGGGGCGCCGGGGCACTGTTCCCCGAGCCAGGGCCTGCCGAGGACGGGAGGAACGTCAGGGCTACACTGAACCCACAGGTACTGTCATGCCGTTAAAGGGAGATAAGCGAAAAATTATTATTGTGGTTTCTTGCTATTTGAAAAATCCTGATTACGAAACTGTCAATTATTTGTGTATCTTCGGCAAAATTTTGGGAAGCCACTCACTTATTATCGAAATAGGTTAACAGTTCCGCTAAAATGCTGAAGCCTTCACCCATCACTTACTTTTCGAAAACTATTTAAAGTTGAAAAGTAATGTTGTTTTGTAATAAAAATGTCTGTTCTCCTGTATTCGTATTTGAATTAATTTTACAAAGCCTTTACAAAATACAAAATGAATTATTTTGCCCTAGAAACGGAAAAAAACATAATTACTCAGTCTTCAGCCGTTTCTGTACCTCGGGTGTTAGTCGGTTTTTGTTTCATCCCCAGGATGACGAAACTTTGCGTCAGAAAGGTCACGTGACCCCCTATTAGATGGCTGTATGTTCTGATTAGTCAATTGTGATTTCTTAAAAGTCCTATATTTTTGTTTAATATTATTTTTGGCTGTAGCTTTTTAAAATAACTTTTTATTCAATAGTCTTAAACTTTCAGATCACTGCTTAGGAAAAATGGGACCGGTTCTTTTAGAGAATTTGATAGCCTTAGCCGGGGGTACGACATTTACATCGATAAAAGGTGTACCGGTAAAGTCGTCTAGAAATGCTGACTTTGAGAGCAATTTTAAGGCATTTGCAGGCCGAATTCGCAAAAATGAGAATAGGACTTCCGAAACAACTTTTTGTGACCTTTTGATTTAGCCAATAATTTTTTTTCGCGTATCTCCCTTTCAGAAAGTAACGATATATCAGTGAGAGCAGAAGTGGAAAAGCTATGGGCATTTACATCCAAAAGAAAATTACGGGAGACAGATGAGAAAACACGTTAAGGGACATGATTTATCGTAATACTTCAGCTTTCATTTCCCAGCCATCCACTTATTACAACTCTGTTATAAAACTACACTAAAAAATAGGCTTTCGTCTCATTCAGACAGCAGAAAACCTGTAAGGCAAGCCCAATAGAAGCCAAGATTGAGGTCCGGGCCTACAAAAGTAATCCAGCTAAGCTGGTCTTTACTGGGAATATGCTTCTCATGCACCACCATTTCCTGGCCTTACGGTACCTGCCTCACGTCCCGGCGAGTTCCCATTTAAAGCGTAGTCTGGCCCCAAACTCCCTCCCATGAGGACGCGAGTTAACAAAGCCATACATCGCTGGCAGCCCAGCAGGGGTAGGTGGCTGAGCTGAGGATACTAGTGCTGCTGATCCGCACCACCAGCACTTACTCATGCTGCGTGGGAAGGAGCTGGAGCTGCCTGAGTCCGACACCTCCTCCGCCCGCAGTCCCTCCTGCTGCCTCTGCGAGTCACACACAGGGAGGTATAGACATACAGTCCCTCCTGCTGCCTCTGCGAGTCACACACAGGGAGGTATAGACATACAGTCCCTCCTGCTGCCTCTGTGAGTCACACACAGGGAGGTATAGACATAAAGTCCCTTCTGCTGCCTCTGCGAGTCACACACAGGGAAGTATAGACATACAGTCCCTCCTGCTGCCTCTGCAAGTCACACACAGGTAAGTATAGATATACAGTCCCTCCTGCTGCCTCTGAGAGTCACACACAGGGAAATATAGACATACAGTCCCTCCTGCTGCCTCTGCAAGTCACACACAGGGAAATATAGATATACAGTCCCTCCTGCTGCCTCTGCGAGTCACACACAGGGAAATATAGACGTACAGTCCCTCCTGCTGACTCTGCGAGTCACACACAGGGAAGTAGACATACAGTCCCTCCTGCTGCCTCTGCGAGTCACACACAGGGAGGTATAGACATACAGTCCCTCCTGCTGCCTCTGTGAGTCACACACAGGGAAGTATAGACATACAGTCCCTCCTGCTGCCTCTGCAAGTCACACACAGGGAAATATAGACATACAGTTCCTCCTGCTGCCTCTGCGAGTCACACACAGGGAAGTATAGAAATACAGTCCCTCCTGCTGCCTCTGCGAGGTCACACACAGGGAAATGTCGACATACAGTCCCTCCTGCTGCCTCTGCAAGTCACACACAGGGAAATATAGACATACAGTCCCTCCTGCTGCCTCTGCAAGTCACACACAGGTAAGTATAGATATACAGTCCCTCTTGCTGCCTCTGCGAGTCACACACAGGGAAGTATAGAAATACAGTCCCTCCTGCTGCCTCTGCAAGTCACACACAGGGAAATAGAGATATACAGTCCCTCCTGCTGCCTCTGCAAGTCACACACAGGGAAATATAGATATACAGTCCCTCCTGCTGCCTCTGCAAGTCACACACAGGGAAATATAGATATACAGTCCCTCCTGCTGCCTCTGCGAGTCACACACAGGGAAATATAGACATACAGTCCCTCCTGCTGACTCTGCGAGTCACACACAGGGAAATATAGACATACAGTCCCTCTTGCTGCCTCTGCGAGTCACACACAGGGAAGTATAGATATACAGTCCCTCCTGCTGCCTCTGCGAGTCACACACAGGGAAGTATAGACACACAGTCCCTCCTGCTGCCTCTGCGAGTCACACACAGGGAAATATAGACATACCGTCCCTCCTGCTGCCTCTGCGAGTCACACACAGGGAACTATAGACATACAGTCCCTCCTGCTGCCTCTGCGAGTCACACACAGGGAAATAGAGATATACAGTCCCTCCTGCTGCCTCTGCAAGTCACACACAGGGAAATATAGATATACAGTCCCTCCTGCTGCCTCTGCAAGTCACACACAGGGAAATATAGATATACAGTCCCTCCTGCTGCCTCTGCGAGTCACACACAGGGAAATATAGACGTACAGTCCCTCCTGCTGCCTCTGCGAGTCACACACAGGGAAATATAGACATACAGTCCCTCTTGCTGCCTCTGCGAGTCACACACAGGGAAGTATAGATATACAGTCCCTCCTGCTGCCTCTGCGAGTCACACACAGGGAAGTATAGACACACAGTCCCTCCTGCTGCCTCTGCGAGTCACACACAGGGAAATATAGACATACAGTCCCTCCTGCTGCCTCTGCGAGTCACACACAGGGAACTATAGACATACAGTCCCTCCTGCTGCCTCTGCGAGTCACACACAGGAAAATATAGACATACAGTCCCTCCTGCTGCCTCTGCGAGTCATGCACGGGGAAATATAGACATACAGCCCCTCCTGCTGCCTCTGCGAGTCACACACAGGGAACTATAGACATACAGTCCCTCCTGCTGCCTCTGCGAGTCACACACAGGGAAGTATAGACATACAGTCCCTCCTGCTGACTGCAAGTCACACACAGGGAAATATAGACATACCGTCCCTCCTGTTGCCTCTGCGAGTCACACACAGGGAAGTATAGACATACAGTCCCTCCTGCTGCCTCTGCAAGTAACACACAGAGAAATATAGACATACAGTCCCTCCTGCTGCCTCTGCGAGTCACACACAGGGAAATATAGGCATACAGTCCCTCCTGCTGCCTCTGCGAGTCACACACAGGGAAGTATAGATATACAGTCCCTCCTGCTGCCTCTGCGAGTCACACACAGGGAAATATAGACATACAGTCCCTCCTGCTGCCTCTGCAAGTCACACACAGGGAAATATAGACATACAGTCCCTCCTGCTGCCTCTGCGAGTCACACACAGGGAAGTATAGACATACAGTCCCTCCTGCTGCCTCTGCAAATCTTACAGAGAAAACGTCGATGAACCGTCCCCCTCCTCCTCCTGCTGCATGTGCGAGCCCCATGGAGTAAATACCAACCCATGTGAAGTTCATCCTGCTTCATCTGCGAACCCCGCAACAACACTGCTGATATTCAGCAATTCCACAGCAAATATTCCGGGTTACTCACTACACATGGACGTCATACAACGGGGTTTGCGAGCAATTACCTATATATCCGCGTCCCAAAAAACTGTTGAGACTCCTCCAGAAGGACAAACACAAAGAACAAAAACGAGAACACAGACCCAGTCGCCCCTATAACGTCCGGGCAAGTTGCGGACTAGATACCGAGCCCTCGTTGGCATTAAAGCCCCCACAGTCTTATTATGTAAGTGGGGCGTCAACAATGGCAAAAACGCGAGACGGGCCACGGCTCTATCGGCGCACCGTGTGAAGTACAGACGGCAAATACCGCTGTGTACTTGATCGAGAAGCGATGATAACGCTGAAATACGAACAGCAAAACGGACAAAGACGAAGTTCAATGAAAGCAAACAACACTAACGCTCGGAAAGTAGTGAGGAGGCGACGTCCACCTTCATTTTCGGCCACTATAAGCGTTGCCTTCGGCGCGACCGTCAGACTACAGTAACTGAGACTCAGAGCCCGCGAACCCCGATAGTCACCGGCTCTTACCTTTCTCCGTAGTCACTGCCCGATTCCTACATTTCTCCACCCCTGTCTCCTGCCCCGAACTCTCTCCGCCCCTGTCTCCTGCCCCGAACTCTTTCCGCAGCTATTTCCTGTCCTTAACTTTCTCCGCCCCTCTCTCCTGCACCCTAACTCTCTCCGTGCCTGTTTCCTGTCCCTAGCTCTCTCTGCCCCTGTCTCCTGCCATATACTCGTTCCACCCATGTAACCTGCCCTTAGCCCTCTCCGCGCCTGTCTCCTCCAGTGCACTCTCTCTGCAGCTGTCTCTTGTCCTTACCTCTCTCTGCGCAGCTGTTTAGCTGTGGCTGTCTCTAAGTACCTGCCTTACACCCCCTCTCTCTCTCTCTCTCTCTCTCGCACCTGTTCCCTCTCTCTAACTCTCTCAGTAGCTGTTTCTCTGTCCTCTCTCTCTCTCTCCCTAGCTCTCTCCTGCCATTACCTCTCTCTCTCTCTCTGTAGCTGTTTCCTGTCCTTGCCTCTCTCCACAGCCCTCCAGTCCTTACGGTTTTCGTCAGGTGGTCTGTCCTCACCTTTCTCTGGAGCTGCCGCCGCGCCTGTCGCTTCTCATCATCGTTCAGCAGGGCGGTGGTCTTGTCCAGCCTCCTCTGTCGCCGGTACTGTCGCGCACAGCACCGTGCCTTACAAAGTGTTGCTATACACACGAGATCTATCACAGCCGAATGTCTGGTTATGACCGAAAACAGTGTAGGAGCGCGGAGAACAGTTCCCAGCGGCAAAACAGATTGCGGAGTTTCTACTCTTCACTCAGACAACATCTCCTGTAGCATGCATACACAACATACCGTATACTATCCAACTATCCCGAAATCTAGCCTAGATCATGATCCTGTATATTAGTTGATATAGATCCCTATCGAATGTCGGTGTCTCCTTATCTGTTCCAGTATTTTCAACCAGTGCGCAAGGGTGCCTCTCGTGTGGAAGAAACACCCCATCATCGGGGGGGGTTGAATATTCAAGACCACGCCTGAGAAACGCCCCCACTTCTCCGGCGATGGCATCGGTTCACTGCCAAGAAGGCGCGTGATGGTGAAACTACTCGGTCCATCATGTCTGCTCGTAAGCGTGCGTGACCACGACCGGACGAAATGAACAAGAAACAGGGGTTATGGCCTGGCGCCGGGGTCAGTGGTAGCCAATATGTTTACTCACCATGGTGGCGGTGCGCTTTACAAATTCTAGATTTCGGACACATACGAATATAATCAGGATATATGTGTCACTTTTATAAAAGAGATCGCTATCCGATACTGGAACGTCGTCGTCACGACGATTCAGTCGGGCCGGGCAGGCTCTGTCGCAAAACGATTGCTTATCAGGACCTCTCGAACGTATATAGCATGTTAGAATTTCGCGGCACGAACGTTCTCTGTGGGATTTCCGGTCCGATGCATTTTCATGCGCAGGTCCACTCCCCGACCCAGATCGATACAATTTCGTTGTCAATGCAGCAACGCGGAGAATTAGGAGTCTGCACATATGCTTCATGTCGCAATTGGTTCGCTAAATCCGAACAAGTCACGATCATTCTTCATGACATACGAAGAAACAAACACAACACCAGAAGCCTGAGCTTCTCGCCTGAGCAACAGTAATCGCCTGCTCGATATCACTCGCAAGCTCCCTCCGTCTGATTGGCTACCGCAGAGGCAGACGGGGGAACCGCGCAGGCGAGAGAGATCCACCTCGTCCGGCCAAGCACGAACCGGCCGCCACAAAAAGCTAATTGGCAGACAAGTATCTCTCAGCGCAGCGGTAAAGGCGCAAAAAGTTAGAATAAAGCGAGGGCGGTGTCTGTCGCGTGCAAACAACGATTATATTGCGGCGGCGGACAAAAAAAACGAACAACAGCGCGTTTATTAGGGTGGCGGGACGCTTTTGAGAAAAAGAAATCAGGGAACTGGATTGCTGACCAAGCAATTGGTACCATATATGTAGCGATACATATACCAGCGATACAGAAGAATGAGGACTCACCCAAACTCCAGTCGCGTGGTCTCATCTCATATCTATGTTTTCGATCAATGGGATAGTTGATTTATTCTCGGACTAATTACTCTTTGCAAAGTAAAACCAAAATTTCAAATCCACTGTAGGAAAATTTCATCCCGTAATCCGACACCAATGACATTACATGACACAGTTGAGCCTCATTGTTTCTGGACCGCGGAAAACACCAGCCCGGAGGCCTCCTCGCCTGAGTCGTACCAGTTTCTGATCAGCCTGCAGTCGCTCCTCCGCGGCGGCCTTGATGGTCCTCAGCAGCTCCCGGCACTGGGCGTTCATCCGCAGACTACAGGTGACGGGCAGCGGCGGCACCACGTCACTGAAGAGCGGCGTAGCCAGCAGCTCCTCCACCGTCGGCAGACCCCGCCGCAGCGAGTCCACCGAGAGCAGACGCTCCAGCACACTCGCTGCCGGCGGCAGGCGGATCAGTGAAGAACGCTGAAATAAGCAGACGCTCCAACACACACAGCTGACGGGAGGGAGGTCAGCTTACAACAGACACTCCAACACACACACACACACACAGCTGATGAGAGAGGTTAGCTGACAACAGACGCTTCAATACACACAGCTGACAACAGACGCTCCAACACACACAGCTAATGGGAGGGAGGTCAGCTGACAACCGCCGCTCCAACACACAACCAGCTGACGGGAGAGGTCAACTGACAACTCCACACACAGAGCCGGCCAATCCGCGGGCCGATGGCCACGTCCCACAAAGCCACCGCCCGCGTCGTCCCTCACCCAGCTCGGGCATGAGGTCAGCCGGCAGCTGCTGCAGCTGGTCCGTCAGCAGCGGCCGGCCGAACGTCAGCTGGTACAGCACGTGGCCCAGCCCGTAGACGTCGGCCGCCTCCAGCGAGCAGAGTCGCCGGTGGCGCACCAGGTAGGCGCGGTAGAACGGCGGCAGGCCCCAGACGGCGTTCTCCAGGTCGGTGAGGCGACAGACGCCGCCGTCGTACAGCACGTTCCCGCTGTGCATGTGACCTGTCGGGCCCGACCGTCAGCTCTGGTGCGGCAGACGTTAGCGGCGCATCCATATTTGGGGGGCACAACATAAGACACGCTCAGTGGTAATGACAAAAAAGTGGAATCCGATGACCAGCATTAATTTTTAGAAGCATGATAAGCGGACCCGCCATGCAATATTCAGTGATGGTCCACTTTTTCGAAAGTGTTTACGACGGCTCTGTTCCGATGAGCTGACCTAATGTCCCTCCTCTTGCACGTAAAAGAAGCACAGCATCTTCAGGTAGAACTGAACGCGACAAATCCTTCACCACCACCTACCAACACGGGGAAGCAACACACCATCGCACGAACAGGACCACATACACACAGAGGGGGCTCACGCTCGGGGGACCCGCTGGACTATACAGAGGAGATCCTCAGACGCCGGGGAGCGGCCTCACCGTAGGGAATACCGCGCGTGTGCAGAAGCCGGAGCGCCTCCAGCAGCTGTCTGCCGATGTTGCGGATGTCGCTGTAGAGGAGGGCGCAGTCGGGCCGGCCGGCGCCCAGCTGGGACAGCAGCGGCGCCGCGCCGGGCCGGCAGCCGGCCATCACGTCTCGAAGAGAGCCGGCCGGACACAGTGGCGCCACGTGCAGGCCGGCGCCGCTGCCCAGCTGGCTGTAGCCGTGGGTCTGGATGTAGGGAAACTGAGCACGGGCAGACTGGGTCAGCGGAGGTTGGAGGGTACGGAAACTGAACACGGGGAGACTGGGTCAGCGGAGGGTGGAGGGTACGGAAACTGAACACGGGGAGACTGGGTCAGCGGAGGGTGGAGGGTACGGAAACTGAACACGGGCAGACTGGGTCAGCGGTGGGTGGAGGGTACGGAAAATGAGCACGGGCAGACTGGGTCAGCGGAGGGTGGAGGGTACGGAAACTGAACACGGGGAGACTGGGTCAGCGGTGGGTGGAGGGTACGGAAACTGAGCACGGGCAGACTGGGTCAGCGGAGGGTGGAGGGTACGGAAACTGAACACGGGCAGACTGGGTCAGCGGAGGGTGGAGGGTACGGAAACTGAACACGGGGAGACTGGGTCAGCGGAGGGTGGAGGGTACGGAAACTGAACACGGGGAGACTGGGTCAGCGGAGGGTGGAGGGTACGGAAACTGAACACGGGAGACTGGGTCAGCGGAGGGTGGAGGGTAAGGCAACTGAACACGGGAGACTGGGTCAGCGGTGGGTGGAGGGTACGGAAACTGAACACGGGGAGACTGGGTCAGCGGAGGGTGGAGGGTACGGAAACTGAGCACGGGCAGACTGGGTCAGCGTTGGGTGGAGGGTACGGAAACTGAACACGGGCAGACTGGGTCAGCGGTGGGTGGAGGGTACGGAAACTGAACACGGGGAGACTGGGTCAGCGGAGGGTGGAGGGTACGGAAACTGAACACGGGGAGACTGGGTCAGCGGAGGGTGGAGGGTACGGAAACTGAGCACGGGCAGACTGGGTCAGCGGAGGGTGGAGGGTACGGAAACTGAACACGGGCAGACTGGGTCAGCGGAGGGTGGAGGGTACGGAAACTGAGCACGGGCAGACTGGGTCAGCGGTGGGTGGAGGGTACGGAAACTGAACACGGGGAGACTGGGTCAGCGGAGGGTGGAGGGTACGGAAACTGAACACGGGGAGACTGGGTCAGCGGTGGGTGGAGGGTACGGAAACTGAACACGGGCAGACTGGGTCAGCGGTGGGTGGAGGGTACGGAAACTGAACACGGGCAGACTGGGTCAGCGGTGGGTGGAGGGTACGGAAAATGAGCACGGGCAGACTGGGTCAGCGGTGGGTGGAGGGTACGGAACTGAACACGGGCAGACTGGGTCAGCGGAGGGTGGAGGGTACGGAAACTGAACACGGGCAGACTGGGTCAGCGGAGGGTGGAGGGCACGGCAACTGAACACGGGCAGACTGGGTCAGCGGAGGGTGGAGGGTACGGAAACTGAACACGGGCAGACTGGGTCAGCGGAGGGTGGAGGGCACGGCAACTGAACACGGGGAGACTGGGTCAGCGGTGGGTGGAGGGTACGGAAACTGAGCACGGGGAGACTGGGTCAGCGGAGGGTGGAGGGTACGGCAACTGAACACGGGCAGACTGGGTCAGCGGAGGGTGGAGGGTACGGAAAATGAACACGGGGAGACTGGGTCAGCGGAGGGTGGAGGGTACGGCAACTGAACACGGGCAGACTGGGTCAGCGGAGGGTGGAGGGTACGGAAACTGAGCACGGGCAGACTGGGTCGCGGTGGGTGGAGGTACGGAAACTGAACACGGGCAGACTGGGTCACGGAGGGTGGAGGGTACGGCAACTGAACACGGGCAGACTGGGTCAGCGGAGGGTGGAGGGTACGGAAAATGAACACGGGAGACTGGGTCGCGGAGGGTGGAGGGTACGGAACTGAGCGCGGGCAGACTGGGTCAGCGGTGGGTGGAGGGTACGGAAACTGAACACGGGCAGACTGGGTCAGCGGAGGGTGGAGGGTACGGAAACTGAGCGCGGGCAGACTGGGTCCGCGGTGGGTGGAGGGTACGGAAAATGAGCACGGGCAGACTGGGTCAGCGGAGGGTGGAGGGTACGGCACGGCAACTGAACAGGCGGCGACTGTCGCAGCTTTAAACTATGCCACTCCATTGGTAGTTCTTGAGTTATTTTTCGTTCCTCTGTCCTCAAAATACTGCAAATGAAATAAAACGAATGATATATCAGCGCCCAAAACTGACACTGATGTCTCCAGCTACGAGACTTGGTGTTCCAGCTACGAGACTTAGTGTTAACAGGATCCTTTCATCTTTTGGCAGCCAGAAAGCAGGTATTGCCAAATGTAGCGGTACGAACTATCAACATACTGCACGTAGCACAACGTTCCACAATCCCACACCCCTCTAAAACGGCCGAGCTCCAGCCGAGTCTCGGACCCCAGCCGCTCACCTGTAAGCTGGCGAGGCACTTGTTGACCACGGCCATCTGGGCGGTCTGCAGACACCGGTCGGGTCCGTAGGGACACCAGGTGAGCAGCTGCCGCCGGCCGCCGTCAGTAGCCTGCTGGTGGTGTTTGCGGGGCCTCCAGCCCAGTCCCGGCAGCGGCTCCCCCAGCTGCACCACCGACGCGCCCCGCAGCGCCAGCTGCACCGCCTGCGCCGCCGCCGACTCCAGCGAGCTGGGGTAGTTAGGCGGGTCCAGGAACCGCTTCACCAGCAGCGTCTGGGACAGCAACGGGTGCGTCAGCACCGAGTCCAGGTACACCTGCAGGCCCTGGCGGCGGTCCTCGATGAAGTTCTGGTCCATGTTGCCGAACACCTTCTTGCGCGGCAGCTGCAGCTCCAGCCGCGACACGGAGAGGGCGTCGTGGAGTTCGGCGAAGTCCTTGTAGCGGTGCCGCACGCGCCACTTGTCGCGGCCTCCTCCCCAGCCGCGCTGCACCAGAATAATGTACTCCTGAGGAAGGAGGCGACGGAGGGTGTCGGCGGCGCACCCAAACGGAGCGACGGCGGCCAAGTGGTGGAACAAATCACAACAATGCGTATCCTGCATCATCTTTACATGACTATGCGTACAACAATTATATTGAGCAGCAGAGTTATCAAGTGAAACAATTGGTCAAACAGATGACATGCTAAGCCCCGGAATCAGGCTGGCGAAAAATACACTTGTCAGAAACTTACAAAAGCATCCTCTTTTCCTTTCCACCGTGACAGTTCAAGCGTAATTCAGTGCCTCAACTTACTCACACTTGCGATAATTCAATTCAGGCCAAACCGGTGATTCACCGATTGTAACCGGTATACGTGAGTACTATCGGCCGGACGCTGCCGTCAAGCTATCGCCGCAGTTTCGGGAATGACCAGTAAGAATTTGATAAACTTTACACCCCCTCATGACCCAGCGGTGGCAAGAACACCAGCTTTCCACCACTGCAGTAAAGTTAACAAAAAACTACGTAGACCACAATTAAACCGCGGACTTCGTGAGGTAAAATATAAGTCCGCAATATTTTCTGCTGGTACAATTTACTTTGAACCGGTTTACCTGACCTTGAGTGCAAACATTCTTAATTGGAGAGAGATGGTTTGAAATGAGTCTGGGGACCCGATGATATCGTCATTTGGGTCCTTATCTTTATTGTGGGATGCAGCGTAGCCTATATAAGGCACCTCGTTACAAAAATAGTGATCCCGGAGTTACAAATACTTTGGAGGAAACGCTGAACGGCCAATAGAAATCTAGCTGGACCTGGCAGCCTCCACACGCTTGCTCATACATCGCCTTTGCATTAGCAAATTTACCGTTAAAGTTAATTCGGAGCAACAATTCCCGACAAAAATGTTTTATCAAGGCAGCTGCTCACGAAAACAAAACTAAAGCAAGAAAGAGTAGCAAAAGGAAAACACAATTTCCAGGCAGATCGATCTCACTGCTGCACAGAATGCATTCCACCATTAGCGCCAGGCACAGCCAGGACACCCACACAAAATGTGGTCGTACAGCCAGCGATGTGGTCGTACAACCAGGACACCCACTCACGATGTGGTCGTAAAGCCAACACACCCACTCACGATGTGGTCGTAAAGACAACACACCCGACCACGATGTGGTCGTACAAGCAGGGCACCCACTCACGATGTGGTCGTACAGCTAGGGCACCCACTCATGATGTGGTCTTATAGCCAGAGCACCCACTCACGATGTGGTCGTACAGCCGGCACACCACGATGTGCCGTGTCAGGGCACCCACTCACGATGTGGTCGTACACCAGGTACCCCTCACGATGTGGTCGTACAGCCAGTACCCGACTCACGATGTGGTCGTACAGCCAGGGCACCCACTCACGATGTGGTCGTACTGCCAGGGCACCCACTCATGATGTGGTCGTACAGCCAGGGTACCCACTCACGATGTGGTCGTACAGCCAGGGATACCCACTCACAATGTAGTCGTACAACCAGGACACGCACTCACGATGTGGTCGTCAAGCCAACACACCCACACACGATGTGGTCGTACAGCCAACACACCCACACACGATGTGGTCGTACAGCCAACACACCCTCTCACGAACTACAGTTCGTCCTCCTGGCCTTCGACTTCTCCAGAGCGTACGACACCATAGATCACCGAATGCTCAAGCTCAAGCTCCTGAGGAAGTTGCCGAGGTGTATGGTGCTCTGGATACACCACTTCCTCAGAGATCGTCGAGCGTGCGCTGGGGTCAACGGTGTTCGCAGCCGCGAGCGCATTTTCCGGGCAGGCCTCCCACAGGGTTCGGTGCTCGCGCCGACCCTGTACACGCTCTGGTCTGCGGACCTGATAGAGTCCCTCCGGGAGGTCCCGCGTACCGACACCTTCCTCTACGCTGACGACACTGCCACCCTCAGCGCGGGCAGCACCGTGGGGATCGCCCGCTCCCGTGCGCAGCATGCTGCGGACGTCATGGCCCGCTGGGCGGCGCAATGGAAAATGACCATTGCTGGCCAGAAGACTCAAGCACTGGTGCTGTCACAGTGGGCCAGGGACGCAAGGGACCTCTCCATCAAGGTGACGGGGACGTCTGTGTGTGCTACGCCACACCTAAAACTACTGGGCGTGACCTTCGACCGTCTTCTACACTTCGGGGAGCACTGTCAGGCCCTGCGTAGGAAGACCACGCCTCGCCTCGCGCAGCTACGTCAGCTCACCGCGCGCTCGTGGGGGTTACGCGAGCGGCAGCTCAGGACCGTCGCAAACGGCTACGTGCGTGGCGCCCTAGAGTTCGCCGCCGGCGCATGGATGCCCGCCGCATCACCCTCACACGTCGAGCTGATCGACAGAGAGCTTCGTGCCGCAGCCGGGGTGGTAACCAGGTGCCCACAGTCGACCCCTGTGGCACCACTCATGGCAGAAGCGGGCCTACCTCCGGCTCACTCCCGTCGCCGCGTCCTGGCCGCCCGTATGGTTTGCCGAGCGAGGTCGTTCCCAGCGGACGACCCACTCCGAGCAGCGGTTGAGTCGACAGCCCCAAGACGCCTCGACTCGACTACGGGTTGGCGAGTGCGGGGACTCGAAGTCCTCAACAAAGCCGGCCTAGCGGACGTCGCGGTGGAGGAACGGTTGGCGGTCACCGCCCCACCATGGCTGACTCGGGGTCCTGTCCAATTCGACTTGGACGTGGGACTGGGGGGCCACCGCTCAGCCCCTGACCCAGTCAGACGGACCACTGCCGAGCGACACCTGGCAAACCTACCGACCCGGGCCACCTGGATCTGGACTGATGGGTCCGCCGCCGCGGGCACGTCGCTCAGCGGTGGAGGCGCCCACATCGCCCTTCCATCCGGGCAGATCAGAGAAGTGCGGGCACCGGCTGATGCGCTGTGCTCCAGCACCCGAGCGGAGTTGGTGGCACTGCAAGCGGCGCTTCTCGACTTCAGACGCCTGGATGGTGAACCGGCAACGGCCCCGGTCGTAGTCTGCACGGACTCCCAAGCCGCCCTCACCATGCTCGCGGGCGGCGCCGCGGCCCAGACGTCACCACTGGGAGCGGCCATATGGGAAACCA
Organism: Lepas anatifera; assembly: GCA_034440635.1. Taxonomy (NCBI): domain Eukaryota; kingdom Metazoa; phylum Arthropoda; class Thecostraca; family Lepadidae; genus Lepas; species Lepas anatifera. The sequence continues at coordinate 388,022 of JAOTON010000083.1, forward strand.
TCACCGAACTAGCGAACCGCCCGCAGGCTGTCCACCTACAGTGGGTCCCGGCCCACTGCGGCCTGCCGGGCAACGAGAGGGCGGACGCCTTGGCCAGGGAGGCCTCTGGCCTGCCCCAGAGCTCCGTCCTGGTGGACGCCAGAACCCTGACAAGCGCCGTCGCACGTGCGGTCAGCGAGGAGTGGAGGGAAGGCTGGCCGGACGGCCTCTTCAGAAGAATCATGGGGGTCGACTGCCGCCCCCCATACCCAGCGAGGACCGCAACGCAGCCGTGGATGTACACCCGCTGAGAGCTGGTCACTGGAGCAGATCCATCCAGTACCTGCACCGGATCGGCAAGCACCCCTCGCCGGGCTGTGCGCAGTGCCCCGACAAGCGGTGCCCGGCGGCGCTCTGCGCCGTCTGCAGGGAGGAGGCGGACACGCCCGAGCACGTGCTCCTCCGATGCCCGTCTCTCGCCGGCACCCGCCTGCGCCTGGGAGGCAACATAAACATCAAACCTGAGCAGCTGCGGGACGACGGCCTGGTGGCCGCCTTGTCCAGGGGCTACCTTCGCTTCAGGGAGCCTCTGGGCTGTGGTCCTCCTTGAGGACCCAGGGGGAAAACACAACACAACAACAACCCCCCACGATGTGGTCGTACAGCCAGGGCACCCACTCACGATGTGGTCGTACACCCAGGACACCCACTCACGATGTGGTCTTACAGCCAGGGCACCCACTCACGATGTGGTCGTCGCGTTTCTGGTATCCCTCGATGTTGCAGGTGAGGGGGTCCGTATCGTCCAGAACACTCCGGTCGTTCTTGCGCTCAAACACAGACATATCCACAGCCGGAACGCTGTTCGGGTCCGGCAGGTAGGAGTGCATCCACGGGCAGAGCACTGACCACTCGGAAAGGCGAGAATGGCGGAGAGAGGGGAAGGACAGAAATCGGCAGGTGTATGGTAGGGGACTCGGTTTGAACGGTGTGAAATGAGATACAGCTTCGGATTTGTTTAATTATAATGATATAACAATGATAATTAGCTCACAAATTTCATCTTGCTATTATGCCAAGTTGTTTGTCTGTTCTTTGGCCCAAATCTGAAAAAAACACCAACAGTGGTAACATCACTCTCAATTATGCATTGTTTCATCAAGTTTTGGAAATCAAATTTAATATATTTTGTTAAAATAACTAAAATAATTTGTATCCACGTCTTCAAATACATTGTAAAATACATACAATAATTGATACTGCCCTCCAACCATTCAAAATGTGAGCAGTTTATAGGCAAGTTGAAGAAATCTGAGATGTCACTTACAGGTTTGATACTGTACATGTTTATTACATTATTACATTACATCCACTCAACTCAATACAAAACTACACAAGTTGACACTCACATTCAGCTACAACTGTACATTGTTTGCCAACAGGTGACCCACACATCCAAAGGTGATTCCATCGTAACGTGAGGTCATGTTTTGCACAAATTGGCAATTGAGACGGGGGGCGAAGTAATGGGTTGGCTGACGAGGGTTGCAATCTTGGGAGTTAGGATTTGGTTAGGGAAAACCTCGGCAGGCAACACGAGAGCTCGGGACCCCGACCGGCAGGACCAACGTTATTACCCGGCGGGCCCGGGAAACCGCGGCGACCGGCGGAGCTATCGTCCCCATTGATTAAGTTTCAATGTACTGAAGCATGACCAGTAGGTTTTCATATGACCCATATATGCAAATGCATAAACACTGCTCTGAATGTGTCTTCTGCAGAATGGACTGGGCAGCCTGATGATTTTGGCAGGTCCTATACACATACTCTGACCATAATGACTACAGCTAGGTACACCTACTTCACATACTTTGTTGTTTGTCTTTGTCTGTTGGCCAAGACCCATGATCGAGTCCAGGATAACAACACCTATAAATATACAGCAAGTTGCTGAGAACCACCAAAAGAAAGATGAAATGAGAAATTAACAAAACTTCCCCCTTATATTGTTTCCAGTACTTTTCCAGTGCTTTCGGAAGCAAATCAGTCTTTTCAGGGCATACAAGACATCCTGGTTGCTTATTTCTGTGATTTCAGTGGAACAAAAATGGAATGGACATGTCAGTGCTGTGATAAACAAGGGATACTGTGGCCAGAGTTCCCAAAAACAGTTGGGTTTCCAATAATGGAAATAATGTCCCATGATTGAAAACACTCATTCCAAAATTGAAAATATGTTCACAAAAATGGGAACTCTTGGGCCTTTTCTCAGCAGCCCCAGGCCACAAAGAGATAAAATGGGAAGCTTTCTGCCAGGTCAATTCAAATATTTGTAAAATTTAGAAGGGGGTTGGGTTCTTTGAATTAGGATACTCATCCACCTTTGAACTCTGCTTTAAATGCTTGTCAAATTTCACATTCCATTAGAAAATACTGAAGTAAGAGATTGCACTAAAACAATAATTTAAAACTTAAATTGGAATCCTGGACATACATTTTTGGAAGCATTACCTATGCAATATACTAGTAGTAAATTATATAATTAAAAATGTCTTAAAAATGTCATTTTAATAAAACTAGTGCTGCCAAGTATGTGGTCAGTGGGGCCTAATACAGAATGCCTGAAAAAGTTGTTGATTCTGTGGGTTGCCATCTGAAATGATGCTGAGAAGTGGAAATTAAGCAATTTTTACACATTTCTATTCTGCTAGGCATAACATAATCCTCAATTATTAGACTGTTCTAACTCCCAGAAGTGTGATTTCTCCCAAAGAATTAAACAGGAACAGTGTGCCACTTCCTGAACTGTAAATGTGCCTGAGAGAGGGAAGGTGTGTTTATTGAGAATGAGGTGTGTTTATTGAGAACATCTTAATTTGTGTACTTGTGTATCCTTACCTTAGGTTACCTTAGGTTTACGGGTCTTTATGAGGCACGCTAGGTGCCTGTTTTGCCCGCTCTCATCAAGCTCATTACAGGTATAGTGCTTGACTACGTCGGGAATGTATTAACGTGCTCTGCCCAGTGTCTGTCAATGTTATTCTTGAATGCATCAACAGATGGCGAGTCGACGACCCAGTCGGGGAGGAGGTTCCAGTCGGACACAGTACGTACTCCAAAATGGTTCCTTCTTGCCCTCGTTACTGCACGTGGCTTCCCAACCTTGAAGCTGTGACCACGCGTAACACCGACAGGTGGATCCATGAAGAACTCTTCCTTGCTAACTCCCAGCTGGCCGTGCATCAACTTGAAGATGAAGATCATGTCCCCCCTCTTGCGCCTGTACCAGAGAGACGGAAGCTTGAGGAGCCTAAGCCGTTGCTCATAGCCCAAAGGCCGCACAGAGGGAACTAGTTTCGTAGCACGACGCTGGACCCGTTCCACCAAAATTTGGTCAGCCTTGTTGAAGGGGCCCCACACCACATTGGCATATTCGAGGTGAGGTCTGACAAGGGCCTTGAAGAGAAGGGTCATCACATGCTTGTCCATGTGGACAAAAGTCCTCTTGATGGCCCCCAGTATCTGGCTGGCCTTAGATACGGCAGAAGCAGCTTGGCAGCGGAACTTGAGCTGGTCGTCCATGAACACACCCAGGTCTTTTCCGATGGTCAGCTCAGTCAGGTGTTGACCACTCATTTCGTAGTGCCGATGACTATTGTTGTGTCCAATATGGAGCATGCCACATTTCGAAACATTGAAGGGCAGGAGCCATCTGTCAGACCATGATTGGATCCATACACATATATTAACACAAACACAAAGAATAAAAACACGCAAGAGTAAAAAATCACACGAGTGCCCCCGGCGCGGCCCCTAAGCTGCGCCGGGGCGGATAAAACCACATCTGTACCGCACGGGACCCTAGTGCCCGCCATGGCCACCCGGCCGCACCAGACCACCATGCAACGCTCTGAACTGAACGCGATTCTAGTCTGTGAAGGTCCTCTTGCAAGGCACATGCACCCTCTCGACTACCTACTTCACCAAATACTTTCACATCATCGGCAAATAGTCGGACACTACTTTGCAGTCCCTGGGGCAAGTCGTTCACGAACAAGACAAATAGTGTCGGGCCCAAGACCGATTCCTGTGGTATATCGCTGGTCACCGGAGCCCAGTCTGATAGTGCTCCATTAACCCTGACCCTCTGGCTCCTACCCGTCAGGAAAGACTTGATCCAGCAGAGAACTCTTCCTCCTATGCCTCACGCTTCTCAGTTTCAGGATTAATTGCTTGTGGGGCACAGAATCAAAAGCCTTAGAGAAGTCCAAATAGGCAATGCTTTATGCTTTATGCTTTATGTATGCTTTTTACTGGCCATATACACATAGGGATGCAAGTATTTTATGGACATAACTTCAGGTAAATGACCATAAATTGTTAATAAACCCCCTTAAATAAATAAAATGTGCAATCATTGTAAATTGACCAGTATTTGCAGTGGTCACAGTTTGGGTTTATAATTCACTGAAGCCCTAGAAAATACACCAATGGCATTGCATCACAGCATGACGGTGCTGTCAAATACACTTCAATGTTTTAATATGTTTCCATCATTGCAAGAGGTGTTTCCAATTATGGGTCACTGTTCCCGTTACTGGAAACACATCTATTATTGGGAATTCTGGGCAGTTTCATCCATTATGATGCTATGGAATTGAAACCGTTAACGTATATTGTTCATCACAACAATACACTGCACATCACAAAAACGACCAGGGATAGGATCAGGTGCTCTAATTTTGACACCTCCAATAACCTAATGACAGTATCTGCTGCAAAAACTGGTGAATCTTCAATAATTCCGATTTCATTTATTCAAGGGGCTTTATTAAACATTTAGGCATTGGCCAGTCTGCAGAACGTGGAACATTTCAACGAGATAGACTAGTGCCTAGTGCCTGTATATATAAACAGCCCAATTACAATAACTTTGGGTAAAATTTAATCACACTTACAGGTTTCAATGGGGTGAGTCAGAGGCGTAGCCACGGATTTTTTACGGGGGACAGAAGTGGTCCGGCAATTATGACAAAGGAGGGGAAGAGTTGGCACTTGGCGGATGCAGGAGACAAGGGGGCACTTGGTCCTCCAATAGCCAATGGGGAGCACATCCCACGTCCATGCTGCTTTCGACACCCATTACTGCAACTGTTATAGAGCGATCGGCACTTAGGCTTTGAGCAGCGGCTATAATCCGTCTCTGAGGTGTGATCTTTCCTACCATCGTTACTGTTTCCGTATTTACCTAAAACCAATCCCTTCACCCCGTATGTCGTTTCATTGGTTTTTATTCTCGCTCGGTCCTGTCATGCTTCTCTTTTACAGTATTGCGTGTCAGTAAAAACCGTAGTAGGATTGCCAGACTAGTATACTTTTTAGTATAACATAATAAATCTACTAGATTTGTCAACATATTTCACTTTGCAGACATTAAAGTGCAAAAAAGTGTATTCTATGGGTCTTTTCTTAAATATCTAAACTCAATTTACCCGAAAACTTTAAATTTTAGCCCTCAAAATAAGGAGATGTTTCCTTTATTAGTGGATACCAAGAAAACAACCAAAATTCTACTAGTAGAAAACTTGAACCAACCTGGGATTCTAGGGCCTTGGCTAAATCCACATCATAAGTACCACAGTTCAAAAGCTCCTATGAACCAAAACTTCCTTTCAAACAAAAGCACCACAGGTTGATCCATAAAGCTCCTATGAATCAAAACTTCCTTCCAAACAAAAGTGCCACAGGTTGATCCAGATCGTAAGTGCCACTGTTCAAAGCTTCCTCCAGTGAAATATTCCAAGTGGTCTAGCTGTTTTTGGCGTTGCTGCAACATCCTTCTTTGAAATGTTCCTAGTGTCAAAACTGCTTTTTTGCATTGCTGAGTGACACTTTTTCAAAAACCTTTGGTAATTCTTTTTAATATTTCTACATGTAGCACAATGTAACCAAACCTGACCTAACCTTTTCTCGACTCAGCAAGCTGGCCTGTGGCGCAACAAACCTCCTGGTGGCACTTTTGCCTTCATCAGCTGCTGTGGATACGCTGTGTGCATACTTAACCTAACCGAGCCTAACCTAACCTAACCTAACCTAACCTAACCTAACCAGTTGTGGTCAGCGCCAGTTGTGGTACTTGGAATATTGCACTGGATGAAGTTTTGAACAGTGGCACTTATGATATATGTTAACCTTTAGCAATTCTAATTAATGGAAGTTTTGATCCGTCGGAACTTTTGAACTGTGGCACTTATCATACAGATCAACCTGTAGTTATCTGGCAACATGTGTGAAGCCAGCTACCTCATTACTACCGCTGTCCCTGCTGTTGTTGATACTCCTCTTCTTCGCACTTGTTATTATTATTGATAGTGTACAATAAGTTGCCAGGCTAGGCGTAACTGGGGCAAAAGGACGAATGCCTTAGCGCTAGAGTAAAACTGTAAACCTCTTAAGTGATTTGTTTTTGTAACTTGGACGAGGCTCTGGATGCCTCCTGACAACAGCATGAAAGCTTCCACTTTTAGCCAGATATGTTTGGATGGTGTTGGGTTCCGCGGTCCACAGACGGAGGTGGAGCATCTGAAGAGCGGCACTGGTGTGGACGACGACACGGCCGATAGAGCGGCGCTGGAGATCCCCTACAGCAACTCCAGTCTGCGAGTGACGGCGTTGTTGAACGCCGACGCCCCCCACCTCAGCCCAGACTTTGTGTTCGACGACGGGTCGTTTCTGGCGGGCATTGGCGCCGATGAGCTGGCCAGGAGAGTCCCTGCGCTTCTGCAATGGCGACCGCACGATACGAGGGCCCTGTCCGCCATTCTGCGCCAGCTGATAGCCGCCTACCGTAGTCACCAGGAGGCGCTGCTGAAGGCCAGTCCGCTGACACCCCGGCTGCTGGCCGAATGCTCTCTTTTGAAGGAGCAGCTGGGGGAGGCGGCGCTGGAGCCGCTGCTGGAACTGCACGAGCCGACGCCCGCCCTTGCCGTCTGCGTCAGGCTCCCGCTCAAGGTGGAGGGTCTGCCTCCCCCTGCTGAGGACTCCGGTGGAGGTCCAGCCCTGGCGCTGCTGCAGCTGAGAACCACGGAGACCTCCCAACACGTACTGGCCAGGCTGCTGCTGTCTCCGGCGCTGAGAGCCGCTCTCCCTCGGTGCCGGTTCCCGTCGCCGGCTGCCTCTGGCGGCGGCAGCTCTCTGGCCGGGTACGCGGCCAGCGTGACTGCGGTGCTGCAGCGGCAGCTGGACGCTCTGGTGGCCGCCCACGCCGCACGGCGCTCCCTGGTGGCGACACTAGCTGCTGAACATGCTGCCCTCCTGCTGGACTTTGAGGCTGTGAGGTACCGGCGGGTCCTGCTGCGGAGCGGGGCCGCCGTGGCGGAGGTAGGGCTGGAGGCGTACCCGCGCGGCGCCATCGCCCTGAATGTGACGATGGGTGGCGGCAGATATCGGAGGGAGGTGGCGCTGCCGCTCCGGTACGAAGAGGGCGTGAGGGAAATGGTCAGGAGGATAGTGGAGAGAGTGGAGGAGCTGAAGAAGGACGGGCAAGAGAGCGAGACCATGGAGGAGTGATGCAGTGCCATTATCTGTGTTGTTAGACATGTTATCGTGTTTTTGTACAGCTTGTGAAGGTAGTGTCAATGGAGCATGTTCTTCTGATGATGATTAGAGTTTTAAATCCTCTAATAAAAGGGGCAATATTTCCTCCAGTTCTTTAACTTTAGAGGCGGGCAAAGGTGCTTTGCACAGAACGCCTTATAAAAAGCCCTTAACACGCGCATTGACGGGGGTCCGAGCCACCTTCACTTTGACGAGGGGGTGGGTACCCGCCCCCCTAAGATCTCGAGAACCACGGTAGGTAGCGAAAAACGGTAAACGGCGTTGGGTAGCCCATCCACTTCTCCATCGAAAACATTGGGACCATTTTTTTGTCCGGTCACATTTAAGGTCACGAGAGGTCAAAACATGCCCGTCATAGGGATAACATGTAAATTCAGTTTTTCGGCCATTAAATCCGAACAAGTAAAGATAGAGCAAAACGACTTGAACTACATGAATCCTCTTAGCAAGCCGAATCGAATGATATATAAGTTGACCTTGCTAGGTTAAATCAAGAATTTGACCTGACCTGAGGTCATGTCAGGGTCAAATGATATAAAATGCATATCATTAGAACCGCAAAGCCAAGGCGAGTCAAATGCAGCTAACATCAACGCTCTATCCTCATCTGTTACCGAGTTATTCATTAAAAACCATTTTCCCATGCATTTCCAATGGAGAGGTCATGCCTCGTACCTGTCCTTAGGTCTTCGATATAAAAAACACCGGAACATATTTTAGAGAGCTTGGTGGGCCCATTATGTGATATGAGTTTCAATCGGATAAGTTCACCCTGCTCCGACTTATACTGTCTTAAACATTTTTTGAGGTCAGGTCACTTGACCTGTACTGGTGACCTGACTTGAGATGACCTAACGTTAAAATTTTCACAGAAGTTGTAAAAATGATGAGCGAAAAGGTATGCCAAGTACGGCGGCGCTACACGCCGCCGTTATTTGCTGTTTCCGAAGAACCCCAAGGGGGTACCCGCCCCCTCTCCCGTCAATGCGCGTGTTAAGCTTTGGAGCCCATCCATAGCTACATTTCTGGGCCGATCAATTTGAAACTGTCTGCACGATTCATGACCCTCCAGGAGAAATGTTTAAATGGAATTTTTCGATTTCGTGTCGTGAGGTCGGGTCACGAGGTGACCTCTCCCTTTGAAAAAGCAGGGGAAAAGCTATCTTGTGATTTAAAAATCACAAAAATGATCACAAACGTTCAAATTTCTCTGCAGTGTTCCTGGGCACTCTTTCACGGACCACAGGGATGATATTTGCCCTTTGACCTATTTGAGATTATCACAGGTCACCAGGGGGCGCGCATTGGCGGACGCAGGGGGCATTCCGGCCATGGCCCCCAAAGCGCTGGAGGGGGGCCAAACTATCTTCTGGCCCCCCAAACGCCGGAAAGTTTTTGAAAACAAGGTGTTTACACCAGATCTGTAGAGCAAAAAAATATTCGCTCCGATCCTCCCCCCCGAGAGCGATATCATGCACTTGGAGAGTTAGCTTATACTAGGTCTGTCGAGCACTGAAAAAAGCTGTTAACACTATGTCTGTAGAGCAAAAAAATCGCTCCCACCCCCTCCCCAGGAGGAGAGGCATGCATTGGTTTGGCCCCCAAAACTCGGGTCTGCGTCCGGCCCTGGGGGCGCGGTAGTGGAGTGGTCAGCGTAGCTGGGCGGAGTGGTCAGCGTAGCTGGCTTCCACTCAGCCGACCCGGGTTCAAAGCCCGGCGGCTTCCCTGAACAAGGAGCAAGCTGGCTCCAAGGAAAATTACGGCGGTGTTCGAAAGCTCTTGACAAGATGAAGCGAATTTATGAGAATAATTTTTGATGTCAGGTCAATATTGAGGTCAGCATAGGTCAAAGAATGCTCCATAGGCTTACAACAGAGCAGTGCACGTTTCCCTCTCTAGATCTGCCCTCAGGGGAGCTAGAGCAAATCTTTATGCATCATTGGATTCCTCTCATCGCGGCAAATTGAATGATGTATAATATGACCTTGCTAGGTCAAATAGTGAAAATGACCTGACCTCGAGCTAGGTCAGGGTCACAGAGTGATCTGGTATTGTCATTTTGCATATCAATCGACTCCCTCGTAACAATATAAGCACAATGCAAGCAACATGGGAGCTTTATCTCAATTCAGTGAGAAGTTATTGACAAAACAATCATTCTCTGCTTCCGTGACCTGATATGACCTTTGAGAGGTCAGATGCTCGAAAACTCAACTTTTTGGTCAAAATCGTGGTAAGAATAGACAGTTTGAGGATTTTCAGCCTTATCTATCCAGTATTTCCTGAAAACGAGTCCATTCTATTTTTCACCATAGACTTATAATGGGTGACCAAAAAATTTAAGCCACCTTAGGTCACCAATATCAAAATTCCGAGATAACAGATTTGTAGACCCTAATGACCTTATCATATTGTGGAAGTTTCAAACTGATCGGTTTGCTAATGTTCCCTGGGCGCTGCTTCAAACTCGTAATTTTAGGTTTTAAGGTCGGGTCACTTAACCTTGAATAGCTCCTTGACCGGACATGACCTTAACTAAAAAAATTTGGTGAGATGTGTAAAATTGATCAGGGATAAGGTACGATAAGTTTCGTTGTTCTGCGTCTCTTTGTTTTTGAGCTATCTGGGAAAAACCAGGAGGGGGCGAATTTCGCCCCCCCAGCGGGGCGCGTGTTAAACGTCATCGCGATTGTCTTGTTCCTGGCTTTCATTTGATATATGGCAAGGTCACTGTTTTACCTTTTGTGGCCTCATGTCATATAGGGTCACAAGGTGGCCTCTGGAGGTCAAACCAATATCCGGATGTCATAATGGTGAGCATAGCGGAGAAAGCTGTGACATTTTTTTCCAAACAATTTTTAACAAATCTCAATTGATCCAATGGAATGAGAGCTATGAACCATGTTTCTTAAAACGCACCCCGCTGGGGGAGGCGAAATTCCCCCCCTCCTGGTTTTCCTCAGATAACGCAAAAACGAGGAGACGTAGAACAATGAAACTTACAGTACCTTATCCCAGATTAATTTTACACACTTGACAATTTTTTCTGTATGATCATTTCAGGTCAAGGAGCTATTCAAGGCCAACTGGCCCCACCTCAAAACCTAAAATCACGAGTTTGAAGCGGCGCCCTAGGGAACATCAGCGAACCGATCAGTTTGAAACTTTCACAATATGATAAGATCATAAGGGTCGACAAACCTGCTATCTCGAAATTTCGATATTGTTGACCTAAGGTGGGGTCAATTTTTAGGTCACCCTTTTAAGGTGGGGTCAATTTTTTGTCACCCCATCTATGGTGAAAAGTAGAATGGCTTCGTTTTCAGTAAATACTGGATAGATAAAGCTAAAAATCCTCAAACCGTCTATCCTTACCACGATCTTGACCATAAAGTTGATTTTTTTAGCACCTGACTTCTCAAAGGTCATACCGTGTCACAGGATCATAGAGTGATTGTTTTGCCAATAACTTCTCACTGAATTAAGATAAAGCTCCCATTTTGCTTGCATTATGCTTATATTGTCACGGGGAGTCGATTGATATGCAGCATGACCATACCAGGTCACTCTGTGACCCTGACCTAGGTCGAGGTCAGGTCATTTCACTATTTGACCTATCAAGGTCATATTATACATCATTCGAATCACCGTAATGAAAACAATGATCTACAAATATTTTCTCTAGCTCCACTGAGTACAGATCTAGAGACAGAAATGTACACTGCTCTGTTGTAAGCCTATGGAACCTTCTTTGACATATGCTGACCTCAATATGGACCTGACATAAATAATTTCTTATAAAATCTATTCGTCTTGTCAAGAGCTTTCGAACGTCGCCCGTAATTTTTCTTTAGATTTCGTGGGAAATGAGATACGGACGGGGGCGAAAAACGCCCCCCCAGCGGGGCGCGTCATACAAGGGACCCCAGCGGGGCGCGTGTTTGCCCTCGCCCCGGTGAGGAGGGTGTTTGAACAACTCCTCGGGTTTTTTTCTGGCGGTACGAAAAAACGGCGGCGCGAAGCGCCGCTGTACTTGGCACACCTTATCCTTGATTGATTCTTCAGCTTTCCCCAATATTCTGAGTTTGGGTCATTTCAGGTCAGGTCATCAGTGTCGGTCAAGTGACCTCACCTCAAAAAATGTTTAAGGTGGTATAAGTAAGAAATGGGTGAATGTATGGGATTGAAGTTAATTGCACATAATGGCCATACCGAGTTCTACAGAATTAGTTCCGGGATTTTTCATATCGATGACCTGAGGTCAAGTACGGACCATGACCTCTCCATTGGAAAAATACATGGAGAAACAGAAATTGGGCTATATTTGTGTGGATAAAGCCGATAATACCTTCATATTCTCCAAAACGAAGTATCTTGGGCCACTTTCTAGACTCATGTTGCAATTTGTCACCTGTGACCTCTGAGAGGTCATCTGGAGCTACTTAAGCAGTTTTCAGGCTTAGGTCAATAAATTTGCATGAAATGATGATACAGCTTTTATTTTTATACAATTGCATTTTTAAAGCTATTGTGAGTCAATTAGTATGCATATCGACTATGCTAGGTAAAAATACCTTGACCTGAACTGAGGTCAGGTCAGTTTTGTGTTTTGACCTGGCAAGGTCATATTATAGATCAGTCGATTCTCCGTGACGAGAGGAAGCGAATGGTGCCTTCAAAATGGTTCCAACTCAGCTCTGCCAGATGTTAGAGCTCAAAAACTTTGCTCAAAATGCCAACATCTTTGACCTGTCATGACCTCAATATTGACCTGAGCCAAAAACTGACTAGTATAATACGTCGTGAATTTGTATGAGCTATCCGCCAGCTTCGCGTTTTTTTCGGTATCCCGCATAGGAGCCGAGTTCGAGAGGTGTTCAAACACCCCCCACCAGGGCGAAGGTGGCTCGGAGGTCCACCGGGGCGCGGGTTAAGATCCGCATTGACGGTGGGCGGATACCCACCTCCTCGGGTTTTTTTGGAGATAGCGTAAAAACAGCGGCTCGTAGCTACGTCGTACTTGGAAAACATTTTTTCTGAGTATTTTTACGACTTCTTTGTCAAAATTTTAAGGTTAAGTCATCTCAGGTCAGGTCACCAGTAAAAGTCAAGTGACCTGACTTCCAAAAAAGTTTGATATCATAAGTCAGAACAGGGTGAACTTATCCAATGGAAACTCACATCACGTAATGGGTCTACTGAATTCTCTAAAATGTCATCTGACATTTTTTTATATCGATGATTTAAGTTCAGATACGAACCATGACCTCTCCATTGGAAATCCATGGGGAAAAGGTTTTAACTGAATAACTTAGCAATGGATGCTGATAGAGCGTTGATTTTAGCTGCATTATGTTTGCCTTGTCTTTGTGGTTCTAATGATATGAGTTTTGGCCTAATTCCTCATGCCCTGACCTTAGGTCAGGTACAATTCCATATTTAATGACCTCAAAAAGTTTAAGATAGCATAAGTTGAAACAGAGTGAACTTATCCGATTAAAACTCATACCACATAAAAAGGTCCACCGAGTTCTCTAAAATGTGTTGCGGTATTTTTATATCGATGACCTAAGGTCAGGTCGAGCCATGACCTGTCTCTTGAAAATACATGGAAAATGGTTTTGACTGAATATCTTAGTAACGGATAGTGGTAGAACGTTTATTTTAGCTGCATTAGATTTACCTTGTCTTCGTGGTTCTAATGACATGCATTTTATCCAATTTGGCTTCGACCTGACCTCAGGTCAGGTTAAATCATTTATTTGACCTAGCAAGGTCATATCATATTTAATTCGATTAGGCTTGCTGCGACAATTCCAATGGTCTAAATTGTTTTGCTTTATCTTTACTTGTTTAGATGTAATGACCGAAAACCTTCATTTACATGTTATCCCTATCATGGCATGTTTTGACATCTAGTGACCCTAAATGTGACCTGGCAAGAAATGGTTCATATATATTCGATGATAAAGTGGATGAGTTACCCAACGCCGTTTACCGTTTTTCGCTATCTATCGTGGTTCTCGAGATTTTAGGGGGGGCGGATAACCCCCGTCAAAGCGAAGGTGGCCCAGACCCCCGTCAATGCGCGTGCTAATCTATTGATCTGATTTTCATATCACGTAATAGGCCGACCAAGTACCACAGCCAGTGGCAGTGGAATTCGTATATCGATGAGGTAGGTTCAGGTACGGGTTGCATATTTTTTCATACAATGAATTCTACATACACGGAGTAGAATAGTGACGATTTCTGACACATTTGGAACCTTCGATGGTTGTGTATCCTAAAAAGCCTATATCTGCCGTTTTGAATCAAGTTGTACCAATCAAATATTTTTAATTCTCTAGAAACATATTTTTAAGATAATTTTTAAGGAAATATTGCGTTTTTTATATCCAGAGAAATTCAGTTTCTTCGATCCAACATTTTCATCTCTTTTATGATTCATAAGCGGTGCAGCTGAAGCATTTTCGGCGCATGCTTGATGTTCTGTAAAAAAGAAGGAAGGGCAGTGGAAGGAAATTGATTATTTATTGATTGCTGATATATGTAGCGTGGGTGCTGCCCATTTTTCATAATTGTGATCGAAATGCGTATGTTTTTCTTTTCGGGATATACGTGTTATCATTCTCTTTTGTACAGGACAAAGCCGTGGAAATTGTGTATCCGAATTTTGGCATTATGGTCATATTTTTTAAGAGCTTTCACAGAATTGCATAGTAAGTGCAGGCAAAAATCTTCTTCCTTATTTTATACCCTGTCAATATATTTAGGGAATAAAATGTTAAGATTTCCATACATTGACATGGAATGAGAAAGTCATACAGGCTTCACCAGTTCTTATGAGTAGGGTGGAAACTTGCAACATTTTCCACACTAGTTCCACCTGTAAATGTAAATTGAAATAATGAATTCCAAACCAAGAAGTTTTCTGGAGTGCAGACATAAAAAATTAGAACCAAACCCAGGGCGCTCTATGGGCTTGCCAGGCTAGTGCACCCCCTAAGCCCAAATAACTACAACTTAGAACCAAACCCTGAGCATTGTGTTGATTGACACATGTAATAATCTACTTCCATTTACACTTGGCAGGAAGGGCTTGCTTATTATTTTGTGACTGGTGCTCATTATTCTGGTTTTAGAACTATACATAGCTGTCATGCTCTAGTCACAATTGTAGTTGACTTTTTGATTGGGCAGCTGGAGTGTCTGAATTTTTTTCAATTGATTGTTTTGTTATTTATTATCACTACTTGAATGCTGAATGATAATATATTATATTTGTGTATGCATGCTTGATCAATATGCATGCTTATTCTCTACAAAAATTTTTGTAAATAGTGTGTAGATTAGCGATAGTTTCCAATATGTTTAGGACGTTTGGCACTTTTTTCCCTCAAAATCACAAATTCACCATTTTGATTCCAATAATGAAAACAAAATAATTTTGCTACTTGCTATCATTATAAGGTAAAGTTTTGGATGCATATGGAATGCATGGTGCTGTTTTTCCCTGAAAAGTTCTGATTTGCTATTTTGGCTCCAATAAATAAAACAAAATTGTATTTCTATGTATGTAAGGTAGCATGACAACATAATTGTCCAAAATATTATTTTTTAAGATTTGGGGAGCTCTATTACCATGATGAGATGTCTATCTCTTGTATGACTCATAAATGGCACAATGAGAGTTTCTCAAATCAGTGGCTGATCCAGGGGGGGCAACAAAGGCATTTGCAACCCCTAAATAGAAAAGCTTGGGGAAAAACTGTTTTCCCCTGCCCCCAAAGCTGTTGACCTCTTTTGCCCCAACCCATTTTTAGTTTAAAAGCAAGGTTTTGGTGCTTCTAAGCTTAACTTCAAACAGAACCACTATACTTAAGCATAAAATTTGGTCTTGGAGAAAGCATAAAATTTGGTCTTGGAGAGCAAAAAGAAACCTCTTGTGTCCACATCTTTCACTCTGAGACATTTTTAAAGAAATTAGTAGTATTTTTCTCATCAAATTTTGGGTTTACCTCGAGAACCTACCATCCAGTTAGATTGTGGCAAAGTGTTTCACTGTGTGACTCTTCTGTTTGGGCTTGCCCCCAAACCTACCTGCTAGATCTGCCACTGTCTAAATTATTTTTCAGCACTCCTCTGATTTTGATGTTTCGATATGGCCAAGGTATATCGATATAGGTAGAGCTGCGCTAAAAAATATCGATAATATTTGCAGATTATCCTAGAAATATAATTGAACTGGTTCAATTATGGTGTGGTATTTAAGTTTTTCCCTAGAAATGTAGGCAAAACTTTTTGAAGTTCAAATATGTACACAGTCGTGAAATTGTTTTCACAGAAAGTGGAGGGTGAGACCTAACTCCCAAATCAGGTAGCAATTGGCTCCAATCTTTTAATGCCCAAATGTGTAGTCATGCATTTTTTCAGGCAAATGTTTAGCACTTCATGTGTACTTCAGTTTCTCCGGGGCGTGTCATTTCTCTTCATAAAATAAAAAAGGCGTATTCCTCAATTTAATTTTCAATTCAGGCCAAAATGAAGTGCTGGTGAGGCCGAAAAAAATATTAAAAGGTACGTTCTCCGTCTAAAATTTTAGGATTTTAGGGCACTGCATGTGTCGGTAGTATGGTGATAGCAACCAAAATCCGACATAAGGGACTCGGTCCCAGGTGGTGGATACAAGGGGGTTAGGGGCTGAAGACCTAAGGTTTGCTTACCTGACTCGGGGCTTGTGTTCTCCGACAGGGTTGGCCGTCTCACGCCGTGTCCGTTGACAGTAGCTGGTTGAGCCATCGAAGTCCGCTGGAGCGACTTCGAGAAGCAAACCGCGGCCATCGATACCATCAGTGCATCGACAGTTCTGCCGCCGTGATAAGGCGGTACAGTGGTGATAAAGACGAAGATAAGGAGTTCTACGGCGGTGCAACGGTGATAAAGGCGAAGATAAGGTTCGACAAAGTGAATTGAATTTTTAATCATACCTTCTGAGATCGCCACAATCGTGCGCTTACCCTTGCACCCGCATTGCAACCTGATTAGTGACCTGATAACGCCATATGGTTGGGATGATATGCCAGGGCCTCCTCACATGGTGCTAAAGGTCACAGGTCAAGGACCTAACAGTATTTTAAATGCCATTGACTCAAGTGGTTCTGGTCAGATGTGTCATCCAGTCTGATGCATATTTTGTCATGACGTCAGAGTTAGAGGGAATGTGACACCTTGATGGAATCCTGGAATTTAGTGCAATGAGGGGTAATTTTACCTGAAAATCATAGAAGCGACCATGATTTCTCTGAAAACGCACAATAAGTTCAATATTTTGATTTTTTAAATGCTCCTCTAGGGAAAGAAAAGTATCTGCATGTGGATGTCATGATCTGGCAAACACTACCATATTAAATACGTTTCATGGGCTTCGATTGGCTGATACTCACAGTGATGTCAGCATATGTCACACCAATAGCTATGACAACTGTAGCCTGCTGCTAAGGGTACATGAGGGGTACATTTCAGGTAGGTTTTAGCTTTTTTCTACGGAAATCTTGAGTTCCAAGACAAATGATACATTGAGTACGGCGTTTACCGACTTCCTTTACAACCTGGCCAACACAGTGCCCAGCACGGCTTAGTTTTGACATGGCCTCGCTTGATATTTCCATTACTCATTGCGTTTTGAGCTGTCTAGCTGGCTTCACCTACCATACGGTTTTCACCTGCAGAATCCCGGTCTCATATCTGGCCATTTGCGACATTTTCTTCCAGTACGATTTGGTTTGCATTCTTTGCTTCATCATTGACCACATTTTAGTTGTTTGGCAAATTATTCAGAAGTGGATGTAACCTTGTACCGCTCGCAGCTATATTTTCACTGAACGACCTTCCGTTTGTGTTCCCGGCATTTGCTTGAGAGCCTGATGATGTGATTGATGCGAAGCTTATTGTTTGTTTCTGTCAATGATGAGCACTCGATTATTACGCCCCGACTTCGATAACTCGATAACCTTTTCTGCGGACAGCGACTTGGATTACGATAAGTACATTGAGCAATATTCCCCGTGGAATATTGTCCGTTTGTTGTGCCGAGCAAGAATTGTTGGTTGGAATATATATATATATTGACTCTTATTGTTATCGTTTCATCTGGCCGTTTCATGCGAGCTATCGTTATGAGATATATCAAAGAGACAAAGTGCACCGGTGTCTCAATCCCTCCATTCGGCACCGACGTCCACAGCATCCACTATCTCGCCTCATTATCGGCCTGCATTGTGATACGCAACTTCGTTTTGTTATCTTCGTTCAATACCGCTTCAGCGTGGAGAAACTCGCATTAAACAGTCATATTGTTGACTTAACTATATTGGAAAATATTCATAAACAATGGAAACGACATAACCAGCTCCTTCTGATGGTATATCAGATATAATGTATGTCACAGCAGGGGCATGTAGTTTTAGAAAGATTGAGGGTGCCCAAAATTCCAACCATGTTTTCACCACTATATTAAAACTGATAGTATAGAATGAAGCTTGTTTTGGAATTCCCACAGATCTATTGCACCGCCTAGACCAGTTAAAAAATCTTAAAATAAAAAGCACAAACTTGAGGAACATTTTAAGATCGCTTCGAGGTTTAACTAGAGATACCCCAAAGGTACCAATCCACAACACTGCACCATAGATGGCAGAAACTAGTATTAGACGCGCCTACTTATTTTTTTTCATACAGACCACAGGAAAAAATGACACTTTAAACAAACACACTTTAAATAAACACACTACTATCGCTTTGCATCATCCTTTTGAGCTTAGCTCAATCTTCCCGACATTTTTCGTCCTGCTGTGTACATCCTGAGTTATTTTTCGCGGACGCTCGGCCGCCACGGTCATTTTCGTTTCGTCCGAGTTTTGAAGGATCTTACTCCTTTTGAGGAGAACAAAAACACAAAGCCAGATCGGATGAGAAGGGAGGTTGCTGGAGCACGGCAATTTCTTTACCAGATAGGGTGCTGAGGGCTCGGAGAAGCTTTACCACAGTTTTAGGATGCCCAGGGTATTGAGCAGGCATAGGCGTTGTCATCAGTCGGCTATGAAGGTGGGAGTAATTTCCTTGTCACAGCTCCCACTTTTTCTTGCCGATCGAACGAGATGTTTCCTACTCTCGACAGAACATACTTAATAATATTTAGTTTCAGTCAATACACTGAGGATAAAGGCAAACAGCATCGCCTCGATGATAACGGCACCAACCCGTTACTACGCACTCATTAACTCAGCTATCGGTGTTGCCATTCGGACAAAAGTGTGAGCGTTGGCCAGGACGGCACTACGGGAGTGCAGGCGAGTCCCCCATCCAGAAAGTCGGATCACGCGTTACTCACAATATTGCAGCGGGAGAAAGCTCACTGTAAAAAGAACCAGTACTGGAATACTATCGCTATCAGACGGTGCGGCACGAAGCTGCGGTCACAGACTTGGGAGTCTACGCAGACGGTGATACCGTCCGTTTCATGTCCGGAGTTTTCCAAAGCCGACCAAAGGGAGAACATCTCGGCGCGGTGGCGGGAGCACAGCCGTCCGAATGTGGTCTTGTGCCCAGCTAGTCGGCAGTTTTGTAATTCGAAGGCGGAGTTCTTCCGCATTCTTAGCAATCTGCTGTTTATGGCCACAGTTGAGAAAAAGAAATCATAGTTATCGAGCTTCGTGCCGGCTCAAGACTCGCACGTACCCCGGTACCTCGATCTTACTCCACAGCCTCACACCTGGTGGGAGAAAGAAAAGTCAGAAAGGAGAAGACTGGAGCAGTGGTGTCGAATTTGATCTGCCTCTTAATCCTATCATACGAGTTCTGAATAGCTAAGGAGTGCATTTTGGAAATGTTTTGACTTATAATTAAATTGGCTAGGCCTGATCTTGTTGAAGCTGGGTTCATATATTCAGTTCAGAAATGTATTCGATTAGGATAATTTTGCATATACTTTCTTTAACCTGCACAGATATTCATAAAGTGACAGATAACACGCGCACTGGATGGGGAGGGCTCAAAGCCCTCCCCCACCTATTTTCCGAGATGACCGGAGAACCATTCGTAGCCAAGAAAACGATATTCGGTCTCATTTGGAAGAATTCAACACCGTGTCAGTTGATGAAAGAATTTGGAAAATCGGTCGCAAGCATGTTTACTTATAGGATTTGTGTGTGTGTGTGTGTGTGTGTGTGTGTGTGTGTGTGTGTGTGTGTGTGTGTGTGTGTGTGTGTGTGTGTGTGTGTGTGTGTGTGTGTGTGTGTGTGTGTGTGTGCGTGCGTGCGTGCGTGCGTGCGTGCGTGCGTGCGTGCGTGCGTGCGTGCGTGCGTGCGTGCGTGCGTGTGAGAGAGAGAGAGAGAGAGAGAGAAAGAGAGAGAGAGAGCAGTGAGCAGTAAAGGAAAACAAACAACAAAATCAAGGAAGACATAAAACAAAAGACAAATGAACAGATCAAATCCAAAATAAACAATGAAATAAGACATCAACGCAGTTGGTATTGGCAGCACCCAACTTAAATGGAGATAGTTACTGCTTACGATAAATAGGACCGGTTTTTAGAGAAATTGATAGCCTTACCCAGGGGTACATAATTTAAGCAGATAAGAGGTGTACCAGTAAAGTCGTCTAGAAACGTTGACTTTGACAGTGATTTAAGGCGTTTGCAGGCCAAATTCACGAAAATGAGAAAAGGACTACTGAAATAAATTTTAATGACCTTTTGATCAGGCCATTAAAAAATTTTCGCGTTTCTCCCTTTAAGTGAACAGACGAATAAAATGGTGGTCAAAACAGAAAATACAGGCAAAAATATGAAGAGAACATAAGCATGCATTGAAATACACCTAGAAATGAAAGAAAGGCAGTGACACTTTTTTAGCCTAGTATTAAGTATGTAGTTTATTAGTTTAAGTTAACTAAGTAAAAACTTTAAGAGGAAGTAGACTTTAATGAGAAGGTCAATGTTAGGGGCCCACATAAGGTAGATATATATATATATATATATATATATATATATATATATATATATATATATATATATATATATATATATATATGTAGACTGAATGCAAAATTTAGCACAAGCTTGTCTTCGGACCATGTTCCAAAATGAACAAAGGTAAAATAATTCTGTCGATTAATTTACAACAGCAAATACATGCTTATTTAAGACCGACAACTATTCAAGGTTATGAATGAGTCAGAGGCCATCACTATTCTACTAAATGTATACAAATTTCAAAGTAGGAATATAAATATATGCTCCAGTGCTGTTGTGAAAGGGCAATTCTCATTGCTAATACATTGGTACTACCCTTTTTCCTTTGCATGGCAGAGCAGCAAATTACAAAGTTAATCAAAATTCTGACTAGACCATGAAAGCTCTGTATAGTTCTAAAGCCAGAATAATGAGCACCAGCCCCAAAATAATAATCAAACTATCCCTGCAAAGTGTGAATTAAGAGAGATTAATACATAGGTCAATCAACACAGTGCTGAGGGTTTGGTTCTAATTTTGTTATGTCAGCATTCCAGAACAATTATTGGTTTGGAATTCCTTATTTCAATTTACATTTGCAGGTGGAAGTACTAGTATGGAACATATGGCACGTTTCAACCATATTTATAAGAACTACTGAAGCCTG
Organism: Lepas anatifera; assembly: GCA_034440635.1. Lineage (NCBI taxonomy): Eukaryota > Metazoa > Arthropoda > Thecostraca > Lepadidae > Lepas > Lepas anatifera. The sequence goes on from JAOTON010000083.1 coordinate 409,297, forward strand.
TGTGACCTTCACATTCTGTGTCAATGTATGGAAATCTAAACATTTTATTCCCTAAATGTATTGGCAGGGTATAATATAAGGAAGAAGATTTCTACCTGCAATTACTATGCAATTCTGTGAAAGCTCTTAAAAATACGACCATAATGCCAAAATTCGGATACACAAATTCCACGGCTCTGTCCTGTACAAAAGAGAATGATAACACGTATATCCCGAAAAGAAAAACATACGCATTTCGATCACAATTATGAAAAAAGGCAGCACCCACCGCCACATATATCAGCAACCAATAAATAATCAATTTCCTTCCGCTGCCCAGCCTTCTTTTTTTACAGAACATCAAGCATGCGCCGAAAATGTTTCAGCTGCACCGCTTATGAATCGTAAAAGAGATGAAAATATTGGATCGAAGAAACTGAACTTCTCTGGATATTAAAAAAACGCAATATTTCCTTAAAAATTGTCTTGAAACTATGTTTTGAGAAAATTAAAAATATTTAATTGTTACAGCTTAATTCAAAACGGCAGATAGGGCTTTTTAGGATACACAACCATCGAAGGTTCCAAATGTGTCAGAAATCGTCACTATTTTACTTCGTGTATGTAAAATTCATTGTATGAAAAAAATATGCGTACGGGTTTTTCCTCTCTATTGTAAATGCATGGATTAAACAGGAATTTCAACAAAGAAGGCTTTGTTTCTGTATACATGATTCAGAATGCCTATGTAAGTGAAAGCGAAGGTATAAGTAGGCGGAGGCAGTACCGGAAGTAAGGAGGAATCGTTTAAGTAGTAGCAGGGGCGTAGCCAAGGGGGGCGGCAGGGACAGCCGCCCCCGCCCCCTGAGGGCCTGAAGAGCCCCCTGAGGACACGGGCCGTGCGAAGGGCGGCTCGCCTGCACTTTGCTCTGTGGCCAAATTTGAAATTTCGTACAAGACAGGGCCCTCTTGAGCCCTCTACAGCACTCTATTCTGTACCAAGCAGGGCCCTTTTTACCCATCAGGACCCTTTTGGAGCTGCCGCAGGGGCCCTTTTCGGAGCGCCGCCCCACTGAGCAAAATCCTGGCTACGTCCCTGAGTAGTGGGAAGTAGTAGTGTAAGTAGCAGGAATGATGAAACAACTCCCTTCTCGGTCTTCTGAATCCTCATCCATGGTCTGAGGCATATGGTCTGAAGAGATATCCATGTTGCCACTTTGAACAATTTAGTTGCATCTGGTGTAAATTGGGTTTAATCTGGAGCGACAGTCACGGTGTGCAAAGGAATCGGCTTGGATCTTTTCGAGAATGTTAGACATGGACTGGAGTATGTTCGTAGTAGTCGAGAATGTTTGTGAACATACTGCACTCTAAGGGGGAAACAGATCAGCCGAGAGAAGTGAGAAGATAGATGGATAGCTGAGGGAAGAAATAAAGGGAAGAAATAAAGGGAAAATTTTCAAGGCTGCGTACTTTTTGAGATAAAAAATGACGAAAAGCGGGCAAGTAAAGGGAGACAGAGAAACAAAAGAATAGAATGAACAAGGATGAAGAGAAGAGGGATAGAGAGGTAGAAGAAGAGGTAAAGAGAGAGGGATAGAGCAGAGAAAGAGAGGGAGAGAGGAGAGGGCTGTGAGGAGGGCGGGAGACAGTGGCCTTTGAAATGACAGAGAGGGTGTTGCCGGCACGGTGCGTATTGATCTGGGCGGCCTGCAGCCGGCGGCGCGACCGCCGGCAGAACTGCACAGCTATGGCACATTTCCGCCAAAACAGAGCCGCCATCGGCCCAGGACCGGCACCAGATTCAATACAATTTCCTGGCAATGATGACGCTTCCTGAGCTGAACTAGACAAAGATGCATGCTTCTTGAAGAGCAGGAGAAGGGAGATGCTCTGTAGACGATTTGGTGTGTGGCTCTCTGTCACAATGCCATTTTGAAGACAACCTTATGAGGGCCAGGCTGATAAGACTGTACAGTTCTAGAATTGTTTTGTTTGTATGTATGTATGTACATACGTGCGCAAGGAAAATGTTTTGCTGTGGTTTTGGTATCAGTCAGCTGATGCTAACCATATGTGTGATATTTTAGGAGGTCAATTTTTCACGGGCACCGACAAACATGACTTGACCTGACTTAGCACGCGCAGTGGAGGGTGCAGTGGAATGCCCCACCTTTTTCTGAGGTAGCTGGAGAGCCACTCGCCGTCGAAAAACGCTGCTTAAAAAATCGGTCAGTAATTTTTTGACTTATAGGCTTTCAAAGTCAGATCTATTTATTTATTTACTTATTTGCTTTCTCAGAGATACCCACGTTGTCGTGGCAATTACACCTCTGTTTACACTTAACTCAGTGACACAGATCATCGTTTAACATCGATTGTGCTAATTATGGAAGACAGACTGTTACCTATTATAATTATTGAATGAAAAGTTATGGATTTTACTGATAATGGATTGACACAGTAACACAGATTATGATTTAAGGTCGGATGAGTTTCTTTATTTTCTGTTTGAAGCTGTAGCTGTTCTTGGTGTGTCTTGCAGTCGTAGGCAGTGCGTTCCAGGTTCTGACGGCTCGGTTCAGGAATCTCTTGTGTGTTGTTTCTAAATTTGGTGGTCTTGTGTTGGAAGTTTGGATGATGGTAGTGTCGGCTGATGCACGTGTTGTCCTGCATGATACCTCCTGCCTTTTCTTGATCAGATACTTGTTTTTCTGTGGGCCTTCAGATATGTGAACCAATTTATGAATGGCTGATGTGTCGCATGTTGAAATGAGCTCGGTAAAGCTTAACCACCCGAGCTCCCGCCTGGCTGCGCTGATTCGGTCGTACTTCTTTTTGCCGGTGACGATTCGAACCCCGAAGTTCACGACCTTGTTCATCCTTTGGCGGTTCTGATCAGTGACTGGTGCCCAGGAGGGCAGACAGTACCGCATGTGAGGATCCACGAGGGCTTCTACCAGCGTTTTGGTTGTTTTTCGAGGGAGAGTGTAAGCCAGCTTGTTGATAGAGATAGAGCCAGCTTGTTGATCTATATTTCAAGACCGTCGCAATCGCACGGTCGCATCAGTTCTCCTGTACTGTAGACCGAGTGGTGACGTCATAACGTCATATAATCAGGTTATATGTCAACACCAACCCACATGAAGGTCAAAGTCAATGGTCACAGTTGAAGGTCATTGACCCTATTATTCCGGTCATATAACATTATTCAGTATGACGTATGTTATGCTATAACTTCATGGTTAACACGCACCCTGCTGAGGGGGCGAAATTCGCCCCACTCCTGGTTTTCCCCAAATAGCTCAAAAACGAAGAGGTGCGGACCAACGAAACTTACAGTACCTTATTCCTGATTGATTTTGCACATCTAATCAATTTTTTAGGTCAGGTCATATCAGGTCAAGGAGCTATTCAAGCGACCCAACCTCAAAACCGAAAATTACGAGTTTGAAGCGGTGCCTAAGGAACATCAGCAAATCGATCAGTTTGAAACTTTCACAAGATGATGAGGTCATTAGGGTCTACAAATCTGCTATCTCGGAGTTTTGATATTTTTGACCTAAGGTGGGGTCAATTTTTGGTCAACCATTATAAGTCTATGGTGAAAAATAGAAAGGGCTCGTTTTCAGTAAATACTGAATCGATAAACTGAAAATCATCAAATCATGTATTATTACCACGATCTTGGCCATTAAGTTAGTTTTTGACCATCTGACCTTTTAAAGGTCATGTTAGGTCACAGGAGCATACCATGATTGTTTTGCCAATAACTTCCCACTGAATTGAAATGACGCTCCTATTTTGCTTGCATTGTGCTTGTATTGTCACACGGGGTCGATTGATATGCAACATGACTATACCAGGTCACCCTGTGGCCTTGACCTAGCTCGATGTCATGCCATTTTTCAAATTTGACCTAACAAGTTCAAATTATATCTCATTCGATTTTCCACGATGAGAGGAATCAAATGATGCATAAATATTTGCTATAGCTCCACTGAGTAAAAATCTAGAGGGCGAAAGGTACACCGCCCTGTTGTAAGCCTGTGGAACCTTCTTTGACCTGTGCTGATCTCAATATTGACCTGACATAAAAATACTCCGTATAATTTCTCTTCGTCTTGTCAAGAGCTTTCGAACACCGTCTGTAATTTTCCTTTAGCTTTCCTTGGAAATGAGATACGAAGGGGGAGCGAAATTCACCCACCCCAGCGGGGCGCGTCATGCCAGGGACCCCAGTGGGGAGCATGTTAAGGCTACTCAAGGTGAACGTCAAGGTCACATGTCAAAGTCAAATGTCTTCAAAGGTCAAACCCTCATTTCCCGCCTAAAGACTGCAATAGTGTCAGTTATGTTGTACATTATTAGGAATATGTCATATTGTTACGTCGTAGGTCATTGATCTTGGATGACCTTGATCTCAAAATTTTAGACAAATTTTACAACCTCGTTTGACCTTAAAGATATTTATCTAGGTCAATGCAACTTTGTCATAAGGTATATCGTCATAGCCCCCTCACACCCCTTAACCCGCGCCCCACCGGGGGTCCGGCGCCACCTTCGCCCCACCGGGGGGGCCATCGATGGCCCCCTCTAACTCCGAAAATATGGGCGTTAGCGCAAATCTGCAAAATGCAATAGAAAGCTCGCGTGAATTCAGTAAGAAATTACTTCGCATGTTTTAGTGCTCAGGTCAATGGTTTGACCTCCAGAGGTCAAATTAGGTCAAGATCGGCTATTTTCACTCAAATATGCAATGATTAAGCAAACTGGGCATAACTCTTATGTCATTAGAGCTATTGAGGCCTGGTAAAGTACATTTGATAGCAAATTGCCAGTACTTTTTCCGCTATGTGGAACGTAAAGACCTCCCGCCAGTGGTTTGACCGCCAGAGGTCACCTCGTGACCTAATATGACCTGAGGTCACGAAAGGTCAAAAAGTGACCTTGCCGTATATCAAATGAAAGCCAGTGACCAGACAAACACGATGGTGTTTGTTTCACCGCTCTAGCTCAATTAGGTCAAAAGTTATTGTCAAAATACTGTTTTTGACCTCTGGTGACCTTGGATGACATTGGAAAAGTCAAAGGGCAAATATGACCCCTGGGATCCGTGAAAGGGTGTCCAAAAAACGTTGTTCTGAGCAGTCTGAGTATTTGCAATCATTTTTGTGGCTTTTATATCATGAAATAGCTTTTCCCCATGCTTTTCCAATGGGAGAGGTCGCCTGGTGACCTGACCTCAGGGCACGAAATCGAAAAATCCCGGATATACACCTTGTAGACCCTGGAGGGGTCATGAAGTGTAGGAAGTTTCAAATCGATCAACTTTGAAATGTAGCTCTTACAGAGCTCTAAAGGTGAAGTGAGGTGACCTTGGTTGACCTCGTTTGGTGACCTGACCTTGGGTGACCCGGGGTAAAAATTTCAGGGATGATGGGAAAATGATGCAGTGAGAGGTAGAGCCCTCAACCGCGGCGCTGCGCCTCGTCGTTTTTCTGCTATCCCGGAAAAACCTTAGGGGGGGCCATCGATGGCCCCCGGTGGGGCGAGGGTTAACGGGTGTTTTTCTGACCCTCTTGGTTTCCGAGATATCAGGGGACTTAAGGACCCCCGCCCCTTCCACTGGGCGTTGACGCTAGACCCCTCTCCACTGCGCGCGTTAACCCACGCCCCACCGGGGGTCCGGTGCCACCTTCGCTCCACCGGGGGCATCGATAGCCCCCTCTAACTCCGGAAAATATGTTGGTTAGTGTAAATCTGCAAAATGCGTTGGAAAGCTCGTGTGAATTCAGCATGCTTTTAGGCATGTTTAAGCGGTCAGGTCAGTAGTTTGAACTTCAGAGGTCAAGTTGGGTCATGATAGACTATTTCCACCAAAATATGCAATGCTGAAGAAATCTGGGCAGAGCTTTCACGTCATTGAATATATTGAGAAGTGGTAAAGTACATTTGATCAAACAATTTCAGGGCTTTTCCGCCAAATGAAACATAATTACATCCCTACAGAGTCCAGTGGTTGGATCCCCAGAGAGCACCTCTTGATTTAACGTGACCTGAGATCACTGGAGGTCACAAAAAGACCTTGCCGTATATCAAACGAAAGCCAATGACGAGACATACACGATGATGTTTAGTTCAGTGCTCTAGCTTGAGTATATGTCTAAAGTTATCGTCAAAATACTGTTTTTGACCCTTGGCAATCTGTGATGACCTCATATAGGTCAAAAGGAAAATATCACTCATGAAATCCGTGAAAAGCAGGCCAAGAATGTTTTTCTGAGAAATCTGAGCATTTGCAATCATTTTTGTGACTTTTAGATCGTTATAAGTGTTTTCTTTTTTCCCATGATTGTTCTATGGGATAGGTCACCTCGTCACCTAACCTCAGATCAAGAAATCTAAAAATCCCGGATATAGATTTCATAGACCCTGCACATGTCATTAACCCTCGCCCCACCGGGGGGGCATCGATGGCCCCCTCTAAGGTTTTTCCGGGATAGCAGAAAAACGACGAGGCGCAGCACCGCGGTTGAGGGCTCTACCTCTCACTGCATCATTTTCCCATCATCCCTGAAATTTTTGACCCCGGGTCACCCAAGGTCAGGTCACCAGACGAGGTCAACCAAGGTCACCTCACTTCACCTTTAGAGCTCTGTAAGAGCTATATTTCAAAGTCGATCGATTTGAAACTTCCTACACTTCATGACCTCTCCAGGATCTACAAGGTGTATATGCGGGATTTTTCGATTTCGTGCCCTGAGGTCAGGTCACGAGGCGACCTCTCCCATTGGAAAAGCATGGGGAAAAGCTATTTCATGATATAAAAGCCACAAAAATGATTGCAAATACTCAGACTGCTCAGAACAACGTTTTTGGACACCCTTTCACGGATCCCCGGGGTCATATTTGCCCTTTGACTTTTCCAAGGTCATCCAAGGTCACCAGAGGTCAAAAACAGTATTTTGACAATAACTTTTGACCTAATTGAGCTAGAGCGGTGAAACAAACACCATCGTGTTTGTCTTGTCACTGGCTTTCATTTGATATACGGCAAGGTTACTTTTGACTTTTCGTGACCTCAGGTCATATTAGGTCACGAGGTGACCTCTGGCGGTCAAACCACTGGCGAGAGGTTTTTACGTTCCACATAGCGGAAAAAGTACTGGCAATTTGCTATCAAATGTACTTTACCAGGCCTCAATAGCTCTAATGACATAAGAGTTATGCCCAGTTTGCTTAATCATTGCATATTTGAGTGAAAATAGCCGATCTTGACCTAATTTGACCTCTGGAGGTCAAACCATTGACCTGAGCACTAAAACATGCGAAGTAATTTCTTACTGAATTCACGCGAGCTTTCTATTGCACTTTGCAGATTTGCGCTAACGCCCATATTTTCGGAGTTAGAAGGGGGGCCATCGATGGCCCCCGGTGGGGCGAAGGTGGCGCCGGACCCCGGTGGGGCGCGGGTTAAGTGTAAAGAGTTTCAAATCGATCGGCCTAGAAATGTCGCTCTGGAAGAGCTTAAGATTTGAAGCTAGGTGACCTTAATTGACTTTGCCTGGTGACCTGACCTAGTGTGTCCCGGGGTAGAAAATTATCCGCAGTGCTGTACCTCGTCGTTTTCTGTTATTGTGTAAAACCTTAGAAAGGGGGGTGCCATCGATGCACCCCTCCTCCCGGTGGGGCGATGGTTAAGGGAAGTATTCCATTTTTATCATGGGTTTGAAACTTTCATAACAGTTTTGTAGAGCATACCGAGAAACAGCTTATGACATTTTTCGTCCCAGCCAAAGTTCTCTGTATTAAGTTTCCGCACAATTTAAAGGTTAAAATAAAGGGCCCTGATTCAAACATAAAGGAATCACTTTCAGCCTGTTTGCTGCAGTTTGATTGGTCTAAATCCTAAACACCTCGCACTGCCACGCAGTTCACGTGACAAATGGTAACGACGGCAAGGCTGGTCGCTACGTTGACATGCTGCGGGCGGCACACTGCAGCCGCCAGTCTCGTAATTATACGCGACGTTTAGGTCAACCTCAAGTGAGGCACATTTTTATGACATCATAAATTAAAAGAAAGCTTTTGAGCGATTGACAGCGGTAACAAAATGTGGTTTCCAGATTTCACACTTGGGTTGTTCATAAATAGTCATTTCTGGAATCCCGACAAATTGGTCCATTTCCTTTCAGCGGGCATACCCAAGCCTGAACCTGACTAGCTATCATGTTGGTTTAATTCATGATACTGATAAAAAAACGTTAGCAGCATTCATCTAATCAATGTCACATCGTCCGTTGAACAATGAAACACACTAGGATTTACGTCAGACAAACGGACATTTCCGTTCGATTCCAGCGCATCAGTCACAAGCCAGACTCGCTATAAATTCCCACCTGTCCATGGGCGGGCAGCAGGAGAAAACAGCTGGCAGGCGCCCAGCTCTGCCGGGTTGAACCCGGCCTGTCAGTCTTGGTTACGGGCCGTCGGCGCCGGTTCCTGGCCTCCGCCCCCCTCTCAGCGGGACCGTCACACACCCAGAGCCAGCCGGGGGTGTGTGGTGAGGAGAGGAAACACCCCACTGTTCTCATCATCCTCCAATGGACGATGAAAGGAGAGAGAGGGGGAGGGAGAGAGAGAAGCGCTCAATATTGAAGGAAGAAAATGCTGCAGGCGAACTTCGCTCTGTCGTCGAGATACAAAGTAGGTATCAAACAGCTGATTTTGCCTTAAGCTTCTTTGAATATTTGTTTCCCTCCCCTCAAACATATTAGACACTCTGCTTACTTGTGGAGTACTACCATTTGGCGCAAAAAACTTCAAAAATATATATAGTCCTAGTAAGTGGGGTAAGATGGGTGTATCCAATGCATCATACCTTATACATAAATTTTTCACAGCACTTTGCTGTGTTTGGCAAGAACAAGGTTTGAAACATGAAACAATGCAATATTTTTTATCAAATGGTTGACTAAAATATTTCAATCGAATTTCCGAAAAATCCTGTTGGATTAATAATAGATCCATATTTATATATATATATATATATATATATATATATATATATATATTAATGTTCGAATATTTCGGAAGAAGTCGTTCTTTTATACAAGCTTCGTTGAATATTACAGCTTCTTTGGCGTTGATAAGTTTCTTCGTGGTCGACTCGAGTTTTCGTATTAGGCTTCGGTCATTCTCGTCATACTGGTGTAAAACATTAGAAAAAGACATAATTCGACGTTTCGTCTTACGTAAGACATATTCATGTTATTTTGACACTACAAGTTTCAAGTTACATAATAATAAACACACAAGTAATATAACACTGGTTAATGTATCTCACGATGAATCGCATTTCTTTGTTTTTATTCAAATGAGTGGAACGCTGCAGTCTGTTTTGTGAACCTTCTGTTTAGTGGAAGCAAAAAATATATATATGTATATAAATAAATATGTCCGCTGAGTGTGAACTAAATTTTCCTATCGTAAAGTGGTAGCGTAGTGAGCTGTTTAGTCTGAATGTTTATGACCGGCGACTTGTTGCGAATGATGATGGTTTCAAGTGTTGTTAGTCGTCGCCGGTCATTGCAGTGTGCTATAATATTAGTGTTTGATGTGAGCATGTTGCGGGTGAGCTTGATGTTGTGCTGGTCAAGGGTGTGTTTCTTAGGAGCACCGTCTTGAGGTGCATTGTCAGTCTGCGGCTGAGTGTAGTGGTTGTGTGACCAACGTTTATGGTTTAACGATTATGGTTTAAAGTCGGTTGAGGATTTTGTAGATATTCTGCGAAGTAGCAGGCCTAAAGGATTTTTAGCCTCAATAGATGTCGAGAGCCTCTTTACTAACGTCCCGGTGGAGGAGACCATAGATATTATCCTGAAGAGTGTATATGAACATGATTCCCTTAAAGCACCCAAGCTCCCACGCCGTGTCCTTAGGGAGTTTTTGCAACTGTGTACTAAGGAATCTCCCTTCAGATGCCCGCAGGGAGACCTATATGTCCAAACTGATGGTGTCGCTATGGGGTCTCCGCTGGGTGTCTTGTTTGCGCAGGCTTACATGGGTCATGTGGAGAATATGGTCCTTAAAGGCGAGAATAGGCCCCATCAATATTTCCGCTATATCGACGATATATATCTCGACGTGGCAAATATGGATCAGCTAACTGGACTTAAGAACCAACTTTGTGCCAGCTCAGTCCTCAATTTTACGACAGAACTGAGCGTTAACAACAAACTCCCATTTCTGGACCTTATGATAGATGCAGGGCAAGATATCATCACCACGAACGTGTACAGGAAACCGACCAATCTAGGACGTTGTATGAATGGAGGAGGGGACTGCACTGACACTTACAAGACTAGTGTAATCCGCGCATATATCCGCAGGGCTCTAAGTCACTGTAGTACGTGGAAATTATTACACCTAGAGCTTAAACGGGTACGCCAGATCCTGGTAAACAACGGGTACTCTAACAGCGAGTTTGACCGGGTCACTAAGGCAATGTTAAATGACTATATCACAACCCCAGTAAGGCCACCGCAGAAACACAAAATAATCATACACTACAGAAACATACTCACACCGGCATGGAAAACAGACGAGAGGGTCATTAGGGACATTATCACACGCAACACTGCTTCTTCCGATCATAGTTACCAGTTACACCTGAACATCTACTACAAAAATCCCAAAACTTCCAGCCTAGTCATGAAAAACAACATTAACCAGAAAACTACACCACTGAAGCAAACCAACGTAGTATACCAATACAAATGTACTGCCGGGGACTGTGCAACCCGCGAGGTATACTACGTTGGTCACACAACCACTACACTCAGCCGCAGACTGACAATGCACCTCCAAGACGGTGCTCCTAAGAAACACACCCTTGACCAGCACAACATCACCCTCACTCGCAACATGCTCACATCAAACACTAAGATTATAGCACACTGCAATGACCGGCGACGACTAACAACACTTGAAACCATCATCATTCGCAACAAGTCGCCGGTCATAAACATTCAGACTAAACAGCTCACTACGCTACCACTTTACGATAGGAAAATTCAGTTCACACTCAGCGGACATATTTATTTATATACATATATATTTTTTGCATCCACTAAACAGAAGGTTCACAAAACAGACTGCAGCGTTCCACTCATTTGAATAAAAACAAAGAAATGCGATTCATCGTGAGATACATTAACCAGTGTTATATTACTTGTGTGCTTATTATTATGTAACTTGAAACTTGTAGTGTCAAAATAACATGAATATGTCTTACGTAAGACGAAACGTCGAATTATGTCTTTTTCTAATGTTTTACACCAGTATGACGAGAATGACCGAAGCCTAATACGAAAACTCGAGTCGACCACGAAGAAACTTATCAACGCCAAAGAAGCTGTAATATTCAACGAAGCATATATATATATATATATATATATATATATATATATACATATATATATATATATATATATATATATATATATATATATATATATATATATATATATATATATATATATATATAAATATATATATATACAAAATACACACCTTTTTGTCTATAACCCGGTTTGAATCCAAACCTGCGGTAGATGTCTAAAAATATTAATTAAAAGATTTATTTTAACTAAATAAATTAATCAAAGAAAAGATGCGAAAACAGCAGCGATTGAAATGAAAATTTTTAAGACGGCATAATTGTTTCACTCTAGCGCCCGTATTGCACCTCATTTCCATATGTTTGAACATGTCATGTCTCACAGTATCAATGTTGAGGTAATAGGAACCCTCTATCACATGATCCAATCTGATACCCCTCCTCCACAGCAGATTCTGAAAATCTGGCCTTCAAAACAGAACCAGAAAAACAAATAAAACCTCTCACAACAAGAGAGTGAACCATACATTTAGTTTCTATAGAATTTCTACCGCGGAATAAAGTCTAAGTGTTGTGGTGTTCGGCAAGTGAAAAGTTGCATAGGGCGCACCTTCGTCTTCCCACCATTTTTGGTATGGTTCACAGAGCCTTTGCCGGTCTTTTCTATCATGCCTGCCATGTCATCCTCTCCCCTGCATTGGATAAGAAACCATGTGTCCATGGATGGGACTTTTATTAAACTCTTATTCATTGATTTATTTAATTATTTATCTATGGATTTATCCGTTGAACCTTAAATGAAGGATAAACAGAATTTCTTCATTTTGCTTCCTAGAATTGTTCAAGACTCAAGCATGATGAACGAATAGGCGAAAGAATAGATATGCATTTCGTTTTTACGCTACGTATTTTTCCGTGAATGAAATGTGTCTCAGAGTCAGGATTAAATGTACATTTTTATCCGAGCCGGAGACCAGAGGCTCCCGACAACCACATAGCCACCGGTAGGCCCTGCTTTAACAGTCATATGAAAATTCGGGCTCATCGCTCAAATGGTTGACTCGTAGCTACATTTCGGCATTGACGGAAATATTTCGCTGCCTGCTCAGCATGTTTGTGGGTTAAGGACACGCCGGCGGCCAACACCAATAATACCTCGCCCACCCCTGACCTATCCGTGGTGCCGCGGTGACAGGTGAGATGAGCGAGCAGCTCGTGCCGTCACCTGTGGACGTGCTGCCGAAATTCCACCCAGGTCGCACTGCAACAGCCCTGAGGTGTCATTTAAGACGATGTGGTATCTTTATAACGGGACCTGAACTAAGTGGCTGGGAGATAGATCTCAGCGAAAATCCTCGGCTTTGAATTTAAACTCCGCCCCAGGGGGCCTCTGATCCACGCTCACTCTACTGGAGGGGTTTCGAAAACTCCTCACTTGGTCCTGGCTCAAATGTGGCATAGTGAAAAAGAGGAAGGTGGTAGATAGCCTACGAGAAATGATCACAGAGCTATGTAGGTGAAATTTTGGGCCCAGATGAGGTCAATAACTCCGCCCGAACTCCGAACTCCGATTAGGTAATGTGAGACCTAAGAAGGTGACGGGCCAGAACAAGTTTGTTTGATTCCAGCATCTGACTGGGCGGCTGCATTAGGGTCAAATTAAAGACATTTTTCGATTATCCTTGTTATGGTGCATTGCATGATATACAACATGATCATACTGGATTAAGGTGCAAAAATAGTATGACCACAAGTCAGGCCAAGGTCACCATCCGAACTGATATGTTCGGTAAACATATCAATTGATTCGCAATGACAATACACCTGTAATAGTATCAGCATGAAAACTCATCGTTTCTGCGAAGTTATTGATCTGTGCCTAAAAAACTCTACTTTAGTAACCCCAGATGACTTCTAAGACGTTACGGGTCAAAACTTTGACATTATCCGAGATCGTGTCCTAAGGTACATATACATATTTTAGAAGAAGCCATTTACCTTCTACAGAAATTGAGTCATATTCATCAGATATTTTTCACTTTTTACACGGATCTCCAATATAGAGGGCATGACTCTAACTGACCATAAAATCATAGATATACGAATTCGATCGTCACATATTATGGTACATGGTGGCATGTCTTCATCATGTTTTACCAATATCTGACAAATTATTCAACTTATTGTCACTGCTTTCACTTGATAAATTTCAGAGATCGTTTGACCTGACTTGGCTTTAGATGACTTTGAACTTTAAGAAAAGTCGGGAAAATGGTCAAGCATAGGCTGTGTCCCAAACAGTCGAGGTCGCAGCTGGGCTCTGACTTGTCCGGTTAAAGGCGAACAAATGAGGCATCAGTGAGCTGCAGTAGCGTGTCTCTCTTCCGCTGATCCAGCTAGTCCCTCCACCTGAGCACCAGCTTCATGTCAGAACAGTTGGTGCTGTTCAGAGCGCGGAGACCGTCTCGTGGCGCACCCCCACCCCTCAACAACGGCGCGCGGCCGTCGGGTGAGTAAGCGCTGGCTGGGCCGGCCGTTTTTCACGGTCAGCGCTGGCGACGCCGCAGCCTGCTGCGCCCGGCGGCTGCTGCGTCCGTTTGAGTGCCCTCGGCGGTTCCGACGACCGGCGGCGGGCGCGGTCGGCGTCGACTCCGACGCGGCCGGCACCAGTTTCGCCCGAGGGTCAGTCGCGGACGGCGGCGCGGGGGAGAGACGGTGGCCGGAGGGAGGGACGCTCGGAGCCAAGCCGCCGCCAAGTGACATCGCGTGCTTAGGGACTGAGGCTGGACAAATAGCCTCATTTATCAGGGCTGGAGGCAGAACGTCGGCGAGAGACCTCGGCCTGGGCCTTAGCACAGCATAAGGACAGCAGAAAAGCCAGAACAGGTAAGTGGCAGGCCCTGACATCCTGCTGTGAATGATGGCTGTGAATGTTTGGAGGATATATGATAACACCAGTTAAATATTTAACTCATTCGTAGATTTCAATGGCCTTTCGTCAGCGAAAGGCTTGCATGATACAGTTTAAAAACATGACAGCGATTGTGAATCGTGCGGATATCTTCTCCAACGCCGTCCGAGAAAATTATGTTCATTTAAATGGCTTGGTTCAAGGTCAGACGGATTCAGATAGGATACTGCTCTGTGCGCCACCACAAACTGAGTTTTTCTTTTAGTGAGATTGGAGTTAAAAGATCGAATGTTGTCATTGTCAATAGTCCTAAAAGTAACCGACTTACATTCGTGATATATACTATAGTATGTAGTATCATATTCATATGTAGTATCATATTCATACTATAGTATGAATGTAAGTCGGATATTTTTAGGACTATTTTTTTAGACAAGGTCTCTGAACTTGATACGTGGTGTCATTAACCGTATAAAATAGGCTAAGAAGCAGCAAATATATTACAAGTCATTACATTCATTGTAGGTATGGGTAATATATCATTATTAACACGCGCAGTGTACTGGAGGGGTCCTAAAATACCCCTTCACCTATTTTTCCAAGCTGACCGGGGAAACTGCTCGCCGCCGGAAATCGCTATTTAATCATAGTTGAGAGAATTCATGAGCGCGTTGATTGGTGAAGAAATTTTGAAAATCGATTTATATTTTTTGACTTAAGGCCTTCAAAGTCAGACCTATATTTTGAGACGGTCACAATGCGCGGTCGCAACAGTTCGCCTGCACTTTAGAACGAGTGGTGACGTCATAGTATCACATAGTCAGGCTTTATGTCAAGGTCCACCCACATGAGGGTCAAGGTCAAGGTCAAACATCACGGGTCAAGGTCATTGACCAAAGTATACCGGTCAGATAGCATTGTTTAGTATGACGTATGTTATGCTAATACTTCATAGTTAAGGCTGCTCAAGTTCAAGATCAGGGCCACAGGTCTAGGTCAAAAGCCTTTTTTAAGTTCAAACCCTCATTTCCCGCCTAAAGGCTGCTATAGTGCCAGTTATATTGTGCATTATTGGGAATATTTCTTGTTGTTACGTCATAGGTCATTGCCATTGAATGATACTGACGTCAAAATGTCGTTGAACATTGTGAGGGACCTCCCCTCGATGACATTAGTTCGCTTTTGGTGTATTCCCGGCCTGCTCTGCATAATCACGGCATTGCCAAAAAGGTCTCCAGCACGGCCCAGATTCGACATTTTTGTTCTTATTTGACCTTGAAGATATAGTCCTAGGTCAATGAAACTCTTACATAGGGTAGATCACCATCGCCCCCACACGTCCCCAGCTGGCGTTTTTCTAACCCTCTTGGTTATTGAGATCTCGCCAGTTGACGCCAGTTGACTACACTACTCATGTTAATTAGGAAGCGGATGCTGATAAGATTACTTCATTAATTTGAAGTAATAAGCGTAGTAGTTGGTCATTACAAACCTCAGGAAAACGATGGAAAACGTTTTTCCTGAGATTTAGGGTCTGTCTGGTCCATGGAAGAGCGCTCCAGGAGTCCACACACAATAATTCTGGTATAAATTTTGACGACTCTGCTTACTGAACTGTGTCTAGAATGAGTCTGTTCTCATTGTGAATATCTTTCAATTAGTTTCCTTTAACTCTGGGCTTACTCGCTTATGTCGGTTCTTCAAAAGACAAATCAGCAACTTCAATCAGGTCAAAGGTCTTTTGATAGTGAGTGCATTTAATCTACCAATATACTTTTTCAGCGATCTTGATAAGTAACTTAAATGACTATACGGCATTTGCACGAAACCAGGGCACGTATTTGTAGCTAAATAAAATAACATATCGTTAAAAATTAAATGAATAGTCATTCAATAATAAATAACGACAACATTGATAGCCTTTTGGGCTTATCGATGCACCAACTGCCAGGGTGATATATGGCGTCGCCAACTCGCTCCCGTTGGAGGGTTTCTCGGGAGCCAGATTGCTCCTTGATTAGCGAATCCACCGGGCCTTGAACCCGGATCGGCCGCGTGGAAAGCGAGCGTGCTAACCGCTACATCACCGCTGCTGCGTCTAAGTGTAATGAAATATTTTCCAAGCAGAAATGAAAGTTATGTCCGAACTCTGATTTATTATTCGTCTCGGAAGACATTCATCAGTTTTAAGTATCAAAACTGCACATTGAAGGATTGACACTTTAAACATGGTTTGGCTCAAACTTTCTCCACACCCCAGCAAGCATAGACAATCCACCGGGAACTTAAAATACTTGAACTATGAGGGATATAGTTGGATGCGTTTGTGTGAACGAATAACTTATCAATAAAGTGAGAAAATACTATGGATGCCCTCAAAAAGTTTTTGCCATGACACCTATGTTGGTTCAATGTTCTTCTTGTAGTTATATCCCTGTTGTTTCTGAAGTAAGAGGGGATGAATACCCGTACCTGCCGGGAAGCAGTTGCAGGGAGCAGCAAACTAAAACCATGACACGATATGGGTCTGAAGGCTTTGTTTTCTGATGTTTTTTTTGTTTTGTTTTCTGCAGAACAAGCTTCCTGCGTGCCAAGGGCCACAAAAAGCCTGCGTGTGCGGAAAGCGTGGAGCGTTTTGCAGCTTGGTGAAATTAGCTTAGATATCCTACCATAATCGAGGTGCCAGGAAGTGACACAGCTGGATTCTTTTAGTTGTGCCACTTGTATATGTGCCATGAATAAGTTTTTTGGGTCATACAATTTGAGCGTGCCAGGAAAGCTATACTTTATTGGAGTAGAGTTATGATACGTACATTTTAACACGGTCAATCAATATATATATATGATATATATATATATATATATATATATATATATATATATATATATATATATATAAACATACCTGTGTATGATACCTATATATGACTTATATACCTTTCTGTGATATGTACCAAAACAAACTTAGTAAGAGAGTGCTGTCAACATCGGGAGACTTATCAATTAAAAAAAGAAAAAAAGATATCAAAATCTGCTTGAGCTGAGACATTCGAAAAAGCTACCCAGCCACCAAACAGAAGAAATTACTTCTGCATGCTGCCCCACCGCACATCTATCGAGAGATCCTGAATGTAGTCGCTTGTTTTTCATTCTTCGCTCATGCAAAGAGGCTTTCTCAAAGATCACAGGTATTCAGGGCGTCTTCCGACGGCTCCTCAGCTCTGCTCTCAAAGCGAGACGACAAGGACATTCTCCTAAGAGAGGCTCTGAAAGCGACGTGACCAAAATAGCTCGCTGGAACCGCGGCGCTGCTGCCCGCGTCGAACATGATTTCAGAATGAAAAGCCTGCGAGCGACTTTGCGAGCTGAGAGCATCTCAAGTACATCTGAGGCCTGCAGCCCTTAGAAATGTGCATTCCAGCGCCAGAAAGCGCTGCAACGGCAGCCGCCATCGGTCAAGCTTACATGTAGATGTTTTCTAGAAACGTCCGCCAAGTGCGTCAATGTGACGGATTTATGGCAGTTGGGAACGCGTGAGACTGGGAACGCAGCGTGGCGCCTCTAGTGACTCTTTATTCGCTTGTTTTGTTTTCAGCGGGTGAGAGAAAACTATGGAACAGTATAGATAGCCGAATGGGGAACACTTTAACTCGATGCGAAAATGTTTGGAATCCGGCACAAACGTGTGATTGAATCAATCCGGCTCAGTGCTCCTAACGCTGCCAAATGCGGGCTCGCTCTATCGCCCATTTTGTATTGGGATGCCACCACAGCACGGTCGGAAACACTGCAAACATTGGAATGGTGGAAGAAAACAGGTGTTGTGAACCAAATTCACTTAGTTATTGGCAAGTCTTATGAAGTAACACCGCAAGAGCTGAATTTGTGGTAGTGCATTGACTTCTAAACATGTTATAAGCCTCACAATACATATTGTGTATGAACAGTCGGCTGTGCCAATATATGTCGGAACTAAGTGCATATTATGTTAACTGAGCCATACAAAATATTTTCAGAAATACACGTGAATACTTTGTCACAGACAAATGGGAAATTGTAGCACCAATCGATAAATTTTTACATCGCAGCGCTTCCATTGTCTTTAAAATGGGTATATGGGGTTCACATGAGTCTTGAAGCCACATCCAAAGTTTTTGCTCAACCTGGCGAAGCAGTCTGAATTTTTAGCCGATGAAATGTCTTAATAAATCTGTTCATAGTGCATTTTAGGGTGGCCACAAACACTACAATAATGAAACACGTACATGCAAAGTATACGTTCTTACAAGAAATGGCCCACAGAAAAAAACAAATAGTCAGTTTTAACCTCCGTAAACTGTAGACAATTTTTTTAGGATGACCTTAAACTAAAGTCAACGACAATTTTTTAAGTGACAACCTTTCAAACTTGGCAATTCGATATTTCATCATTGGGTAGCGTAGGTGAAGTTTTCTTTTGTGAAGGTTTAAAGGGAACGTGACACCTTCATATCGTGATTTTAACTGAGATAGCCAAGTTGTAAAGCAAGTCGGAAAACCCGGTACTCAATATATCATTTTTCTTAGAACTCGAGATTTCCGTAGAAAAAAGCTAAAACCTACCTGCCCCTCATGTACCCTTAGCAACAGGCCACAGTTGTCATGGCTGTTGGTGTGACGACATATGCTAACGTCACGATGAGCATCAGCCAATCGAAGCCTTTGAAGCGTTTCTAGTATGGTAGGGGTTGCCAGATCACGGCATCATCCACAGGCAGATATTTCTTCCTTTTCCTAGAGGAGTATTTAAAAAATCAAAATATTGAGCCTATTGTACATTTTCAGAGAAATCATGAGTGGTTTCATTATTTTCGGCTAAAAGTATGCCTAATTACACCAAATTCCACGATTCGATACAAGGCGCCACATTCCCTTTAAATGCTCGTAATGTTTCCACTCTCGGGCCAAAATAGCGAAATATTCTATTTGAATTGCAGCGGTTGACAGTAAAATCTTCTGTATGAATGTAGTTCCTGGGTGAAGTCGATGATACTGATTTAGAATCGAATCCCAGCTCTGGTATCAGGATGCAACTATGTGGATTTGTTTACGGAAAATATTTTTCTAGACTACAGTTCATCAGCAACGAAAGTTAGAGACCCCGAAATGGTTTTCATCGTGTTGATGATTTCTGCACCTAAGCGCCATCTTACAAGAAACTTCTCTGCGGTATGTGTTCGTTGTCATGAACTTACAAGAGCGACATTTTAGGGAACCCCATCGATCTTTCAGAGGGTCGCCATGACCATTTCGGGAGCGGTCAGGGTCGATCGAGCGGGGGAAATATTCCTTTACTCCCTGGATCCGTGTGTGAACAATTGTGATACAAAACTTAGGGGATACATTTCCGGTAAACACCTGCAATTTGAACCCTCTCCCATCCGGGGCGTAGCTCCACAGAGGCATTAGCCTACAATAATTTCCTAAAAATGGTTGGAGATGACGGGGCGTTGAAGGTTAAAGTGCTCAAGTTAAGACGTTGAAGGTTAATGCTTATCTCGACCTGTATAGTTTGATCCGGTTTGTGTTTTCACATGCAATCGATCAAGCTTAGCAGGGTCAGATTATAGCACAGAGTAACAGAGATAAATCCGATGTTCTTTAACGTGTCGGGGTTTATCCTTCGCCGAGTGTTTGTCGGAGAGCTCGGAACCTATCACATTTCACGGATAGCTCGGCAATCTGTCGCACTTCACGGAGATTCCGGAAATCTGTCACATTTCACGGAGAGTTCGGCAACCTGTCATATTTCACGGAGAGTTCGGCAACCTTTCATATTTCACGAAGAGCCCGGCAACCTGTCACATTTCACGGAGAGCTTGGGGATCTGTTATTTCACGGTGATTTCGGCAACCTGTCAAATTTCATGGAGAGCTCGAATTTCTTTTTACGGAGAGCTCGAAAACCTGTTGTTTTGCACGGAGAGCTCTGTAGCCTGTCACATTTTAGTGGATATCTCGGCAGCATGTGGCATTTAAGGAAGCCACCAGGGAAAATAATCAAGTCTGGTGTGATTATTGCGATGTTATAGCCAATATGATACCGCTAATTTCAGGCGGGACCGTTTTCTTGCGACTGTTTTTGTTGTGTTGCCACATGCCGGGTGTTTTTCTAGGTTTGTAGAAGATATTCTGTAGGATAATAACGTTGGCCATCCGACAGACGAGTGCACAACGAGCCACGCCGTATATATGTTTCTATAAACAAGAGAAAGCCATGGGCATTGTGACTGCCAGTTTTCGACGGCCGGCGACCCTCCTTGAGAATTGTCTGCGCTGGGGTCCACGGCACCCCAGCACATTACCTGTTGTTAACACACTGCCATTTCTAGCCCCGTGACTTGCAGGCGGTTTCCGTTGAAACCTACCGCGATGGGCGGTTCCGCGGTGACAGGTGAGAGATGAGTGAGGAGCTCATACTACCACCTGTGGACGTGATGCCGTCGAGGACGTACAGCGGCCTTCCTGTGCTGCCGTTAAAGCACCGCACGAAATTAGAGAGGATCGGCCTCGGCCGGCGAAGCAACTGCCCACAGGAGTACAGCAAACGTTAATGCGAGTAGAGGCTGCTTGAAAGGGAAACAGCCTACATACCGGTCGCTAAATATTCTAACGAGTCGCCATGAAGCCTTATGTCCTTGGGCTTTTATCATTACCATACTGGGGTTTCAGGGTGCATTAACCACGGAGGTTGTTTGGCGCCCCCCAGGCCCTTTAGATGAGCTGTATATGGAGCTGCCGTCGTGCAGATACAGAGGCACCAAGCTCCGCTGGTCCGGAGCTTCCGAGTAGGTCGTGATTGCAGCTGTCTCGTCTATTGCTGGTAGGCCGCAGCCAATGAGATTTTTCCAACGTTTAATGTGAAGCTTTATGTCATATCCGTGAGAAGGGAGTGTTATGTATTGGATATTTGAATGGATGTTTCAATCCAATCCGTTAACAAAGTCGGGTTACATAGGCTGGATACCTTGTGTTGTCTCGGAGCTGAATATGGATTTTCAAGCTTGGTGGGATTTTTATAATATGGGCTGGGTTTGCACTGCTGAGTGTGATTTGAAAACATGTTGGAGTTTTGGGGAGTATTTCGGGTATGGAGTGGACTGGATCGGATATTTCCTGACATTGAATCTGTAGGGTGTTGGATGCTTGCTTAACCCACGCCCCACCGGGGGTCCGGCGCCACTTTCGCCCCACCGGGGCCATCGATGGCTCCCTCTAACTCCGAAAGTATGGGCGTTAGCGCAAATCTGCGAAGTGCATTAGAAAGCTCGCGTGAATTCATTAAGAAATTACCTTACATGTTTTAGCACTCAGGTCAATGGTTTGACCTCCAGAGGTCAAATTAGGTCAAGATCGGCTATTTTCACTGAAATATGCAATCCTTAGCAAACTAGGCATATCTCTTGTGCCATTAGAACTATTGAGATGTGGTAAAGTACATTGGATAGGAAAATGTCAGACCTTTTCCCGCTATGTGGAACATAATGACCTCCCGCCAGAGGTCACCTGGTGACCTAAGATGACCTGAGGTCACGAAAGGTCAGAAAGTGACCTTGTATATCAAACAAAAGCCAGTGACGAGACATACACGATGGTGTTTGATTCAGTGCTCTAGCTTATATAGGTCAAAAGTTATTGTCAAAATACTGTTTTTGACCCCTGCTGACCTTGTATGACCTTGGAGAGGTCAAAGGGAAAATATGGCCCCTGGAATCCGTGAAAGGATGTCCAAGAACGCTTTTCTGACGAAGCAGAGCATTTTCAATCGTTTTTGTGACTTTTAGAACATAAGACAGCTTTTCCCCATGCTTTGTCAATAGGAGAGGTCACCTCGTGACATGACCTCAGGTCTCGAAATCGAAAAATCCCGTATATGCACCTTGTAGACCCTGGAGGGGTCATAAAGTGTAGGAAGTTTCAAATTGATCGACTTTGAAATGTAGCTCTTACAGAGCTCTAAATTTGAAGTGAGGTGACCTTGGTTGACCTCGCCTGGTGACCTGACCTTGGGTGATCCGGGGTAAAAATTTCAGGGATGGTGGGAAAATAATGCAGTAAGAGGTAGAGCCCTCAACCGCAGTGCTGCACCTCGTCGTGTTTCTGCTATCCCGGAAAAACCTTAGGGGGCCATCGATGGCCCCGGTGGGGCGAGGGTTAAAGGGAATGTGGCACCTTGGTCGAATTCTGGAATTTAGTGTAATTAGGGGAACTTTTAGCCGAAAATCATGGAAGTGTCCATGATTTCTCTGAAAAACGTACAATAAGCTCAATATTTTTATTTCTAAAATGCTCCTCTAGGGAAAGAAATCAACATCTGCCTGTGGATGATGTCATGATCTGGCAACCACTGTCATATTAAATGATCTTCAAGGGCTTCGATTGGCTGATACTCACCGTGACGTCAGCATATGTCGTCACACCAACAGCTTACAGCTGTGGCCTGCTGCTAAGGGTACATGTAGGGTACATTTCAGTTAGTTTTTAGCTCTTATATACGGAAATTTTGAGTTTCAAGACAAATTATATATAGAGTACCGGGTTTTCTGGCATGCTTTACAACTTGGCTATCTCAGTTAAAATCACGTTTTAAAGGTGTCACAATCCCTTTTATTGTTTGCAGTAGATTTCCAATGCGTTGTTCATCAATGGTATGTACCTATTTGTATTTTACAGTGTTAACCACGTTTTTGCTGCAAAATTCACGGCAGTCATCTATTATAAAAAGTAGCAGATGCTGTCTTAAAAGCAGTTGAGGAGCAATCAATTTCAAGCCTGAATTCCAGACGAAGTTTTTGCACGGGAACGAGGAGTCCTCTGCTCGTTAGCCGTAATTAAGGGAAATGAATTAAAAAGGCACAGATGAAATGAAAAGCCGGGATTGGTCTGAAAGGCTGGTACCTGAAACCTGAGAAGCGAGTGGAGCGGAGCAGTATTTAAGCCTCTCCATGCTCTGACCACCTCAGGCCCCGAATTGTATTGCTTTGTCCGGGTGGAGGACCTTTTATTGAGACCCCAGGTTTTTCAGGGGTGGCTAGAAAACCGAGGCATATAGCGCCGCCATGATTGTTAGGCATGCTGCTTGACTGATTTAGCATCCTTATTCTGAAATACCAAATCACGATTATGTCAGAAAATGTAGGAAAAAATCGGGAGGCTCTGGAATTGCCCTATCCAATCTTGTACCGAGTTTGAACCACTTGTGTCGTGCTGTGACGTCATAAGGGGGCCAAAATGGGTCGAATTTATATCGATTCAGAAAATCCAATATAACTCGGGAATCATGCTACACCATGAACAAAGCTAAGGGTATTGCTGTGTTTGCTGAGGCCAAAGAAGCAAATGTTAAAGACGAAATTTCAATGCCATTTTACATACTTGCCGAATTATTGGGCCATGTCCGTCACCGGGGTATTGAAGTTACTGTTTTTTACTTGCTTTATTCAAAAGTTATAGGTACAAGCGAATGTAAGAATCGTGGCATTGGTATATTTCTGGTTACCATACATCAAGTTGACCTCAGAATGGTTGACAGAGTACTATTTTTTATTTCCGAGAGCTGCAGAACAATGTTCATGAATTTAATATAGCTGTAGTTGGAAGTGAGCTAAAATTTGGAATGGGATACCAGTTTAGCAATGACGTCTTGAATGGCTTACCTGACGAGATCATATTCCAACCTTTGGCCAAGAGTTGTCAAATCAATCATTTTGCCGCTATGAAAGGCGACGCTTCGCTTATTTGAATGAACTTGGAATCATTGAGAAAGAGCCGAGGGGTGGAGGTCCAATCGAGCCTCCCAGGGGTGGAGGTGCGGTCGGACCTCCCAGGGGTGGAGCTTCGGAACTCCCAAGAGTGGATGTTCGGAACTCCCAGGCGTGGAGGTCGGCACCTCCCAGGGGTGGAGGTTTGCACCTCCCAGGGGTGGAGGTTCGGAACTCCCAGGAGTGGAGGTTCGGAACTCCCAGGGGTGGAGGTTCGTAACTCCCAGGGGTGGAGGTGCGATCGGACCTTCTAGGGGAAACTGAATGACCTCCAAAAATGTTTAAGTGTGCACTGGTGTAAGACTCAAGTAGATATAGCATCAATTTGTTTTTCTAAGAGTTGTCGAATAATCTCGGAACATTGCTCTATATTACTTCTTAGGGGATACAAACTACATCGATATAGAAACTTCATGATGTTTTAACCTGAAGCGCTTTTCCAAGATGTATAACTTTCAGTGACCTACAGTGCCCAATCACTTAACCTGTCTCAAAATTTGATGCCGAACAGCTGAAAAAGAAATTTAGTTGCTTTCAGACGAGGTTTAACAAAATGTGTTAGATTGCATAGTCCATGGGCTAAACAAGTTGTATTTATACCTATTGAAACAGTTTTGACTTCTTCTTACCTCTATAGTGACCTCAATATTTACCGGGAAAAAAATTTGAAGAAACTTTAATTGTAGTTTGGACGTGTCTTATATTTTGTATGCTTATCTTCCTAACATTCTGAGCTTCTTAATCAGGAAATAATGTTTACCTACTTCCCCTCCCCCCACCTCCAGCCTGGAGCAGGTGGCTCTTACCCTCCATCCAGGAAAGCTCGGTCTATGGACAGCACAACTGCTGCTACTATTTGAAATTTACGTCAGAGCCGCCTCCGCCAGCGTGGCTTTTAATTGAGAGCCTTCTCCCTGTGCACCTCAGCGACCTGATCACTGGGCGCTGTGTGTTCTAGCTCCAGGACCGTTGATTGCTGTGCTACTTTTTGTGCCCGAGATTGGCTGATCCGATCATCGTTTCGGTACAATTGGCACCGGTGCAGCTAACCAGAAAATGAACATAACAACCGGACATGATACCTATAAATTGATCTCCTCACCAAACTCAACTAATCATCTTTTATGCTAGTGTGACTCTTGGCTGCATCTGTGTTTGTTTACCTTATGATTGTTATCTTAAAGGTTGATCAATATCCATGTGTCTGCAAGTTCAATCATGTTGCGTCCTCGTACACAGCATCTACATCATATATTCTTTCTTGCCTATCCACGTACACAGCATCTACATTATACATTCTGGCGTGCCTATCCACGTACACAGCATCTACATTATACATTCTGGCGTGCCTATCCACGTACACAGCATCTTCATTATATATCCTGGCGTCCTTATCCACGTACACAGCATCTACATTATACATTCTGGCGTGCCTATCCACGTACACAGCATCTACATCATATATTCTGGCGTGCCTATCCACGTACACAGCATCTACATTATACATTCTGGCGTGCCTATCCACGTACACAGCATCTACATTATATATTCTGGCGTGCTTATCCACGAACACAGCATCTTCATTATATATCCTGGCGTCCTTATCCACGTACACAGCATCTACATTATATATCCTGGCGTCCTTATCCACGAACACAGCATCTACATTATATATTCTGGCGTGCTTATTCACGTACACAACATCTATATTGTATATAATGACTTGTTCATCTGAATAACTTCGAGTGGTTGCAGATGAACTTATCAAGCTTCAACGTAAAGGAGCCTAAAATGTTCAAGAAGTTTGTACCCAACGTCGTTGAATAGATCACATAAGCTACTGAAGCTAAAGAACACTAGCCCTACCGGTGGTATTTTACACCCCTGGCCCCGACTGCATAGGGCTGAATCGAGCCCTTTCGAGCCATTTGGAAACTAAAACTATAAATATGGGTGTTAGTGCAAATCTGCATTGGAAAGCGCCTATGAAATCAGTATGATTTTACTTCTCATTTTTAGTGCTCAGGTCAACGGTTAACCTCCAGAGGTCAAGTTCGGTCACAATAGGCTATTTCCAATAAAATATGCAATGCTTAAGAAACCTGGGCATAGCTCTCGTACCATTAGAGCTATTGAGATCTGGTAGAGCACATTTGATAGGAACATGCCAGGGCTTTCTCTGCTCTGGAAACATAGTGACCTCCCACTAGTGATTTGACCTCCAGAGGGCACTTCTTGACTACCATGACCTGAGATCTCTAAAAGCCAGAAAGTGATCTTGCTGTATATCAAATAAAAGCCAGTGACAATACATACACGATTCCGTTTAATTCAACTTTCTAGCTTGATTAGGTCAAAAGTTATTGTTAAAGTACTATTTTACCCTGGCGACCTGTGATGACCTCAGACAGGTCAAAGGGGAGATTTCGCCCTTGAAATCCGTCAAAGGGTGGAGAAGGATGCTTTTCTGAGAAACCTGAGCATTTGAAATCATTTTTGTGACTTTTAGATTATAAGACAGCTTTCCCCATGCGTTTCTATGGGAGAGGTCACCTCGTGACCTGATCTCAGGTCACCAAATCTAATAATCCCGGATATAAATTTTTTAGACCCTAGAGGGGTCATCAAGTGAAGAAAGTTTCAAACTGATCGGTTTTAGAAATGTAGCTATGGCAGAGCTCAAAAGTTGAAGTGAGGTGACCTTGAGTGACCTCACCTGGTGACCTGATCTAGCATGATCTGGAGGAAAAAAATCAGGGATGGTGGGAAAAGGATGGGGTGGGAGGTAGACCGCTCAACCGTGGTACTGCGCCTCGTCGTGTTTCTGTTTTTTTTAACCTTAGTGGGGCCACCGATGCCCCCGCCCTCTGGTGGGGCGAGGGTTAAGTCATTATTTATCTTATCTAAAACGTGTGCTATGTTATCTCATGAAATGCAGCACAAAAAATCGCGGCTAGTATTGTTGGTATCTCGTGCGTCGAAATCTTCGGTGCCTTATGGTTGAGATCATTTCTTGTTGGTATGATCCCTGTCTCTGGAGGTCTATTCTATAATGTTTATTCATTATTTCATCTATTATCACTACAAAGCAGCTCAAAGTTCTCAATTTCAGTTGGGTCTGTCAGTGACATGCTTTATGCGGAGAATTGATAGCCAGGGTGCAACAATTTATTTTACCTAAATTGACTGGGATTTTTTTGGCGGAGGAATTGTCTATGATTTATTGTCTTGAAATTGTCATCCGAGGGAGCTGGTCTACCTGTTAACCTCAAACTTCTGGGCCATGTGTCCTTGAGAGGAGGCGAAGCCCGCCGTTTTTACTTGGGCATGCTACGAACTTTCAGTTCGGGCTGTTTCCGACGACACTGTTTACGTTCTGGCTCGCCCGAGATCATTTAACACTTCGCTGAGTGTAATCTAACACCGTGGGCGTAGGAGCTGTGGGGCCAGCTGCCCCCAATTTTCTGACTGAAGGACGCTTGTTTGACTTCTACAAGTTTGAACGGTTGGTGGCATCAGCTGAAGACCAAGTGAGAATTCCGGGACGTGGTGCAATTTCTTACATGTAGTTTTTCCACGCACAAAGTGTGAGGTCATATGGCGTCAGAAGAGAGAGAGAGAGAGAGAGAGAGAGAGAGAGAGGGAGAGAGAGAGAGAAGGGAATTACTTAACTAGATTTGGGTTAGTGCATAGCGCAAAGGACTGTCCCTGAGTGGGCTTGAGCCTGCGACCTTCTTCAGAAATGCAACGCCTCACCTGCTTGTGCCGAACTCCGTTGCCAATCGACTGGGCCATCCAGACTGTGGTTTACAATGTTTCCACAGAATAATACAAGCTCGGACAACTAACGAAATTTAGCAATGTGACAAGATAAACGTGAGCCCCGGCAGTCTATGTTGACGATGGCTACGCCCAATGGGAATAAATTAGGCGGCTGTTCCAATCGACTTGCAAACTCTGCCCCGGAAAGCGCATACGTGAGATATTCTTTAAAATCGATCTTTATTACATGAAAAAACCAGGCAACAAATGTGGAATTTTTGTGCCAAACTTACTTTCTTCTCTCTCTCTCTCTCTCTCTCTCTCTCTCTCTCTCTCTCTCTCTCTCTCTCTCTCTCTCTCTCTCTCTCTCTCTCTCTCTCTCTCTCTGCATTGTAACTCTACCCTTTCCAACTCCTCTCACTCTCTCCAGTGTTTCCTAACCATTTTCCCCTCCATCGTGTTTTCTTTCACACTAGACAAATTACCATGTTGTCATGGAATGAATGGCCTGCCGCGGACGCGATGATCGGGTTTCTCCCAACGGAGCGGGCCTGGCAAATGTCAAGGATATCCAGCAAGGCCATGGAAGAATGTACCACAACAGCTCCCTCACTCTCCCCCGCGCTGTGTGTGGTCTGGCTTGGAACGGGGAATTATAGCGCCACGTGCAGCGTAAGAACCAGTCTCCACTCAGCTCACCACAAGCGGATACTGTTTAAAGTACGATTTCAAATGTCACCCACTGGGAATGGAGCGGCACGTCTAACGGGGCTGAATTGCACGCCTGTGCAGACAGCACAGTTTCGACAAGAGTTAGCTACTTGCAATGCTTTGTGGTCCTTTTATCCTCCTGCATTCCGGTTGCGTGAATAATGTTATTTGTTCGTATGATTAACAATGCTTTTAATATAATCCTAAAATGGCTGTCAAGACAGGGCATTTTTTAAGGAAAAATCGTTGGGGAAATTTTTTGTGCTGGCCATTATAGTGCCTTCAGGGGATCAAGACCCCATCTGGAGGAGGGATGGGGCTAACAAAACAGGGCTGCTAGGTTTTTTTGGTTGAAAAGGACCAAACCGAATTAGAAAAATGGCCAAAAGGGGTCAAATTATATATAAACTAAAATGGCCAAATAAATACCACCATGGGCGGATCCAGGGGGGCAAAGGGGACACGTGCCCCTCCGATCGACTCTCGGCACCCCCTGAAATGTTGCTTCCCACCCCCCCCAGGATGCAAAAATCGGCGCCCACCGATAGGATTTGGCGCCCACCTGATAAGTTTTCCCGTTCAAAAGTGGCGCCCCCCCGAAAGGTGCCCCCACCCCCGATCGGCAATCCTGGATACGCCAATGAATACCCCAAAAGCCAGATTTGAGGCTAAAGCGAACCCTAACGCTAGGCATAAGCCCACAGAAAAAACGACTTGAATCACTGCTTGAAACTAATTATTGACAGTTTGATATTGACTTGAACCAACATTTTGTAGCACGCTACCCATGCAATAGGAAGGCTGGAGTGGCCTTTAACGTGGCAATCAAATGATAGTATCCACATAACCAGAAAATGTGTTAGCATCTTCAATTTTCTTGGCCGCACCACTCCCCGCTGAAACTTAATTTTTTCCTGTCTTTTCAACTGTCAATTTTTTGCTCTTGGACTGATCTAGGATTTTGGTAAGTGGGGGAGGGCGGAGCCTCAGAGGGCGCACTTTGTCATTAACTTTTCACCCAAAGGGCGCCTATAGTATTGCATCCTTTGCGTTCGGCTTTCGGTGGCTGCCATTTTTGTGGATCGTGCTTCTAACAAGTTCTGTCCCTCCCTCCCACCACCATTACAGGTTTTTGCTACTCTGTTGCTTTTTTGGTGTCAGGACATCTTATTCAAGAACGGAAAAGGCCAAAAGAAGCCATATTTATTCAAGGGAAAAACAAAATATAGCTCAGTTGCCAGCTCCTGGAAAAAGGCAAGGCCAGATTCCATGAAAGCGCCAACTGAAAATATCGTGGGGCCAACGCGACAAAAAGGACAAATTCGAAATATGTAGCCACAAAATGGCCAACCTGGCAGCCCTGATGCTACCGCAATATATTACAGATGAATAGAATATTTTCATTTTTATGAGTGTGGTAAAGTAAGTATATTGCTAAAGTATCGAAAGCATGTGGTTTATAGTCAAAATGAGACAAATTTGTATGTACATGCCTACTATTATGTATGGCCGTTGCTGTCAAAATCAGCTAGGGAATATAGTGCAAAAACCAGGTAATAATTTTTGGGGCTTATCGACGCACCAACTGTCTGGTTCATGTGGCGTGGCCAACTCTTTCCCTGCTGGAAGGGTTTCTCGGGAGCCAGCTGGATGATTCTGACGAAGGGCTGTGGCCGAATATATAATCTCTCCCAATTCTTAACATCAAGGAATCAATGAAAAAGGCAAACTAACAACTTCTCAACTTTACTTGGGAAATTGGTGCAACGCTCACTATAAATTTCACGTATGCTACTACTACAACAATAAATAAATAGGCTAATCACTTCATACCGCCACATCAGCAACCAGTCTGACGCGCTTTGACTACACCGTGTCCCGCCTAGTCCACGAACGAGGCCTGAGAGCTGTCAACTGACCGCGTGTGAAATGAGAGCGTCATGCAATCCCACGGTATTGGCTGGGGCGTGGTATTGGCTTCCGGTCGGATAGAATACGATGTTTGATTGGTTGTAGGCTATCTTCAACGTTGTGATTAGTTGATACTGAGGCTGCTTTGCCGGGATTTCCCGTAACTACGTGCTTTCTTTCGTTTTTACAAGATCGGGACAGCCACTGGTGGAAATTGTTTAAAACAATTTTTGTGGATTGCTAATTTGGAACGAGCGATAGAACAAAGTTATTATTATTGGGTGGTGTTCTGTCTTATTTTCGTTAGGTGAGTTTGCGTTTGTTTAATTTTTAAATCATCTTTTACCTATTTAACTGGGGGGGGCAATTTCCGACCACGGGGGGCGGGGAATTTCGGCCGACTGGAGGGGAGAAAACTGGGTGGGCAAATGGCCCCCAGTTAACGTGTTAAAAATGGCCTGTGTCAAGATGGTTGAAAATTTGGGAGCAGAAGCACAAAGCAGATCAGTTGTATAATTCAGTGTTTTTATGCTCAGCATAACAGCCTGATTTGAGTGATGCAACAGTAGAAGTGTACGTACATGTATTGTGGCGAACACAGCCTCTGTCGGGGCACATCAGCTGCACCGCCTCTTCCCATGAAACGATGCGGAATGACATTCCAAATGCCGCTGGTCTCTACATCTGGAAGGCCCGGCTCCGAACCGGGAGTAAGTATATATACCAGGCGGCAGCTCAGGCCTGCCGGGGCTCCTCAGATCCATAACTTGGCCGGTCTGGTGACCTTTCAGCAGATGTTTCTACATGCTGCGTCTCCAGCAGCCGCCCCATTTGCATATGGCAGCCTCAAACATTTGGAACGAACACCATCCGCAGCAGGGTCGTTATTGCTGGAAGGTGCCATGATGTCGTATCTGGGACGCTCAGTGGTATACATCAACCAGCGAAACGCGAGAATTATACAGCAAGGCTCAGATTCAAATGTAAATTTTTGCGCGGAGTCGAATCATCTTTTGACTCCCTTGTCGGTGCGAGATGATAGTATAACTCGCTTGGGTGTAGTAGACTGTTATGTGACAATAATAAAGTGGAAACGTCAGTCGCCCAGTCAAGCTATCACACTTCAAGCAAGACTATAACAGCGTAGACACATCACTTTTTGCTGGCATGGCTTACAAGTGTGCAAATCTAAGAAAAGAATAGGAAATATTTTTAAAGCTTGCCAGTTTGTGCTTGATTGAATACAAATGAAGATAGTATTTTGCGCAGGGTATAGGTTGGAAATGGAAGTATTGAATATATCGCCATCGGCATCCATATCTAGGACTTTAGGGCGCACCGACAGCGAGGATCACATGGTGCCCACAAGTGCCGAGGACACTTGTGGGTGTACATATAGCTGCTTCTTATGTTTTGATTTATATTTTCTGTATGTACCTTTTCACAGGCCTTCAGCTGTGAAAGCTATGCTGGGTGCTTCTCAGCCTCAAACATTTCGGCAGGCCATACTGTGAGCTTATCTTAATTTATCATTTTTGCCGTTGGTAACCAATTGTAAGAATTCGCCATTCATAAAGCAGATTCATTCAATTAATGCTTGATTCTAAATGACTGAAACCTTGTTGACAATGAGCAGCTCGGGAAATGAGCAGCTCGGGAAATTTCGCTAAAGTTGCGAAAGACACCTTGGATAACTGCGTTTCCCGTCATATGAGATCGGTCACTTTATTTAGACTGCTTTTGATTTATCAGCATGTGTATGAAGTCGTCATGAAACCTTCAGAGAAATCATTTTCAAAAATCACATTCTAACACCCAAATGAATAGCTTTTCTTAAACTCATGAGCTCAGAATTAAACGTTCACCGATGATATGAAACCTACAAATTGAGAACTGCACCTCAAAGACGGCTAGACCGCAGTGGTTTTTTACGCTGCCGACATTGATGAATAAGCTGGCTTTTTGCCTCACCAAAAAGCTAGTCGTTGATTCGCTGTCTTGAAAGTGTGCGATATTTTTTCCAGCAGTGTACCCGGCGGGAAATGGGCGGCTTATTCCACCGGAAATGGGACTGGTGGGAGAGACAGACATGTATAGCGAGAGAGAGAGAGAGAGAGAGAGAGAGAGGAGTGGAATTCGAGGGGAATATGGTCTTCTATACATTGCTACTGTGATAAACAAAACTATCTGTCAACTTTTGGCGTATCGGGAAAGCATTCTTCGAGTCCATTCCGGCTCCACAGCAGGATAAGTCTGAGTTATAGCATGCTGGGTCACTAGGCCTGGTCAAGTGACATGGTTGCTGTTTTTTCTCCAGTTTTTTCACTCCAGATTTTTAACATGTCAGCAGTCAAAACAAGTTTATTCTATTCATTTAATATTCATATCAAATAATGATCCACCAAGTGCCACGCGTTTTGGCTGCGGGATTTTTCTATATTGATAATCTAGGGTCAGGCTATGTTCATTGGAAATGTGTTAGGAAAACTGGGGTTGGGTGGAAATAATTTTACTTCTATTTGAACAACGGATTATAAATTTTCATTCTCAAAATCGTAGCACCTTACACCGCTCTTTGGGATCATGTGGCAAGTTTAAACCTGCAGCTTCTGAGAGTTAATTTGGGACCACTTAACACGCGCCCGCTGGGATCCCTGGCATGATGTCCACAGGGGGGGCGTATATCGCCCCCTCCCTCCGTGCCTCATTTCCCAGGAAAGCTAAATAAAAAATAAAGGACGGCATTGGAAAGCTCTTGACGAGACAAAAATAAATTATAATTACTATTTTTATGTCAAGTCACTATTGGGTTCAGCGCAGGTCAAATCAGGTTCCATAGACTTACATCAGGGCAGTGTACGTTTTCTGTAGTTTTGATTTGTATTTTCCCTCTCTAGATTTTTACCCAGTGGAGCTGAAGCAAATATTAATGCATCATTGCATTACTCTCATGGTGTAAAATTGACTGGTGTATACTATGACCGTACTAGGTCAAATGGTGAAAATGACCTAGCATCGAGCTAGGTCAGGGTCACAGGGTAATCTGGCATGATCATACTGTAATCACAATCGCTCCGCGTGATAATATAAGCACAATGCAAGCAAAATGGAAGCTTTATCTCAATTCAGTGAGAATCTATAGGCAAAGCAATCTTTGTATGCCCCTGTGACTCCACATGACCTTTGAGAGGTCAGATGGTCAAAAGCTGAACTTTGTGGTTAAGATTGTGGTAAGAAAACACGGTATGAGTATTTTCAGCTTTATCCATCCAGTATTTACTGAAAACAACCCCCTTCTCTTTTTCACAATACACTTATATTGGGGTGACCAAGAAATTTACCCCATCTTAGGTCTACAATATGAAAATTTCGAGACAGTAAATTTGTAGGCCGTAAGCACCTTATTATATTGTGAAAGTTTAAAACTGATCGGTTGGCATATGTTACTTAGGCACCGCTTCAAACTCTTGATTTTAGATTTTGAGGTCGGTTTGCTTGACCTTGAATAACCCCATTGACCTGATTTGACCTGACCTAAAAATTGGGCAAATGCGTAGAATTGATCACGGATAAGGTACTGTAAATTTCATTGTTCTGCATCTCTCCGTTTTTGCGTTATCTGGGGAAATCTAGGATGGGGAGCGAATTTCGCCCCCCAGCGGGGTGCGTGTTATTCAAGTTATCAGACTTGGGTCAATTTATTCGAAAGAAACGCTGAAAGAGCTTTGATTATGATAGCATTACTTTTAGACTATCATTTCCAAATGATAGATACGCATATTGACTATGCTAGGTCATATAGTGATCTTAGACTAGGCAATTTTTAACATTTTACCTCGTACGGTCATGTCATATATCGCTCGGTTTGCGGTGACAAGAGAAATTGAAACGTGCGAAGTGACGTGAAACGTAGAAATCGACTATAACTCAACCAAGTCACACACTAAAACTAAGAGGTATTTTCTGACATGGTACATTCTTTGATTGGCCGTGACCTCAATATTGACCTGAGCTAAAAACTGACTGACATAGTTTCTTCATAATTTCTTATGGGCTATCTACCGATTCAGGGTGACCATAAGAGCTGTTTTAGCTGCACTAGAATCATCTAAAACAATGCGAACTCCTCATATAGTCCCTGGAATGGAAATACCAAAACAAGCGTAGGGTACTCTAATAGGTACTACCACTAGCTTAGTCCGGGTGCCCGGACAAAACCAAAGAAATATGAGTTCGCGTCGCTGTTTCTAGTGATATCAGCGCGCTTTTCTCACCATTATCCAACTGGTCAACTTTTATTTAAGGATTCTAAGGGTTTTATAAGTGAGCCAGTAACGTCAGCCTTGGGATCCCATTTTTCGGTTGCAGGTGTTGTCCTCATCGCCGAGGAAAGCACGCTGGAGGACTCAAACATCCCCATTCTGAAGTGGGATGTATGCTTCTTTCCTCGCTTCTAGGTTTTTTTCTTGTCCCTTGGAGCCTATACTGGTCCTCTTAAAGGTAATTGGGCACCTTTACAATGGGACTTGAACTGAGATGGCCATATGCTAGAGCATACTGAAAAAACCCTCCGATTGATACTGTGTCCCAAGGCCCATAATTTGCAGTGCAGTGCGTGTGCTTAGCTCGGATCCCTGCTAACGCCAAATGGCCGTCGCCATTAGTAAGGCCCATAGAAGGGAATGGAACTTAGTATACGTGCGCTTAAGGTAGTATTCCACGTAGTTATAGCTCTGTGAATATTTAAGTTCTGACAGGAGCGAAATAATAAGCCATGCGATTTTCTGTATGCCCTACGCGACTGATAGATCAGTTTAAATCCTATCGAGATGCCACATTCCCTTGAATGATTGGGTGTCGGGACGTACTGTAAGCAGTACAAAATATGCTATTATTAATGACTTTCTCTGTCACTTCCATACTGAAGTCATCATCACTCCGAGCTATTTGCTGGCGTTCTAACTGGCGGCCCATTTTGCCCGGCAGCCTCGGCGGCTCGCGCCACACTGGCTGACAGGGCAAGCTGACGCCCGTCGCAGCAGTGCAATCATCGGGCGCCGGTCAGGGCGAAGCCTCGACCTGATGGCCGCCAAAAGGGCAGAGGCCAAGGGCTTCTGGGAACGCCAGACTAAAATGCATTGCCATGGTGGGATAGAATAGTTATACTGACAGCTAGTCTGAACGTGGATTCAGTGTGATGGCCGCAAAAGGGAAAGCGAACGCTTATTGGGAGGAGTCGAGGTAGAATCCGCAGATACAGTGGTGTTTTAGAAAGACGAGATGGCATGAATCAGTCTGGTGAGATGAGGTGCTGAATAGTTACATTCATCAACGGTCAAAACCGAGCTCGATATGTTGAGTACCAGAAAGGAGGTTTCTGCCGGCTGAACCAAAACTCAAAGGCATTGTTACTTGACAAAGGGAACATTTTGTTAGACTGCCCAGTTAATTTTCCGTCAATGTAAATTGGCCACACTGCCCCGCATTGGTTAGAGCGGGGTCCAGAAAGGAAAATGGAAAGCTATTTCAAATGGCTAAGCTTTGCTTAAATGAATCAGGGCTTAAACCAAACCCATTTCAATCTACGTCAATCTGGGCCTTCGTTTTCATATTCTTTAAATAAAGAATGATCCCTTAACACGCGCATTGACGGGGGTCTGAGCCACCTTCGCATTGACGGGGGGCGGGTACCCGCCCCCCCTAAGATCTCGAGAACCACGGTAGGTAGCGAAAAACGGTAAACGGCGTTGGGCTGCCCATCCACTTCTCCATCGAAAACATTTGAACCATTTTTTTGTCAGGTCACATTTAAGGTCACGAGAGGTCAAAACATGCCCGTCATAGGGATAACATGTAAATTCAGTTTTTCGGCAATGAAATCTGAACAAGTAAAGATGGAGCAAAACGACTTGAACTATATGAATCCTCTTAGCAAGCCGAATCGAATGATATATAATTTGACCTTGCTAGGTCAAATCAAAGATTTGACCTGACCTGAGGTCAGGTCACGGTCAAATTATATAAAATGCATATCATTAGAACCGCAAAGACCAGGCGAGTCTAATGCAACTAAAATAAATGTTCTATCACCATCCGTTACTGAGTTATTCCGTAAAAACCATTTTTCCCATGTATTTCCAATGGAGAGGTCATGCCTCGTACCTGACCTTAGGTCATCGATATCAAAAATACCGGAACATATTTTAGAGAACTCGGTGGGGCCATTATGTGATGTGAGTTTCAATCGGATAAGTTCATCCTGCTCCGACTTATGTTATCTTAAACTTTTTTGAGGTCGGGTCACTTGACCTGTACTGGTGACCTGACCTGAGATGACCTAACCTTAAAATTTTCACAGAAGTTGTAAAAATGATGAAGGAAAAGGTATACCAAGTACGGCGGCGCTACGCGCCGCCGTTTTTCTGCTGTCTCCGAAAAACCCGAGGGGGGGCGGGTACCCGCCCCCCCCGTCAATGCGCGTGTTAACTCTATTGTGCTTCCCTTGTGTATGTGCGTGTATAAACAAGCAATTATTATATTCCTACATGTGTAACGCCTATACATATAACAAGCACGTTCAAATCCATAATGTTTTATTTGGTGAACCTCAGCCCTCTATACCCCGGGCGCGTTCCGTTTTCATAACATTACGTTATCACTGACATAAGCTTTAACTCTGCTTTACTTTTCAATCGATATTATGAAAAAGGAAACATTCCAGTTATCCAAACGCATAACATATGATGAACTTCTACGCAAGCGACAGATTACGCGGTAGACACGTCTAGACTTCGCCATCACACAGTTCCGCCTTCTCAGGTGACCAAGGTGACCTCAGTCAATTCTACTCACTTTCTCTGCCGATATGGTGAGAGCTGGGGCATCGCCTCCACTAAACTTGTGACGTTAAATCTTGATAATGACGACGTATCCAACTGAAGACGCCTAATTAGTTGGGTACTTCAAGTGGCGGAGCAGAGGCGAAGAGCCGAGCGGGGCCCTGCGCCAATTCTATGCGGTTATCGCACTGTGAGCTCCGAACCAATATGTTACATACAAACAGAGGTGCAGAAAGTATGCTGGCTGTCACAAACTCAATGCGACGTATGCCTCCTCTGTCACACAGAGCTGAAAATGATAATTGTATACTTGAATACTATTTCCAATATGCTGAATGTCCTCTACCTGTCCCTTACTTTTTGCAGCAGACAAGGTTCTAGCACCAAACCATTACAGCATGAAAGTAGTAAGTTTTCATTTATAGATCATGCTTTTGTTTTTGGAAGGAAAATTTCCAATTATGGGTCATTTGTTCCAGTATTGGGGTCATAACTGTTATTGGCAACTCTGACTGCAGTTTCCCCCAAGGACATGCATTTCCTTTTTTGAAGAAGTTTCCATTTTTGAAAGGAGTGTTTCCAATTATGGTACTTTTCCACATGATTACATGTAGCAATTATCATGAAAATAGTCATTATTGGGAACATACCCATTAATGGGAGCGTACATGTACACACAATTGGGAACCCTAACCACAGCTTCCCCCCACTAAACTTCTATCTCACATATCAACAAAAGGGAAAAAATGTCAATGTCAACATAGTATTTGAATCTACCTAAAATGTGTTAATAAAGTGGACCTTAGGTAGCATTTTTATAAACACATCAAATGCTTAAAATTTGCATCCCACTCGCGATCATTACCTGCCTGGTCATTCCTTTTTGCAGTAAAAACTCTGAGGCAACTAGCCTGCATAGATGTAAAATTATGTCTATTGCCCTAATAGGTACAGAGGTATTGGAATTCACATACCAAAGAAAGATCCAGTGTATTCAAAATCCTGCTTTAACTCCATGCAGTTCAGGTCCTGTGCGTTGCTTACCACCACTGGTAGTAAGCAACACACCCCCAACCATCGTTTTTCGAAGTCTCTTTCTGAGATTTGCTATGATTTTCTGAGATAAGAAGGGGGTCTACTCGGCCCCCTCCAGTGCACGTTAGTTCCAGGCCCCTCTCCATTGTGGGTGTTAACACTTTGTGGAGGACTGCATTAGCACACATTTGCTATCTGTACAATATTGATATGATAATATGATCATGAAAACTCACCTGAATCACTGTTGTTGCCAGCCTGTTGCTGGCGCCAACTCTCCCAACTTCCTCCAGCTCCAAATCTATCTAACCAATCTAGGGCACAAATAAACTAAGGCACAACTCACAAGCAGGCTAAGGAATGAAAAACCAAGCTTGATATGGGAAAGTGCATCAGTCTTACAATAGCCTACATTCATATTAGATTAGCCATGGGCAGCAATATTTGTTCTAGCTAGTTTTAGCCTGCACTTATCTTAAATATACCTAATGAATATGCCCTCAAAATAAGTGGCTTCCCGCCTGTTTAAATTTTTTGCAGGCTCTACATCACATAAACATTTTTAACTTGTCTTGTCGCTGTTGCGCAGTTTAAGTAGGATTGCTGCCCAGCTATGTTTATTTTCTCACTCACTTAGTACTTTTATTAGTAGCTTTTAGGCGTACTCCATACTAAATTCGAAGAAATAGGGGCCAATAAATCGAAGACACCCAAACTGTAAATATGATTTAACCTGAAAAAAATGGACAGAGAAGTACCTGATAAAGTATCTGCGTGAT
Organism: Lepas anatifera; assembly: GCA_034440635.1. Lineage (NCBI taxonomy): Eukaryota > Metazoa > Arthropoda > Thecostraca > Lepadidae > Lepas > Lepas anatifera. The sequence goes on from JAOTON010000083.1 coordinate 448,427, forward strand.
CGTTAATGCCTTAAATATGCCCATAATCGTGTAATTCTCGAAAAAATTGACTGTCACATTTCCGGTATCTAGGCGACAACTTTCTGCAAACTACTAACAATCAGCCCCATTGGGCTGCATGTTAAAATCTGGCAACTGTGACAGCGGTTTGCGGGTTTTCTGCAGCGGGGGTCCCTCGTTTTAGTAGAAACTGAGCACAGTACCAATATTGTATTACTAATGGTACGCTGTGCAATTGAAGAACAGAGCTGCTAAGTTAAAATATTCCTTACACGCTTCATTCTCTATTTCGAAAACATGGGGTTTGATCTTGAGCCATACAGTCAGGATCGCTATTTTGTCACAATTATGCACCTCAATTTTCGTAAATGTGTCACAAACTCCGGTAGCCGAGTTAGCAAGTTTCTGCACCTCTGCATACAAAATGTCATCTCTCTTTTTTATCTTTTATACCTGTAACTATACAAATTGTATGAACATTTTCAACATTAGCTTAGAAAATATTTACAATGTTAAACAGATAATGGGTAGCTTTCAAAACAAATTTCTGAATCGAAAAATAATTAGCTAGTAATACTACCGATTACTTCAAAAAACGCTTAGGAGCAAAAGAAAAGATTTTTTCAGATAAAATCCCTGAAAAATTTCCTTATATTTTTACCATATATATTTGTAGTAAGAGTCCACGAACCTTGCTTCTGCAGCGTTATTTATGCTTCTTGCAACATGGAAATTCAAACAGCAGTATGTTCAGAAGAGACAGCCATATTTCATGGGAAAAGTCCGGGAAATCGGTCCGTGGATCAGATGTAGGCACAGCGCGGAGTGACATTAACGGGTGCTGTTCTGGCTACAGTCCCGGCTTGTGTGTTTCTACGCACCAAAATAGTAACCGAAGGTAATAAATGGCAGACAGCAGAGGCTGCAAATCAAATGAAAACGTCCTGGGGCGAGATGGTGGGGTGCTGGGTGCCGCGTCTGTTTGAGAGCCAATCTGGTGTCCGTGCATTGCAGCTACTCCAAGGTCTCAGATACCGCTGTAGTTTCTTTGACACTTCACTGCTGTATTAGGCTCCAGTTTTAGGTCTTGTTTTTACACTTCCTTTTACATATTTTGATTTTTAATATTCTGAATGAAAGTAACAGTAATGGATGTATGTACATGCATACTTTATATAAGAGCCTCAACCAGGGCATTTTTAAGGAAAAGTCAGTGGGGGGCATTTCTTGTGCTGGCTATTATAGTGTCTTCAAGAGGTCAAGACCCCATTTTGAGGGGGTTTAATAAAACTTAGACGCGTTAGTGTTTGAAAAATGTTTCTCAATTTTTTAGTTATTCTAAGTTTAGAGATTATAGATGCTGCCCAGGGCCGCCAGGCTTTTTCAGCGGAAAATGTCAAACTGAGTTAGAAAAGGGGCCAAAGAGAGGAAACATTTTATTTTCACTAAAATAGCCAAATAAACACCACAAAAGCCAGATTTGAGACTAAAACTACCCCTAGCGCTAGTCATAAAACCACAGAAAAAGCGACTTGTATCACTGTTTAAAACTATTCCTTGACAGTTTGATATTGACTTGACGCAATATTTTTAGCACACTACCCATCTAATAGGAAGCCAGGGGTGCCCTTCCAGCCCCGCGTGGCCATCGAATGATTTTATCCACATAACCAGAACATTTTTGGGATCATCAACCACCCCCTCCCCACTTTTTGACCAACAATTTCCTGATCTCAGTCAAAATGGGAATAAACCGGAAATTTGTATAACCACTGCGGAAGGCAACGAGGAGCACAAATTTAAAAAGTGTTTGGTACTAACGTGGAAAGTTTGCTGTCAGCACCAGGTTGAAGTTTGGCTGGCCCACTCACTTTTTTGCCGGTGGCAACGCTTATGTATGCTTCCACCACAATAATAAATAAAAAGGCTAAGCATTTCATACCGCCACACCAGCATCGAGTCTTACGCAATTTGAATACACTGTGTCCCATCTAATCCACGAACGAGCTTTAAGCGCCGACAAATGACTGCGTGTGAAATGAGAGCATCATGCAATGTCACGGTACTAGCTGGGATGTGGGCTTCCGGTCGGATAGAACAGGATGTTTGATTGGTTGTAGGCCAGCGCTCATCTCCAGCGTTGTGATTAGTTGATGCTGAGGTGCTTTGCCGGATTTCCGCAACTACGCGCTATGTTTTCTTCCGATGGAGTAGACAGCCATGGTGGAAATTGTAACACAACTTTTGTAAATTGGCAATCTGGGACCAGAAATCGAACAAGGTTATAATTATTGGGTGGTGTTCTTTCCTATTTTCGTTAGGGGAGCTCGCGTTTGGTCAATTTTAAGTCATCTGTCTATTTCACTGGGGGGGGAATTTCTAGGCACTGGGGGGGCATTTCGACCAACTGGGGGAACACTATTCGACCCCCAGTTAACATGTTAAAAAATGGCCTGGCCTACTCATACTCATACTCATTTATTTCTTCTTAAGAACATCATTACATGTGCAACCCCAATTGGTGCAAAGCGCCGAAGCGCTTAGATCGTGGCACCGCTCGGGTGTCATAGCTACAATCACGGTAGCGTCGCCGTAGGTCTCACCGCCCACGCCCCGCCCCCGCACGGGCCACGCACCACGCCGGGCCGGCTGAACGGTCGGCCGCGCACGACTGCCAGTTACCAGTTCAGGCAAACCTCCGGCTGCTGCTTATAAAGCGGAAAACCTCCCGAGCTACTGCGCGATCATTGCCTGGGTAAGAGAAAAGCCAGAAAGAATAACGTCGATTTTAGCTTACGGTGTAGGTTTTCAAATGGTCTGTTAATTATTGAGCTAATGTTGTTCATATAATTTGTCTCTGTAAAATAAACTTTGGACATTGTAGAAAAAATGTTCCGTTCCTCCCAGCTATAACCGCAGTCGCAGAAGGTGATTCAGCGATTTGGACTTGGTACAAATGACCGTTTAATTTGACATGCCTACTCTTAGCCGAGCTAAAGACAATTCTCGATTGAGCCGAAATTGAAGTATTAGGTGGGTGTATTTTTGTAGTGTTTTTCTAGTTGTTGTTTGATGTGTTGTGAGACTGTAATTTAAGGTGTCTAGGTAGCTTGTTGATAAGTTTTATTGCGCTGGGTAAATGAAGACTTATAGTGTGTGTTCTAAATGATATTTCCGTCCTGCTTCTGGCGTTTCGAAGTGAACGGTAGCTGTGTTTGCCCGTATGTCTGGTAGGATTCTTTGGATATAGTTGGGGGGTTGTACCGTGGGTAGTCGGTGGAAAACTTCAATTTGTGCTGCTCACGTCTAATTTTCAATGGGGACCACCCAAGCTCGTGTCTTAGATTGTCTGTGAAGTTTTTGTAGTGTCGATGTCACTAGTCTGGCAGCCCGGTTCTGAAGTCGCTCGAGTCGCTGTGCGTCGTCCACTGTCAGGAGTCCGTCGTATATTATGTCGGCATAATAAGTGGGGCGCACGTATGTCTGTAAATTTGACTTGGTTGTGGTGGTATTTTTTGGTTACGTTATGTGTTATGTTGCTGTGCTGTAACGGTTTCCTTTTTTTTTAATGTTTATTGTTTTATGCGTTAATTTATTGCACTCTTCCTTTTTATTTTTGTCGTTATTTTTTTATTTTTTGTCTTGTTGCGGAATTTTTTTTTTTTATTTGTACGTCGGCACCTTCGCGGTTGTTTATTGTTTTCTTCTTGTTTTAGATGTACGTCCTGTTTTAAACCTTTGCCATTTTTAAATAGTTTAATCTTTCTGTTTTAATTATGTCCTTTTACCTTTTCTGTTTTTTTAACCTATATTTTTTAATTTTTTGTGTTTTTTATTTTATTTTTCTTAATGCTTTTATTTTTTAATGGTTCGTTTTTTTTCTTTTTTTTTTATTATTTTGTATTGTTTTATTTTTTTTTTGTTATCGGCCTCAACCGTAATGGAAGGATGTGTTTTATGGTCTTGTGTTCTTGTTTTTATGGTCTTGTTTTTTATGCACCGTGAGGTATTGATTATGCTTATGCCTACTTGAAGTGTAAGTGGGAGCCCATAGCTTGTTGCTCATATAATTGAATAAATGAAACGAAATGAAATAAATCCGTCACTTTCTAAGATCATTTTTTACTTGATGGTTTAATATCAACCCTTTTTTAGTCTTTTATATCTATGGTCGATATCAACCTAGAGTAGACACGAGAGCTTTTTGGCAAATGGATTCGTTAAAGTATCATATTATTTGGTAAAGACAATGATGGAAAATTAGTTACCCATGCTCAGTGAACCAAACATCTTCCAGAAGCTATTTTTGATGTTATATCAAATATTGTGGTGAACGAAATATACCAAGGAGCTTGCTATAACGTCTTTACTCTTTGAAATATATGTAGGTCTTCCAAAGTAAGTTTTCGAGTGAAAACATAACAACCGGGTTTGTAAGATTCCGAAAAGAGTGTATAGTTTTGATTCAGGCGTCGGACGGATGATCAGAGCAGCGGGACTTTGGCAGTGGAAACTGTGGCTATACTGAGAATAGTAGCTTCACAAGATTTACGGCTTTACAAGGGGCCGGGTGGCCTAGCGGTTTCATTGCTCGCCTTCAGATCGGGTCAGAATGGTTTAACGTGGATTCAACCCAACGGCGAGAAACGGCCTTTTGTGTTCCATCTGACCAAGTGGAGAGAATCCTTAAACACCCAAGCCAATACGCCCTGTAATTGAGCAATTGTGCCTGTTGGGAGTGGCTCAAAAAGGAAATTGCGCGATGTATGTTGTAGTATAGCTATGGCTACAGCCTTGTAAGTGTTTACGAGGTCCGTATGGTGGTCAAAATAGGTTTGAATTAATTTTTCTGACTCTAAAACTTATGTATGGAGTACAAACAAAACGGATAAAAATTCGCCTTAAATTCTGAAAAACACAAAAATCCAAGCTTACTTGGCCACGTACGAGTTTAAACACAATGTATCCCGGAACAAGAAGGCTGCTCTCTGGTGCTTTATGATCATAAAGGTTAAACATTTGCGTCCCAAATTTTGACATCGCCAGCTTTTTTGGACAGAGCTATGGTGGCGTTTATGGCGTTAAAATCGTGCCTTTGTTCGGGAGTCTAAGCCGCTGCTCACTCTCGCCCCGTTAGCATTACTTTGCTACTGCGGGCTAAACCCTCTGCCGTGGCCTTTGATTTAGAAACAGAGCAACCCCTAGTTCTCAGCCACTAACCCGCTAACCATCAAAGAGCCTACAACTATCTTTTGAGGCAAGCTTAGAGCTGCATTTTAAGCAGCCTGTAACGTGCATCAATACCATAAGCGTACGAGCTCCGAGCCTTGAGCCGCCGACCACCTTTGTGGCAGCTGCCAGCTTTGACGGCTTCGTAAGCCCTTTCGTGGCTTCGAACCTTCGGAGGTTTCACAGCTACAGCGCCCTCAGAATGTGTCGCTCGGGTATCTTGAGGCTGTGATTTGTGGAGGGTCAACCCATAATTATCTTGTGTACTTATTGTAGGGGGTTGAAATACCCATTCTGGAATGTGTGACAGCCTAAATGGCACTCTGTTACAATCTCCCGAATGCAGCAGCATAAAGTAGAAGGTGCCCACAGCGTTATAATACAAAATGACAATAGAAGGCAGGGGTTTATTTTCCTCGTCTTCGGTTTCAATATCTGTTGCAAGGCTGCTCGCCACTGGGTGAACTGGCTTTTCACTCCCAGAATGCATAGTGCGCCCTGGGCGGCGTTTACCATTCGAATCGTTCACATTCATTTTCATTTTACTCTTTAAATGTGGTCTCCTTATTCTGCTTCGCCTGCAGCATTTTCTTAATCATACCTTGGGATTTTTGGTTACAAACATATGTGTTAATGTCTCTTGAAAAAGATGCGTTTATGTGGTACCTATATGTAAATCAACACAAACATTGTCTTTCTTTGTCTAATACTTATTTGGTAAAGATAAGCAACAGGGGCATTGTTGTACGTTAGGGGCTTTGTTTGCGTGGGTGGCCCCAGTTACAGCTCTGAACGACAAAACAATGCAATATCACTAAAATCACCAGGTTTTTATTAGTAATGCCTCATCAACACCGCAAAAAATGTACAATAAAACTTGGATCACACACGATGAACCTACCAGTTGAAAGTCTGGATTGGAACATGGGACTTACCAAAGCTGCACCATGGACGTAATAGTAAATGTAGAAGATACAGTTGTAACATATCTAACCAATAAGTCATTTCAGTCGGCTGATGACACGGTGTTGCTTAGAAATTATATCTGTAAGCGTTGTTCAACCATCCGTGGGACGTGGGACTTACCAAAGTTGCACCATGGACGTAATAGTAAATGTAGACGATATAGTTGTAACATATCTAACCAATAAGTCATTTCAGTCGGCTGATGACACGGTGTTGCTTAGAAATTATATCTGTAAACATTGTTCAACCATCCGTGGGACGTGGAACTTACCAAAGTTGCACCATGGACGTAATAGTAAATGTAGACGATATAGTTGTAACATATCTAACCAATAAGCCATTTCAGTCGGCTGATGACACGGTGTTGCTTAGAAATTATATCTGTAAACATTGTTCAACCATCCGTGGGACGTGGGACTTACCAAAGTTGCACCATGGACGTAATAGTAAATGTAGACGATATAGTTGTAACATATCTAACCAATAAGTCATTTCAGTCGGCTGATGACACGGTGTTGCTTAGAAATTATATCTGTAAACATTGTTCAACCTCTCAGATTTGATTTTCTCTTTGTTGGTGCAATAAACAGCTTTGCAAAATGGGTTCTGTTTTGATAATGGCGTCAACTGTTGTTTGTTTGTGTAAACCTAGGATTTTCACTCATATACTTTTGCGGGGCACTATGCGGCTGGGCGGGACAAAAGTCGCATGCTGATCAATTTTTTACTTTGATGAAACTAGTGGAAGTGGCCATTTCTGATAACTGCAATACCCCTGGCATACATAACAGCTACTTTTGATGTATTTTCGATAGTCGTTTCTAAGTTATTGCACTTTGAATCAGCCCCCGCCTATGACCGTGTTTTCTTTCAGGTGAAATGTAGATAAAAAATTTGTTTGTAATAGCGACGTCATTGGACGACACAATCAATTTCAACAGTGTCGATGATACACGTGGACCGGGAGAGCGTTCTGACGAATATTGGGGAACCTGTCTCTTCTTTCCGTGGTAAGGGAGACAATTCTTTAAGGGCATACACAGAAACACATGGAAAACCGAAAAAATAGGATTTCAATTTCTTTGTTGGACAAGATTCAATCAGATTCAAAAGCTGGATAGCATGGTGTTATAGCATGATCTGTCTGCTATTCTACGCTTTCAAAATATTCTGCGTCCAGCTGCGTTTTTCCTATATTTCTTACTTATTCCGAATCTTGTGCTTCACCTTTTTCAGAGATCTCCATCCGCCTTGACCTCTTGGATGACCTCCTAAACACCTCCCATTGCAAGAGTATTCTAACCGTGAGCTCAGAAGATGTCTTAAAAATATTTCTCTGACTTCAGGTTTTCATCTGCTGCGATGCAGTCCCTCTAAAAATTAAAAACTTCGGGACAAATTTAAGGAAACGTTGGGAAGGAGTATCCTGTTTAAGGGCAGGCATGGTTTCTAGCCAGGCTGTGTGGCTCTCTGAGCCTGTTAAACCTCGAGAGTGTCTCCCCTCACCCACCATCACCATCTGAGACGCCAAATTTTCTTGGCCGTTGAAGTCGCCTCTGCGCGCTCCAAGAATTGGCGCTCACTACCGCTACGTCGAAATCCCACCATACTGATTTCAATGGCACTAGCAGCAGATCGGATCCAGCTCACAAGGCTCCCAGCTCAATTATTTCCCCATCAAATACCAAAATCTAAAACAGAGAGCTTTTCATTGCTGCCTCATCTCACCACACTTCGAGCGAACGTCACTCCAGAACCCTGCCAGCCAGCGAGGCCAGCTACACATTGTCGTTGATAGCCGCCGCCTGGTGCGCGCGACACCAGCGCGGCGCCAATATAAGGCGCCGGCCACCGCGAACTGTTATCGACGCCCGCTTTCAGGGCGGCGCTGCGCTCGATGGAGCGGTGGGCCAGTTATTGGTGGCTGTATAGCACAGCTGCGGCGGCCTGAGAGTGGCTTCAGGACGGTCTCAGAACCAGGTCAGAACTTCATCTGGCGGACGCTGCTTATGGATGGAGATGATGGGAGTGGGCGGGGTTTCGCCGCTCACCCCGTCTGCCACGCACTCGGCGACCCCGTCTGTCCGTTCCCGCCGGACATAATCCAACACAGCGCCGCCAAAATGAAATAAGGTGTCTGAAGCGAACGAAAAACACCCGGGAAATATAAGAAACTCATGCGATGTGGCTCTGCCGTCAGCTGGTTGACATCTCTGGTCTGCTAACCTAGACTCGGGAGAGATCGTGCTGGAATTATTGTTGTTCAAAGATTTAATGTCATAGCGTGATATATGACTGTAATATTTGTTTAACTAGACATCGCTTGCTGGGCACCTGGATGCCACTTCTGTTTATTGTGAATGTGTCCAGCTATAAAACGAAATTTAGTGTGACCCTTAGAAAGAAAGAAACGGATTTTAGACTAGAACGCTAAGCCCCCAATTTGGCTCCCTCGCTCAAGCTGTTAGGCGCGTGAAACCTGTTACATCACTTTAACCCTCGCCCCACCGGCGGTTGAGGGCTCTACCTCTCACTGCATCATTTTCCCATCATCCCTGAAATTTTTACCCCAGGTCACCCAAGGTCAGGTCACCAGACGAGGTCAACCAAGATCACCTCACTTCAACTTTAGGCTCTGTAAGAGCTACATTTCAAAGTCGATCGATTTGAAACTTCCTACACTTCATGACCCCTCCAGGGTCTACAAGGTGTATATCCGGGATTTTTCGATTTCGTGCCTGAGGTCAGGTCACGAGGCGACCTCTCCCATTGGAAAAGGATGGGGAAAAGCTGTTTCATGATATAAAAGCCACAAAAATGATTGCAAATACTCAAACTGCTCAGAACAGCGTTTTTGGACACCCTTTCACGGATTCCAGGGGTCATATTTGCCCTTTGACTTTTCCAAGGTCATCCAAGGTCACCAGAGGTCAAAAACAGTATTTTGACAATAACTTTTGACCTAATTAAGCTAGAGCGGTGAAACAAATACCATCGTGTTTGTCTTGTCACTGGCTTTCATGTAATATACGGCAAGATCACTTTTTGATCTTTCGTGGCCTCAGGTCATATTAGGTCACGAGGTGACCTCTGAAGGTCAAACCACTGGCGGGAGGTCTTTACGTTCCACATAGCGGGAAAAGGACTGGCAATTACCTATCAAATATACTTTACCAGGCCTCAATAGCTCTAATGACATAAGAGTTATGCCCAGTTTGCTTAATCATTGCATATTTGAGTGAAAATAGCCGATCTTGACCTAATTTGACCTCTGGAGGTCAAACCATTGACCTGAGCACTAAAACATGTGAAGTAATTTCTTACTGAATTCACGCGAGCTTTCTATTGCACTTTGCAGATTTGCGCTAACGCCCATATTTTCGGAGTTAGAGGGGGCCATCGATGGCCCCCGGTGGGGCGAAGGTGGCGCCGGACCCCGGTGGGGCGCGGGTTAATGCCACAGGCGTCTTACAGTTTCAAACTGTTTGATTCTAGCCGTCGTGGAAACAGAAACACTTTTGATTTTTTAGAAATAATTGTGTCAACAGCGAACTCAAGGCTATAAGCCCATGCGGAAGGGAGTGTTCACTGATTCAGAGCCTAGTATAGTCAATTATACATCACTCGGTTCGCCGTAACGATAGGAAGCGAATGGTGCCTAAAAATGATTTAGACTCAACTCTGTCAAACGCTAGAGTCCAGAAACTCTTTTCTAATATGTCACTTACTTTCACCTGTCATGACCTAAATATTGACATGAGCCAAAAAGTTAGCAATTTAGTTGCTTCATTAACTTGTAAGAGTTATCCACAAGCTTTGGCGTTTTTTCGCTATCCCGTTTAGGAGCCGAGTTTGAGGGGGGCGGGTGTTTGAACATCCCCCACCCGGACGAAAGTGGCTTGGAGGCTCAATGGGGTGGGCGTTAACCTAATGTAAGCTTTCTGGTCTAGAAAATTTGAAAAATTAACAAGAACAAAACAAATCTGACGTACAGAGCCTGGGCTCTGAAACACCAATTCCATATTTTCTGGCAGTGGCACAATCCAGTTTTAGCTGTACTGTAACCTCCAATTGTACGAGGAAGCCAGAGTCTGCTCTCACTTAGATCGGATCCGGGAGACCGCAACAACTCTGCTTACAAGAACCCCAGTACTTGGAGAAGAGCCACCGGGCCCGCCCTTGCCCAGGCACGTACGCTCAATAGCGCTTCATGCATGATTACTCCGCCCGCGCTCCAAGAATGCATCCCAAGTATGTAGCTGTGTACAATTTGTAGAACCTAAATTCTGCTGAAACCGCAGCTGACAGGAGAATGGAGTTGTGGCTTAAGACCAATGGATATCCAGGGACCGGAGATGGGGCAGGCGTGACTGTTGTCCAGGGACCGGGGGCGGGGCAGGTGTGACTTTGTCCAGGGACTGGAGATGGGCCAGGTATGACTGTTGCCCAGGGACCGGGGGCGGGGCAGGCGTGACTGTTGTCCAGGGACCGGGGGTGGGGCAGGCGTGACTGTTGTCCAGGCAGTGTGGGGCATGTGTGACTGTTGTCCAGGGACCGGGGGTGGGGCAGGTGTGACTGTTGTCCAGGGACCGGGGGGGCAGGCGTGACTGTTGTCCAGGCAGTGGGGCATGTGTGACTGTTGTCCAGGGACCGGGGTGGGGCAGGCGTGACTGTTGTCCAGGGAGTGTGGGGCATGTGTGACTGTTGTCCAGGGACCGGGGTGGGGCAGGTGTGACTGTTGTCCAGGGACCGGGGGGCAGGCGTGACTGTTGTCCAGGCAGTGTGGGGCATGTGTGACTGTTGTCCAGGGACCGGGGGTGGGGCAGGCGTGACTGTTGTCCAGGGAGTGTGGGGCATGTGTGACTGTTGTCCAGGGACCGGGGTGGGGCAGGTGTGACTGTTGTCCAGGGACCGGGGGGCAGATGTGACTGTTGTCCAGGGACCGGGGTGGGGCAGGTGTGACTGTTGTCCAGGGAGCGGGGGCGGGGCAGGTGTGACTGTTGTCCAGGAGCCGGGGGCGGGGCAGGCGTCCAGGGACCAGAGTTCTGCACTGGCAGCTGGATGGACACTTATCGACTGCCTATTACACCCGGGAAGTGGGTTGAATTGGAACACGCTGAAGCCTGACCAATGTTTTATAGTTAGAATTTTGCACAACAGTGGTTGGTGAAACGATGCAAGGCAAACCAAACCACGTGGCACATTCCCGCATAAAGGTTATGTATGTTGAAATTGTATTACTGATATGTTCAAGATTTGAGCTTGCCCTATGACCCTGGCAGTTGGTGTGTCGTCAAACCACAAAGCTTTGAGCTTAATAGATCATAGTGGGAACCAGAAATCGAAAAGTTTGGCAGACAATCGAATAGAATGGAGTGTTTAAGCAATGTGTTGACAAAAATCATAAAAATCAGAACAAATCCACCATATCCGCCACAATAAAGTTATGGACATTTTCCCCTCCAGTGCTTAGCGAGTTGTATGCGTAAATCACTTCAGTTATTGTGAATTAATCTACAGTTTTTTTGTCTTATTACCGTGTTCCCAGTAATATATTTGTCGGTCATATATCATGTCTGAGTTTATTTTGTTTACAGATAGGAGCTGATTTTCTGTAGCTTATTATGAACAACACATCAACTGTGACGCCAAGCTCCTCTGTCAATCTGTCATACTAAAGCCAGGGGTTTAATGGTAGTTCATAAACTCGACTGTTATACTGCAAGTTAAAAAAGTCATTGTCAGGTATGTTCTGTCCCAGCAAGTTTAGCACTTGTTCTATGACATTGTGGTGGCTATGAATGTTTGAAATGAAATGCCATTGGATCTTTTAATGAAGCCCTTACGTTCCGCTCCTCCATTTCAGGATTATGCATCGCACTCTTTAAGTTAACCGAAGCAGGGCAATGACTTCAGTCTTCTCGGAATTCCCTACTCGTGACGAGCTCAACGATGCATGGGATGACTTAGTTACCGTGGATGTTACCTCGTTACAACCGGGTTTAAGGTCGGAGCCCGGTGAACATTTTCAAGTCTTAGATTTGTTTTAGAAATGATTTGTAGAACATAAAAATTTCGTTATCAGAGATATTGAGGCCCCTTTTTCGGAGGAAGCCATTTTCTATCACTTGAATCTTATTCACGTTGTCAATATTAATAGAGGTAAGATCTCATGATCTTTTGACATGAAATTTTACCCAAAGTTGTTTTTTTAACAATGGTAAAAGTCACAGTTACATGCTAACGCTAGGAAGCACAGATGTTGTAAAACGTATGTAGGCAGAGGAAATCGGGCTATAGCTCCCGAAAGGCCAATATTCCCCATGTAAAGAATATTTGTAAGTTGTTGGCGTACATTTTTCCTTTTTGTCATATTTTCTTTTTATTTGACTTAATTTCCGGTAAATGCTTCTCACTGATGAGCAACAGGTTTTCGTAGGTTGTACATAATGACAGATCATCTCATTGCAATGCTACATTGTTAAAAACTACGCATTTGCACTTCACTTTCCATGCTAAAATTGTCACTTACTTTTAAAAATTTTTACGTCATATTCGAGAACATGAGCTGGGAGCAGAGGTACATGGAGGGGGCAGGGGCCAAGAGGTTTGAAACCCCTCCCTCCAAAGCCAGTGACTATAGTAAATGCATACCCGGAGGCTGTTCCAAGGGGATGGCGGCGGAGACTCGAGCCCCTCCCCGAAATGAAGTCCTGGATCCGCCACTGATTGGGAGGACCATAAAAAGGGTGAGGCTCTTGTAAAATATGAGTAAATCTATTTTTATGTACTTTTAAGTAGACAAACTTTTTACACAAAGTAGTTACCAAAATGTTAGATTATTCTAATCCACTGGGCAAACAAACTACGTTTTACGGTCTCAGGCATTGCAAGTTGAACACTAATGAACGAATTTACACTTATAACAATAGAATAAAACATGATGCTCATGCTATTTTAGGACCGCAAAAAGTAATTAATTTAGGATGAGTACTGTATATCTATGAGTACTGTATTTCTAGCTTCACTCTTTATCAAGCACAAATCTAAAATGGGGTTCAAATACAGACGCACCTAACAAATTTGAAGATATAAATAATCAGATGCTCGTGATACGATAATCGTCTCCCAGTGTTTTGTATCACGAGCATCTAATTATATTTATCTTCAAATTTATGAAATTTCGTCCCTGTTTGAACCTCATTTTAGATTTGTGTTTGACAAAGAACTGAGCTCGAAATATAGCACTCATAAGCTTAGTTACTGTTTCGGTCCTAAAATAGCATGATAATCAGGTTTTCTTAGGTCCGCCACCCCATTTTAAAAGGCAGCCAGCCGTGCCCCCCACCGCGATAAAAACGACAACAGCACCCTTGCGTTAACAACCAGAAACATAAAATTCAACAAGTCGCGGCACGCCCTGCTAGGAAATGAAGCAAAAACATTAGATAGAAAAAACAACTGTGCTACTATTTAAGTAATTGTTATAAAAAGGTTGCTTAAAGAAGGCTTCTGTAAAATTTACAGAAGCCTCGACCATTAACCCACTGTTAACACTCGCCCCGCTGGGGTCCCTTGCATGACGCGCCCCGCTGGGGGCGTTTTTCGCCCCTCCGTATCTCGTTCCCCACGAAAGCTAGAGGAAAATTACGGGCGGCGTTCGAAATCTCTTAACAATACAAAGAAATTTTATGCGAAGAATTTTTATGTCAGGTCAATATTGAGGTCAGCATAGGTCAAAGAAGGTTCCATAGGCTTACAACAGAGCAGTGTATGTTTCCCTCTCTAGGTCTGCTCTCAGGGAAGCTAAATCAAATATTTATGCATCATTGGATTTTTCTCATCGCGGCGAGTCGATTGATCTATAATATGAACTTGCTAGGTCAAATAGTCAAAATTACCTGACCTCGAGCTAGGTCAGCGTCACAGAGTGACCTGGTATGGTCATGTTGCATACCAATCGACTCCCCGTGACAATATAAGCACAATGCAAGCAAAATGGGAGCTTTATCTTAAATCAGTGAGCAGTTATTGGCAAAACAATCACTCTCTGCTCCCGTGACCTGATATGACCTTTCAGAGGTCAGATGCTCAAAAATTCAACTTTAAGGTCAAGATCGTGGTAAGAATAGACGATTTGGGGATTTTCAGCTTTATTATTCCAGTATTTACTGAAAACGAGCTCATTCTATTTTTCACCATAGACTTATAATGGGGTGACCAAAAAATTGACCCCACCTTAGTTCAACAATATCAAAATTCCGAGACAGCAGATTTGTAGACCCTGATGACCTTATCATATTGTGGAAGTTTCAAACTGATCACTTTGCTAATGTTTCCTGGAAACTGCTTCAAACTCGTGATCTTAGGTTTTGAGGTTGGGTCACTTGACCCTGAATAGCTCCTTGACCTGACATGACCTTAACTCAAAAATTTGGTCAGATGTGTAAAATTGATTAGGAATAAAGTACTGTAAGTTTCGTTGCTCTGCATTTCTTCGTTTTTGAACTATCTGGGAAAAACCAGGAGGGGGGCGAATTTCGCCCCTCCCCCAGCGGGGCGCGTGTTAATAATAAAGAGAGACTGGTCACACATAATCGTCTAGTGTTAGTGCTCATTTCCATGTAGACTACCCCATGCGGATCTAAGTTAGTAATTCCCTGAAATCTAGCAGACAAGTAGACGAACTAGTAACATCTACTAGAAAACAAGGGCTGACTGAGGGGGATTTGCGGGAGAAAGTGATAGTTGTAAGGCTATCGCTAATTATATTGGTGTTATCACTAATTATTAGTTGTGGCTAATTATATGGATAATTATGTCCATTATAAACTCCGCCATTAACCAATTGGAGAATGTACACTTATAGATGTTTCTGGCTACGCCGTTGGTTGTCCCCAATAACAGTATTTAACGGGAATCGTATGCCACGTTATCACCATACGCGTCGGAGGGGGGCGGGGGGGCCTTGGAATTTGTCTCGTAAGCGGACATCTTTGCGTGGGGGGCCCAATTGGTTTTGGTGTTGAAATTTTTGTGAGGTGTTGGCTTTTGCGTTGGTTATCACCCTTGCCAGTAAAACGACAAAGTGCCACTGTTTTGCGACATTGTAAAGCAGGCCGAACAGCCTGTTATTCTTCATTCTTTAGTTGTATTTGATAATTGCGCATCTGCTGCGCTCATTTCCATTCAACACCCCGGGAGGCACACGGGGCGGCGTGGCATTGCTGGTGCCGGGAACAGGTCTCCGGGGGCGGCATCTGCACTGCCAGCCGGCGGAGCGCCAATTGGCCGCGCGCGGACCCGCCTGCAGTTATGCAGATGTGAGAGGAACAGTTGGCCGGTTTTTGCAGTCATTCCGTGCCCGGCTGCTAGCTGCTGGGCCTTACGGCAATGATAAACGACCGCAGAGTTATAAATCAGCATCCAGCGTGACCACGTGTTGTTGGCCGATGTAATGCGACGGAAATGTGCTTCTGGTGATCTTTTAAACTGGTTGTGATCTTTCTTCTAGTCACACCACGGAAGACAATATGGTGTTGCTCATTAGCATTGCTTCACTCCGGTTTCTTTGGTTTATTTCATTTAAGGGTGGAGGAAAAATATAAGCATGAAGATGAAGAATGTATCAAGTAGGAAGAATACAAAGTTATGCAGCCAGAGAGCGAGAGAGAGAGAGAGAGAGGGAGAGAGAGAGAGAAAGCGAGAGAGAGAGAGAGAGAGAGCAAGAGTGAGAGAGGGAGAGAGAGAGGGAGAGAGAGGGGTGGGGAATCGGGAGCAGAACAAGTGGTAAATATGTGTTAACTACTTGTAGTTAAAAAAGGTTATAGATAAAAACTTGTGCAGCCGTACGGTGTTCGCACGTGCCCTGGAGGGGGAGCGACCTCGGAGGCCCCCGTCCATTTATTTTCCAATGTGGCTGGAGGAACTCACGCCGCAAAAATGATGTTCAGTAATATTTGAGGTAATTTAACGACGTGTCGATTGGTGACTAAAAATAAGTCGTCTCTAGTTTTGTTTTTACCTATAAGCTTTCAAAGTTAAACCTATTTTTGAAGATCGTCACAATCGCGTGGTCACTCCAGTTCACCTGTATTGAATACCAAGTGGTGACGTCATAACGTCACTTAAACGAGCTGATATGTAGAGGTTACCTCAGATGAAGGTCAAGGTCAAAGATCACTGGTCAAGTTTATGCCAGCATTTTCAAGGTCATTGAACACAGTGCTTCTAGTCAAATGGCGTTACCCGGTATGATGCATATCACGCTATGACGTCATAATTAAGTTAACTCAATGAAAAGTTCCAAATCAAGGTCAAGTTTAAGGATTATGAATCAAGTTCCATCCCCATTTCCCGCCCAATGCTTGCTATGTTGCTCGTTATAGTGTATATTATGGTGAATTTAGGCTAATGTGACGTCATAGGTTCATAACATTGAATGACCTTGACCCCAAAAATTCCAGACAACATTTCTGGGGATATTACCTTTTTGACCTTGGGCCTTTTATGTATATTCCCTATATATTTGAAAATTAAAGCATTTTCCAATAGGCCACACATTTATACATGGGGCCATATTCTAAGGGGTTTTTCTATCCCTGATCCCGAGGGGCCTCCAATTTTGGAGGCATCCATATAGAGGAGGTTTTGACTATAAATGAAGATCATATTGATTACACACGGCAGCGGTCAGAAAAAAACCGATCATGCCAACTTAATTGGGAAAAATTTCGGGAATCAGAAGATGGAATATTTTCAAAAGTGGGATTTGTACCCCTAGAGGTGCAATTAATCCATTCAATATGATATGATATCAACATTTTCTTAAACTTGCTCATTCTGTGGGCTTGGGATAATTTTATCATTTTGTATATCTGTCATCTCATGCATTCCAGAAGCCTTAGTTAAAATTTTGGTACCTATTAGTGACAATGGAGACATTCTCTGACAATTGTTTTACCTCCGTCCAGTGGCAGATCCAGGACTTCATTTGGGAGGGGGGCTAAGGGGCTCGAGCCTCGCCCGCCATTGCCTCGGAACAGCCTCCGACTATACGTTAACTAAAGGCACTCTGACATTTCGGGGGAGAGGCTTGACCCGTTTAGCCTCCCTTGTTCTGCCACTGCCTCCGTATGTCTCTTACTTCGTCGGACTGAGCCTTCTTGATCCATTCAGGGGACCGGGCTTGAGATTTTGAATAGATTTCCTTATGTGGAAGATCCTTATGCGGAAGATTATAAGAGCATCTTCCACTGTTTAGGGGCCCTTCTTTGTCAGTCAGGGGGTCTCCCACGAATGTCAGGGGACTGAAGTATGCCTGGAGCGCGTATCAGTGTTGACGGGAATGCATTCTCGTCAGTGGAACCTCCTCGTGCCACCTTCGTCGTCGGATGGGCCTCTTTGACCTGTTCAGGAGTTTATTATGCCTGCCAGGCGCCTTCGTCATACTGGCCACTGGATCTTGGGCGTTTAGCGGAGGGCCCCCTAAAATTGTATGGGGGCCAGGATTCCATAGGATGGGGACCATGGTACCCAGGGTGGCAACGCCCTGCAATGGGGCAGTGGTGTGATAGTCCTGAGTAACTATTGCAATCAATTTAGGGGAATTGTTAATATTTTCTAATTTCTTTATGGTGAAAAAAGCATTTAATATTTTTCACAGAGACATATGACTTGTGTGAAGAAATTTCCGCAATTTTTATCCACTTTCTCTAACTACTTCGCTCCTTCCAGAAAGGACGCATTCTGATAGAAGACGTTTATATAATTTCTATAATTGCAAAAGTGCTTCCAATTTAATCCTGTTTCTGAAACGTCATGAAATCGAGAGCTCAAAAAGGTTGAGAATAGGCCAAAGTTTGTCCTTTTCATACTCACGAGGCCCGAATCTGGATATAATGCACGGACTCCTTGTCCTGGACTGGAGATTTTCAAGGAGTATACTGAGCCGCAGCACACGGACCGACAGGGTCGCTGGGACGCTGTGCCGGAGAGCGGCTTCACAGCTGTCATGCTGCGCCGCCGCGCGTTCAGCGCAGGCCCCGAGAGCATATCGATCGCTGGGCTAGTGTTGGACCTCTCACCGGGACCCGAGCCCGGACCTCAGGTCCGAGGTCACTGCAGACAGAGGCAACCGAACGAACCTCACTGTCTACTGCAGGCTTGGAACGGATGAGCCGGAGCATGCCACCCTGTTGGCAGTGCAAATGATTTATACTTAATGGGGATGTGTAAGCTCATGGCATCAGCTGATGGACAAAAATTGGGAAGCCGCCGCAATAATATCACTTCCTGGAAGGGCAAGGATGGGGAAGCTAGAGTAAGTGAGTGGTCTACTATCCAATTTACTCAACACTTCTACAGCGAAAATGGCGGGTGGAGGATACCAAGAGAAATAAAGCTCGGACAAATCTACATAATCAGGCGTGATATGGGAGCCCTTTACGAGATGAAGGCGAGCCATTCATTACTCTTTCATCTGGGCTGGCACCATTCCATTTCGCTGGGCTGCGTTCTTACCTACCTCGGATGTTTCCACAGTGCTGAAGAATTCATCGCACTTAAATCCAATAACAGTTCTAAGGTGACATTTACGGTGTTCAATTTCCGCCCGCAGAATTCTCGACGGTTGAATTTGTCGCGGTCCACGGGTCGATCCGGTCTGACGTTCAGATCCGGATGGGACATTGATTTGGCATCGCCTGGGCGTCAGCCATGGACTTTTGACTGATATACGACATCTGGCGTCCTGCTCGTTTGTTCATTGTGTTTTAATGAGACTTTATGCTGCATTTAGGAGAACAGCACAATATGATTGATCCTGGATATCTCAAATTTGAAAGGCATTTGAAATAGGCGACTCAGCATTTAAAGAGAGATTTTGAGCTTCTTATGCTCTCAAAAAGCTGTGCTGATTCGGACTACGCTATTGGATTATCAGGCTAATTGCGAAGACACTTCACGACAGAAATGAAATGTTACAAAAGATTCTTGTGGCGCATTGTAGTTTGTCTTGGGTGGAAAACAGTTTCATTGACACACTTTTATATTGCATAACTTCGTGATAGTAGTTCCGTCAATTGTTTTAACCGATAAAGAATCGAACTAACAATTTCACATGCCATTCGACCTGCCTTTGCCGTGGTGTCCTTTTTTGCGGAGTTGTAGCCTGCGGATCTTACCAGACGGCCGGATCTGCCGTCAGGATACTCGCTCGGAATGGTAGAAATCCATCCATCACAGACGGACTACCAGGATTTTCAAACAACCTGTTCTCGTAACCTGTTGATATCGGGGCCAAAAGCATCATACCAAGGCTCTGCAAAAGTCCGCTCTTTCAGAAATAGTCATTTGCACTGAAAATAACATGGATGTCATGGAATACAAAAATGCTGATGTTCATAGATAGAAAATATTTATCTTTTGCATGCAAAATTTAAAACTGAGCGCCACCCCGGTAGCTCAGTTGGTAGAGCGTTGGGTTCCGGCCCGCTGCTCAGTAAGCATGCAGTGGCAGTGCATGTCCAGGCTTGCGATCAGTTCCCCTGAGACGCTCCGGCGCTCAATAGTTTACCCGACGTAGTTCGGCTGGCAACTGACTGGTGGGACGGTGACCTGAGCGGGGCGGCCGTTCCTGTGCTTTGTGGGACGTTAAACTTTGGCTTCTAAATTAACCCTTCATTGTGGGAGTTGCTCATTCGGGTGGAAGGGTCGAGGTCTCCATGACAACTCCCTTGATGACTTTAGTGAGACTCCGACTCCAACAGCCGCACTGGGAACAACTTGGACAAAAATTATATATGTATAAAATCATTTGCCTACCGGAAGAATAGCCTTCCAGTATGTTCACCATTCTTTTGCTGGTTAATTTATTATTCAATAGCAAAAATGTATTCAATTTTTTCTTGCCTGATGTCATCTAACAGTTTTGAAGAGTTTTTATTTCTCTTGCTTTTTTTGTTGTACGATATGTTGTTTTCCTCCAGACCGAAGCGTTGTTTGGATGAGCCATGCCTGACGAGACCAGAGTAGACCGCCTATTGTGCAGCCCCTCTGAATGTGGGGCGTGACCCACAACCTATCCTGATGACCAACGAGCGTGGGACCTCACCACCTGAACATCGAGGCCGCCTCCCCAAGCACAAATACTAAATAGACATTGGGCCGGCCCAGTGGGCCCTAGTTCTATGGTAAATCAGTGTTTCTGTATTTTTGTTTAACTTCCGAACTGAACTGACGAGGGGGTAAATCCCAACTTGCTGGAGGTAATTTTGACCTGCCCTAGCATGCTTTCATCAGAGGTGTAAAAAACCACATACGCTGACCGACACAGTCCGTGTCAATCTTTTTTAGCCGTGCTTATTTGCTGGTGTTGAATGCATGCTGGTGCTGGTGCAAATATTGGTATCCTTGCTGGTCAGATTTACTGGTGCAAGCACTGGTGTCCTTGATGGTGCTGATTTACTGGTGCAAGGACTGGTGTCCTTGATGGTGCTGATGTACTGGTGCAAATACTGGTGTCCTCGCTGGTGCTGATGTACTGGTGCTGAACCTGGTGTACTAGTACTACTGTTTGTGTTGGTTCCAGAGGTGGCGCTGGTTCAGGTTCCAGTGCTGGTACTCACACCGGTGCTGTGTTAATGGTGCTGGTGCTGGTTGATGGTGCTGGTGCTCTATTGCTGGTGCAAGTGCTAGTGCTTTTGCTAGTGCTGGCACTGGTGCTGTCCCTGGTGCTGCTACTGCTGCTGATGCTGATTCCAGAGCCGATACTGCTTCAAATGTGAAAATGAAAGCTCCATTGGTGCCAGCATTTTTTTGGGCCTGACAGTATGGCATATGTATGTTACAACGTCATACCAGAGTTTACTCAATATTAGGCTTAAGGTCACAGGTCAAAGTAAAGGGCATTTCTCAAGTTCAAATCCTCAGTTTCAGCCTGCCCCGTTACGGCTGCAATATTGCCAGTTATAGTGTATATCATGAGTGAATATATCACATTGGGACGTCGCAGGTCAATGGCCTTAAATCACTTTGACACCAAAATTTCAGAGGACAGCTAAAATGTAGATCACCTCGATCTCTAAAAGCCTCCGAGGGGTCATTTTTCTAACTCTCTAGGCTTCCGAGGTCTCGGGGGTCACAACAGGGCCCCCCACTGAGCGTTGACGGCAGACCTCTCGCCACTGCGCATGCTATGAATGCACCCTACACATTCATATTTAAGAACTATTAAACCATTAAAGAATCTGGTATGTTTACTATTAAACAACAGCCATTGGTTGAAAAGGTATCACAGGCAGAAGAGAGAATGGGCTGGCTGCAACACGCTCGACTCTCCGGCCCCATTTGCGCCCCAGCCACCTCCACAGCTTAGCGCGGTAGAACCGAAGGGCCTGAGAGGCAGCTGATTAATGAGCGGCTGTACCACGGCTGTACAGCCGTGGAGAATAGGGCCTGGTGGCCGGACACTTCCAGCCACGCAGACTGGCGCCGCGGGCGCCGCTGCCACAGCGTTGTCGGGGCAGCACTTGAGACAACACCACCGCAGCGTCCGTCTATCCAGGCAACTGGCGCGCTGGCATCGTTATATATACGAGTATATATATGCATAACCCTCCCCATCCGATTCCACCATGCAGATACATTGGTTATCGAATATAATTGAAGCAGCATAAATGCTTTTCAGAAGAAAAATCACGGCGGATCGCAGATCGGCAGATCGTCAGATAGCAATTTGTTTCTGTTTGGCGATACAATTATGAGATGCAAAGATAGATATACCTGAATCAGGAAATAAGAACAAAATAGATACGAATTACTTTAAATGGTGTCAATGGGAAGCTGAGCCTTTTGGCGGGCGCAGCAGCAGCAGCAGCAGCAGCAGCAGCAGCAGCAGCGGCGCGCAGCAGCAGCAGCAGCAGCGGCAGCAGAGCGGAGGAGGGCAGTCCTGGAAATGTCAGTGATGACTGTCATTAGGCACAGGGCCACCCCCCCCCCCCCTCCACAGCCCCACTCCATGGACTGCAGGCCAACGGCCGGCTGGATAACTAATGTACAATTTCCTTCGTGACAAATCCCCCACCGGCACTGAATGAGGTCCCATTTCTCTAGATCAGTCCAGGGATCAGCCTGATCTCCTAAAATACCTTATCGGATGGCAGGTCCGTGTCTGTCTCAGAATGGCAGCATTACCGGGCGACTATAGATTTCCCGTTGTACGATAAGTTACTAGATCACTGAGAATGCATCGCCGAGAACGCGGTAAAACTCACGTTTAGTAAAAAAAACATTGTATGTGCCACATATCTATGATATCATATCAAGCAAGGCAAGGAGATATCTTCTCGACCCATGGAGGTCTTGGGCGGGTTAACGCTGGCACGACAATACAAGCCCCATACAAAGCCTCTGGGAGAGCCAAAATTCAGGGGGTTCTGACCCCCTCTCCGTGATCTGTTCCCATGATTTCAAGGCGATAAGAGACAATGGCTACTGCTGGCTCCCCATCAAGCGATTTAAACTGCAAGAAATTTCCTCTCGCATCCTGCTTCAAAGAAAGATGTCATAAAAACGTCACATTTCAGCAGTTGGAAACTACATCAGGCAGACTGCCACGCCTGCCAAGTGGCCATCGCCCCTAAAACAGAACGCGCGGGTTGTGTAATGTGTTTCTGGGAGCAGCAGCGGAGGCGGGAGCAGCCGTGTAGTGTGCATTACCGAGTGTGGAGGGGAGTGAATGGTGGCGGTCTGAGGCAGCTATCGACCGCAGTGCGTGGGTTAGCGGGGCCGCAGGTGTCGGCGGCGCCAATCTACTGGGAGAGCTCTCCTCGCCGTCCTCTCTCGGTGAACGCGCCGCCAGTCCAGGCGTCGTACTCCTGGAAAGCCCTTCTCCGCAAAGTGGTGATGGTGTTCAAAAATACTACTGCAACCTTGTGATGGAGTGAATGTTCCAGAAGTAATATTTTTTCCTCATTTATGAAAGAAAGGTAAGCATGAAATTTGAACCATTCCGTCCTTTAGTTTGATGGAAACTTTTACATAAGTCTCAGAAACTTGAGCCTTACAATTGGTATAAAAATAACTATTTCTATCGGAATTGGAGTCCAAAATATTGTTTTAGATAACACTTCTGGGAGTAAAAACTATGAACACCGCCTTTTGAATAATACCTCCGGTTAGAATGAAACCATTATTCACATTTCCTTTCATCTTTGTTCTTTATTTGATTTTTGATGATTCGGTTCGGTCAGATCTAAATTAAATGCGATCAGTGCAGTGAAATGGTCTTATAACCATGTTCTTGCTGCCGAGCCCCAAGGCCGTTCTCTTCTTACCATTGTCCGTGCTAACGTGCCCGTATGAACGTCCTCCCAGTCCTCACTAACAGTCCCCGCGCGACTATGTCCAGCCTGCCAGCCCCTCAGGGCCATTTGGCACCAGTTATGCATGGAAAGGACCGATCAGTCACGCACAGAACACCAGCCCTTGGCAAAGGCTGCTCCTGTATCTCTCATTGCTTCCGACAGTTCCCGCAATGACAGGATACGGCAATTTTATGAGAGAAACGCAAACCGTCATTTTCTAGCACCCGTGCTGGAGTAGAGCTCACGTCATCCCTGATTTGACACATGCCTTTTGTGCTACTTCCCTGCCTATAATCTACGGGATAGCACGTGCTAGGCACAAGCCACTTGATCTATTTAGATTATATTTTTATGACACCAGTTTGTAAGCCATTCGCTGAGTGCGCCTAGCCGCCGAGCCTTCGAAAGCGGTGAGTAAATAAAATATATGTAATAGGTGTCATGAAAAATGTCATCTAAACAGCTATGTCCATAGTCTAAGTAATCTGACCAAAAAAGGCAGACATGGTTCTCCCTATTTTTATCGACGAAGCTCCTGGTTCCAGTATGAGCCCTCGGCAGCCTCGGTGACTGGCATTATCTCGTAGGTCATACAAACGATGGGAGCTCATAAATAGCTTGACTTGGATCATTGATCTTACGCCAACTTTTGCTACGTTAACCTCGGAGTTATGCAAAAATGGCATGCCATCTCTCACAGCCTGCTGACACCAATTTCAGAGAGGAGTGATAGGAAGGCGTACTTAAATTGGGTTTAGAACTCAGAATGGCTTTGGTAATGCTTTGATATTAATTAAGAGTTTTGAGGATCTTCTTTTGTTCGGTCACTGACGGGACCACAGACTGTCTAGATGTTCAAAGCTTAGACTTTGTTTCCTTTACTCAAAGGCATTATCTGGCCAGCCTAAAACAATTTATTCGTTAAGATGAGTACATAACAATTTTGCAGTCACACAAATAATTTTCGAAAGCAAACGCTGACGTTGACCAATGTTTTGAATAGCAGAACATCCGAGCCAAGAACGTCGTGCAGTGTGCGTGCACCCGCTGACTTCTCGCCGCAGAGAAAATAGTTCTCGATTCAACACCGCCACTTCCGTTCCGTGACTGGACTCTGAGCAGCTCCCGGTCAACGCTCGAGGCGTCGCCGGCACGTGAGCGACGGAGCACTGCCGCAGGCCACTCTGGGCTCTCCTGTCAGGACACTGCGCGCTATCGCACCGCAGATCTGTGGAAACGCTCCCTCTGTTCTCTATCTGTGCACGGGAGAGAGACGCCCGTTAAAACAGGCACAGCTCAGGAAAGTGTCACGCCCAGGGGCCAAGTGTTACGCAAAGATTGAAAAATAGACCAGCTTTTATAAGCGTCCAGTAGAGAACGTGACAAATCTGACGTCCAACTGGATCCCGGACTCTACAGCTAATGGGGGATTGGAATGGCTATCTACAATTTTGCATGCTCTCGACTTCAGCCAATTATTTGACCTGTCAAAAAAACATTGGGTGCAAAAATGACATAAAATATATGAAAACGTTTGTTCAGGAGACATGGTGGGATCTGGACATGGGCGGGATCTCAACTTGCTTTCTTACCAAGTTCTTCAATTTCCAGATTCGGGTTGAATGTCAGTGTATAATGTTTACTTTGAAAAAGCTTGGTCTTCATCGGCTCAAAAGATTCCTGAGTGATCTGAATAGGTTCTGAATGTTCTTGGTGTTCGCGCTCTGACGCCAAGCTAGCTTTTCCAATAGCTGCAGAGACATTTTTATTTGACTGAGATTGGTTTTTAAAGACTTATTTTTAACTATCGCTTCATTGGCATATTCGCCCATTTAACACGCGCATTGACGGGGGGCGGGTACCCGCCCCTCGGGTTTTCGGAGATAGTAGAAAAACGGCGGTGCGTAGCGCCGCCGTACTTGGTATACCTTTTCCTCATTATTTTTACAACTTCTGTGAAAATTTTAAGGTTAGGTCATCTCAGGTCAGGTCACCAGTACAGGTCAAGTGACCCGACCTCAAAAAAGTTTAAGATAGCATAAGTCAGAGCAGGGTGAACTTATCCGATTGAAACTCATATCACATAATGGCCCCACCGAGTTCTCTAAAATATGTTCCGGTATTTTTGATATCGATGGCCTAAGGTCAGGTACGACGCATGACCTCTCCATTGGAAATACATGGGAAAATGTTTTTTTACGGAATAATTCAGTAACAGATGGTGATAGAGCATTTATTTTAGCTGCATTAGACTCGCCTGGGCTTTGCGGTTCTAATGATATGCATTTTATATAATTTGACCTGACCTGACCTCAGGTCAGGTCAAATCCTTGATTTGACCTAGCAAGGTCAAATTATATATCATTCGATTCGGCTTGCTAAGAGGATTCATATAGTTCAAGTCGTTTTGCTCTATCTTTACTTGTTCAGATGTAATGCCCGAAAAACTGAATTTTACATGTTATCCCTATGACGGGCATGTTTTGACCTCTCGTGACCTTAAATGTGACCTGACAAAAAATGGTTTAAATGTTTTGGATGGAGAAGTGGATGGGCAGCCCAACGCCGTTTACCGTTTTCGCACCTACCGTGGTTCTCGAGATCTTAGGGGGCGGGTACCCGCCCCCCGTCAATGCGAAGGTGGCTCAGACCCCGTCAATGCGCGTGTTAAAGAAGCAGTCTCAGCTGCCCTGCGGTTTTTACACAAACATATTAAAAGGGAGCATGCTTATTTCAATTGTGCCGTAACTAAGGTCGGAATAAGAACTCAAAGCTTGGCCAATTGGACTAGAAACAGTGTAAGCAGCCTCTGCTGTTGCTGGGATTTAGCAAAGCACCAACTGCGAAGCGTATACAGAGTCGCCAACTGCGTCCAGATAGGAGTGTTTTAGTGAAGCAGCTCTTGTCTGAAGACTCTTAACACTGAAACTGGAGCCGAAACAAGTTAAAACTTGGCCTCTTCGCCTCAAAAGAAATAGTAATGCGATCGTGCAGCTGCGCGCTCGGCCGCCGGTGAAAAAGGCACTTCCTGTTATGCCAACAGAGAGTCGAGCGTCTCAAGCTCGCAGACTTTTGACGACCTTGAACCACGTTTTGCCCTATGAAAAAATCATACTTCGGTCTACGTGTCTTGAGCTCTGTGTGGTATCTTTTTCATTTACGAATCAGAAATACTTTGTTGAACAAAAACGGGCTTAAGAGCCACATAATCTCTTGAGCAGACCCTTAGAGAGATTTCCTCCAAGAATTTGAATACTGCATGGTTCTCTTTCAGCCTCTTGGTATAGGTAAGCTCACGGTGAGCAGCGCCACTGAGCCGGTGTCCTGTCTGTTGCTGTCTTCTCGAGTGTCGATTGACGGTAGCTCAGAGACAAATGATGCTGCGCGAGGGAAAGGATGGACCAGCTCCCACTTCCGCCAGATGTGGCCATTGATCAGGCTGCGGAAGAAACCCGCTCTTTCTCTTCTTGAAAAGAAACTAGTGCACGTTAGAGAAAGTGAAGATAGATTCTAAGAGGTTATGCAGCTTAGTGGTAGTGAGGACATATTTTAATATACAATTTCCTAAACAGGAAATGATGATGCCCAAATAGCCTCATACATCTAATTCTGTGCATGTTGGCGGTCTTGGAGAAGGCTAACGACGGTGCACTTTGCTAACTCATTGGCGTAAGTTCACGCAGGTGGTAGGGACACAATTCAAAATCTTTAGTTTCCGTCTCAATTTTGGGGGGGGGGACATCTCCGTGATTCACAAGTTGGGGACGTGTCTCCCAGGTCCCCTCACGCTTTTGACACCCAAAACAAACTTTTGACCCGAGGATGTGACCCCAAAACACCTGAACGCGAAGATTGGTCATCCCTACTCGGGCAATATATTATCAAACGTTCACGCGCATTTTTGCAATGCAATCGTAGGTGCGTGTGTAAGGCCCGTTAATGATTCCTTAAATGTCGAATCATTCCAATGTGTGTGATATTATGCTGTGCCATATTTGATGATTGAATGTATATGAGTTAAATGCGTGTGTCTGTTTCCGGAAAGTTGATACTTCGTTTGTAGAAAGCACATACATTGCAGTCAAATAGATATTTACATTATGCACTTAAGAAATTGAGTGCTGGGGAGCTTTTGTTTTTGAAACACCAGACGCGCAACTCATACGCTTTATCTTTCAATACGTGTCTTATTTTCGTATGAAGCTCGAGGCTCTTCTATTTTCGGCAGCACAAGGCATATGTAGGTGCGTTTCCCGTAACTTGCCTGAGATGGCTAAAGCGACTGAATTATGCAACCCGTTGGTCTTATTGTTTATCACTTATGAGACTAACCGTCTTTAAAGTCTTCTTGCATTGATGCTTAAGAACGGTTGAGAGCCTTGCAAGGCCCACGATTCCTAAAAATATAAGGTCACCGATATGTAGAAATGTGAAAGTGATTATAGTAAATACAAACATACATACAAAAACACGTCCAATCCTTGGCAAAACATCCCGGATGTAATTCGTATTTTAGGATAGTGATGGCACAACCCTTGCGTATCAACTCCGGATGACTGTGACGTTAAATTCCTATAAGGATGTTTCCTCCCCAGCCGCCTCTTGCTGACGTTGCCAGCCGTACTCCCCAGTGCTGGAGTAGGCTCTCCCTCAGACACGACGACTTATCCGCGCTACGCACCGCCTCTGTATCAGCGTCTGTCTCAGAACAAGCTCTAGCTGCTACAGTGCATACTCTGCCTTTCACACCTGACTCAAAGCAGCTTTTGGTCCGTTCTAAACTAAGAGTAATCATCTGTAGCGATGTCATTTCCGTACTTCACAATCCCACAGAACCTTGATATATCAGCATGATAAATGTACTACTGAAGAAAGCTCCATCGAGGCCGCGGGAAGACCGCCCTACCGCTGGGAAATATGTGCAGAAGCAGGGAGCTTATCTGGGAAAATGGGTGCTTAATGGTTTCCTTGGTGCAATAAAGCCTGGTGGTACAGAGCTCAGTGGCTTACTCTCCGACTACAATATAACGTGTCCTCGCTAGGCATCTAGGGTATGTGCTGTGAAGTTCAGTTAAGGCGTAGTAGAAAGTTATATGCGTCTCAAAGGCCAACATGTAATTGTGAGAGATAAGCCAAACGTTGTGGTTCCTGACGATTGGGAGAGTCACTCTTTGGTCTACGTAAGTGATCACGCGCCAATCATACAGAAAAGGTCATAAGTGTCTGATCAGGGTGGTCTAGTTAGTTGATGCATGACCGGTTATTGATGGTATACAAGTGTCTGTTAAAGTACAGGCTGGCCAAAATCGGTCTCTGATTCAATAACAATCGGCTGATTATATAACGGGTACGTGATCGAATTATACATTTGTGTCGAGTAATGAATACCTGATCGAATAATGGGTTCAGGTCAAACGCACTTATCTCATTAAGTAAGCCGCGACGCTGCATCCTTTGTATCTGCTGGTAAATGTTGCCATCAGTGGGGAAATAAGCCACCGCTTAAAATCCACCACCACTAACAACAACAGTAACAGCAACAGCAGCAACAATAATAACAACATTGGCCTGCCGTTAGCTGAGAACAAAGTCAGCCACTGCGAATCAGTGCACCACTCCAAATTGTTTCCGATGTGGCCGCCTCATACATTCACAGCTGCCATTTTCACGGCCATTTCGTGCCGGTGCATGACCGTGATGGGCTTTCAGCGGTGGCAGGGCGGCCCGGGGGCATCGGTCACGGAACAGTGGCACGCGGCAGCGGGCGACCGCCGCCGGCAGCGCGCCAGAAATGGCGGCAATGATGCCCATTGGCCGCCGGGTCTCGCGACTCGCGCCAAAACAAACCTGATTGCTTTCGACTGCCACCGTAAGAGATATGGGGGAGAAAAGATGGCAAGGTGACACGGGTGGGGGGAGAGAGAGAAACAGGGAGACATAGAGAGAGAGAGAGAGAGAGAGAAAGGGAGAGAGAGAGAGAGAGAGAGCGAGAGGAGAGAGAGAGAGAGCGAGAGAGAGAGAGAGAGAGAGTAAGGGGAGTGATGTTGAAATTGAATTTGATTTTATCGTGGTCTGCGTAAACATAGCTCGTATAGCAGCAACGAGACGGTCTGGTGAGCACAGTAACCCTAGTCTAGGGATTTAAAGAAAATAGTTCTACTGAATTTCACCAAAGAAAACTGATGGCTATAGAACCATCCTTTCCAATCATATCAGGCTGGTGCAACCACCTCTGTTTGTGACGGCAGGCGACGGCCAAGCTAAATCAACGGATGGGTTTAAGTGTTTGTGGAGGAAATGGAGGGTGTCAGCGTTTTTCAAGTTATCACAGGAAGCGGGCCAGTCCGTTGGAAATACCACGGACTCCCGAGATGCATGAGAGAATAAACATCGAAAAAGGCGGAAGATCTAACGCTGCACCTCCTAGACTCTTTCCCGCCTGCCACCGCATAGGAAGGTTGGACCGGAGCTCCACCCAACAACGATCTCGGGAACAAAAATGGAATTTTACGGTACGTCAAACCGTACCGTAGAATTGCACGTGCAGCTGATTGTGAAGGACTTCAGAAGGATGTCAATCACCTGTGTTTGTGGGTGAATGCCTGGAGGCTGATTCTTAACCCAACCAAGTGTGTTGCATTCACCATGACTCTCAAGACGCGACATATTCAGTATGCATACATTGTTGATCAAACATACTTGGGCGTGTTTCTGAAGTATGTGATCTAGGCATATCATTGGGCTCAAAATTGAATTATTCTTCGCACATAGATAAGGTTTGTTGTAAAGCTAACAGACCACTAAGCCTAATGATTCATTCATGAAAAAAATTCCCGGGCGGAAATTCAACCGCAAAACATTATTTGCTACGTATGTACTTCGCGAACGTACGGTCCATAATGGAATACGGCAGCGTGGTCTGGAATGGCGCTGCCAAAACCCACATAGACCGAACCGAACGGGTCCAGCATAAATGTTTGATCTGGCGTGGGTTGAAATTGCTCTTTATCACCACAGAACAATCCCTTTCTTATCAAAATCTTCTTGAAAAATATAAGCTACAATGCATGCGGGATAGGTATAACCAACACGACATCATGTTCTTAAAAATCTGTTCAATGGTCGAGTTGACTCTTTTTTTTACTGGCATGTTCTCCTTTACGAGTTCCAAATCGCGCCACTCGGCAAAGAAAGCTGTTTTATGAAGAGTTCGGTCGCGTCGAAACTGCGAAGAACGGAATATTTAGAAAACTTGTTCGCCGAGTGAATGACTTGATCACGAGGAAACCAGAAGCTGACTTTTTAAATTCACCAGCATCATCTCTTAAAGTCGTCTTATTGAGAAATGACTAGCATCTGTGCAGCCGAGCGGATAATTATGTTAGCAAACTCCGTTTCCATCATTCTGGTGTAATTTTTTAATGATTGTGCATACAGCTTGTTCTTATCTTTGAGCTCCAATGTTTGTGTGTTCTTACTAGTATTATCAATTATGTTCGCTCATTGTAAATAACCTGGTGTTTAATTATTGGACTTCACCTTTCAGTATGCATTGCCTGTTGGTGATATATATTAACAAAAAACAATGATATAGAGCAAATCGAGCCTGTGCTAAAAAAATCCAAACTTCCTTTACTCTGGAACCAAGTTTGGAACGTATCCGTTGACCTATGACATAGTTAACTAAAACTTGTCAAATTTAGGCCGGCTAAGGAAATCTCATTGGAATCATCACCATCTTGGGGTCCTATCGGACCCCCTCAGTTTTTTGCGAATCATTCTGAGCCGATTCAAACGAGACGCGCGTTGTTTTGCAGACCTCTAGGGTGATCACTTTGACAACTTACGACCAAACATTGACATCAGGTTAGATCAGGTCAATGAGTTATGCCATTACTAAACACATGTAAGGAAATTTTGCTCTTCTAAAATGGGGCTGACAAAACCAGGGTGCATCTTGGCTTCTATAATAGCTAAATCAAGTTTATAAACAGCATTCGAAAGCTCTTAACCCTCGCCCCACCGGGGGCCATCGATGGCCCCTAAGGTTTTTCGGGATAGCAGAAACACCACGAGGCGCAGCACCGCGGTTGAGGGCTCTACCTCTCACTGCATCATTTTCCCATCATCCCTGAAATTTTTACCCGGGTCACCCAAGGTCAGGTCACCAGACGAGGTCAACCAAGGTCACCTCACTTCAACTTTAGAGCTCTGTAAGAGCTACATTTCAAAGTCGATCGATTTGAAACTTCCTACACTTCATGAACCCTCCAGGGTCTACAAGGTGTATATCCAGGATTTTCGATTTCGTGCCCTGAGGTCAGGTCACGAGGCGACCTCTCCCATTGGAAAAGCATGGGAAAACCTGTTTCATGATATAAAAGCCACAAAAATGATATCGAATACTCAGACTGCTCAGAACAGCGTTTTTGGACACCCTTTCACGGATCCCAGGGGTCATATTTACCTTTGACTTTTCTAAGGTCATCCAAGGTCACCAGAGGTCAAAAACAGTATTTTGACAATAACTTTTGACCTAATTAAGCTAGAGCGGTGAAACAAACACCATCGTGTTTGTCTTGTCACTGGCTTTCATTTGATATACGGCAAGGTCACTTTGTGACCTTTCGTGACCTCAGGTCATATTAGGTCACGAGGTGACCTCTGGAGGTCAAACCACTAGCGGGAGGCCTTTACGTTGCACATAGCGGAAAAGTACTAGCGATTTCCTATCAAATGTACTTTACCAGGCTTCAATAGCTCTAATGACGTAAGAGTTATGACCAGTTTGCTTAATCATTGCATATTTGAGTGAAAATAGCCGATCTTGACCTAATTTGACCTCTGGAGGTCAAACCATTGACCTGAGCACTAAAACATGCGAAGTAATTTCTTACTGAATTCACGCGAGCTTTCTATTGCACTTTGCAGATTTGCGCTAACGCCCATATTTTTGAGTTAGAGGGGGCCATCGATGGCCCCCGGTGGGGCGAAGGTGGCGCCGGACCCCAGGTGGGGCGCGGGTTAAAACTAAAAATCAGAACGCTGTGATCCGTATTGAGATCAAGACAATACCAAGGTCACCAGAGGTCACCAAATGTCACTGTTTTTTAATATCTTGTGTCTATAACGTTCGAACGAGACAAGACAGTCTTAAATTTGGTATCATTGTAATGAGCATGATAACAAATTAAATGATATGCAACATGACATTGAAAGGTCATCATTTGACTTTGACCTAAGGTTAAGGTCATAATGTGACATTGCAAGGTTATGCCACATATCCTGTGAATTATTGGGTCAAGACAAACACATTGATGTCTTTTTTATGTTCTTGGTTTCATAGTTCATAAGTTATACAAGATTGTATAAATGGCTCCGAATTTGACCCATTTTGGCCCACTGTAACATCACCGTTCAACTGATATATGGTTCAAAAAACGGATCTAGAGAAAAAACGATAAGGTGCTTCCAGCACCGTTACCATTTTCCTTATCACTTCCAGTTCGCGAGAAAATAGCAGATTTGCAAGGCCATGCTGCATACTACCATTGACCCTATGGATTTCGGCTAAAGGAAATGAGCTAACAATATCTAGGTTGCCGCAAAGTCCTGGATGTCCCTTTACTTATGGAGGCAGATAACGAACAAACATTAAAGAACAATATAAGATGTTACACTTGGATTCGGAGAAATTTTTTTTACAAGTTCACGCGCGCTATCTAACATTCTGGCGCGCCAGTTAAGCTGCTACTCATTACCAACTAGATATGTGAAGCCGTGGCGCACACTTTCATTAAGACAGATTGTTCCGGTTATATTCTGCTGTGGGCAGGTCCTTGCTTTTGTGTTCAAAGACCTCTCCTGTCTTATTTAACAGCAAAATCTGTAACTCACGTCCCGAATATTGGGTGGAGTGTGTTGAGCCTCATGCACTCAGGGACGCCCTGTACAGATATCGACATCAATGCATCGATGTCAGGAGTCACCACTAAGAGAATACAGCAATCAAGACAAAGCGTCCGCGAAGCTTGACAAAATTAACACATTTCCATGCATTTTTGCAAACTGTTTGTTTTGGTTGCACGGTTTGGGGCACGTGTGTACATTTGTAAAGTAGCTCTCTGTTCAGATGTTTCTAAAGCATAAAGCGGGTGTTCTCCTTTGTCACTTCGCGTTACCACTTCTGGTCCGTTCCTGTCCAGCGTTCCGTTCGGCTCCACACCCGCGCTTGCTAATGCATGTGTGTCTACACAAGACCGCCGAAATTGCGCTTTGTGTTTGTCTGTGGCACATACATGAAACCCGGCGGACCAGGCGCTGCAGCTCAACACTAGGGAAACAGAATGAGTCAACTCCAAAGCTCTCATCCTAAATAGATTTACAGTTTCCCGCTATTTATTTGTCTCCTTATATTATTAGATAACACTGAAAATGTTACAGTTTTCGGTAATGCTCCAAATGATAAAAAGACGTTTGATATTGATAAATGCGCGATGCCATACTGTAGGGTCAATGACAAAAAGCCATGCTTGACAATTTATGAATTTGTTCAGCCTTGGTTAATTTTATTAGATACTAGCAGGCAGCCTTGGTGTGTAACGATTAAACATTATCAAGAAACTTCCGAGTTAAAAGTGCAGCCGTTGTAGTTTAAAAGTAAAAAATAGGAATGTATTTTACGTGCCATCGACCAATTATGAACATAAACGCTTTTTTTGTCTTATCATTGGGTCATAGGCAGATCCAGGAGCTCCAATCGGGGGAGGGGATGTCATCAGTACCATGGGGCGCTGTATTTGGCCAGGAAAACGAGACAGGCGGGGAAGGGATCGCCGTGTATCACCAGAGGCAGGCGGGGAAGGGATCGCCGTGTACCACCAGAGGCAGGCGGGGAAGGGATCGCGGTGTATCACCAGAGACAGGCGGGGAAGGGATCGCCGTGTATCACCAGAGACAGGCGGGGAAGGGATCGCCATGTATCACCAGAGACAGACGGGGAAGGGATCGCCGTGTATCACCAGAGGCAGGCGGGGAAGGGATCGCCATGTATCACCAGAGGCAGGCGGGGAAGGGATCGCCATGTATCACCAGGGACAGGCGGGGAAGGGATCGCCGTGTATCACCAGAGGCAGGCGGGGAAGGGATCGCCATGTATCACCAGAGGCAGGCGGGGAAGGGATCGCCGTGTATCACCAGAGACAGGCGGGGAAGGGATCGCCGTGTATCACCAGAGACAGGCGGGGAAGGGATCGCCGTGTATCACCAGAGACAGGCGGGGAAGGGATCGCCGTGTATCACCAGGGACAGGCGGGGAAGGGATCGCCGTGTATCACCAGATACAGGTGGGGAAGGGATCGCCGTGTATCACCAGATACAGGTGGGGAAGGGATCGGCGTGTATCACGAGAGACAGGCGGGAAAGGGATCGCCGTGTATCACCAGAGGCAGGCGGGGAAGGGATCGCCGTGTATAACCAGAGACAGGCGGGGAAGGGATCGCCGTGTATCACCAGAGACAGGCGGGGAAGGGATCGGCGTGTATCACCAGAGACAGGCGGGGAAGGGATCGCAGAGGCAGGTGGGGAAGGGATCGCTGTGTATCACCAGATACAGGTGGGGAAGGGATCGCCGTGTATCACCAGATACAGGTGGGGAAGGGATCGGCGTGTATCACCAGAGGCAGGTACGGATCATCATATATCACCAGGGGCCACTTCCCGCCCGGTTGGAGAGCTAGTGATCCTGGTTCTGGCTCTGGCTCTGGCTCTGGCGACAGAGTGTGTATTCATCTGCACCCGGTGTTGCATGCTAAATTCAGCTCAGATTTTTCCGTGGAATGAGTGGGAATATCTTCAACCAAAACAAAGAATGGAAAAGCGTGGACCGCTGGCAGTGGAGGTACAGACTGCTCGTGAATAATATTTCACTACCGGTGGGGC
Organism: Lepas anatifera; assembly: GCA_034440635.1. NCBI lineage: Eukaryota > Metazoa > Arthropoda > Thecostraca > Lepadidae > Lepas > Lepas anatifera. The sequence continues at coordinate 483,928 of JAOTON010000083.1, forward strand.
TTCAAGCTTAATGATATCTTCCGATGACTAGGAGTATTTACAGTCTAGCTTCGTTTTAATACGAAAAGGCAGCGAGATTTGGCATCTCTCTTGCACTGGGAGTGTAGTATTTGGAACAATAACAGCTGTTTGGGGAGCCTGAGCCGGCTGCCTTTTGATTTATTGAAGCTGTTTGTCAGCATTTGTTTTGTTCGATAACCTTGCAGTCCAAATACACTTCAAACCTGGCGTGGCTGGTGTTGGGCTTTTAACCCTCGCTCTGGTGGGGGGTTGTTTAAATACTCCTCCCTTGGGTTCTGCTGGCGTCATGAAAAAACAGCGGCGCGAAGCGTCACCGTACTGGACACGCCTTATTCTGGCTCAATTCCGCAACTTTCCTAAAAATGTTAAGGTTAGGTCATATCAGGTCTGGTCACCAGTGCAGGTCAAGTGACCTCACCTGTAAAAATGTTTAAGGTGGCATAATTAGGAAATAGATGAATCTATCGGATTGAAATTTATACCACATAATGGGGCTACCGAGTGCTACAAAATATATTCCAGGATTTGTCATATCGATAATTTAAGGCCAAGTACGGATCATAACCTTTCCATTGGAAATTCATGGGAAAAATAGAAATTGGGTTGTATTTGGGTAGATACAGCTGGGAATGCCTTAATATTTTCCAAATCGTGGTATACTGGGCCCCATTCTAAGTTCATGTTTCAATTTCTTACATGTGACCTCTAAGAGGTCATCTGGGGCTACTCAAGCAGTTTTCAGACTTAGGTTAATAACTTTGTTTGAAATGATGCTACAGAGCTGTAGCTTTTATTTTGATATAATTGCGTCTGGATTGCTTTTGAGAGTCGTTTGATATGCATATTGACTATGCTAGGTTAAAAGTGTATGAGCTATCCACCAGCGTTCGCGTTTTTTCGCTATCCCGCATAGGGGCCGAGTTAAAGGGGGTGTTCAAACACCCTGTACCAGGGCGAAAGTGGCTCGGAGGCTCACCGGGCGCGGGTTAAACCTTTTAGAGGTGAGGTCACTTGACCTGCACTGATGTCCTGACCTGAGTTAACTCGACCTTAAGATTTTGGGAAAGGCTGCAGAATTGATCAAGGATAAGGGTGCCAGATACGGTGGCGCTTCGCGCCGCTGGTTTTGGTGCCGCCGGTAAAACCCGAGAAGGGTGATCAAACACCTCCCTCCTGTGACAAAGGCTTATAACGCCCAGAGTAACACTAACTATGACGACATAGCATATGTCATACTAGGCGACGTCACCTAGCCAAAAGCACTGTGATCAATGACCTTGAAAATGCTGGTATGACCTTGACCTGTGGAGTTTGAAAATTACTTTGAACTCCACTTTGGGTGACCTTGGCATATCATTTCGATTATATGGCGATATGATATCGCCATTCCGTCTACAATGCAGGTGAACTGGTGCAGCCACGCGAGTGTGACGATCTAAGAAATAGGCATAACTTGGAAGAATGGAATATTGAGGGATATTTGAATATTTGAGGGATTACAAACTTATTTTCCAAATTCCTTTACCAATCGACGCACTTATCAATCCTCTCAGATCCTCTCCAATCAGCGTGCTTCTGCTGCAAACGGTTCTTCGCCTGTTTGTGCAAAATAGGGGTCACTTCCTGCCCTTTTCACATGCTAAGATCAAACTTGACAGCAAAAACAGTGCAGAGGGAGCGTGTTTGATGGGAATCATTAGTGTGCCACATGTTATTGGGCCATGTCTGGGGGCTCCTCCGTTATTTCCGTATTAACGTACACCATCTCAGACTAATTTCATTTTCCTGATGATTCATCTGCTGAGCCAATGTCCCATAAAAACCGGCCCACTCATTTGATTTAATCCGGGGCCTCAAGCTACGGCTCCAGCCCAGTTGGGGCGGCGGGACGGAAAATCAACGACACAGCGGCAGCCTCGTATGTCATCGCAGATGGGCTTTGGCTGCAGAAACATCACATTATCGCTCGCAGCTAGCTGAGCGATGTTCCCACCGACTGGTGGATGGACTCCATTATATGGTGAGAAACTGATGCGCTCTATCAGCGGCAATATCGGCATCGAGATTGGCTTTTTGGCACTGACCCATAATGCTCAATTTGTGGTTGCATATTGAGAAGGGATGTTCCTACGAGACAAAGGTGGTTAGCCGTAGCTTAGGTAGAGTTTGGTTGTTTTTCATCGGAGGATCAGATCGGTGTAAAATCAGGCTGACACAATGCTTCCAACCTAGCAGCAAGGTTGTGGGTCAAATGAAGAGGAATGCTGCTCAATTTGTGTCGCAGTTAAAACTCGCAGTGGAGAGGGGCCCGGCGTCAGCGCGCAGTGGAGAGGGGCCTAAAGTGCTCCCCTGAGATCTCGGATATCAAGACGGTTAGAAAAACGCCCGTTGTGTGTGTGTGTGGAGGTGATGGTGAAGGAATGGAGACGTTTCATTGATCGAAGTCAATATCCTCAAGATCAAACGAAGTTGTAAATGTTAAAACTGTGTCGTGCTGGAGGTCTATTGGGAAATGTCATGATTATGCAAGAAAAAAACCGGGAGTACACTAACAGCGGACTAAGGTCATAGAAGGAAGTCCCCACAAAATTGTATCTGAAACTTCGAGGGCCAGATCATTCAAGGTCAAAGGCCTATGACGTAACAATATGACAACCTTCCCAATAATGTACAATAGAAATGGCACTATAGCAGCCTTTGGGTGGGAAATGAAGGTTTGGCCTTGAAAAAACCTTTGACTTTGACCTGTGGCCTTGAACACAGACAACACAGACACAGACCACAACCTTGAGTAGACTTAACTATGAAGTCATAGCATGACATACGTCATAATGAATACTATCATCTGACCGGAATAGTGGGGTCAATGACCTTGATCTGTGACCTTTGACCTTGCCCTTCATGTGGTTTGACCTTGACATATAACCTGATTATATGACGTTATGACGTCACCACTCGGTCTACAGTGCAGGGAAACTGGTGCGACCGCGCGAATTCGACGGTTTCAAAATATAGCGCTGACTTTGAAAGCCTAATATATACATACAAATAGGTATACTTGACAAATTTTCAGAATTTTCTTCCAATCGACGCGCTCATAAATTCTCCCAAATGTGGCCAAGTGGTGTTTTTGGCGGCAAACGGTTCTCCGGTCACCTCGGAAAAATAGGTGAGGGGGCACTTTAGGACCCACAAATGGGCTCTTTAGGAGCCCCTCCACTCTGTGTGTTAAGCTCTCTTGTGCAGTTAGGGAAAAGTGGCTAACTACGTTCGATGACCTTCCTCAACAATAGGCAATACATCAATCTTGGAACTTACGCTTGGAGATACAGCATGGCAAATGGTTTGTTCATCCACTGTCATTAACCTACGTATCGTTCTATATTGCATTTAAATCTAATGAAAATCTAGCTTTACATCCCAGTGTTGTATTGGTACGTTCATGATTTTAATCTGTCACGGACCTTAAAGATGGTCAGGTATTTTGAGACCACGATTTTACTGTAAGGTACAGTGAGTTCAAGTAAGTCAAATGCAAGCAATGTAGCGTATGGTCTTTTACCTTTCGTGTGACGTCATTTTACCGGCATGGAATGAAAGAAGCCACTGACACTGTATCGAACAGTGACGGCGGAACGTATGAATTTAAGGTAAAGGGGGGGCACCATGGGCTTTTCAACCCATTTCTTTCCAGTCAACGCCATAGGGCTTATGTTAAAATTTCTGATTTAAGGTGGTGGGGGGAGGGCACCGTGCGCCGGTGCCCCCCCAGTTCCGCCACCAGTGGTGTTGCAGTGGCCGGCGGTTACCGGTGGCAAGCCACCTGCCGGCCGGGCTGCGATCTGATTGGTTGGCCGGCTGACCGCGCCTCAGGCACGACCCGGCCCGGTGTCCGTCCGAGCGCTAATACACAGTCTGGTCGAACTGTCTGATCTATCACATTGGCGTTCAGTTTCGTAGTGATGGCAGGGAAAGTGCCAGAGTTTGACAAGGGAGTCGAGTCATTTGGGGCCTATTCGAGGAGATTGGATCAATATTTTTGGCAAATGACATCGGCGAAGATCAGGATGTGAAGAAACGGGCAGCTTTTCTATGTGCCATCGGAGCCAGGACGTTTGGGCTTTTGGAGGACCTGATGGCACCGGCCACAGTGAATGACAAGAACTTCACGGAATTAGTGGAGGTGTTGAAAGCTCATTTTGAGCCGGAGTCTTCAGTGATCGTGTCTAGATTCCGATTTCACTCCTGTTTCCGGAATGAAGTTGAACCAGTAAGTGCATTTTTGGCACGTCTTCGGAAGCTGGCTAAGCCTTGCAAATTTACATCAAACATCCTAGACGAGATGCTGCGGGACCGGCTGGTTTGCGGCATAAAGCACGAGCAGTTGCAGTCCAAGCTCCTCAGCGAGCCTCAGTTGACACTTCAATCTGCTATGGAGCTGGCTCTGGCCATGAGTCAGCTGCCGCGAGTGCTGCGGAGCTGAGTGGAAGTGTTGTTAGTGCGGACGGCAACGGTGACACAGTGAATATAGTGAGTCGTGAGCGAGGCTCGCAGTCGCACCGCTGCCGACTGGCTTCCACAGGCAGTGGCGGTGGCAGTGGTGGTGGTGGGGTTGGCGCCATGGCAGGCGGCCACGCACCGCCGGCCGGCAGAGGCGTGTGCGACCGCTGTTTGAAGCCGCATAACAGGGAGACCTGCCCATTCCGGATGAAACAGTGTTTTGCCTGTGGTAAGCGTGGGCACATCAGAGCTGCCTGCAGACAGCGTGCTCACCAGCACCTGCGTCAGCTGACGGCGGAAGAATACTCTCCACATGACGCGGGAATTACATCGGGAGAGAACTGCGAATCATCTGCGCCTAAAGAGGAGGATGCTTCAGAGGACGTCTACACTTTGTTCTCGGTGCGCCCCGGCGTGGATCTGCGACGCGCACCCATCATGGTGAAGGTGTTGTTGGATCAGCATCCGGTGGAAATGGAGCTAGACACCGGTGCATCGATGTCTGTCTGCTCTCAGGCGGGATTCCAGCAGCTGTGGCCAAGAGGCGGGCCGAAGGTGGGCCAAGCTCGGTGAAGTTGAAGACCTACAGTGGGGAAAGTCTCTCGGTTTTAGGTCAGGCGATGGTGACCGTGAACTACGGCAGCACGGTGAATCAACTTCCACTCGTGGTAGTTGAGGGTAACGGACCTTGGCTGTTCGGCCGCAATTGGCTGGATTACATCAGACTCGACTGGCCCGCCATCTGTCGGGTCACTGCGCAGTCCGCGCGCAGCCGATTCTGGACGAGTTCCCGGACGTCTTCAAGGATGAGCTGGGCTGCTACCGAGGCGGGGAGGTGAGCATCGAAGTGGACCCGGATGTTCAGCCGCGGTTCTTCAAAGCTCGCACCGTTCCTCTGGCCTACCGTGAAGCTGTGGACGCCGAGCTGGAGAAGCAGATCCGTGACGGACTGTGGGAACCTGTGAAACACAGTAAGTGGGCGGCCTTTGGTGGTTGTACCAAAGACAGGTGGCAAATCGGTCAGAATTTGTGGTGATTACCGTCTGACAATTAACAAAGCGGCAAAAGTTGAACAATACCCTTACCGCGTGTCGAGGAATTGTTTTCTGGTTTAGCTGGATGTACAGTATTCTCAAAACTGGATTTGAAAAGCGCGTATAACCAGCTCGTGCTAGATTCAGGTCACGTGACTATCTCGTCGTGAATTCCCCAAAGGGCCTGCTGAGGCCGCTTCGTCTCAGTTTTGGTTACGCCAGCGCCGTGTCCGTGTTTCAGCGCACGCTTGAAACTGTGTTGGCGGGCATTTCTGGGGTGGGAGTATTCTTAGACGATTTGGTCCTGGCTGGTGCAGATCAGGACGCGCATGACGCTACTCTGCGGCAGGTTCTACAGAGGTTGCAGGACGCTGGACTCCGCGTCAACTTGGATAAGTGCAGTTTTGCTGTAGAGAGCTTAACCTATCTCGGGCTTAAGATAAGTAGTAAGGGGGTGGAAACCACCGATGATAAGACGGCTGCTATCATCAAAACTCCCGAACCTAGAGATGTCAAAGAGTTGAGAATGTGGCTGGGCCTGATAAATTACTACGGAAAATTTCTCAGGAATCTGGCGAGCACGCTGGCCCCTCTGTACCAATTGCTTCGAAAGGGTCAGGCTTGGAGGTGGACTGAGGTGGAGCGGAGGGCCTTCAGAAAGGCGAAGGACTTGTTGGTCAAGCCTCCCGTTCTGGCCCGCTTTGATCCGGCATTGCCTGTAGTCTTGGCGTGTGATGCTGGCCCTGTCGGGATCGGCTGTGTGTTAAGCCAACTGACGGGCCAGGGAGAGAGGCCAGTGGCCTTCTACAGCCGTTCTCTGAACGATACGGAAACACGTTATTCTCAGACTGACCGGGAGGCCTAGCAGTCATAACGGGGGTTAAGAAGTTTCACTTCTATTTAGCGGGCAGATCTTTCACTATTCAGACCGATCACAAACCACTGCTGGGTTTGATCGGGGAACAGAAGTCCCTACCGGTGATGGCTTCACCGAGGATGGTCAGATGGGCTATGATGCTGGGGGCGTATGACTATCGATTAGAGTACCGTCCCGGACTAAGCAGGTGCACTGTGACGCTCTTGGTCGTCTACCCTCAGCCGTGAAAGCTCCACTAAATGTCCCATGTCCAGCAGAGACTGTCCATTTGCTGGGTTTCTGGATTCGTCGCCACTGAATGTGTCGCAGATCCGACGTTGGACGAGTGTGGACCCAGTGTTGTCCGTTGTGTATCGGTATGTCCGGGACGGCTGGCCGACATCTTGTGACACTATGTGTCCGGACTTCCAACCCTATAAGTCCCGCTTAGGTGAACTCAGCGTTCATGACGGGTGCATTTTATGGGGGTCCCGAGTGGTGATACCACCGCAGGGTCGGGCCGACGCTTTGAGGCTCTTACATGAGGGTCATGCAGGGGAGACACGCACTAAAATGCTAGCCGGATGTATTTGTGGTGGCCGTTGTTAGATAACGATATCCGTGACGTCATCAGGGCGTGCGGAAAATGCCAGGAGTTGGGGGTAAGGCTCCTGATGCTCCACTGCACCCATGGACATGGCCCTCGCGTCCATGGGAGCGAGTCCATTTGGACTACTGTATGGCTAATGGAGGGACATTTCTGATTCTTGTGGACGCGCATTCAAAGTGGATGGATGTCTATCCAACTCGTTCATCGGACACCGAAACAACGCTGGAAAAACTCCGTATGTCGTTTGCTTGTTGGGGAGTGCCCAAGGTGGTAGTTACAGACAATGCACAGTGTTTTGTTTCTAGCCAGTTTGACAATTTCTGCGCGTCGAACGGGATTCGCCACCTGACAACACCATGCATGTCACCCAAATCAAACGGACTGGCGGAAAGAGGGGTGCAGACTTTAAAATGGGTCTGTACAAGCAAAAGAGTGGGACGATTCAGACGAAAGTGTCTCGTTTCCTTTTCAAGTATCGTACTATACCACATACGACCACACAGTGCACCCCAGCAGAACTATTTTTAGGTCGACTTCCTCGAACTCATTTGGGATTAATGATGCCGGACGTGGGGATGAGGGTGCGTGAGCACCAAGAGGCACAGAAATTCTACAAGGATCGCACTGCACGGGAACGGGATCTTCAAACAGGAGATAAGGTGTATGTGTCGTCTGTTTCAGCTTGAGGGGCATGGAGCATTGTCGCTGGGTGCCTGGGCACATATTATGCCGCGATGGAGTCAAATTCACGATAGAATTAAGCGATGGCAGAATAATTGTGCGACATGCAGACCAGGTGCGCAGACGTTTTGTTGCAGACGTTGTGGTACCACCACCAGTGTTTAACAACCGGTATTCCCGCAGTATGATTCCGACACCTGTGCCGGATCCCATCACGCCGGAGCCGTCCGAAGTAGCCGCTCCTACCTCCCAACCGTCGCCACCACCGCCGCTGCCGCCGCCCAGAGCCCTACTACCCACCGCCAAGCCCAGCAGCAGTGATTACGGCGTCCTCGGCCGCCGATGTGCCGGGCGGCCGTCGCTATAACTTAAGAAATCGTGCGGAACTGCGCCCACCGGATCGTTATTAGGTAGCAGCAGTGTTTTGTAAGGATTGGTTCCATGGAGGAACTGTTGTTTTTTGGTGTTGTTGTGTTTCTGTTATTAACTGGGGTGGAAGAGTGTTGCAGTGGCCGGCGGTTACCGGTGGCAAGCCACCTGCCGGCCGGGCTGCGATCTGATTGGTTGGCCGGCTGACCGCGCCTCAGGCACGACCCGGCCCGGTGTCCGTCCGAGCGCTAATCACAGTCTGGTCGAACTGTCTGATCTATCACAAGTGGTATCAACACCATTAAGTCATAAACCATTTCAGTGAAATGAAGTGTAAAGGAACCTATGGTACCAGCCAGGGTCATACGACGTTGCCAACTCTCCAGGGAGCCAAATTGTCCCTTGCTCAGGGAACCCTCCAAGCTTTGAATCTAAGCTGGCCGCGCAAAATCAGGCCATCCACTGCACAACCAGACACTCCACTCCCCTCGCCCCACATAAATCATGTCGGTGACTTTAATAAGAATGGAGCTATTCCACACCAACATGCTGCAACACCGTGGAAACATGGCCGTCAGAAAAGGCACTGTATTTTCTCTTCCAAATAGAATTGATAACCCATGACACAGCGCCACCATTCAGGAACAAAGACACTTAACTCCAGATGGCCTCCTCCACCCAGAACTCCCCCAGCTCTTCAGCCGGATCGGCGCCGGTGAGTTTCCAGCTGCTTGCTCAGGCTGCATCGATTCAGGCGGAGAGGCCGTGTTTGTGCTCGCGGCGACGCGGCTCCGGCCGGCGCGCTAATCGGCCGCGCTCCAGTATCCGGCGCGGCACCGATGCGCCGTCGATCGTCGCAGGCGACGCGGGGTGCGTTACGCAGACACTGGAGCTGGATACTGTCCACGGAGCGGCACAGCGCCGCCATATTTGCTAACGCTCCGGCGGCGGAAATGAGCTGCTATCGCGTACTGTTGACCGCCAGGAAGCGACCTGAGGTGTGGCAACCCTGGATACATGAGTCCAGCAGTCCTGGATACATGAGCAGTCTCGGTACCAAGGCTCTCGGTACGCGCTATTACGTGCAGATGTGATATGGTGCGGTCCAGTTGGAAAGTCCGGAGTCGATGCCGCTGCGTTTGTTAATGTATGCCAACTGAAGACGTCTGAGAACCGGGTGGCCTGGTGGCTTCCCTGCCCATCTTCAGATATTACAGCACGGGTTAACATGGGTTCAATACCCACGGCAAGAAACCGCCCTCCATGTCCGATCGAACCCAGTGGAGAGGACCAATCTCACCCACGCCATTGTCTCCGTAATTGGGCAAGTTTGCCTGTTGGGAGTCGCCCTGATAAAAACACCCTGAACCGATAACCCGCTGATTCACATTTCCTTGATTTTGCCACATCTGCAAGAGAGAGAGAGAGAGAGAGAGAGAGAGAGTCAGAGGTGAGGATGAGAGAGTGAGATCGATCCCGTCGTCCACGGTCCACTCGCTGCGAGTAGGCAGTAGCATGCTCATTGGGTTTACGACCCGATGCAGTTGGGCTTAACTCCATTTTCCGCCGGCTCTATTCTACGTAATTGGGCGCGGTGGACCCGATCAGGCCCTTGCCGAGGTACTGAACCCGAAACTGGTACGAAGTCCAAGGAACCTGGGGATGCCTTTCACATATCGGATACTAATGAAAGGTGTGAAGGTCGTAGTCCAACCGAGAAAGTCAACTTATTAAAAATCACCTTGTTGTATGCAGTATTGCTCCGATAAGGGTACCTGAATCCCACTTCACCCTGACCTAGGGACGAGTCTAGGCAACAAATTGGGGGAGACAGCCAGGGAAAGTTGTGAAAACTTGGTACTTTCTTTGGAAAATCCGAAGAAAAATCGGATAAGACTAGGTAAACTTGTACCGCTTTAGGGGTCCGGACAGGTTCCCTCCCCTCCCTGGATCCGCCCCTGCCCTGACCGTAAGTGGTGCTTATCTGCAATCCTGGATCCGAAACACGTCTGCAGTTTCTCTGAAACCGAGAGTCCTTGTACTCATCGTTACTCTATCTCGCATGCGCTTGTAGCTACAGCAACCCCTCCGGTTAACATTTCACCTCCTTTATCCTCACCTTTCCTCATCCTTACCGTCTTCCTTTTAATCACCTTATACCCATCCCGACAACACTTTAATAGCCTCGTCAATATTGTGGAAGTGTGCGTAATACATAAATGAATGAAAACCGAACTGCCCCTCTCAAAGCATATCTTGTTCAAGCAATAATTTGAAAACCTGCTGTATGGTGCTTGAATATGAAAAAACATAAATATAGATTTTTAATGAACTATTTATTCTATTTACGGGAATCTACAGCGTTTGCATTCAAATCAGCCAAATCTAGCATACTGTACATTAGCAGGTATTTCTTTTGGGTAGTAATTTTAGGGGGCGTAGGAAAACAACTTCATATTCGTCTGTTCAGATAGATTTTGGGTATTTAAAATGCAGCCCTTTTATCCAAATTCAAGAAATATGCCAGCGGTGATATTTATATTTCCTCTGAGGGTATGAGTCCATTTGTTGAGGGTCTTACAGAGGTCCTTTCCCATCCCTTTACGCCTGATGTATGAGCTCACTACCCATCTTCAGCTAACGCGTCTGCCTGAAATGATGGCTATAGTGGGCAGCAGTGCCCTCTGATGCCCCATTAAGGAGGATTACATGAAGCCAGGAGCTCAGTCCCAGGACCTTTCACCAGAATTCAGTTCACATGAGATGTATACTCCCTCGTGCGAAGAAAGTGTGGTTGACGTGGAAGCCAGAGACCGTGATGACTTTACATTGGCTGAGGAATAAGCCGCGGGTAAGATGCAGCAAGGCAACGGGCTTTTTTCACTGTTTTTTTCACTGATTGTATTGCACCGGTCAGATTTAAACTGCGATTTGAGTTAATAATGAGACCTGTAAATCCCTATTGTCCGTCGTCTTTTCGTCTTTGTCTTAGTCTTGTCGTCTTAAAAGGTGTCACGTAATTGCTTTATGCCCGCGCAATTCAATAGCCACATCCATCAATGGTCACTAACTTCAAAGAACAATACTTTTTGATATGTTGGAGAACGTGGAATAAAAAAGTCATAGTTGCTCCGCTGACACCCATAACCAGTACCCGATGCAACTCTTTTCAATCACCGCACGCCATGGTCGCAATGTTTACTTCACTTTCGGAAGTTTTCTAAAACGGCGGCACAATTTATCTTCCAGGCTGCCACTGTTCAAGTCAGCTCTGCCAGAGTAACCTATGCAAATATAACAAGTGGAACACGACAGATTGGCAAAGGCCACCCCAGAGTGAGTTTAGCCCTAGTCTGTACAGAAGTATTTGTAGTATGCTGGTTACTTTCTTCAAAAACACACTTTTGGAACAAAAGTATATGGGAGCTTAGGGCAGAATTTTGAATGGTCAGCATAGCCGGAGGTGTGGAAAATGGTTTCGTTCACTCATACCTAAGCTCTCATCCCAGGCAAGTGTGCCGAACAAGTTTATCATGTTCTGAAGATGAAATTTTTCTATTCACACACTAGCTCACAATGAACACCAATCACTCCTGTATTATGAAGAAGGAAATTGGAGGGATCCATGCGGAGCATTTTGTCTAAAACCGAAGAGAAAGGACAATTGCCTGCTTTAAGTGTCAGCAGCTTTTGGGAGTAAACAGGTAGATAGATACCTATCACTAAAAGTAAAAAAGCTATCTATAATATTTTGGAATCACGCGCGTAAACACTTGAAATTCTTTATTTGCAACACTTGATGCACGCGCAATTTTCCCTATACACACACCACAACTAAGTAGTAAGTTGCTGAGTGGCTGACGTTGCAATTCGGGATCTTTATCATGGCTTGCTAGCTTACTACATTTCTATTGCTGTCAGGTAAAAGGACAAGCAGTGTAACAAGAGATAGGGAACAATATTTTAGAACAGGCTAAACAAATTTGGATATTTCAGAAAAAAACAAATCGTCCAATATGCTCAATGTATCTCGTGAACAATGTTGAACAAGTGTTCCCAGTTATTTTTCAAAACCATACTAAAGAACTTGCAGAACAGCACCACAGTTTTATTTGCAAATGATATTTGATTTCCTCCCCTTCCACCCTTTGCATTCTATCGAAGATATGTCTCGAGTCCGTTTGCCATCAAATGAAATTAGAAGTTATTTGAATTTACCTGGTCACAGATACTGAATTTAACGTGGAAGGGTGAATGAGATGAACATCGTTGCACCCTACGGATCCAGTGATAGTCACAAGTCACAAAGTCACATCCTCCCTCTCTTTGAAGGAATGTGCCACCTCCATGAGATTTGAACTGAGCCATCAGTCGCATAAGCATGCCAAAACCCTGACGTCATACTCGGGTCTATGAAAACTCACCCTCCGCCAAAGAGGAAAGAAACAGTGTTTCATAAGGGTAAATTTACTTTTTGAGAACAAGTACATCTTCAAATGCGGCCAGCCCCAGCACGGGTCCAGCGGCTGGTCACAGACGAGTAGACTTTGGGGTGAGGGAGCTGGGGTCAATGGAGTCGATACGATCTCTAAATACACCCTGTTTTTTGCAAATTATGAGTTTGGGACAAAAAAATTAATCCTGAGGTCTTCTGGGATCTTCAATCGAATCGACCTTTCCATTTCAATCAAAATATGAAAGTACCAGATTCTGGATAAGTTAAGAAATTCCGAGCAAAGGTGATTAATCAATTATTCGTGCAAACCTACATACAACCCTGCCTTGACATCATTGTATTCCTTAGGAACTTGAAACCTCCGAATATAACTGCGCTGGGCCAAGCCATTAATTGCGGTAGGTCCACGAGTCGACAACCAATGGAATTGGGCCTTGGCCTTGGCTGGCAGCTCTGGAGCGGCGACAGTGCTCGGCCCAGCGTCAGGCGGCCAGAAGAAAGACCTCTTTCATGTCGTTGGTATTCATGAGAGTCTCCGAATTGCAATGAACGGCCAGCCGCTACACGTAAAGCAAGGCGGCCAGAACGAACGTTCATTGCATTCCACAGTGGCGGATTCAGGGGGGGCAACGGAGCCAGCATGGAAACGACTTTCCAATTGGTTGAGCCAGCAGAAATCGTGGCTTTCTTCGCATTAGTGGGCAGTGTCATAACTGCCTTTCAAGTTTTATAGATTGCAACTCCCTCTTCCCACAGCGAACATTTGCTTGCCGACTAACAACTTTTTCCCATATTCCGATGTTCGATAAATCCATACGCCATAGCCCTGTTCCAGCTGTCAGCACAGTTTTGTCAGCAGGACCTCTAGCCTCTCCTCCAGAAAAAAATATCAGCGCCATAATCGCCTCTTGCTTGTGCTAAGCAAAGGGAACTTAATCCTTCATACCATGAAAAAATACTAGGCTGCCACCTCGTGCACTTACTATTTTTCATCAGCGCAAACAGCAGGCCATCAGCCCGTAAAACCTCTAGAACTAGTTCCCGGGGAGAGGCTACAACCCTGTGACGTAGGCGCAACGCGGCCCGCTGATTGGTGCTGACAAAACTGTGCTGACAGCTGGAACAGGGCTCATGTCTCCCTCCTTCACTGCTCACCTTTATCCTATTGTCTAAATTTCCCGCCCTGGGTTCACCAGTGGCCTCCTGTGCAGCCTCCAGGAATTAATTAACGAAAGCTTGGTTTGAATGAGTTCATGAGATGAACGAAAAATACATAGACTTGTATTTTTGAAGAAAAATTGTGACAAATTGCTTATTAGAGTCAGGGCTTCCCTCTGCGTTTGCTTTCTCGAGAGAAGGTGCAGTGTAAAGAAAGGGCTGAGCATATAGAAGAGATGCGAGGCTAAAAGACAGTAATATATAGTTCTTTTTTCAGACGCCTGAAATCAACGCTGTGGCGTAGCTGTCTGGTGATTTGGTCCCCGGCTTGCCTATCATCAGTTCAGTACATATCGGCACCTGAGAATCATCAGGGACATCTGTAAGTATATTTTCCAACTGCTGAACTGCACTCGTGTACTTCGATCATAATAAACCCAATCAAGAACCCAATCAAGAATCTCTCTGTCTCTCTCTCTCTCTCGCTCTTTTCCCTCTGCTCTCTCTCTCTCTCTCTCTCTCTCTCTCTCTCTCTCTCTCTCTCTCTCTCTCTCTCTCTCTCTCTCTCTCTCTCTCTCTCTCTCTCTCTCTCTCACTCTCTCTTAGTTCCTGAATCATGGGCACCCTCTGGCGCTGCAGGAAGTTGGCTGGTTGTTGTAGTTTTTTTCTTGGTAATAGGGCGGGAATAAATTAGAATTGTATGCATGTTTTGACAAAAAAACGCGGACAATAAACATGAGGAACAAAACTATCGTCAGGAGCAAAGCGACGGTACCGGGACCCCGGAAACCGGCACGGTCGCAAATAACCTATTGGCAAGGCCTGACGTAATTTGAATATTGTTCAGGCTCCTGAACTGACTGCCATAAGTAAACTGAGTTTTTTTGTTGTTTTGGTACTTTAATCTCAATATATGCCTTTATTTGTCAAAATATAAGAAATGATCTGATTTTCAATTTATTCTCGATGTTTATTCGATGTTTCGGTGTGTGTTGTATTGTATTCGATGTCTTTTGTTTATTCTAATATAAATATCTGCCTGTATGTTTGAAATCATAAGAGATAATTAGGTGTTTGATTTATTGCCTTGAGTACCACCTTATGCCTTGTCAATTGCTGTCCTCCGTAGGCCATTTTGTTGCTGGAATTGCTGCTACTTAAATCCTAAAAGTCAAAGTAATTGACCATACCTTTGCTCTTTTCACTCCAATATCACGTCCATTGACCTCGCTTCACATAGCTCCTCCATCACATCAGCCCAAGACATGGGTATGATTTATCACCCATGTGATAGTATTTATTTGCAATTGAAATTTGGAACCAGCACGGCACATAAAAGAGGCACGACTAGCATGGGGGCTACTAAAACAAGGTAAAATCAACATAATAACCTCGAAATACCGGACTGAAGAGCCTGTAAGCCCTCTCCAGGCTATGCCTCGTAAACCACTCGAATGGCACATTACTAGAGCGGATGACGGCTGGGGAAGGGCGTTGTGGCGCCGGGGGGCTGTGGACCGGTACCTGCTAAATACCCAGGGTCCACGCGGCGAGACCGGCGAGGGCTTCAAATCCTCTGCCGAGTCTCTGGCAGCCAAGTCTGGGTCTTATGCCAACACACGGAATATAAAATGCTCCAGGTTGAGTCTACTGCATTGTATCGCCAACAAACAGAGCCTCTGTGTACGCCAAGTCACACTGAAGCACGCCGGGCGAAGCATACGCACCCCGCAGTTATCTGCCAAATTGTGTTCTGCATTGCTGTCTGACTCTCAGATGAGAGGCTTCTGTAGATGGCACGGTAGGAAGGATGGCGAAACCAGTCTCCACAGTGCGCACAGTCGCATATGCAGACCTCCTGACAGGGACGTAGGAACCGGGGGGCAGGGAGGGGGTAGCTGCCCACCCCCCCCAACTTTCATGATTCTTAACCATTAACCCTATGGCGTTGACTGGAAAGAAATGACTTGAAAATTTTCGCTGCCCCCCAACTTTGAACATAGTTCCAACGCTCCTGCCTCCTGACCAGCTCAGGCTTTGGTGCAGTGGCGAGAGGGATAGTTGAATTACATTGGGCACAGGGTTCAAATAAATCAGTCAATATGCACGATCATAGGCGGACCCAGGATTGCCGGTCGAGGGGGCACGTTCCCGGGGAGCGCCATCCGGACCAGGGGGGCGCCTCTTTTGACCGGCAAAACCTATCAGGTGGGCGCCAAATCCTATCGGTGGGCGCCGATTTTCGCATCCTGTGGGGGGGTGGGAAGCAGCATTTCAGGGGGCGCCATCGACCATTTCAGGGGACGCTGAGGGTCGATCGGGGGGGCACGTGCCCTCCCCTTGACCCCCTGGATCTGCCTATGTACGCGATGTCAGTGGACGGTACAAGATTTGACGTTAACCAGTGGCGGATATAAGGTAGGGCCTAAAGGGACTCAAGTCCCCTGCCCGGAATGTCAAAGTTCCCAATCAATGCATAGGGGGAGGCTGATCCGAGGTAATGGTTTGCAGGCTCAAGCCCCTTAGCCCCCCTCTCGAAATGAAGTCCTGGATTCGCCACTTACGTCAGCTGCCGCTTGGATCATTATTTTTGGACACTGATTAACTCTCTGCACCGCGGATTGATAACAAAAGCAAGTTATTCCCACTTCCCGCCGAGGTCCCACCACCCTGATCTCCAGCAACTTTTCTTATCCAAGCACAAAAAGAGGCCAGGGATGGTTATTCGCCGTACCGCTAGAGGCACCGATCAATGATCCGTGGACGGCTGAAGTAACCCCGAGTTTAAACCAGGACGTGATCCAGTGCCCTGGTAAGGTGTTGCTACGCCGATATTTCTATACCGCTGAAAACATCAGATGTCCAACTTCAATAGTGAACGGAAGATGGCACGCACTACATCTAGTCAAATAGTGTAAGAAGGCATTTAGGTCAGGCTTAAGATATTAAGAAAGAGCTGGGAAGGGTCATGGGTCAGATAAATGGGTTGTAATAACAGTTATTCAAACTATCTCTTTACGAATTGAACGTTGACTCGTCTTCTAGTCGTGATGGGGAGATCGTGAGTTCTATCCCATCGATGGTGTCAGAGTGAGACGAACGGATCATTTCGGTGCCCGAGTTCTCAAGTTTGCGGCCCTGTTTGGAGTTGACAATGGCAGCGCTGGCGGTGACGGTGCCGCCGTGGTGACGTCACTAGGGCAGTCAGCTGTCGCCGGCGGCTGTCTGCGGGCGGTAGATAACGCGACAGCGTAATTGCGGCACGTACTGCCGCCCGCCCCGGTATGGATCCGTGAGAGGGAGGGCCTTGTCGCTAACTGCGCCGCATTCGTTCCCCATGGAGGCGGTGAGCTACACTCGAGAGATTGCTGTGTGGGGCATGTGCTAGTGAGTTATATTCAATTTGAATTCCTCACTTTGGGATCAGTCTTTGTGCGTTCTATTACACGCTATCAGGTTTCTGACAGTAGTCTTGTCAATTATTCACGCTGCACTGCACACAGTTTATCAGCTTTTATTTGACTTGTATTTTACAAAGTGATCATATAGGTACACGCCAATTATTTATTTCAGATGAAGTAGGTAAGGCAAAGAAATCATATTTCTTCGACGACATATGTAGTCACAGATATATTGTCTCGGTTTCCGTTGTGTTTTTATCTAAAATAAATAATTGACATGTAGGTATATGGTCACTTTCTACAACACAGTGCTAATAGCTGTATTACCATTACCTATCCGTATTCCCAGCCTCGTCAGCTTTAGTCGGATATCTCCGTACTTTACCGGTTATCCAGCGGTCACCCCGACTTCAGACACTGCCTCCCCACTCGGCGTTCGAAGTGAGAGATGTCTGCTGCCAGGCAGCGTTGCCAGGCCGCCACAGTGGGTCACCCTGGTCAGGGAGCGGCCATAAAGCGCCGACTGTTCCGACCAACGCATTAGTCGCTGCAGTTATGCAGTGACCTTTGCATAAACGGTCCGGATTGTCCATTACTAGTGTCAGATGAAGTCCGGGATGCCGGACTGTGGATGGAGTCCTCGTCGCCAATGCGGAAATAGTGGTAGGTAATGGGAAATTTAGAGGATGTCTTATGATAGTATGGGAATATGGTTAGCGTCAGGTCAAGTTCAAGTGACTCTCATAGGACCGTTTGAAAGTCGAAGCTTTGGATGGAGGGTAATTTCATTTGGGTGGTTAGATTTTGGTTCAGTTTTCGTATCAAATGGAGATAATTAGGCTATCCTGTACATAATGTATTTTGTAGCCATGACATGTATTCGCACACACACACATACAAGTATGTTTAAAAAGACACGAAAAAGAGTAAAACGCCCGCGTTTAAGTCCGGCGGTAGGCGCCGCACGATACACCTGAAATCAAATATGAGCACAGGCCGTGTAAAAGAAAAGCCTTTTATACGTGCTTGGCTGTTGAAGTTTCTCTACGGCCAAAGTCTCGCAATTTGACAGCTTCGCTGCATTGAAATAATTAATGGGTGTTGTGCAATTGGGTGAAATACGCCCAATACCTCAATTATTTCCAAGTTTCTCAGAGCTGAAATTAATTATAGTTTCAGCCCGGTGAAACTCCATGGCTAAGCTGTCGGTCCGCTGGGAGGCTACAAAATATGTTTACAAAATTCACCTGCTCCAAAAAGTAGCGGCTCTTTAAAGTCAAAAACCTGTTCCAACACAGAGCTGGCAAATCAACCACTGAAGTCATCAAATTTTTTTTTGATGACTTTTTAGAGCCCCCAATAACCAGCTCTACAGCCAGATTGATGGTGTAGCGATGGGGTCACCACTTGGCCCTCTGTTCGCCAACGCGTATATGTGCAGAGTGGAAAACAAGGTCATCAAATCACTGAACAGCCCACCGTATCTATTCTGCCGTTACGTAGATGACATCTTCCTGGACATTGACAACCAGAACCAGCTACAAAAACTCAAGGAAAATCTTGAAACCAACTCTGTCCTCAAGTTCACCACCGAGAAGAGCATAGAAAACAAGCTCCCATTCCTTGACGTTGAGATTGAAAGCACGCACGGACTTTTCAAGACCAAGGTCTATAAAAAGCCTACGGATGCCGGTCGGTGTCTAAACGCCGGGAGCGAATGCCCTGACCGGTACAAAATCAGCGTCATCCGATCTTACGTCAGCAAAGCCATCAAACTCTCATCAGACTGGACAACCCTTCACGCTGAGCTGACTCGGGTCAAACAAGTTTTGGTCAACAACGGTTATGCTAACAAAATTGTCGACCAAGAGATTAACAAACAAATGACCTCCCATGTGGCTCAGCAAGAGAAAGAAGAAAAATAGGAGACCGGAAAAGAAAAAATAACTCTTTACTATCAAAACCAGATGAGCCCATCATACAAAACCGATGAAAGAGTATTGCAGAAGATCGTGCATGATAATGTCCAACCAAAAAACAAAGAAGATCGACTCAACCTCATCGTTTACTATAACAACAAAAAAGTTCACAACCTGATAATGAAGAATAATCTCAACTCCAAACGTGACCACTTGAAGAGCACCAACGTAGTCTACCAGTTCTCATGCCCACACGAAGATTGTAAGCTTCGTAAGTGTAGCTACATTGGTGCCACAACAACGACATTATCCAGACGCCTCACTATGCATCTTGCAGAAGGAGCTCCCAAAACCCACATGAATTTAAAACACCACCACGACCTCACCCGAAAAGACTTAACAGAGAACACCACTATCCTGAAACAAGAACCAAACCGGACGAAACTGTTCATACACGAAGCAGTACTTATCAGAAGCATGCAACCGGAGATTAACAAACAAAGCAACCCAACTATTACACTGAGGCTTTTCTTCTAGCGCTGCAGAGAAGAAGAGCCCGTCTAGCTGTGTCACTATTCTGTCGTAATAATTGAATGAAAAATACTTGTCCTTTCAAAGTAGTTTAGATCGATTTCAAATATGATAGGAGTGTTTTTATAAGTGTTTTAAGTGCTTGATAATGGAAGATGTCACTTCCGAAACGCGTCGCAACGTTAAATGTATACCTAAAAGATGCCAACATTCGGCCGACTAATAAATAAAATATCAGATTTACAAAAATGCACTCTTCGAGCATTGGAGAAGACGAGAAAGAAGCTCGTGAAAACAAGATATGCTATATCTTTTAACAAGACATATATATATATATATATATATATATATATATATATATGTATCATCAAATATATACAAATATATATATATATATATATATATATATCTAGACCAACAAAGAGCATATTGACGAACTTGCGTGAAAATAGTGCTGTATACAGTTCTGATTACCACAAACTTGCAGCAGACGAAGGCTCTACAAAACAGATGGGCTCAACTCTTATAAAGCAAGTTTTCTGAAGATGAAAGTTCGCTTAATTCTGAGTAGAAAAATATAACTTTTTTTGCTGAAGGCTTGAAAAAAGTTACCGTCTTGAGGATTTGCTTTCCCATAGCAGTTAGGAACCATTTTTTTTAAAACAAAGCTTCTTTTCCAGACAATTAAAACCATAGAATAAATATCTATGATTAAAACCACACTTGTGTTAGTGCGCTTAAGCGGAAGCTGTAAGGCGTATGTGACGTAAGCGTGGTGATGTCACAAGCCCCGTGGTGCGTGGTGACGTCACAAGTCCTGAGAGCCAGGCGACGTGAGCGGGGCCGCACCAGACCACCTCAACCGCCGAGTTGAGATCGATAGAGATGAAGGATGGGCTGATTTCGTCTGTACTCCGCGGTTCAGTTGAGGCACTTTAATCACGTCTGTAAGGTTCTAAAGTTAGTACATGCGGTTTTTCTATTGTGTCTGAGCTCGGAACTGGGCAGGGTGGTTGTGTGCAAAGGCCCCTGGATACTGCTTTTGCGGACACCATGGATGAAAGAATATCATTTCTATTCAGATATATAACTTTAAGTATGCATCGAGATAGGTGTTGTCACCTTTATTTGACATTGTTAAGACTTCTCCAGTGTTTAGCTTCCAAAGCCCCTACCCACGTTATGGATAATAAACCATTGATTGATTTCATCAAGGCTAATGTTTGTTCAAATAAAATCGCAATGGCTGAACTCTGACTCGACGAATGGTTTTCAAACAATTTGGGTCAGAGTCTATTCATGACACACATTCTGACCCAATCACTCCCTTCCAGCCACGTTCGCCAACGAGTTGGCCGGGTGATGATGGCGATGTCTTACTCGGTGTCAGAGGTTTGTCGTTGAGCCAACAGGTGGCTGCCGCTGGGTTCGTTTCCAGAGCCTCGTTGGGTGCGGATATTGCTCTGCCCCGGGATTGGATAGCGGTCGCCAGCCTGCCGCCTTCGAGCGAGGCCTCTGAAATGATTCCTGTGGTGCGTCTGCCGTCTCAGGCAGAAGTAGCGTTTCTTATTCATTTTCAATTATCTGTAGACTGAATTGTTTTCATAAAAAAGGTAAAAGAAGGAAAATTGTTAATCTATGATATGCTTTGGAGCCGTTTTTGCTCTCAAAGGTTGACTTTCCCTTTCAAAGTATAATCTTTAAGCAACAAAAAACGTGAATAATCTGAAAACTTGTAAACGATGGTTACAAGTTTGCACTTTCGACAGTGGCGGATTCAAGGGGGCTCAAGCCCGCCGAGCGCGGCTCGCCTGCACTATGCTCTGTGGCCAAATTTGAAATTTCATACCAGACAGGGCCGTCTTAAGCCCTCTTCAGCACTCTATTCTGTAACAAACAGGGCCCTTTTTACTCATTAGGAACCTTTTGGCACTGTCTCAGGGGCCCTTTTCGGGGCGCCCCCCCCCGAACGAAATCCTGGCTACGCCCCTGTGAGGATCCACGTCATATGATTTTTGGTCGTATTGTATTAAATTGTAGCAAAGCCATGCGTTGATTGATAATCGTGTTCCTACTATATTCAGCTTGAATTATCCGTGTAAACTAAATCAAGACAACAAATTATTAATAGATACAAAACATCCTTTTGTAGTACTGTCATATTAGTGAAAGTCCTTATCAATTTTCATCAAGATGATTTCAGATAGCAGCGATATTGTTCAGATTTCTTGGACATATGGAGAGATTAACGACGATATTAAAAGAGAGCTTTCCGTCCCATAAAATCAGCCAAACGCCTGGCGTGTCAAACGCGCCAGATATAGCGCCCTAAGCGGCCCATCATTTATCAGTAATTGAATGTCTAGGTGGTGCAAAATGGATCATTCTGCCGTGAATGGCAGAATGATGTAGGCTTCCTGGCAGATTAATGGCACATGTAGAACTGCTGCTTACCCAAACGATGTGTTAAACCCGCAATCTCGATGGCAAGATTGGACTATCGAGCGGAAACGACACAGCATTACCAACAAAGTGTGAAATATCACGATTCACCGTAGGCTAAATTTAACTTTCTCTAGTCTGGGACCCCAATAAGCAAACTGAAATATGTACGATTATTTAACCAGATGCAGTGATTTTTTAGCAACAAGTAAGCAAGCATGACAGTCATCCGCTAAATGAAAGCTGTAGCTGCAACAAAAAACTATGTGTCGGCGGAAATGAAATCCTTGAGTGATTATACCGTTTAGAGAGCCCCGTGGCATAAGATAAACCCAGCAGAAATTCTATCGTTGAGCCTGGAGAGCAGTCCAAGTGGATAGGATTCATGGGCTGGGGCCGTGTGC
Organism: Lepas anatifera; assembly: GCA_034440635.1. Classification (NCBI taxonomy): domain Eukaryota; kingdom Metazoa; phylum Arthropoda; class Thecostraca; family Lepadidae; genus Lepas; species Lepas anatifera. Next base: position 506,310 of record JAOTON010000083.1, read on the forward strand.
CTGCGTAGCGTACCACTCACAGTAGAAATGGTGATCCCGAAGTCGGCGTTTGGCAATGGCACAACAGCAGAGTCCTATGGAAGCCAACCAGCTCGTACATGCGCTTTTATACGGGTATATGTAGCACAGTCAATGAATAGAAAAGAACAAAAATAATAAAATATACAAGTAACAACTTGTAAACACCATCCAGTGGTTGAGTTTGGCATAGGTGAAACCAAAGAGGGAGGAACAAGTGGGGGTACGCGTCGCCATCGGAGCCCCCAGCGCCCCTTAAATGGTCACGACACTCCCTGAAAGGCCGATGGCCCCCCTTAAAAATGTCGCTTCCCCCCCCCCGCGTTCTCCCCAGGATGCGATCATTGGCGCCGTCGCGATGGGATTTGACGCCCACTTGATAGGTTTCTGACGCTCAAACGTGGCACCCCTGGTCTAGATCGCACCCGCGATCATGCTCGCACCTCCTGACGATCAGAAATTTCGGATCTGCGTGTTGAGACCGTTATCTCGCTTACCGCACTCCTCTAATTTACTGCTGACTGATCGTGCTCTTTCCGAGCTGACACTCTTTCCGGACCTACTCGAAGAGTCACACAAATTACTCGCATTTCGGATAACTCGTTATGGATTCCCTTTCATAAGCGTTTCTCTGAAATTTGTCACCGGGTAAACGAAACATTTGACTTTTTTAAGACCGGCCCAACGAGGCCACGCATAGAGTGAGATGGGTGAATGTAATCATTTTGATTGGATGGGTGGATGTGAATTGTTAGCTTCTGAAAAAAGTACTTCAGTCAATTCAGGTATTGTCCGTTTTAAAGCGAATGTGGCACCTTGGTCGAGCCCTGGAGTTTAGTATAATTAGGGGAACTTTTAGCCGAAAATCATGGAAGCGTCCATGATTTCTCTAAAAAATATACAATAAGCTCAATATTTTTTTTAATGTTCCGCTAGGAAAGGAAATAAATATCTGACCATGATGATTTCATGATCTTTTTTTACCACTACCATATTCAATAGGTTTCATGGGCTTAGATTGACTGATACTCACCATGACGTCAGCATATGTCGTCACACTCACAGCTGAAAACAGTGGCCTGCTGCTGAGGGTACATGTAGGGTACATTTCAAGTAGTTTTTAGCTTTTCTCTACGGAAATTTTGGGTTTCAAGACAAATGATATATGGAGTACCGGGTTTTCCGGCATGCTTTACAACTTGGCTATCTCAGTTAAAATCACGTTATAAAGGTGCCACATTCCCTTTAAACACAAACGCCTGAACCAAGAGCTAAATGGTTTTGGTCATCCAAAGCCATGTTGAGGGCTTTGGAGATTGATTTAGTTAAATGTCGTTGTCATTAGGAAGGCCTAATTTGATGTTGACACGCATGTTGACTGGAAAAGTCCATGTTTGATTTTCACACCACAAAAAATCCAACTTCCAGTGTGATTCCAATGTTATAAACTGACATTTCCTATAATTTACAGTTAAAATTGTTTATATGTTGTGATGTAACATAAAAAATTTATGCAAAAAGTGTCTCAATAAACAATAAAGTTCCAAATGATAAATGATGTAACAGTACAATTTCAATTAGTCACTTAGCTACGTTCCATTTGTAACTCAGTGCAATGCCACCTTTTCTGAGCAATCAAAAGTAATGTATAATTTACCCTTGCAGTATGAGCCGCTGCGCATGTCACGGGACCGACTGGACGCTGGCCAACCAGCCAGTCTAGCAGGCGATGATCGGTTTCCTGTGCTAATGTTCATGTATCGTGCAGTCTGACAAAAATTATTTAGCGTGCATGCACATGCTTTCTTTTTTAGAAAGGTAGCCTAATCGGTATTTACAAAAAACCTAATCTCTGCATAACACGGTTGATTTGCCCAAGCTGGAGGTCGAATGTGAAAATGTGTTCGCCGTGATCCAGCACGCGCGCGCACACGATTGAGCTCTCTGTTGAAACGGCATGATGTGGTTCGTCACAGACATAATCAATCGCTTTTGCTTTGAATGGTCGTGACTTGTGATGATCTGTGAAATAGCTTTCATCAAAATCGAGCCTCTGCCAACACTCAGTAATACATTGAACTAAATCTGAGGAAACGCAGAGGAGCTGGGGCGTGAGGTTTCATGCTCCCCGACAGGTGTATGGCGGCGCAGCATAACCGCTGGTGGTGTGCGGGATAGTTATGCGGAACAGTATAACTGTTGCGGCGGAATCCGAGTTATGCGGTACACCATACCCAACAGTGAGCGCTACGGTGCAGTATGTAGCGTAAGCTGGGCAGTTGATGGTGGTTCAGGTGGGCTAGGCTTTAGGGTGGGTGGGCTTTTCCATTGTTACTGCCGCCTGCCGTGGCGAACAGATCGATGGGTTGCTCTGGTCTCCGGACCCGGAAACTGGGGCGGATAAAATGAGACATCAAACCATCACCATCTAATACTACTGCACATGTGTAAATTGGACACGTATTCACCTAGGTATGCCATCAATGGAGAGAAAGCAGGAGGTGAGCGGCGAAGGGAGGTGCGTGGGGTGTGCCCTGATACGCGACAGAAGGTTTTGTAGGTGTCCGAACTCGAGACATCATGAGGCCTAGTTTACTTTTTTGTGCGGTATTTTGTTCTTTTTGCTAGTCGTTAGCAAACATATGGACATGATAGATACGGATGAAATAGACAGAAAACAGCTGGAGCGGTGTCAAGAAATGTTTTGCGTCGAAGCATACATTGTGAACACTACTTTCGACGAAATAAGACGACGGTATGTAAAAAGGTTGCTTTGGACCGTCACATACCTGGCCCAGCATGCACGAAAATGCATGTGAGTGAGTGAATCGTCAGCTTCACACTCACACTAACCCTAAAGCCCACCCTGAGATCTAAAAAATGACTGATTTTCAAAAACGCTCGCTTGAGGTTTTGCAGGGGCTGAAGAGATCCAGTTTACATCCAGGTTTCATTGAGCTGGGTCAATATGCTGAAGTTAAAATGGAAAGTAGAGGTCATATTTTGTTATTTGCGATATAATTGCTAGATTGCATAGGCAGGCGATGTTTTTTCAACTTTACTTTTTTGCGTGTGCGAGGCCGTGTGTAAGACTGTGCAATTTGCACAAGTCGATGCGTACTTGTATTCGACTTACCACCTTTTGCTCTTATTTATTGACGTGAAAGGATGAAAAGCCCCGGACGTGGAACTATTTCGAACACATTACGATTACGATTACGATTATATATCGGTTGAGCTGAGAATCATTTGCGTTATGCGGTGATTGTACGGAATAATGTCGCGATTCACAACAAACAGGGCGAGGGTTAATTGCTAAGCTGGTTATATGAAATGTTTGAGTGCTGTTGACCAAAACCAACACCTGTGGCGTTGGGGAAAAACGGTGTTATCTGGGCGAAGTTCCCCTCGTAGGCTCTGGCAAGCTCTTGCACCTTAATTATAAAAATTGTACAATATATGGTTCGATTAATTCCATGGAGTTTCCCGTACTTAACCCCGAATGAGGGACGGAGAAACACGAGAGCGCAGGATAGTTGATCAAACACTGGTACGGACTGGATGTTGTTTCATTATCCTTTCCGTCTACTGCGATAGCTTCTTGACACCTCATGCTCATCACCCCACAACGCTTGAAAGGTCATATTACAAGTGTGAAAGCGCTTGAAATACATGAGGATGAAAACAAGCCCCAATGACGTCTAAACTGACTCTGTCAAACACACTCAGACTCAGATTCAGATTCACTAAAAGTCCACTCAAGAGGGGTTTTCATTTGCTCACGTCGACATAATAGAATGACGAAAGATGGTTTAAACGAGATAAAAACAGCACATGCGCTCATGCCACACGTAGCATCAAAGCAAATCACGTCACCCCAGCAATTCCGATGTTATATAATAGTTCTAAGACTTGTCTTAAAATGTGGATCACCTGGCTGAAACCCGCTTCGGGTCAGTGCTGCCACGCCACGATAACATGGACTTCATTTTCCAGCACATTGCCTCTCAAGAAAAAGCGTGCTGAAGCGATGAAATTTGAAGGATGCTTCAAGTACTTTTTTGCTCTCCCGGGAAATTATGCTTCCGTTCTTCCTACCGTTTTTATTACCTCCTTCACTAATGAAAGAGCGGGGAGGAGAGCCGCGATGAGATGAGATGCGGGCGGAGGAGATGGGGTGAGAAAGATAATAGACACGGGCTGAAAAAGTCAGATCGATGTGAAAGTGGGTCATCTGTCAGTGTTTTTGTTTGTCGCAACGCTGTGTCACCGCTGTTCGCTCTCCATCTGTCAGAGACCACAGAGTAATGGAGGCTGACGACTGAGTCCACAGTCTTTTGTCTTCACTGGCGTTATCGCTCTCACGACAAATGGAACCGTTCGGATGCTCTGTTCATCGCATCGGTACATAGATGAGGACAACGCTAAGTGATGCAGAGACAGGCGAAAGAAACTTTGCGTATGGCTCTTAATTATGTTTACCAGGTATATTAAATGTGTTGAGCTTATTTATGGATTGTTTTATTGCATTTATACGCGTGTGATTTCAGCTCATTTCATAGGTACAATTGTGAACAAAATCCAGTGGGTTTTTTTAGCTCGTCTAATTCCTAAGGGCACGCATATTTAACTTTCCATCCTGTAGGTACCTATACCTGTGTGCGATATATTCTTAAAGTTTAATCGTAGTAGGCAGGTTTTCAAATAGGCAGAACGCACATCGGTGCTGCTTCTGTTCTCGGCTGTTGACGTGGGGCGTGCGTCAGCCCTTTCTGCGCTTGGGTCGGTGAGCGGCTCGCCGGCGGACCCGGGACGGAGCGGAGTAGATGCGGCCTGCTAATAGATAGCATCAGTCAGAACAAACACACAAATTTTGCAGACACAACAGTTTTTTAATTTGTTTCGCAATTAGTAGGTTTTGGTATGCACAATAATGTAATGGTGCCGTTGGGTGCTACCCCCATGTCACCAAATAAATGGCCGCTTCCTCCTGCCCGCCCCACCTACCCACCCCCTACACCTACACCTACACACCTGTGTCGCCTGACCGTGGGCTTCCGTTTGCTTTCCTCGACGACACCGCTGTGTTACACCCGTTCGATCGGATAGGCTGCGCGGCTGCACTTTACAGCACTTTCGCCGTTTCCGCTATCGGTGGCGTCACTAGCACCGCTGCGCCATGCGCCTGTCGCCGTCTCGCGCTTCCTCCGCTGCGTCGCTGCGTCCGTCGTGGCTCATCCTAGCCAACGTCACGCTGTCCTGTGCTGTCGCCACACCGCCATGTCCGTGGTCGTGCCGCGGAGGCTATGCCATGATTCACTGACGGCGCCGGTCGGCCGTACGTGGCGTCGCGACACCGGCGTCTGCGACGTCTCACCGGCATCTACCCACTGGTAGGTCGGTCGTGCTGGGCTGACTAGACTGCAGTGACGGCGTGCCTCCTCCGGGGCTAACCGTGGCCACCAGTCCTATTGGCCGAGTTCCCCCTTTCAGGGGCGGACGCAGACCCGAGTTTTTTTTGGGGGCCAAATCCAAGTCTGCCTCTCCTCGGGGGAGGGGTTGGAGTGAATATTTGTTTTGCTCTACAGATCTAGTGTAAACACCATTTTTCGAAACATTTTCTGGCATTTGGGGGCCAAAGGATAGTTTGGCCCCCCTCCAGCGCTTTGGGGGGCATGGCCGGAATGCCCCCCCCGGCGTCTGCCAATGCCCCCTTTCAACTGTCCGGCACTAGTCGCCCACCCACGGACACCAGCTGTTCTTTCTTGATTCTTTATCATTACCAGCATTGCCAGTGTCTGTGTGAGTTGTGATATTCTTCAATAAGGGCCTCACAGGGGCTCACTTGCTGCCTCCAACGGTGTAGGATCTGTTCTTCTCCTGACTAATATGTCGATTTTTTGGTATGCTGCTGCAGCCAAATAAACAAGTGTAATTTTATATAAATAATGTGTATGGAGCCTAGATCGTGATATAGCGGCACCTTCCGTGACTGCGGACACCTCGGCACTTTACTCAGTCGGTGACGTGACCAGCCCCCGTTCGTGACAGGGCCCATTCACGGCTGTTCTGGCTCCTGGCCGCAGGCTGAGTGCCGTGCACGACAACGTCAGCGGGTCGTGTAGAGGCTATGGATCAAACAGAGTGAAGCGAGCGGTGGATTGATACCTCCCCCCAAATTTAACAGACCGGGATAAATCCGGCATTGCAGCTGCTTTTGTAGTCGGGAGAGGGCTGTATATGTAAAATCACTCAAAGTGAAGTTAAATATATTACCAACCGGTTGAAATTTTTCCATGATTGGTGTGGTCAAAGGGTTGAGTTAACACCCGCAGTGGAGAGAGTTGGCACCAACACGCAGCGGAAGGAGGTTCTAAATCCAGGCTCCATCTCCCTGAGATTGCGGATACCAGGAATTTATAACAATTCCGGCTTGGAAATTTATGAGAACTAGTGTCATATAATTCTTCGCTGAATTTTTAAAATACATTTTGTCCAAGTCGTTCCCAGTACGGACAGTATCTTTAAGTGAGTTGGACTTGGCGTATAATCTCGATTATATGGACTTATTACCTCCAGGCTTACCTTGTAGGTAAACTGGTACTATCACGTAACACTGGCTATCTCACATCCTGGGTCAGACCTTACAAGCTCACAAGTAAAACGAAAAAGAATACCGATTTTATTATCACTTTACCAAATCGACGCTTTCATCAATGTTCTCAAACATAGCCAAGCGTCATTTTTTGATTGCCAACGATTCTTCATCCAGCTGGGAAAATAGCTGAGGGAGGGCACTTTTAGGACCACCCTCCACGCCGCATGTTAAGAGAGAAAGTTTTGAAGGGAGTTGTCCAGCCTGTCTCACAGCTTTGTCTTGCAATGCTAAAGTATGATATGCACATGTAATGAATGTGCACGAATACGATCAAATTTGTCAAATTTGAATATATGTATCACTATAGATGAGACCTACTTTTGTCACAATGCCTCAGTCTCACCACGACATATCTGGCGCCAGCTGAAAATATCCCATCGCCACAAAAACGGCCTATATTTTCCTTAAACATTTACACCGAAGGAATTCCATACGGACATTCACGAAATCTTGAGTGCAACTGTGCCGTGTACATTGCAGCGTTTCTCCAAGTTTAACACTAGCCACGGTTTTTTTCAGATCAGCAGTAAAGGCCCCTGGACCTGTTTGGTGAAGCCTCGCCGGTCAGTGACCTCAGGTGACCTCGGGGTCCTGTCCCCCGCTCTCGGCACCCTGGCCACGCCCCCGGACAGCCCCTCAGTGGGCAGCTGCATCATCGAGGGCCTCGGTAAGTCTTACATAGCTTACGAGATGTCTGCATGATGCACCTCTTTATTGTTTGCACTATGTTCCATTTCTTGACGTATGTTTTCTAACATATGAAAGATGCTTATACAATCGTATCACAACCCTGTTCTATAGGGTGATTTACTATTCGAAGTAAAAGATATCAGATGAGTTTTCGAAAGTTCACGAATATATCAGTTGTTCCACAACAAATCTGCGTCAAGAGATTCTGCATTCAATTATCGATATGCATAACCTCCAGGAAACGAAGTCTTGTCACTTCGGAAACCTGGGGTGAAGAAATGTACTATATACACCAGAGAAATGTAATTGGGGACTCAAAGTAATTTGGGATGGTTATCATGAGTGTAAGCTACAAGCGTAAAGCGTAGCACTGATTTCACGTTGTTTTAATTCAAGTTAAAATTTGAACAGAACATATCTTTCAGCATTCGAAATTTTGTCATGAATAGTGTTGTACTGGACCATGCCATTATTTCATCGTTTTAGAAGGGGTATTTTTAATTCGATTTGCACTGGCAGCAAGTAGCTCTCAACCTGTGAACGGGCGAGCAGTAGTGCCTGGGTAGTATGACGTCGGACGGTCCGATCACGGCACCATCAGCTGTTGCAGTGAGCAGCAGTAGTGACTGGGTAGTATAACGTCGGACGGTATGATCCCGGCACCATCAGTTGTTGCAGTGATTGGTCGCCGCTGATTCCACGCCGCGAAATGAAAGTGCCACACAGCTGCCATCTTCTGGAAAGTGTTCACATCCTCGGAAACAGTGCGGCAGCCTCTGCAACTTGAGATTGATTGATTATAAGCATCAGTTTGATACAAGTTGTATTTTGTCCCAAACGTGAGACAGTCGGCAAGCAGATACAAACGACATTCAGCAAAATCCATCAACTCTACCTTTATGTTATGTAGGCATTAAAACGGAGTAGCGATTGTGTGCCGAACTTCGCCTCGCTGCCCACCTGTCCGGCGATTCTTACCATGCCACGGAAGCTCTCATCCTGCGTTTGCGTAAACATAAGTGTGAATTGAGCCTCACCACTCCACATATTATGGTGGTAAACTATCCAGCCATTCCGACCAGCCCGTCATTGTCGCATATACATACTTCGCCGGCTCTTTCACTAACAAGCTGGAGTCTGTTGTTGGCAAATCCTGCGCTTTTCACACATTTACCTAACTCTGTGGTTTTCACACATCACGGCACCTGATAAATTAGCAGTTATGGAGTTGTGCTAATCGATGACATTAAGCTACGGTTGATATTTGCGTCGTATTCCTCATAGGTGCCGAGGACTGCATGAGATACTGAAATAGTGCAGAATCAATACTTCAGCAATATGTCATCGGCTTCTGACACCCACACACCCACACCACACCCACACCCACACCCACGCACGCACACGCACACGCACATGCACACGCCACACACACACACACACACACACACACACACACACACACACACACACACACACACACACACACACACACACACACACACACACACACACACACACACACACACACACACACACAATCAACACATTTGTATCCATACATATATTTCGGAATACACACGGGTTAAAAAACGAACACATGATGCGGCAAAAGAAAAAAAGCGTAGATGATGATGTTAAAACCATTAATATGCCCTTGCCACACGGTGCAGTAGGCTAGAGGCAGGGTACAGGCGCAGGATGGTCGGCGCGAAGTGAGCAGCAGATGAAAATACCACGACCAGACTAAACATTTCGCACCAAGTGTATCTGATTTAATACTTGCAGGCAGCGATGACCCCCGGCTCGCTGGGGTAGGATTTCCCATAGCCGTGACTACAGCCATATTTAGCCGTACCACGACAATATAACCTGGCGTACTAAGCGCTATGTGTAACGTATAACGCAATTTTTGCATATCGTACTAGGAAAAAAGATAATGTAGCACAGTTTACTGCTTGTAAGCTGGATTGCAAATAAGAAATTTCCGTATTATCCGCTGCTTTCCTCTCTTTTTGAAGTATATGATCTTCATTGCAATCTCACTCTGTATGATTGGTGCAGGGAGGGGTCGAATGAAGCGCCCCAGGCTTAGGTGCATAACGGCATTCACGTGGATAACTTGGCTCCAGGTCGTATCTATGTGCAAGAATCCCGTCCCAGATTAGCACGTTTTCGGCCCATGCCGATGGTGTTTGGTTAGGTTAGGCTAGTTAGGTAAGTTTGGTAAGGTTAGGTTTAATTAGGTTTGGTAAGGTTAGTGCACACTCAGTCGTCCAAAACCCCAAAATGTGTGGGGTTGTTTATATTTCATGTCAGTAATTACAGTACCTAAACCTTGTCTGGGTTACGTCCTCGGAGGAAAGATATTGGCTGTTTTTGTCGGAATGTGTGGGTACATTCCATTATCTATTGGTTTGGTATTCTCGAAGGTAAGGTCACTGCGTCATTGGCATGCAACTATTTAATCTTCTAAAATTTCCTGCCCTCCTCGGTTATGTAATACACTTCTCAAAATGCAAACGTAATTTCCGTGATCAAGGCCTGAATGTCGTGGCACTCGGTATTTTTTTCTTTACCGTAGCCAAAATTCCGTACCTTCCTAACCCAAAGCAATTTTGCAAATTCATCTCGTGGTGTAGTTTTGGCACTTAACACGCGCATTGATGGGGAAGGGGGCTCTGAGCCACCTTCGCTTTGACGGGGTGGGCGGGTACCAGCCCCCCTAAGATCTCGAGAATCACGCTAGGTAGCGAGAAACGGTAAAGGACGTCGGGTGGCCTATCCAATTCTCCATCGAAAATATTTAAACCACTTTTTGTCAGGTCACATGTAAGGTCATCAAAGGTGAAAACATGCCGTCATAGGGATAACATATAAATGAAGGTTTCGGCCTTTAAATCTGAACAAGTATAGATAGGGAAAAACGCTTTGAACTACGTGAATCCTCGCAGCAAGCCAAATCGAATGATATATAATGTGACATTGCTAGATAAAATCAAGGATTTGACCTGACCTGAGGTCAGGTCAAGGTCAAATTAGATTAAATGCATATCATTAGAACTGCAAAGACAAGGCAAATATAATGCAGTTAAAATAAACACTCTATCACCATCCTTTACTAAGTTATTCAATTGAAACCATTTTCCCATAAATTTCCAATGGCGAGGTCATGGCTCGTACCTGACCTTAGGTCATCGATGTAAAAATACTTCGAACAGATTTAATAAAACTCGGTGGACGAATGATATTATATGAGTTTAAATCGGATAAGTTCACCCTGTTCCGACTTATGCTATCTTAAACTTCTTTAGGTCAGGTCACTTGACCTGTGCTGGTGACCTGACCTAAGATGACCCAACCTTAAAATTTAAAAAAATTAAAAATTGTGAGAGAAAAGGTATGATCAGTACGGCGGCGCTACGCGCCACCGTTTTTATGCTGCCTCCGAAAAACCCGAGGGGGTGGGTATCCTCCCCCGTCAATGCGTGTGTTAAAGCGGTGTTGTCAAATACCACTTATTTTAAATGTTTAGATTTTTTTAAAATACTTTAAATAAATAATATCCTATATGTTCTACTTACTTTTTATCTTACTGATTCAAATGCTTTGTTTTGTTTTAAATAGTATATATTATTTTTCACTTCTTATTCTATGTAAAAGTTTATTTCTTTAGCAAACCTGACTGCCAACTGGAACCAGTCATTTTCTGCACTTGCAAATAGCTTCCACTCTCACTCAAATGTTAATGACTGGGTCTCTTAGGTCTCGAGCACTTCTCGTGATGGTATAGTTCAGATGCTGGGGTTGAATGTCACACCTGCTGCTGCAGTTGTATCGCGTCGCCAACTCACAGCTTAACACGCGCTTTGACAGGGGTCTGAGCCACCCTCGCTTTGACGGGGGATGGCGGGTACCCGTCCCCCTCCATCCTAAGATCTCGAGAACCACGCTAGGTAGCGAAACACGGTAAATGGTGTTAGGTAGCCCATCCACTTCTCCATCAAAAATATTTGAACCATTTTTTGTCAGGTCACATTTAAGGTCACTAGAGGTCAAAACATGCCGGCATAGGGATAACATGTAAATGAAAGTTATAAATAAATAAACAATTAAATCTGAACAAGTAAAGATAGGAAAAACGCTTTAAGCTACGTGAATCCTCGCAGCAAGCCAAATTGAATGATATATAATGTGGCCTTGCTAGGTTAAAGCAAGGATTTGACCTGACCTAAGGTCAGGTCAGGGTCGAATTATGTAACATTTATATCATTAGAATCGCAAAGACAATGCGAATATAATGCAATTCAAATAAACGATCTATCGCCATCCGTTACTAAGTTATTCAATTAAAACCATTTTTCCCATGTATTTCCAATGGAGAGGCCATGGCTCGTACCTGATCTTAGGTCATCGATAACAAAAATACCAGAACATATTTTAGAGAACCCGGTGAGCCCAGTATGTTACATGAGTTTCAATCCGATAAATTCACCCTGTTCCGACTTATACTATCTTAAATATTTTTTAGGTCAAGTCACTTGACCTGTATTGATGACCTGACCTGGGATGACCTAAGCTTAAAAATGTGATAGAAGTTGTAAAATGATGAGAAAAAGGTATACCAAGTACGGCGGCGCTACGCACCGCCGTTTTTGTGATGCTGTCTCCAAAAAACCCGAGGGGGCGGGTACCGCCCTCCCGGCAATGCGCGTGTTAATGGCAGGAACTGCGGGAGCATATTACGCCATATTCAGGGGCCTTAGCCAGTTCATTCTAAGACTCGGTAATCGGTAAAACTCGGTATTTCTGAGCAGAATCAGATATAATGTGCCTACAGCCTGATGCAGTGGCGTAGCCAAGGGGGTGGGGCGGCAGGGACAGCCGCCCCCCTGGGGCCGAAGGGACCCTGAAGACACGGGCCGCGCGAAGCGCGGCTCACCCGCACTATGCTCCGTGGCCAAATTTGAAATTTAATACCAGAGAGGGCCTTCATAAGCCCTCTTCAGCACTGTTCTGTAAAAATCAGGGCCATTTTTCCCATCAGAGCCCTTTTAGCGCTGTCGCAGGGGCCCTTTTCGGGGCGCCGCTCCCCCTGAGCGAAATCCTGGCTACGCCCCTGGCCTGATGTATTTCAGGTAGGTTCGTGCTGCTGATCATGCGTTGACTGGCTGCTCAAAAACACACTTTGGTGCAAATCTGGCACAAAGTTTGTTGTGGCTTTTAGAAGACGTCTGTGCATAAATATGAAATATTGAAACTGTTTACGGCACGCACTCGCCAGTCCCTGATCTCCCGACCCCCCGACAGATGTTCCCAGTCGGGGTCACCTTCAGTAAATATCCGTCAGTCCCTGATCTCCCGACCCCCCGACAGATGTTCCCAGTCGGGGTCACCTTCAGTAAATATCCGTCAGTCCCTGATCTCCCCACCCTCGGCAGATGTTCCCAGTCGGGGTCACCTTCAGTAAATATCCGTCAGTCCCTGATCTCCCCCACCCCCGGCAGATGTTCCCAGTCAGGGTCACCTTCAGTAAATATCCGTCAGTGCCTGATCTCCCCCACCCTCGGCAGATGTTCCCAGTCGGGGTCACCTTCAGTAAATATCTGTCAGTCCCTGATCTCCCCCACCTCCGGCAGATGTTCCCAGTCGGGGTCACCTTCAGTAAATATCCGTCAGTGCCTGATCTCCCCCACCCTCGGCAGATGTTCCTAGTCGAGGTCAGCTGCGGCACGCCCCAGTCCGACTGGAGGAGCTGTGTCGGGACACCAAGTTCACCAAGCGCGAGATCCGCACCATGTACAGGGGGGTTCAAACAGGTAACCGTGTTATCCTTGAGCAGCTGCCAGTCCCACAGGCACTTCTAAGGTACGACTCCACGTAGCAGGGTTTTTGCGCATGGCATTGATCTCACATCTGAGCATCCCTTTCGATCAATCCACAATAACATGTCATGAAATGGAGTATATTTTCCTCATATAAGTTTGTGCTCGGGACATATTTTGGGACTCCCAGTCTTTCCTTTTCTTTACACGTGACAGATGGTGTAAAATACCGCCTTGGTAATTTCAACGACTTACCTCATTCTTAAGTAGAAAGAGGGAATAGAAAAATGGAGGAGTGTCTTTTGATATGTTGTACGTTTAGTGCTTTAAAATATATTAATGATTTGATGATCGTGAATTTGAAAAAATATTTATCCTCTTGACTCCTTCTTTGTTAAAACCAAATATTTTACGTGCGGGTAAAACCTGATCTTTTGCTCTACTACCAGCAATATTCAGTTCAATAGTGCATAAGGTGACACTGTGGGAGCTAAAATCCAATCACTTTGTCTCCGAGATGATATGTTTATGGGGCTCGGAGGAGTTCCAATTTCGGCAGAACCCTGTGGTGTCTTTTGTGGCGTTCGAACTGCACGGAATGATTTATTTTATGGCTATCGAACGACATATTTATTCTCAGAGCTTTCTGGTTTTATTAAAGCCAACGAACTCGTTGACCAAGTATTGGAGGCCACCCCTGGCTATTTTTTATCTCCCATAGTTCATACACATTTTTTACTTACGTGGGGTCATATCATCATAATCAATCCACATATAGGTTTCTAAGGCTTATCAGGATGTGCTCACCCTGAGTGGTCATAGCAAAGCAAACTAGCTTTGCCTTCTTATAGCCGTAAGCCAACAGGCTTCAACACTCCTTCAGATGAAAGACATACTTGCATTTAGGGTTAGTGCTGTTTAACCTCGCCCCACCGGGGGGGCCATCGAGCCCCCTAAGGTTTTTCCGGGATAGCAGAAAAACGACGAGGCGCAGCACCGCGGTTGAGGGCTCTACCTCTCACTGCATCATTTTCCCATCATCCCTGAAATTTTTACCCCGGGTCACCCAAGGTCAGGTCACCAGACGAGGTCAACCAGGGTCACCTCACTTCACCTTTAGAGCTCTGTAAGAGCTACATTTCAAAGTCGATCGATTTGAAACTTCCTACACTTCATGACCCTCCAGGGTCTACAAGGTGTATATCCGGGATTTTTCGATTTCGTGCCCTGAGGTCAGGTCACGAGGTGACCTCTCCCATTGGAAAAGCATGGGGAAAAGCTATTTCATGATATAAAAGCCACAAAAATGATTGCAAATACTCAGACTGCTCAGAACAACGTTTTTGGACACCCTTTCACGGATCCCAGGGGTCATATTTGCCCCTTGACTTTCCAAGGTCATCCAAGGTCACCAGAGGTCAAAAACAGTATTTTGACAATAACTTTTGACCTAATTAAGCTAGAGCGGTGAAACAAACACCATCGTGTTTGTCTTGTCACTGGCTTTCATTTGATATACGGCAAGGTCACTTTTTGACCTTTCGTGACCTCAGGTCATATTAGGTCACGAGGTGACCTCTGGCGGTCAAACCACTGGCGGGAGGTCTTTACGTTCCACATAGCGGAAAAGTACTGGCAATTTGCTATCAAATGTACTTTACCAGGCCTCAATAGCTCTAATGACATAAGAGTTATGCCCAGTTTGCTTAATCATTGCATATTTGAGTGAAAATAGCCGATCTTGACCTAATTTGACCTCTGGAGGTCAAACCATTGACCTGAGCACTAAAACATGCGAAGTAATTTCTTACTGAATTCACGCGAGCTTTCTATTGCACTTGCAGATTTGCGCCAACGCCCATATTTTGAGTTAGAGGGGGCCATCGATGGCCCCCGGTGGGGCGAAGGTGGCGCCGGACCCGGTGGGCCGGGTTAAGATAACAGCATCCCTGATGAAACGAGGTCTGGGCAGGCACCTCCAGGTCTTGACATTTTCCGTCAGCAAATGTTACAAATTTGGAAAACGAGCATTTGAATACACGGCAGTTATGTAACACAGTTCCGATCGCATGCAGAACTCGTGCGACGGGCACGGGGGTGGAATGGACTTTACAGAAATTAGCAAACAAATGACTTTGGTGTCAGTACATTTAACAGAAGAGAGTGTCACGGTCTGAACCCGACGGTGTAAAACTCCGGTTCAGTGTAGCCATCACTTTTGATGTCCCTGCGAGTTTATTGTGTTTTTATAGCATCCAGTCATCCAGGATGATTCTATCTTCATGCAGCTGAGGTTTTTGAAGTCATCTAACCAGCCCGACTGAGCTTGATCCTGTGTTACGCATATATATATATATATATATATATATATATATATATATATATATATATATATATATACATATATATATATATATATATATATATATATATATATATATATATACATATATACTTCCTAGCACAATGCGCAAAAGGATGAGGCATAATATGCAACAAGCTTTAGATGCAGGCCTCCACCTACGTCCTCTCCTGTAATTTCCAAAATACGGACACCCCACCCTTTGCAGTATCTGTTTGGTCTAAGAGGGCACCAATGTAACCTGGCGAAATTCCGCAACTGTTTCAAGCTTCCGCCACCAGAACTAATCCGCCGAGAAATGCCGGACATGGAGCTCAGGGTAAAAGGATTGAACAAGGGACGCTGGGGCCGACTCCGGAGTCTGCCCCGGGACAGATTCAGAACAGCCAGTGTCGGAGGAAAGTGTAGGCGACATGGAGCTAGTGGAAGAAAATGCAAGGCTTGTGGCGCACAACCGTGCCACGTGCAGATATAAACCCCACGAGAAATCAGAAATGTTGTATTTTTACAAACAGACTGCCGTGAAACTGGAGTAAGCTAGTAGTATTGAAAATGGTTTATATAAGATTGCCACACTAAATTATAGTCTTCCAAGATAACTAGTGCATACCACTGACGCACTATGTTTACCTAACTTTTCGCTTTTCAGGATTGCCCGGACGGAATAGTACAAGAAGAAACATTTAAAGACATATACGCCAAGTTCTTCCCATATGGTAGTAAGTAAACTTTCTATGGAATTGACTGAATAATCGACTTGATAATTCTGGTCAATAAGCGGTAGATCTAAATCTACATCTAGATCTTAGTGGTAGGTTTTTAAATCTGCTTTCTTTTTTATGCTTTCCTCTCAGTACCTCTGCAAAATTTGTAAGTGAAAGCTATGAGTCACAAAGCTATTTAGGCACAAAATCCAAGGTGATAGCCTATTTCGAATAAGTGCTGGTTAACTCGAGCAGTTTCGAATATGCTCAAAACCAACAAATCAGTACTTGCACTTCCAGACGCTTCTCAAAATGATAAGATACAACAAAAAAATTATTTTTGTCCTACGGCAATATTGTTTATATTTTTCTTGGGTACAATAGGAGCTTATATCATATTATGTTTACTTCACGCAGTTTGTTTAATAACTCTGTTACTCAATGTAACAGAACTAAATATAGGAAAAGAGAAAGAACTTGCTAAAGCAAGACGCTTTTCTCTTTCCGCCTAACAACTGCATATGTCCCACGAGCTAGAGAGGAAATCATGTAATGCACTTACTTACCTTAGTGCCAGCTGGCGAAATGAAAAACAAGAAAATCTGTCCAAACACGGCTGTTTACCAAAGCTGGAGCACATAGATATCGAGCCATGATAATGAGGCGGAATAATCGGAATCACACAAGTGGAGTAAGGGTTCAGTGAAAATGAAGGGGTTTCTCCACTCGGTGGAAAGTTAGTTTTGGAGCGCTTTCGGTTTATATTGTAAACCTTCGTCAGCGAAATTGCTGTTTCTGTGCTTGACTGAATTCCAGGATGGATGAGTGCCTTTATCAATTCTGGAAGTAGCAGGTGATGTTGTTCTTAACAGGTGGTATGATCGAGTGAGTCACTCTTACTGTTCTTGTTTCAGATTCAAGCTCATATGCTCACTACGTGTTCAAAGCCTTTGATGTGAACAGTAATGGAGAGATCGGCTTCAAGGTAAGATGATATTTTTAACCGCCAACTTATTTTTGTAGCTATGCAAACTTCCAATTCCACATAATTTTCAGTTTTGCAGATTTTAACTAATAACAACAGTGTAATAATAAGAGTGTTACCGTTTCATGCTTCGAAACCTCATAGTCTCACGCATCACATGGGTAAATAATCGGCATTTTCTGGCTGGTAGGACCTACTAGTGAGCTTGTCCACCTTGCTGCGGGGCACAGTGTATGACCGTCTGCGGTGGATCTTCAAGCTCTATGACGTCAACGGCGACGGCTGCGTCACCAAGCGGGAGCTCACTCAGATCGTCACCTCCATCTACGACATCGTCGGAAGGGAGCCCTCCCCGGTAAGCCTGCTGTTTGGGAAACGCGTTGATCCTGACACGTTGGTGTTCTGAATATATGCATGAGAAGGAGGCTGCTTTTTCCTAGAGGGGATGGAACAGTAGCTGAGTAAAAATTTTGAAATGATGGTTAAACTCTTCATCGTTTGAGGCGATAACCGTGAAATACCTTTACAAAAGGGTTGAATAATGATTGGTGTTTGAAATGAAACAAATCATCACTTGCAGTTTCACTGTCATATGCTTATGGGGTTCAAATTAAAAGTAGACTTGTTCCTCATATTGATTTCTAAACGTGTCTGAATCCTTTCCCTAAAGTTTAAATTTATGGATTGGTCCTTTTAGCTAGTTATGATCACACACATGTCGAGATCTATTCTGAATAAGTTAAAATGTGCTCCGTAAATTCAAGGACATTATTTTGCTGAAACTTATTTACCTGGTAAGCCATTTAACACCGTGTAAAATTGAGCGACGAAAGCGACTGCTCTCTGCGGGTACAAATCACCTAACTAGAAGCATTTGATAACATAGAATAACATAGCATCGCCAGGAGTAAAAAAAGTGTTCAGTGTGTCACCATTGAACACGTCAAACACTAAATGTGTCACCAGCCCATGCTGCAAAATGTGGCACGTTTTGCGTTCAAAGGATACCAATGAATATTCCTGGACGATCCTAGTTGTTGAAAAAAACATTGTGAGCTCAAATTACAGGTGCCAAAATCGGCAATTTGTTCCGTTACTGGTATGGAGAAAACATGTCGGATAATTTTTGTCACCTTGCCCACCTTGGGCTGCCACCATTTAAAATGTAAAAATGGTATATTTTTCGACCCCTGAGCATCGCCACGATACCGCCGCCTCGTTCGTTGGTCTCCACCGTCGGTGTGAGCGTGCCGCCGTCGATTCGTCGAAGTCGACGATCTGACAGTGTCGGTGCCGACAGCTGGAGGAGCGACGGATCGGCGAGCACTCGGAGCGGATATTCTGCCGTCTGGACCGGCAGCGCACCGGCGTCGTCACCGTCGAACAGTTCGTCGACGCCTGCCTCAAGGTGCCCCCCTGCAGGGTGTACCGTGGGGAGGTCAGGGAAATGTCTTGGCTGGGGTTGTATGAGGGGAGACCCCCTGAGGATCTTAATGACTTAATCTATTTTGCACGCAAGCTCTGCCAGTCGGAAAATTAGGAGCATGCACATGCATACATAACTGAACCTAGGAGAGAATAACAAGGGTCATCAAAATATGTGTACAAGTGCATCCATGGTTAATGATCTTGTCCAGCTCCAGGACACGAACAGCATTCCGTCACTATCATTACCACTGTCATATCTAAAGACGATAATTTAGGCTAATGGTGTTCATTGGTTGAGTTTACTGGTACAACAACACGCGCACTGGAGGAGGAAGGGGCTCGGAGGCCATCCCCCTTCCCCACCTACTTTTCCGAGGTGGCTGGAGAATCGCTCGTACTCGAAAGCGCTACTTTAATACATTTGAGAAAATTCAACGGCGTGCCGATTGGTGAAAACTTAAATTCGGTCTACAATTTTCAGTGACTTGCCTTCAGGCTTTTAAGTTCAGATCTGTGTTTTGAGATAGCCACAATTGCGTGGCCGCACTAGTTCGCCTGCATTGGAGGCCAAGAGGTGAAGTCACAGTGTCATATAAATGAGATTACAGGTCACGGTCACCTCACATGAGGGAGCATGGTCAAAGTTCACAGGTAAACGTTATACCTGGTTATACCCTTTTCAAGGTCTTTAGCCCCAGTGCTTCAGTTCAAATGGACCAAGCATGACTTATATTGTGATATGACGTCACAGTTAAGGTAACTAATTGTAAAGTTCAAGGTCAAAGGTCAAGGTCAAAGGTCATGGGTGAATTTCAATCCTCATTTTTCGCCCAACGGTTGCTATAGCGCTAGTTATCGTGTATGTACGTACATTATAGGGACCATACCATATTGTGACGTCATAGGTCAATGACTTTGACCGACCTTGACCTCCAAATTTGAGTATGATTTCTTTGCGACCTCCTCTCTGTGTCATTAGTCCGCTTTTAGTATCTTCTCGGCTTTTGAGTGCATAATCACGTCATCTCCAGATAGATCCCCAGCGCGATAAAAATGCCCTTTGTGACCTCGTATGAGCTTGGATATATTGACCTATATCGATGAAAGCTGTCTATAATGTAGATTTTCACAGCCTCCACATCCCCCCGAAACGGGTGTTTTTCTACGTCTCTTTGATTTCTTATCTCAGGGGGATACCAAACCTCCTTCAGTGCGTGTTAGTGCCAGACCCCTCTCCAATGTGGGTGTTAACACCGGACGGCTGGTTGGCAGGACGAGGTGATATCGTCTTCGCTACGGGTGTACAGCGCCGGGTTCGACCACGTTTGCTGACCGCCTGAGGTCTCTCATCCGACAGCCGGCTCGCAGTCCTCCATCGATCTACCGGTGCCACCGCTGTTCATCACTTTGTGAACCGTGATCATTTATTGTTGTTGGTAGTTAGAACTTCCGATTGCAGAGTAGCTATGTATGTTCAATTCTACCACGTTCAAGCGTAGAGGTATAACTAGGACGGGTGATATTTTGCCGAGCGGTGTTGAGATTGGGGGTGAGATGAGGAAACTGGCTGATGCTGTGTCGGCAATGTTTCATTTGGCGGCTGGCCCTGGACCCTGTCTCGTGTCAGCCCGTAGATCTCGCATGAATTGTTTGTCTTGGTGATTTGCTGGGAAGATGGATTCAATCTTCCGACTCTCTTTGGAAAACAGCCAAGAAAGCGGTAATCCACAAGTGGAAGGTTGTGGTGCCAAATAATGTGCTGCACTGAACGTCAGCCCAATTAGAAAACGGGCGGGTGCTGGGCGGACTCTTCAGCGTGGCCAGACTCTAAGGAATGTTTCTCCATGGTGACACATTGTGTTTTGCTAAAATGTCATGATATGGTGTATCATTATGAGAAATTGGCGCTTGCGATATTCAAGCAATAACCTCTGATGCAGCTGTAAAAGTCACACGTTCTTAGAGCACGCATACTACATCACAAATATCCACATTTACCCCGCCCGGGAAAACGGTTTCCCTTTGCTTTTCGAACATAAGTAAGATTAGCAGATTATGGGGATCATGAGCATTAAGCACTGGTCGCAACCGAAAATAGAGTTCCCTACAACACCCAGTGAAAATAAAAAAAAATATTGAAAATGGTAATCAGAGCAGCGTACCTCTGCAACCTATAGCACCCACTCCCTTCACATAAAAAGAGACCTTTGAGGTTACAGGCCAGCTACCCCGGATGTATAATTTGCTTCCCCCATGCGTCGGACGTTTCCTACAACTGGCGCTGAACCCAGAAAGGGCCAAGCCCTAAGTTAAAAAGGTGAGAGAGGAGAGTGCGGTTTTCAACTGTGTGCCTCGACAGCATATGAATTCCTTTTCCACGAACTCTGCGAAAAATCGTGCTGGCAAAACCTAGAAAAGTATTTTTCCCGTTCAATCAATACGTAAAATTCGTGAGCGAAACATAAAATGATTTAGGTCAATAAACCGCAGCGAGCAATATTTAAATTGTGAGTGTAGCCTTAAGGCGAGGTTGCATGGAAAAGTGGTTAACACAAATGGGGGAGCCCATCAGTCACATAACTCGGCTCCAGGAATTAGGTTTTAGTGATGGTGTTCTGCGCTGCTTCCTTTTAGGCTTAGGTACAGCAGATCTGACCATTCTCATCCTCCCTCCTGTCCTGTACCAGCCCTGTATTTTGGCATTACTCGTGATGTTAGTGTAAGTGGGTGGCGTCCCTCTAAACGAATTTCTCGGTCGACATGTTTTATCCCCGATCTTAATTTCTGTTGGGTTTGGCACTGCTTCATCCAAGAATGCGGGAAAATAGCATAGGAGAATACACAATTTTTAACAGAAGGGTGTTCTTCGGTCAGGAGGCGTCATTTGGGCCTGATGAGGACCCCATTTGGGCCTCAAGAGAGAACTATTTGGGTCAGGGGACGTCATTCATTATTTGAGTTATGATCTATCAGGGGCAACAAAATATTGTGTGAGCGCCGATACCTGTACCACTGGAATGTTTATCGATTGAGAAGGGTGCAGGTGCACCCCATGCCCCCTGGATCCACATATGGAACCTGTAGGAGATAAGAGAAAAATGGGCATGCGGTTCCGCACGGCGCAAGGTGGTCATTTGCTCTTCCTGAAGTTATCTGACATATGGGAAACAATGACAGAATTTAAATATTGATGCATATTTTTTCTGAAAACATTGCAGTTTACGCTTTCTCGCCTTCTCAGCCCTCGATGCAGCTTATGCAGTCTGGATGGCCCAGGTTCGCATGGGACGTGGAATGGAGCGGGAGTCATGTATAAGAGTGGAATGGAATGGGATGGGAGAAATGTTTACAGGTTAGATTCGGGATGAGATGGGACGGGATGATTGTTTAACTTCACACAAAAAAACAGGATGCATCCATTGATTTAACACAGTTTTGGAACAGAATGGAATCGGGAATATTTGACTGGGACAAAAATGTTTGCTAGATATTTTAGTCATTCCAAAAGCTATAGAGGGGAGGGGTCAAGACGATCCCTGGGTAGGGAGCAGTACATTAGAGGTCACCTTAGGTCAATTCAACTACTACCCTCCCTGTCCAGACAGCGATGCCCCTTTGCCATCTGATGCACCGCAACCTCCTTGGGATGGCTCCAAAAGGTGCCCCCAGGTGGTAAACGCTGCCCCCTGTGGTTCCCCCTCCTCCTCGCCCACCGCCCATCACACACTTTCTGAAATCCTAGATCCGTCATTGTCACCGATACTCAATGATACTTTTTGTCAGAAGGTGGTTCGATTTCGTGTGATTTTTACTCGTCATGTCCGGTAATACAAGCAATAGGTCCGAAACGGATGCGATTTTGTGCTGATGGTATGATATTACACCTGTTATTTCTATTGTTGACTGTAGATGGCGGTTTAACTGGGTTGTTGGTGTCGTTATCTGAGTGTCCCTCATTACCGAGGTACCTCGGTTGTTTCACCCCGAAGTGGTGATATATCATAGAGATAATGAACATTTTTAGCAGTACTGTATTATTTTGACCTTGTTGAAGAAAGTTCAAGCTCATAATGTTGTTGGGTTGAATAAGCCACCGAGAAACTGTACAGTGTATAATTAAATATATTATCGCTTTTAGAGTGTGAAATATGAGTGGTGCAATGTCAGCTCCTCACATATTGTACTGTGAGTTCCAGCTAACTCGTTTTATTATCAATAGCTACTGCTTTAGGACCGGGTAGAAAATAATAAATCGGTTTCATGACTTGATAGTGTCATCATATCTTGTGAATTTTCTCTGGGAAGCGTTCATTTTGTTCGTGAAAAACCAAGCGGAAAACTCTTAGAAGTCTTCACACTTATCGTGCTTCTGATAAATGAGTGCTCACAATTAATGGGTTGGCTTAAACCCAGGGTCGGGCTTTCAACATGGTAGTTTGGTTTTTGTGTATAACTAGTACCTATATAACTAGTTATACACAAAAGTTATACTAATCTACATGTTTATAGCTAGTGTTTTGGCACAAGAATGGCGTTTCAGTTCAAACGGTTTTTACTGTAAAAAATAAGCAATAACTAGCAAAAGCATGGCAACTATATCCTTCAATCTGGTACCTTTGCCAAAACCCTGTAATATCGGCACAAAACTGAGACCTATTACCGTTCCACATATTTTCACAACGCATAGAGTGGATGGACTCTCACGAAATAAGGGCTATTTTGAAGTTTTCCATTGGCATGTTATAAGGTACGCATCGTGCTACACCATCTGGGTAATCATGCATGCTTCTGAAGCAGGCCATTTTTTAACATGTTAACTGGGGGCCATTTGCCCCCCTCCCCCAGTCGGCCGAAATGCCCCCCCCAGTGCCCGAAAATTGGCCCCCAGTGAAATAGACAGATGACCTAAAATTGAACAAACGCAACCTCACCTGACAAAAATAAGACAGCACACCACCCGATGGTCACAATTTTGTTCTATTGCTCATCTTAAATTGGCAATCCACAAAAATTGTGTTAAAAATTTCCACCAGTGACTGTCTACTTCATAATGCAAAAACGAAACAAAGTGCGTAGTTACCGGAACTCCCGGCAAAGCAGCCTCAGCACCAACTAATCACGACAATGGAGATAGCCTACAACCAATCCAACGTCGTGTTCTATCCGACCAGAAGCCCAGCTAGCCCCGGGGGAATGCAAGATGCTCTCATTTCACACGCGATCAGTTGTCAGCGCTCAGAGTTCGTTCGTGGATTAGGCAGGACCCCATGTAGTCACAGCGCGTTAGACTGGTTTCTGGTGTGGCGTTGCAATGTGCTTAGGCTATTTATTTATTATTGTGGTGGTAGCATTGGTAAAAGTTATAGTGAGATCTGCATATTTTTTTCTGTAAGTTGATAAGTTGTTAGTTGGCTTTTCTCATCGATTCCTTGATGTTGTAAATGGAGAGATATATATATATATATATATATATATATATATATATATATATATATATATATATATATATATATATATATACGGCCAGCCCTTCGTCAGTATCAAAGCTTGCTCCCGAGAAACCCTTCTAACAGGGGAAGAGTTGGCAACGCCATATGGCCCTGATAGTTGGTGCGTCGATAAGCCCCAAAAATTATTAACTGGTTTTTGCACTACATTCCCCAGATGATTTTGACAGCAACAGCCACACATCATCGTAGGTAGGTACATAAAAATTGTCTCGATTTAGACTATAAGCCACATGTGTTCGATACTTAAGGAATTTACTTACCTTGCTATACTCATAAGGAAAAATAAGAAGATAGTTTAATCATTTCGAATACATTGCGGCAAAATCAGGGCTGCCAGGCTGGCTATTTCGTGGTCAAATATTTCTAATTCGGGCTTTTTTGTCGTGTTGGCGGCGCGATTTTTTTCGGTTGGCCCTCTCTTCGAATCTAGCCTTCTTTGGCCCTTTTTCTAGCAGCTGGCACGTAAGCTCTTTTTGCTTTGTCCCTTGTATAAATATGGCTTCTCTTGGCCTTTTTCGGGCTTGAATAAGATTTTCTGACACTAATAAAGGATCAGAGCAGCAGGAAAAACTGATATGCCAGTGGGAGGAGAACTGTGCAAAAATACGATCCAAAAAGATGACAGCCACCGAAAACCGGACGCGAATGATGCGATACTATAGGCTCCCGTTGGGTGGAAATTCGATGGTAAAGTGCGCTTTGAGGCTCCACCCTCCCACTTACCAAAATCCTATATCCACCACTGTTGAAAGAGCAAAAACCTCACAGTTGGAAAAGCAGGGAAAATATTAAATGTTAGTGGGGAGTGGTGCGGTTAAGATAATTGATGATGCTAACAAATGTTCTGGTTATGTGGATAAAATCATTTGATCGCCGCGCGGAATTGAAGGGGCACTCCTGGCCTCCTATTAACCCGCGCCCCACCGGGGAGTCCGGCGCCACCTTCGCTCCAACTCCGAAAATAAGGGGGGGTTAGCGCAAATCTGCAAAGTGCATTACGAAGCTCATGTGACGTCAGTAGTAATTTTACTTCACATGTTTAGGCACTCAGGAGAATGGTCTGACCTCCAGACGTCAAGTTGGGTCACGATTTGTTATTTCTACTAAAATATGCAATGCTTAAGAAACCTGGGCATGACTCCCATGCCATTAGAGCCATTGAAATATACTATAGTACACTTGATAGGAAAGTGCCAGGGCTTTCTCTGCTCTGTGGAGCATAATGGCCTCCCGCCAAAGGTTTAACCTCCAGAGGGTACCTCTTGACCTAACATGACCTGAGGTCACGAAAGGTCAGAAAGTAACTTTGCCGTATATAAAACGGAAGCCATTGATGAGACATACACGATGACGTTTAATTCAGCGCTATAGCTTGATGACGTTGAAAGTTTTTGTCAGAATACTGTTTCTTACTCCTGGTGACCTGTGATGACCTCAGATAGGTCAAAGGGAAAATATTACCCCTTGAATCCGTGAAAGGGTAACCAAGAATGCTTCTCTGAGAAATCTGAGAATTTGCAACCATTTTTGCGACTTTTAGATCATAAGACAGCTTTTCCCATGCTATTTTGTATGGGAGAGATCTCCTTGTGATCTGAGCGCAGGTCAACAAATATACAAAAATCAGGATATACAATTTGTAGAACCTGGAAGGGTCAACAAGTGTAAATAGTTTCAAATCGATCAGATTGGAAATGTAGCTAAAGTAGAACTCAAAAGTTGAAGTTAGGTTACCTTGGTTGACCTTTGCCTGGTGACCTGACCTATTGTGGCCCGGGGTAAACAATTTTTAGCGAGGGTGGGAAAACGTTGGGCTGAGTAGTAGACCCCTCAACCACAGTGCTGCACCTCGTCTTATTTCTGTTATTCTGAAAAAAAACCTTAGGGGGCCATTATTGTTCCCCGGTGGAACGAAGGTTAAATGGGCAACGCACTAAAAAAATATTGCGTCAAGCCAAGATCAAACATTCAAAAATTTATTTAAAACAGTGATACAAGTTGTAATTCTGTGAGTTTATGATTACTGCGAGGGTCATTATAGTCTCACATCTGACTTCTGTGATATTTTTTGGCTGTTTAAGTGAAAATAAAATTCGGTCCCTTTTTGGCCCTGCTTCTAACTCGGTTTGGCCCTTTTCTGCTGATAAAATTGGCAGCCCTCGGCAGCATCTTCAATATCTAGCAGATGGAAAGACACAAAAATTAGGCAATTTTTTTTAACACTAACGCTTCTAAGTCTTATTAACGCCCCCCCAATGGGGTGTTGATCCCCTGAAGACACATAATGGCCAGCACAAGAAATGCCCCCCCCACTGACATTTCCTTAAAAAATGCCCTGTTCTGAAGATGACATCAAGGCACACCATGACGTCACTGGAACCATGGGTTCAGCGACGTCGTCACTTACGATCACAACAACAAAATGCAAGTAAATTAGGCAAGGAAATGACCGCTTAAAAGGCTTGCAAACTGTTTCAGATAAATAGCCTGACTTTGTTTTAGTTCAACTTGGTGCTTTCAGCGCACTCAGCATTTCTGGCGTTTCTTCATTGAAATGGGCCAAATATGAGATCATCGCTGAACACTTCTGATCACTTCTGATAGGTTTATGGAAGCTGATAAGAAAACAGTCTAGGCTTACGGGATGCTGAGCCAGGCTGCCAGATAGATACTTCGCATCCTGTTGCTTAATTTTCTGCAACCACTGAGTGACGACTGAACGGCAAGCGTATTTGAAGCTCAGTCACTTATATGCTATAGCTTCACTTTGGTATCCGAAAGATGTCAAGAGCCAACATTCCTCTTTCCTGATAACCATCTTGTTTTCTGAAAAACGTTGACACCCCGGATTTATTGAATGTACGAGAAGGAATTAATAAAATAAAACATAATCATGCTCGTCCTTTCAATTCTTGAAGTCAGATACAACATGCAAGATTATTCTAGAAATTAGAAATATCAGAGCAGGTTTAATTTAGGACATCACTATGTTCTCTGAAAATGTCCAAAGGAATGGAATTCGTATATTTACAAAGGCCGAACCAGAAGACACCGATTTGGTGGCTATCAGCAAACAAACTGAGTTTTTATCAAACTAAGTAGCTAAGAGATGACTTATTAATGTCTAATAAATAGAATCGTCTTAAAACAAAAGCATGCAATTGCGGGTGTGTTTGAACACTCCCTCAGGTTTTGCGACGGCATGAAAAAAACGGAGAGGCAAAGCGCCTGCCGTACTTGGCATACCTTATCATTGATCAATTCCGAAACTTTCTGCAAAAAATTAGGGTTGGGTCATATCTGGTCAGGTCACCAATGTAGGTCAAGTGACTTCACCTCCAAAAATCTAGGATGCCTGTTTAAGGTGGCATAAGTAAGAAATAGGTGAATATATCGGACTTATTCATATTCATATTCTTTCATTCTTTCATTCTTTCATTCTTAGACATATTCCGGGATTTTTCATATCGATTACCTAGGGTCAAGAACGAATCATGAGCTCACCATTAGAAATGCATGGGTAAAACAGGAATTTTGCTATATTTGTATAGATACAGCTAAGAATACCTTCATATTCTCCAAATCGTAGTATCCCGGGCCTCAGGGGCGGACGCAGACCCGAGTTTTTTTTTTGGGGGGGGGGCAAACCCATGTCTGTTTGGGTGCTGTTTGGGTGCTCGATAAATCTAGCATAAGCTATCTCTCCAAGTACATGATCGCTCTCCTGGGAGGGGGGGCGAATATTTTTCCTCTACAGACCTAGTGTAAACATCTTTTTTCAAAAAATTTCCGGCGTTTGGGGGCCAAAAGATAGTTTGGCTCCCTCCAGCGCTTGGGGGGCATAGCCGGAATGCCCCCCCTGCGTCCGCCAATGCCGGGCCACTTTCAAAGTTCAGTTGTTTGACCTGTTAACTGATGTTTGATGACCGCTAGAACCTGGTGATTGACACCTGATGATAGATACCTGATGTTTGACCTGTGACTCTGAGATGTCATTTGGGCTACTTAAGCAGATTTTCGGACTTCGGTCAGTAATTTTGCAGGAAATGACGATAAAGCTTTTACTTTAATACTGATAAGTGTAAATTGTTATTACGAGTCGATTGATCTGCATATTAACTATGCTAGATTAGATAACGACCTAGACCTGACCTCAGGTCAGGTCATTTTTTTGTTTTGACCTAGTATATTCATATTATGCATAATTCGATTCGTCGTAACCAAGTTTCTTCATGAATTTGTATGAGCTATCCACCAGCTTCGCGTTTTTTCGCTATCCCATATAGGAGTCGAGTTCACGGGGGCTGTTTGAACACCCTCACCAGGGCGAAGGTGGCTCAGAGGCCCACCGAGGCGGGTGTTAAACCAACCTATTTTTTATGTCGAGAGGTTTTAAGACTTTCAAAAGCTGTTTTTGACGTGACAGTTCTAACGGCCATTTAAAATCGATAACAACCTTTTAGTTAAAAGGCTAACGGTGCTAAAAGGGCCAACGCTGCTTTAACCTTTAAACATTCTCCGAGGAATTTTGTTTTTGTTTCCCGGTTAATCTCTTCTAAGCATCCTCGCTGATTTTTTCACTAAAATCTCACCATAACTAATTACCGCCTCTGAGCATGGGCAACAACACCACCATCCATCGTGGTTGTCAACCATGTTGCTGCAGAGAACGATCTTTGGTAAGAAGTAGGTACTTTAATATTCCCACATTTGTTAAATCATTACATTTGAACTGTTTAAGCAAGCTCATCCAAACATTGAGTGGTACCTTAAGGGCCCGGTACCAGCTGTATATCAAACCTATCGTTTTAGTCACATTGGGAAATGAATATGTGTGTATTAAGCATTGTAAACTACATACGCCGAATGTAATAACGAGTCTCACATTGAAGAGTTCCGGGCTTAATTTTCGTCCACAGAAAGTTACACATTCACTTACCCCAACCCCGCTATTTCCGTAGTGACGTCCAAGTTTTGATCATAAGGTGGTGGTATCAAATCTAGAAACGGTGCACCTGCAATTTCCCTACAAGTTGACGATGTTTGACGCGGTATTATACCAACAGCTGGAGGGAGATGGGCCCTGAAACGCGCAAACAACACATAAACATTGAAGCAGGGGTCGAAAGACCTACCATTTTGTCATTATGAATGGTGACAGCCCAAGCTGGGCAAGCTGACAAAAATTACCCGACATGTTTTTCCAGGCAAATAGAGGAACACATCGCCGAAATTGGCTTCTGCAATTTGACCTCAAAATGTTTTTTCAACACTAGGCTGTTCCAGGAGTGCTCATTGTCACCTTCTAACGCAAAACGTGTCACAGTTTGCAGCCTGGCTTGGTGACACACTTATGGTTTGATATTTTCAATGGTGACAACAGAAAACTTTTTTGGCCCTGCATTGAAGATCAGTAGTGAGTTTAGAGCTCTTTATAGGTAATGTCATGTCGTGAAAAGGCCGAAGCCTACCTTCGACAAATAAAATTACGACCCTTAGCATATATTAGGAAATAAAACCAAGAAACTAAAACTAAAAGGATCACTGATTCATCATGCATCACACTGAGCTCCCTGGCGTGATGCACTCAAACAGCCACGAATTGGGCCCCCTGACTCTTATTTTCTAGGAAAACTTACATAAGATTTCGGCGGTATTCCAGAGCTTTTAACGAGATAAAGTTAAGTTATGAACACATCTTGGTCAAGAAGCGGCTACTTTCAGCGGAGGTAATGTGGCCAGGAGAGTCTCGTAGGGAACCACGGGACGATGCAAAATCCTTAGAATAATATTGACGATCATTTTAGGGGATAATCAACTAATCAACTGCAAGGTAATATACCATGGCGATCTCATTTCATGTTGGAAAGGTTTCCACCGAGTCAAATTGTTCATTACTTATAAAGTTCGCAAGGCCCGGGTCAGCCACACAAAAATATAAAAATCAGTCTCTGTTAAGAGACAAGCGAAAATATGGGTTAAGGAGACATGGCCTGCACAAAAGCATACAAATTGATAGCCTTGGCTGCAGGCTGCAACTGCACCAAAGGACTTGGCGACCTCCACTGGTACTACTGGTTTTCTAAACACACCGCTAGGTGGTAGACAAATCGCCTCATGTCATCGTCCGACATAACGAGGCCAAATGTCATGATTGCAGTCATTTATTGGTCCACTATAATTAAGTCTATGTAATTTATCCACAATTCACATGTTATTATATGAACAGTTTTTAGACTTGAGCTCATTAAAAATTTTTTTCGGTAAACCTGCCCAATTCAATGACCTGTAGATGGTTCAGAAAATCAGTTATATCATTCGGGGCGATGAAGCAAGCAGACTCTATAGTGTACTATGGAGTCTGCTTGCCTCATCACTCCGAATACTAGTCACATCATCCCTAACTACCAGTAGGATCCAGAGGGCAAGGGGGCTTGCCCCCGATCAACCCTTGGCGCTCTCTGAAATGGCCACAGCGCCCCCTGAAATGTTGTTTCCCACTTTCCCTCCTCGCTATAGGGTGAGAGTAGCGGTACCCCCGCGATAGGATTTGGCGGCAATCTTATGCGTTATATAACCCAAAATTGGCATTATAGCCCAAACGGCATTATGCTGATAAGGGTCCACGTATGGGTTTTTGTATGTAAAATAAAATTCTGGTAGTTCCCCGAACACTTGCCACGTTTGGACTTCATTTATCTCTGCACTTGCACAAATGCGTTATATTGCATAGGGTTACCGGGGTAAGTTGAGACACTCGTGATAACTCATCTGCTTATTGGGATATGATGGCTTTATTACAACTGTACATATCAGCGGCGCCGCCACAGAATTTTCGCAGGGGGGACGGACCCGGGCTGGTGCTGACCGGGGAGGCGAATTTTGAGCAGATTCGGTACCTGACAGCCTTAATGACCATTGGCCCAAAAATTTTGGGGGACATCCCCTCTGGTTGGCCAACAGGAGGGAGACGTGTCCCCCCGTCCCCCGCTTTCGGCGCCCATAGTGCATATATGTATTCAGCCTCTTTTATTTTGCTGATATTCGTTGTGTTGGGAGGTAAAGTGGTTTCCTGGCATGAAGAAGCTTATTTTCCGTGCAAATAATATATTTAAGTTATTCTGAGACTGTTTAAATGTGAGGCATGTTTATGTCAGTGCGCATTTATGTAGTAAGTAAGTGGTTTTTTATTACCTCCTCACATAGCGATGAAATACAGCAGATAAAAGACTTATTCATCACAGTCAACAACATTTTGAGGATGATACATCAGACTGAATCAATTCAATAAACAGTTAAATTTCCTACATTTCACAAATATAATATTAACATTTCCGTTTCATTGACTTCATTTGATCGGGTGACGGATCGCATTGGAAATAATGGCGATTTCAACTAATAAATATATTATCTCTCTGTGTCTTGTCGCTGCGTAAGGAGGCCATCAAAATAGCTATCACTTACTAAAATAGATTATTTTTTAGTCGATCATTTAGAAATATCTCAGCTCAGCAGCTACATTAAATTCAGCTTAGACCCTCTGCAGAAGATGTCAGATGTGAGATGAGATCTCACATGTAAGATGTGTTGAAAATATTGATGTTTTATTGGAAAAAGAAACTGAGAGAAATGAGCGTTCGGTTCCTGCGCTATCTGCCTTAGACATTGCAGCAGGGACTCAGGGTTAAATGAGCCGCAAAGGTGTCCAGGGCGTTATGAGGCCATAGTTAACGTAACTCCCGAGTCCAGAAAATCACGATGTGGTCGAAATGAACCCAATACACGCCCTATGTTTCTCACGCAATATTCGTCCATATTTTCCTCGTGTTGATTTTGTTTATGACCTTTAACCTAAATTTACCTGTCGTCTTTTATGAGCGAGAACAAGTCAGAGGGAAGAGTGGCGGCGACGCACCGTGAAAAATAGATGGGTTCCTGAGCTCGCTCTGCTCTATCGAGGATTTATGAGCCAAAGAGCTCCCCAAGGGTCTAAGTTTCTATCATTCTACTTTGTTGTTTCTTTTCCTGTCATGAATTGTATCACGCGTGGTCTTGAAGTTTTACTTTGAAAACACGAAGCTGTGGACTGGCTCAACTTGTTCCGCCACGGAGAGAATTTTTTCATTTGACTTTCAGCTTGGTGATCACTTAATATCTCGCTTTCAGAAAATTAGCTACCACTTAAAGGAAATGTGGCACCTTGGTCGAATCCTGGAATTAGTGTAATTAGGCGTACTTTTAGTAAAAAATAATGAAACCACTCATGATTTCTCTGAAAAATGTACAATAAGCTCAATATTTGGTTTTTAAAAATACCCCTCTAGAAAAAGAAATGAATATCAGACTGTGGATGATGTCACGATCTGGCAACCACTACCATACTTGAAATGCTTCAAGGGCTTGGATTGGCTGATGCTCATCGTGACGTCAGCATATGTCGTCACACCAGTAGCTCACAACAATGGCCGCCGGCGACGGGGGGCTGAGGGGGGCTGGTGTCAGGTAGGTTTTAGTTTTTTTCTACGGAAATATCGAGTTCCAAGACAACTGAAATATGGAGTACCGGGTTTTCCGACCTGCTTTACAACTTAGCTATCTCAGTTAAAATCACGTTGTGAAGGTGCACATTCTCTTTAACACGAACAACTACAAGCCAAAAGAATCGGCTTTCGATAAAATCAAATTAGTTCGGTGCCTACACTAATAATTAAAGGGAGTGTGGCACCTTTATAACATGATTTTAACTGAGATAGCCAGGTTGTAAAGCGTGTCGGAAATCCCGGTACTCCATATATCATTTGTCTTAAAACTCAAAATTTCCATGGAGAAAAGCTGAAAACCTACCTGAAATGTACCCCAAATCTACCCCAGCCAGGCGGCCACAGTTGTCAGCCCTTGGTGTGATGACAGTGCTGACGTTACGGTGAGTAATCAGTCAATTGAAGCTTGAAGCCTATTGGCTAGGGTAGTAGTTGCCAGATCATGACGTCATCCACAGGCAGAGTTTTATTTTCACCCTAGAGGAACATTTCAAAAATACAAGTATTGAGCTCATTGCACATTTTTTAGAGGAGTCATGGATTTTTTCATGATTTTCTGCTAGCAAGTACCCCTAATTACACTAAATTCCAGGAGTCGACCAAGGTGGCCCATTCCCTTTAAAGGGAATGTGGCACCTTGGTCGAATCCTGGAATTTAGTGAATTTAGGCGTACTTTTAGCCGAAAATAGTGAAACCACTCATGATTTCTGTGAAAAAATGTTCAATAAGCTCAATATTTTGTTTTTAAAAATACTCCTCTAGGAAAATAAATAAACATCTGCCTGTGGATGATGTCATGATCTGGCAACCACTACCATACTTGAAATGCTTCAAGGACTTCGATTGGCTGATGCTCATCGTGATGTCAGCATATGTCGTCACACCAGAAGCTCACAACAATGGCCGCCTGGCGAGGGGTAGATGACGGGTAGGTGTCAGGTAGGTTTTAGCTTTTTGCTACGGAAATATCGAGTTCCAAGATAAATTATATGTGGAGTATCGGGTTTTCCGACTTGCTTTACAACTTGGCTATCTCAGTTAAATCACGTTATGAAGGTGGGCCATTCCCTCTAAGATATGGATCTTCAATAGAAGCCACGCCCAATTCGCCCTGGTCTCCTCTACAGTAGTATGCACCATTAGCAGTGTTGGACACACTTCCCTGCCGGAGGTAAACACTCCCTGCAGGACCAGCGGTTCTAAAACGAAAGCGTGCACTCCCAGTGTCCCCAATTCATATACTTTGAAGTCGGAACCTCTTATAGTGCGCTCCAGACGAAAAGCCCCTAGTTGCCATCGATCGACCCACATTTGGCGTCCTCAATTCACCTGTTACACCGCAGGGCATGGAGCTGGCTCATTTCCGTGGCAATGCAGCTACCAAAACAGAGCGGACCTGGCGGTCGGTGTCTTCCGCGTAAACGGGCCCACCTCTGTTCAGCTGACTTAGGCAGCCAAATGCGGGTCATGTCGGGTGCGTTGAAAACAGAGGCACTGACATTCCATTTCGCTGAGGCGGTAACATAAACGCTTGCTGTTTGTGAGTTTCGTATATAGCACATTGCACAAATCAATACGCATATCCTGTCAGCCTGTCTTCCAAGATTGTTCAAACACCTTGGAAAGCTCGTATATTTCACGTTACATGCATGAGCGTGGCTTGACGGGTGACAGCAAGGTAATGAATGAATAAGTCCAACCACAAACAAAGTTGCAAACTTATCAGGTATAACACATGGCTAAATTAGTGACTTCGCGGACGTGACGATGGCCGTCACTGTCACCCGTGCTTTGTATGACACAGGACAGCGCGGGATGACCCAATGACACCATATCAGGGCATTTTTAATGAAAAGTCAGTGGGGGGCATTTCTTGTGCTGACCATTATAGTGTCTTCAAGGGGTCAATACACCACTTTGAGGGGGTTTAATAAAACATAGACGCGTTAGTTTCTTTGGTTAAAACAATGTTTCTAAATTTTTTAGTTATTCCAAATCTAGAGATTATAGATGCTGCCCAGGGCTGTCAGGTTTTTCAGCGGAAAAAGTCAAACCGAGTTAGAAAAAGGGCCAAAGAGGGGCAAAAAATTTTTGTCCACTAGAATAGTCAAATAAACATCACAAAAGCCAGATTTGAGGCTGAAACGACCCCTAGCGGTAGTCATAAAATCACAGAAAAATCGACTTGTATCACTGTTTAAAACTAATTGTTGACAGTGCGATATTGACTTGACGCAATATTTTTAGCACACTTCCCATCTAATAGGAAGCCAGGAGTGCCCTTCCAACCCCGCGAGGCCATCGAATGATTTCATCCACATAACCAGAACATTTTTTGGGATCATCAATCAACCCCTCCCGACTTTGTGACGAACAATTTCCTGATCTCAGTCAAAATGGGAGTAAACAGGAAATTTGTATAACCAGCCGCTGCGGAAGGCAACGAGGAACCAAATTCGACAATTTTTTGGTACTAACGTGGACAGTTTGCTGTCAGCATCAGGTTGAAGTTTGGCTGGCCCCCTCACTTTTTTGTCGGTGGCGACGCTTATGTATGCTACCACCACAATAATAAATAAAAGACTATGTACTTCATACCGCCACACCAGCAACCAGTCTTACGCACTTTGACTACACCGTGTTCCGTCTAATCCACGAACGAGCTCTTAGCGCTGACAACTGACTGCGTGTGAAATGAGGGCATCATGCAATGTCACGGTACTGGCTGGGATGTGGGCTTCCGGTCGGGTAGAAAAGGATGTTTTATTGGCTGTAGGGCAGCGTTCTTCTCCAGCGTTGCGATTAGTTGATGCTGAGGCTGTTTTGCCGGGATTTCCCGTAACTACGCGCTTTGTTTCGTCTTCGCACGATTGAGTAGACAGCCACGGGTGAATTTTTTTAAACACAATTGTTGTGGATTGCCAATTTGGGACCAGAAATAGAACAAAGTTATAATTATCGGTAGGTGTTCTGTCTTATTTTCTTTAGACGAGTCTGCATCTGGTCAATTTTAAGTCATCTGTCTATTTCACGGGGGGCCAATTTGCGGGCACTGGGGGGGGCGTTTCGGTCGACTGGGGGGAAATGGCCCCCAGTTAACATGTTAAAAAATGGCCTGCACCATACAGCACAGACGAGTGAGAACAGGCGCAGATCACGGTAGGGGTGAACATCTTGGGTGAAATTGTCTTGCTACGATAGTTTTTTTCTGTAGGTATAGGGACTCCCTTTGATTTACCCTACATCAAACAAGCTGCATAGATATATGAAGAATTATACGAGTCTCGAACTCCTGCTGTCTTCGCAATCTCCCACCAAGCACCTGTTGTCCGACCATTTTTTATAAAGATTCAAGAAGAAGCGAATGTGTTTGAATTAGTTCTGTGGTCCCGCGATCCACTTGTATCTTAACTTTACAAACCTGTAAATATGTTAACTGACCTGAGCGCTCAGGCTTGATGTAACGACGTTGGAAGGGACGCCGAGTCTGACTAAAATACCCAATGGTAATTGAGGTTGAAGGGAGACCTCCCACGCCCATAGGCAGGGCCACCGAGGGGGAAATCCCGCACATATGGGCAGGTCCAGGGTGGTGGAAGTCCCGTCCAAATTTTTAAGCAGTTTAAATCCCGGTTTGAATGTTTGCCAAAATTTCGGTACAGCAGCTTTGGGACTTAATGACGCCCCGGCTGCCGAGGTCATAAACGCCGCCAACTCCCACCCTGTTGGGAGGGTATTATGCGGATCAGAAATACTTATGCAGAATACCCACCCAGGGGATTTGAACCCGGATCAGCGGCGTGGAAGTAGGGTGCATTTCCCTTGGGAAACTACATCCCCCAAAACAGATTTTGTTGGGACTCGACCTAGGCACTTGGCCTTGCTTCCAGTTACAAGCGCTGACCATACTTAATATAAAGGCAACCCTGATGATCACGGTATCTGATATATTCTGTATTTGAACCGATTTGGCGGTGGCAGTGCTCAGGGCTGACTTTTCCTGCCTGTTCTCTGTTTAGTCCCACAGGTGGCAGCCGACCGGAGACAGTCACAGGGTATGCTAGATAATGACAGATTGATTTAATTTCAATGCCAGAAACTTCAAAGAGGAGTAATCTCTTGATGAAAAACCGTCTTAGCGAAGGATGAGTAAGTACGGCTTTTTCGACATCAGCCAGGTACTGTCAACCAGACAAATCGCACAGTGTTTGGGATCTGCAAGGATCTGTGTCTGGATGTATCGGCTAGAATATAAACTGTAACACAAACCATGGTCAACTATTCATTCCAAAGGCCAAAGCACGTCGCCAGGGGTTGAAAAACCTACCATTTTGGCATTCTAAATGGTGACAGCCCAATGTGGGCAGGGTGACAAAATTAGCCGACATGTTTCCCTCTAAACCAATAACAGAGCAAATCGCCGAAATTTGCACCTGTTATTTGAACAGGTGTGTGAAACACATTCGGAAAGCTTCTATCGAAAAACTCATATCCTTTACGACTAAAATACGCCATAATCGACACATTGAAAGATTTTCAGAATAACACTTGGCACAGCACAGATAACGTAGGTACATACATATCAGTGCCAAATCCCTTAGGTACTGTTACGCAATGTTTATCCAAGCAAACCGCAATCACATTACGCCAGGGCCCACAGCTCAACACCAATACAAACTCATAAAAACCACCATTGGTGCTCGAAGACCACATCTCCACATTGTGATAAACGATGAGAAAGTCACAGCTAGTTCCATTTCTTTCTGCCGCTGCTACCTTCCGTCGAGGAAGGTCATCTGAGAACACCGAAGGAGTCCTCTGAAACGGAACAAAGAAAATTAGCTGCTGTGGCATCTAAACCGCACCGACCCACGCAAAGTGACGTTCTATCTCTCATTAATGAGCACGTAAAGGCTCTCCAAATACCCCGAACATCATACAATAGCGCAAGGGTTGTAACCTGGTCATGCCATGGTTTAATCTGGTAGCGCCCGGGATCTTATTAACACACCACTGCCTATGGGTCCGATCGGACCCCTCCCCTACGATCTCCGAACCCGGAAGAGATACGGAAAAATTAAAACGGCGCTGGAAGCGCCTCGCTGTATTTTACTCTGGAGCCGAGCTTGAATCAGAGACATCATCGTAGACTCGTATTGGCATCACAGTGAGCCAAAATGGGTCAAATTTACACCTATTTAGAAAATCCCTTAGAACTCGGGGAAATGAGGTCTAGAACAAAACAAAAGACATCGATGTGTTCGTCTTGACCCAAGGATTCAAATGATATGTAGCACGAGCTTTTAAAGGTAAATTATGGGCTTACCCTTAGGTAAAGGTCAAATAATAACAGTTCAAGGTCATGCTGCACATATGATTCAAATACTTGGGTCGTGCTCATTACAATGATACCAGATTAAAGACTGCATCTTGTTTCGTTCAAAAGTTATAGACATAAAGTATTTCGAAAACCGTGACCTTTGGTGACCTCTGGTTACCTTGGTATTGACCTGGCCTCAAAATGGATGTCATAATTTCAAAAGCTTTCTAATAATGTTTAGAAACTCAATCTAGTTCTCGTATAAGTCTAGTTACACCCTGGTTTTTCAGCCTCACATTAGAAGAACAGAATCGGCTCAAATGGGTTTTAAAATTACGTCATAACTCATTGACTTGACCTGAGCTGATGTCCATTTTTTGTCATGGGTTGTGAAATGGATCACCCTACAGACCTGCAAATCGATGCGCGTCTCATTTGAACCGGGTTAGAATCATTCACCAGAAATGGGGGCTCCAATCGGCGCTGGTGGGCAGCGACTAACATCCATTGGATGACTCACCCGCCGTGAAGGTCTCCAGCTCCATGTCTGAGGGTCTCCGGGTGGGCTCGCGAGGGGGCGCAGTTCTCTGGGGCCGGCCGCCTGCTGGGGCATAGCGGTTCTGAGGAGCTCTGGGAGCTGCCCTGCCCGCTGCCGGCTGCGTGCGGCGCCGCTGCTTGCCCTGAGGCACCGTAAACGTGCTCTCCAAGGCCGGCTGCGGCGCTGGCTTGCGCTGCTGCGGCTCCTGCGGGGGCTTCTGCTTCAGTTTGGCCCGCTGCCGCAGCTTGCGAGAGTTGGGAGAGGGAGTTGCAGCACGAGAGTGGGTAGGTTTCAGAGCGCGGGGTGGCTCCGCCCCCGGCGAGTCCGGCGACAGGAGAGCTGCTTCGTCGGACTCACTGGCGGGCCGCCCACCTCGGGTCGCTACCTCAGTCGTACGCTGCGCGAACCGCACCACCTTCTTCGCCCTCTGCTTCGGTTTCTGGGCGCTGCTCTCAACCTCCACGCCAGAATCCGTACCTGCACTGTGTGGTGACTGCTGGCGAGGCAGCTCAATCGTATCCTGGAAGTCAGCGTGCTCTGGTACACTCTCCTGGATGATGTCCGAGTCGGGTAGCTCCTCAGCTGGAAGCGAGAGGTCACACATCATTATCTCGAACTCAGGATCGGGTGCAAAGCTGCCCTTCAAACTAAGATCGAGACCCAAGAAGCGCATGCTGTTGGTGCGCTGTGCCGCTAGGTTCAGCACGCGCAGGTGGATTCCTCCGGCTGTTGAGAACAGGACGGGTGTTTTGTAGCTCGTGACCTGGCTTTGGGACCGACTCTTGCCAGACTTCTTTGCAGAAGCCGACTTCTTCTGGACGTATGCTGATATAGGTCTCACGGAGGCATAGTCGTCCACCGAGTTAGGCCGGCAGCATAACAAGAGCCCCTCCATCTTCTTCCGGAAGTCCTTGTGGAGAAGGATGGCAACCAGCGGACTTGCCAGAAGGAATATGAAGCGGAACCACATGAACACGGGCTCATGCAGGCTTGAAATTGCTACCATTGGCATCTCGATTTTGACGCTCGGTCGAGTTTCATTGCTGGCGCTCAACTCCGCCAAAGTTGAGTTGTTGTTCACGAGTACTGTGCTTGCGTTGCCCATCCTCGCCTCGGCAGCCTCAGCTTGCTCCGCCTTCATCGCTGTGACGTTGTATTGACTGATAGCCTGATCCAGGTGGACTGTCACCGCTTGCGGTAGACAAAGCAGAACATACAGCACCAGCAGAGCAAGAACCATCAGGGTCGGACCTTGCTCCGTCTTCAGGTAGGGTGTGACGAACACCTGCTCCGTGTAGGCAAACGACCGCTTCAGCTGCAGCTTCTTCAGCTGCTTCCTCTCGCCTCTGATCGTCCGCCCCACCTGCATCGTACACACAATCATGCCCACTAGTGGCACCACGTAGCCAAACGTCAGGACTATCACGCTGTAGGCTATAGCCGCCACACCATCCGCACCATTGCACCCGTAGCGTCCTTCATGAGACACAACATCGAGAAGGCCAAACACTATGGGCGAGACCATCAGGAAGCCGATACCCCAGCTGAGAAGAATCGCCGCATTCCTCTTCGCACTCGTCATGTACTTGCGATAGTTGTGCAGGTACTTCATCATCATCGCGCGGTCCAAGCAGAGGAGGAACACGGTGAAGCTGGTGATGAGGAGGGTGGCCTCGCTGATGGCGGCATCTGCGCGACACACGTGCTCGCTGGTGGGCCAGCGTTCTCGCGCGGCGAAGGCTGCAGCCAGGGGCACACTGAACACCGCCTCCAGCGCTCCTGTGCAGGCCAGCGATAACAGGAACAGGTTCAGGGGCTTCTTCTTGAGCGTGTAGCTGGCGGCTACGGTGACAACTAGGAGGACGTTGAGCACGATGGCCAAGATGCTGACGAGTGCCAGGAAGGCTGCAACCACGTAGTGGGTGTCCGCACACTCCACCTCTTCAGTGTAAAACTGAACGGTGCCATTAGGTCCCGGTATTACGTACAATACCGAATCCCCACACTCAGCCATTTCAATTATCCAGAGTTTATCGCAAAGCTGTTACTTTTCTGATGGTACCGTGTTTGTTCTTTCCAGCCTTCTCGCCCAGTGGTTTTTGTTTCTTACACCTTATACTGTTCCCCGCATATGCTCTGTCACACCGGTGCCCTAAGTCACACCCATATCCATTCTTGGGGCTTGTTTTCTACACCGGGCTGCACAGCTCTCGCTGATAATTTCAACAATTATCAGTCGCACTCAGGACGAAAAGTCAACCGATCCAAATGTCCAGACAGCTGGTCTCACTCAGTTTAACTTACAAGACAAATTCCACTCAGATTCCACCTCAGCCTCGTCGCTATCCTCCAGAACAGAGCTGCAGAGCCGCAGGTCGTCGGCTCTGAGCCGCCGTCAGCTGACCAGTGGTGATGCCACAGTAAGCGTCACCCTGCCAGCAGTCCACACACCGGCATGTTGTGTCCTGTTGTCGCCGGTCGCCCCGGCGACGGCCCAGCGGTCGATGGAAGGGCAGCCGCCAGAATGCAGCCCCGCCCGGCCGTCGTCTGCGCGCGTGGTCGAAGAGCGCGTCACAGCCCATCGTGGACAGCGCAATGCGATAG
Source organism: Lepas anatifera (assembly GCA_034440635.1). NCBI lineage: Eukaryota > Metazoa > Arthropoda > Thecostraca > Lepadidae > Lepas > Lepas anatifera. The sequence goes on from JAOTON010000083.1 coordinate 547,490, forward strand.
ACCGCATAGTGGGCATTGATGAGGTGTGGGCGAGGCGAAAGACAGGGCTGGATGGACGCTTACATGGTGGAACATAACACCGAGGCTGAGGCACCATACGCGTCGAAGGCCAGGGCCTGCCCCCCCTTTTGGCCAAAATTTCACGATCTCAGTCAAATGAGAAAGCCGACATTTTATATCCAGCCGCTGCGGTAGGCAACGAGGAGTCCAAATTGAACAGTTTTGATCCTGATGTTGAAGTTTTTGTCAGCATCAGGTTGAAGTGGGCTCCCCCTTTTCGGTGGCCACTTATGTGAGGCACAGACAGATAACTTTGAATGTTAAATATATTTGTATGTTCAAAACAACTACAATTCATGATTCATTTTAACCAGTTTAGCTTGATTCATTTGAAAAATCAACCTGTTTTCACGGGTAAGAAAAGGACACTGAATATTTAAGTAAACGGTTCACCACTGTCAGCCTTCCTAGCACCGGTGACGTATATCTACCCCCCCCGAGAACAGGGCGACGCGTGCCGACTGTTCTGTCAAGGTCAGAGCCGGAGGCCATTGTAGAGACGGGAGGTCAGTCGGTGAACCACCAGGCCTCCATAACGAGCCAACAAGGCCGCACAGCGGCGAAATGTCACCAGAAGCACGCCAAGGAGCGATCGCCGGACTCCTGAAAGCCAGAGTCAATAACAGCTGAAGATCCAGTAAACATACGCGATGAGGTGTTCTTCTGCCATCTCCCAACAGTTCATATTCGTAACAGCTGTCCAGAATATCGGCTGAATACGCAAAGTTTGTAACAGACCCCCCGCAATTCGATATTTTCAACATCGTTTAACTCAACCAGTGGAATGGGAAAGCGGGCGGTGGTGAACCCTGTTTTGGCGTCGTGTATGGTCCTGGATCCCAGTGCAAATATAATGGCTATCGTTAAAGGGAATGTGGCACCTTGGTCGAATCCTGGGATTTGGTGAAATTAGGAGTACTTTTAGCCGAAAATCGAGGAGGCGTCCATGATTTCTCTGAAAAATGTACAATAAGCTCAATATTTTGATTTTTAAAGTGCGCCTCTAGGGAAAAAATAGTTCTCTGCCTGTGGACGATGTCATGATCTAGCAACCACTGCCATATTCAATACGCTTCAAGGGATTCGATTGGCTGATACTCACCGTGACGTCAGCATATGTCGTCACACCAACAGCCTGAGAACTGTGACCTGCCGCTTGAGGTACATGAGGGGTACATTTCAGGTGGGTTTTAGTTTTTCTACGGAAATTTTGAGTTTCAAGCCAAATGATATATGGAGTACCGGGTTTTCCGGCATGCTTTATAACTTGGCTATCTCAGTTGAAATCACGTTATGGAGGTGCCACCTTCCCCTTAACATATCAACAGGAGAACGCCCGTCTGTTGCAGCGCTCATTAGTCAATGCGGCATGCGGTCAACTGAAAATTACCGCCTTCCCCCCGTTTGATTTTTCAGGGAGCGGGCGGTGGCGTCATCGAAAGCCGATAATCACAGTGGAATGTTTCGCACCCGCTCACGACGTCCTGGGTGAGGACCAGTCGGCTCCAAAGCCTGTATTGATGAGGCTCCCAGTAGATTTTTAGCGTTTCAGTAGATAGCCTCACCGACACTGCTAAACCCTTGCATGCTAGAGGCAACAGAACAATAATTGTATTCACGAGCTGCTAGAACGAGAATGCTTATTGTATTGCAAATCAAAATAGCTAACTGTCTAGAATGTTGACAGCAGGAAGCATGAATAATGGATCAGGTAACTGACAAAATACACCACGGCAAGCATAGTGAATGCAAACCTGCAGAATGTCGCGGCACGTCCAGAACGCTTTAAAACCACACTGCCGCCCCGTTGAGGTTGTTTTCCGCCGCCTCAGCGGTTACTGTGTTGGCTCAGAGCCCCAGCGCCGCTGACTCAGCTCCTCAGCACCCAGCAGCCCCAGCTGGTGACCCAATACACAACGCGCTGACCGGACAAACACTGCCACGCCAGAGACAAAGTGGACCGCCTAATGGGCAAATATTTTGGACGTGCACGACAGTGACGGCCCTGGCCTGGATCCGGCTGATATGGTTAACTACTTTGCTGCAACCTGCACGCACGACAGCCACCACCGTCAATCTCGGTTCCGACTGCACAAAGCTCATCATCAATGCATCTAACGGCATGTTTGTAATATTGATAAGTTCATTACACCGCGACCAAAACCGCACGAGCCCGGTTGCAGAGTTTTGGCACGTGCATTTTCCTTGTTTCGGGTTCAAGTTTATATCGCTTGGCCGTTATGCGCTGCAAGATCATTTTTCTTTGTTTCGCGAGCTCAGTGAAAAACAGAACACAAAGATGGCTGGTCACTTTTGATTGAAGTATTCCTATGTTCTGTTTATACAAGAAGTAACCGGTCGATACTAACTTAGCGTACTTCGGAACTTACTCCGGGATCAACACATGGACCGAAAATCAACCAGCTGGAATGTTTTATTAACATTCCAGGCTTCTGTTTCACCCACCGTGCTCCTGAAAAAGATGGCAGAAGTTGCCATTAATCTATTCTTAACAAGAGAGCATTGCCTAAAATTTACACTTTCACGCGGCGTTAAACCTTTACCATTCAAATACCGGACACCAATGCAAAGCTTTTTGGGTTCACCTACAATAGAAAGGTGGGAGACCTGGTGGTGAATCCAACCTGCCGGCTCGTGAGGTTCAGTTGGGCTTATTCGTCACCTAGCACATTTTAACCTTTATCATTCTACACCGGAGCATACTCCCACCACCCACTCAATGTCCATTTTCTCGACTTTTCCGGACTGAGTTAATATTGATGACTAAGCGAGGCATCCAAAACGAAACGATTAAAAAACAACTCAACACTTCTCGAATATTGAGCTTCATCTTCCACTGCGGGTGACTTAAATGGGGATGTAGCGACATCGCTGGGTACGAGCGGTCGCCACCTCACGCCCTTATCTAAACCCCACTGTGCCCACTGCCCCCGCTGACTTCAGGGCAGCCTGCCCGCCTCCTCCAGTACAGAAAACAATCAAATACAAGGGCAGACATTCCCATTTTATTCAAAACTAAGTAGTCTCAAAACTGAAGCTGAGGTTGCAAGCTCCAGGTAGTGCAAGGCCCGACAAGGGCCGGCAAAACAAAATCGGAGGCAATGAATATCACTCGACAAAATATACCATCTGAGCACTGAGCTATGAGTAAAATGGCGGTGGAGGACAGTCACTTCTTTGGTGTAGCGCCCTGCAGCAGCAGCGCTGAACATCCAGCGTTCAGCTGCCATTCGTTGCGCGCAGCCGCTCGTAACAGCTCCGACTTGCAGCGGTCGTTGTCGTTGTTCGCTCTCCACATTCTAGACATACAGATTTCAGCAAAAGGAAACAAATGACCCCTTCGCCGTCCTTGTGCACTTATCCATACAAAACATATATAAAAATCAATACAATTGCCACTTACAATAAATATACGAATCATCCTGATCCTATCACAAGACTACGACACATTGTCAAACAATTTCGTTCAGACTTACCAATACAGGCACACTCCAGCTACTCATGAGGCAACACAACGTTCAACATAAGCTTTAAATCAGAAACAAGGCTACGTTGCCAACAGACCGTAATCATCACTCTCTTCCCCGGGGCCGCCGTGTCCGTTAGTGTTCCTCGCGCCGCGCCTCATTCGCCCTCTTTCTACTCAAATGCATCCGGTTGTGCTTTTTCACCGGTAGCAGCTTTCCCTCCTCGCGTCGGGAGCCAATCACCACCCCGGGGCCGGCTCTTCGGCGTCGGACGAGCGACGAGTCTCGTCCACTCTCAGTCCGTACCTCGACAGCTCCTGCAGCATAGGCAGAGGCCTCCTATCCCAAACTGTCCGCTGTTTCACCGCCACCCCCTGCTCCCGAAGTTTGGCGAGCTTCTGGACGTACGGATAGATCTTTTGTTCCACCCATTCGGCTATGGTGTACTTATCGAACACGTCCTTGAGCGCCGATTTGACGGACCGCGCAGACATGGACACAGCGTGCTCAAAGTTGCTGAGCATCTCCAGCAGCTCATCGACGCGGAAGGGGTTTGTGTAGTTCCGGGCCACGTTGTATTCTGTCATCCAGCCCTTTTTCTCCGTGGTTGTCTCAATGAACTCCTTCACATCTCGGATTGTCCTCTGGTATCGACCTAGATACTTGAAAAACTCAACACCGGGGAAACCACAGTACGAGAACTGATAGAATCCCTCAGGGTCATCTTCGACAGACAAAAACGGCTGACTGAAATCGTCATCATTGTTGCGGCACCTTAACGCGTCGTTGATCGTCTTCTTCAGGCTGTTGTTGAAGAAGCCGTGGGTGGCGGCTGACAGCGTGATCGCCAGCGACGGCACGGCCGATGGCAGCAGTTCACAGAGCACGGCGAAGTGGTCGTACCTTTGCCAGCCGGTGATAACCAGACCAGCGAAGCCCCGGCTGAACTGCGGCGCCTCCCGCCGCATCACCGCCAACCAGTTGAGGTTGTTGTCCAGGTGCCTCTGCAGAGGCGGCGCTATCAGCGTCTCCCCAAACGCGCCCTTGTAGGCACTGGCCGCCCAAGCGCGCGGAAACACCTCGCTGAAAGCCTCGTACACGTGCCGTCCGGCAAAACGGTCCACGTCCTCGGCGTACACCCAGATCATTGGTTCTACCAGTTTGCCGATGCCCGAGTCCTTCATCTCTTCACTGGGAACCTGCCGCAACATGTCATCCCAGATCAGCGGTACTACTTTATACTTGTTCCGCACGTACTGCGCCACGTGTTTGACATGCTGCAGGTACACGTCGTTTCTTCCCCGGCTTCGACACAGGTCGCACACGCCCATGTGGTAGACCTCATCACATCCTACGTGAAGGAACTCCGCATCCGTGTGCATGGCCATCACCTGGTCTATGATGATCTCCACCAAGCGTAAGGACTCGTTCCGGGAAGGACACAGCGCCTCCGGAAACTCTGCAAGCTCGCGCAAAGGCGCGAATGGCTCCAGCTTTAAGAACATCTCCAGATGACCAAAAGTCTGCACTAGCGGTATGACTTTGAGGTCGTGCTTCTTTGCTTCGTCCAATATTTTTTGCACTTCGGCGCGGGAGTAGTGGTTTTTGGCCGCCCCCGGTTTCAGGACCCCCGAGAACGGGAACATGTCCTCCCACTCCATCAGTATATCAGTAGCACCTAGCTTTTTAATCAGCGGGAAGAGCCGCACAAGATACTTCACAGTGGGAGGGGCGCCCTTTAAGTCGAAGTGCACCACTCTCCTGGTTGGTATGTAGGGAGGGCCGCTGTCGTAGGCAGCCTGCTGCGGCCTGCCCCCGACCATGGCCTGCTGCTGCAGCTCCCACTGCTGCTGCAGCTGCTCCTGGTCTCTCTGCTGCATCTGCCCCTCCACCATCGCCCTGTCCAGGTCCGGCACGCCGTCGTACTGGGACTGGTCGGGACCGGCCGGGCCCACGCCGGCTATGATGCCCGCCCGTTTCAGCTGGTCCAGCGGCGGCTGCTGCTGCTGTGGAGTCCGGGCCGGCAGCTCCCGCACGGCGGCAGCCTCCGGCGGCGGCAGGAAGACAGCGCGGGGCGGCGGCCGCCGCACCAGAGGGCTGGCGTGGTGCACGTACAGCAGGGCCAGCAACAGCAGGACGGCGGCCACAGCGATGGTGAGCAGAGCGCGCCAGCGCCGACACGCCAGCATCAGCACCGACTGCCGCACACGGGGAGAGGGTCACTGACCAGCGCTGACGCACAGCACTGCCGGACACAGAGGGTCACTGACGCACAGCACTGCCGGACACAGAGAGTCACTGACGCACAGCACTGCCGGACACGGAGGGTCATCTGACGCACAGCACTGCCGGACACGGAGGGTCACAGACGCACAGCACTGCCGCACACAGAGGGTCACTGACGCACAACACTGCCGGACACGGAGGGTCACTGACGCACAGCACTGCCGCACACAGAGGGTCACTGACGACCAACACTGCCGGACACAGAGGGTCACTGACGCACAGCACTGCCGCACACAGAGGGTCGCTGACGACCAACACTGCCGCACACAGAGGGTCACTGACGACCAACACTGCCGGACACAGAGGGTCACTGACGCACAGCACTGCCGGACACAGAGGGTCACTGACGCACAGCACTGCCGGTTACAGAGGGTCACTGACGCACAGCACTGCCAGACACGGAGGGTCCCTGATGCACAGCACTGCCGGACACAGAGGGCCACTGACGCACAGCACTGCCGGACACGGAGGGTCCCTGACGCACAGCACTACCGGACACAGAGGGTCACTGACCAGCGCCGATGCACGACACTTTGAACATTTGCAATTTGCTTCACAACATTTGAACAATTGATTACCCGCTTCTGTGTATGAACTTTACCCTACTCTATACCATACATACAGTTACCTATACTTGCACTACCGATATGAACCGCTTATCCAACAACCGGTACATGCACATTTATATCACCCCTAGCACGGATCATTTTTTAATGTAGTATACGACACTTTTCTCAAACAGGACCCAATGCACTGCGTTCATTTCTATATGCGTCTCCGTGACACAAGTTCAGATCTTTTCACACGTGATGTTGCATCGTTCGGGCGACGTAATGACAGAGGAAGCCTGTGATTGGTGAAAGAGAAATGGGCTGCCCGGCCATTTGGAGCTGAACGATACAGATGCCGCTGTCGGCGGACACCAGGTGGCACTGCTGTGGGTGCGTTGTGCCAGTTTCTCCCAGCAGGGTGCAGGCTGTACCACCGAGAGCCGTTGCAGTGACCTGTTGTTCAACTGGACCTCATTAAACTCAAGTGAAAGTGTACGGCGCACGCAGGAGTTAATGGGGGCGTCGCGCCGCCGCCTGAGCCCTCCCACACAACAGGCAGGGCGCCGCGCGTGGCAGCGGCACTGTTCCATACGGCGGTGGGTGCCGGTCCCCAGTGCTGTTTACACCCTCCCGGTGCACAGTGGGCCGGCGGGCGCTCAAAAGCGCTTAAAATTAATTACCGTCGAACTATTGAGGCTACATCAGCGATATTTTATATCTAGGGTTTTTAAATGCCCCCGAGTAGTTTTCGAGGCTGTTTTTGCTGTATCTGCAGCCTATGTCCAGCTATTGGCATAATATTACTAGGATAATATACATAGTAATATACCCCTCCGGATAACAATTTCTTTTGCCTTCGGGATGTCGTATGTAGGACATATGTCGGCATTCTGACATTCTGACCAGGGGCGTAGCCAAGGGGGGGCAGGGACAGCCACCCCCCTGAGGGCCCCCTGAGGGCCCCTGAGGACACGGGTCGCGCGAAGCGCGGCTCGCCCGCACTATGCTCTGTGGTCAAATATGAAATTTCATACCAGACAGGGCCCTCTTAAGCCCTCTTCAGCACTCTATTCTGTAACAAGCAGAACCCTTTTACCCATCAGGGCCCTTTTGGCGCTGTCGCTAGGCCTTTTCGGGGCGCTGCCCTCCCCTGAGCGAAATCCTGGCTACGCCCCTGATTCTGACTCTTGGCCGACTCTCTGGTAAACTGCCAGGTTTGCTTCTGTATGCTGCCCTTCAATGAACACAGCAAGTGCTTCTTCGTCTGTGTATCGTATTGAGGTATTTGCTGGTTTTCTTAGCATTTTTCTTACCTTAGTAGGTCTTGTGGGAGCCACGGTCACGTCTTTGAGAAAACCAGAAAGGCCCTAGCGCTTTGGGGCGTGTGACATTCAAAAGCTCTGCAGAGGAGTAACCAGACATGAAAACGGAGGTTCGACGACGTTTGGAGCTACCAGAAAGTGTTCCACATAAACCCACAGGCCGACAAGGACCCCGGCTTGTACATGGCTGGTCAAGGTCAACAGGCTCCAATACCCTCGGTGAATCTGCTGCGATGGAACACTCATTCAGCCACTGTTTCTCTTCCTCCAAGAAGCGGTTTAGGGTCCTGTGACTTGCTTGCCATTTCCGCTTCAGCCTTGCAATAAAAATTGTAATTTCCGATCGCACGTGTCTCTTTTATGCTCACTGAATCCGCCCTGTAATGTGTCCTTAACATATGACACTTCGTCATCCGCTGCCACTCTGTTGATAAACAATATTGCCACGCACAAAGTTAAACACATCCCTTCGTGAGATCATTTTTCCCACTACAAAACCACAGTTCGCTCGAGCAAGGCACCTCTCTAACTGAGTCAGGGGCCTATTGTTCCTCTGTACCAGGCCACTTCTGACTCAAGGAAACGACCGTCTTATATTTCGTCTCATATCAGATTTGAGCTCTCGTGATCAGTTCTCGTGCGAAGCGAGGGAATCATCTGATGCATTTAGTGTAAAGCGAGTGGCAAACCCAGGCCAATCTGCACATTATCTTATGTCCCGAGCGGTGTTTAGACAATACCTATATTTCCTGTGTAAAGCATTTGACCCAATGTGACCTGGAAAAGATTGCGTAACCTGCAGGTCTACAAAATAGCTCAGAATTGTGTTAACCGGGACTCGAGATGAATCCTAAAGGGAAAACTTGCCGACACCTGCCTTAAAAATTAACAATTTCTACCATTTGGCTTGTAATAGTGTAATACTATGACCGCACCCGTGCATTGCACTGAACAACAAATATGCTCATAATACGAATTCGGGCAAAATCGGGCAGAAGTAATCATAAGGCATGAAAGTAAACACCTTCAGCTACTTTGTGGACCAAGTTTCACTGCGGCACAAGGTGATATATTTTTAAAACTCTATTTCAAATATAGTTTGATCAAATCCATCTCCGTCAGTAACATTACTTGGTAAATTTGCTCCCCATACCTGACCAATACACGAAATCACGTTAAAAAATGTACTAACATATTTGGAACACTCCGTTCCTAGAAACAAAAGCCATAAAACTAATTTCTAAGCCTTTGTAACGTTGAAAAACACTTGTGAACAAATAAGGAAATTCAGGCGATAAGTGCGCTCCGAAACGCTTTCGGTGGAAACCTGTCTTCACACTGTTTCTGCACAGAGTTTTGTAGTCGTTTAGAAAAATAAGAATGCCATCGTATTCTACATTCAATTTCACACTGATGACACCCATAAAACAGCAATATTTTTGAACTTACGAAATCCGAATAATAAGCGCTTTTGAGGGTCCGCGGGCCCACGTGCGGTGCCCAGCGACCCAGATATCAGGGCAGTTCCACACAATAAAACCGAGCGTTTATCTTTCATCGCCTCGTAGCCATCTGGGGTAGCTGGTGGACTAGCTAATGTCTGGGAGACTGCATAAATATGGAAAATACCGTAGTATTTACTAGCAAATATATAACATACCCCAGCGTGGCCCAAATCTTACAATCAGTGCAGACTCATACGGATTCGCACTGCACTGACATCCCCAGAAGTCTGAGGCCCGGGGTCTGGGTGCCGCAAGCGGATAGGTGCGCGCGTTCGGCTCGATCACGTGAGCCCTTGCATAAGTAGGGGTCGCGGGATCGAGTCCGCCCAGGGGCAGGAGTTGCCGGCCCGCCCCAGCCTAATTCGCCCCCCCCTCCCTTCGTCGCTGTATAACCGCCGCAGTTGGTGCAACGTAAAGCCACCAAAAAGCCTGGGGTTCACCAGAAGTCTCCTAAAAGTCTCCAGCAGAACACTGGCATCCGTAATGTTGTGGTAAACAGTGGTATACACTTCCAAACGTATGCACTGCCATCGAAAAGCAAAACAAATAATGTCAGTACTAGCTTCCGTACGGGCAGGGGGGGGGGTGTCGAAATGACCACCCGAAATTTTTTCCGGGGTGTCCGAGAGAAGGCTCCCGCAGTTGTACACAGAAGTTGGTGTAACTGTTCCTGGCTTCATTTGTATATCTCTTCTTGATTTCAAGTCCAGGCAATGTCCAGTCAGGTCATTAGGACACGGTCGGTGACCTCGCCTCCAAGAATAGTAGGCCTGTGCTGTTTCTAAAAAGTTCAACAGAATGTACCGAAACCAGATCGTGTGTCATAAATGTAGCTACAGATACCATTCCACTACTCTATACTTTCCTCTGTTACCTAAGCTCAGGCCAGATCCGTGACCTCCCCAATACAGGTATCATGGAAAATGATAAAATGACTGTTTTCAGCACATGCGTCGCAGACTACTAATAAAATTATTCCATGAGCTTGCGGCCAATTCCCGAGAGCCAAGAAAGAAGTTTTGACTCTGTCACCTCTCACAAGTCACCAGAGCTCAGGTAGGCTATTTACAGTACTTCTGCTAATAACTTACTAAATTAAAAAATTTCTGCATTATCAGCATCGTGTTTTTGCAATCGTCACCAGTCAATTGATTGATGTAAGTTCATTATGGCTCACTATGGCTATACTAGGTCTCTTCTTTGAATTTCAAAAAGTGCCTCAATAATTGCCGTACCTCTTCTAGTTCAGAAGTTATTAATAAAAACGTTCACGTTTTTCACAAAAATCAATATGGACCTAAGCTGGATATTATTGTCGCTGTATCGCATTGTATTTCAGGGAAATTTCCAATTGTCCCAGAAGCATTGTTCTGTCATATTTGCACCGATTCAGATGGCGTCAAAGGCGAGCAGGTATGATCTTTCAGCCTGAAAGTTAGCGACATTCGGAGAACTCTAGTGTTCTAGCCTTTGAACAAGACATGAGAGTAATGTCATAAGATGATAGAGAATTTCGCGTCATTTGGAAAGAGTTGAGAAAAACTTCCAGCTATCTCAGTTCCTGAGATATAAGAAGAGATATAAGATTTCGTAAGCACACATCGCTTCAGCAATTATGATTTCTTTTGACTTATAGTGACCCCAATAATAACCGAACAAACATGATCCAAATAGATTGCATTTCAGGCGAGCTTCCAATCGTTTTGATAGCATTTTCAAGTACTATTAGTGTCCGACATGTCGTATTTGGCCTCAGCTATCACAAAGGTGACTTATGTCCGTTACCGGGCGACATTTGAGAGTCATGCCATACTTGCAGCCCCCACAACTGTTGAACGGTGACACTGCCTGTCACTCACGGCAGGAGCACCGCCTACATGTTCATTTCATTACCTACAGCAGCTGTGTGGCGTGCAAGTGGCAAGTCAAACATATCGACCCCAGAGCTGGCGCAAAAACAGATGCACCAAATGCAAACACAGACGCACCGCCTAAGGCGAGCCTCCACGCGCGCGTCAGATCAAAGGCAGCGCCTCAATGACTGCAGCTGTTTTGACTATACTGGAGACATGAGAGCGTTCCTCTCGCACACGAATATGTGGGACATTCAATACGTGCATACAACATACGTCTAACATACATCATACATCGCACATCATACATACGTCGTACATAATCTACGATGTATGTCTAACAAACGATATACATCATACATCCGTCTAACACTGCCTATTACATATACCAGATAGCATTCGTAAATAGCATTGCAAAACGAACTCCACTTTGTTCTGCGCACAAAGGCACAACGGCGTGGTTTGTAGCACAAAGGCACAACAGGCGTGGTTTGGTACCAAGCATGTGCTTCAAAGTCGAATTTTTCCTCATAACAGCAAAACTGCATTTACTGCGTTTATAGAAAATACGCTCATTTCGGAAATAGCCGCGTTTTGCCCCACCACCGATCCCTTGTCTGGAACGGGATACTGTAGCCACTTCTCGACACTCGACGGTCAGGCATTTTCCCGGCTGCGCGGACGGTGGGTCGGTCAGATCTGGGCCGACCGGATCTCACCACTGCTGTTTAGCACGCACGCGAGGATTTGACGGACCGCAGGCCTCCGTACCATTGAAATCCGCTCTAGCGACCGATGCCAGAAATAACATTTCCGGAACACCTTAAAATAGACAACATGGACTTGGAGGTGAAAAACGTGTATCCCCTTCCCACATAACAAATAGAAAAAATGTATCTGCATCTGTATCTGTATGATCTGTGTATATCTCTCTCTATCTTTCTCTCTCTCTCTCTCTCTCTCTCTCTCTCTCTCTCTCTCTCTCTCTCTCTCTCTCTCTCTCTCTCTCTCTCTCTCTCTCTCTCTCTCTCTCTCTCTCTCTCTCTCTCTCTCTCTCTCTCTCTCTCTCTCTCTCTCTCTCTCTCTCTCTCTCTCTCTCTCTCTCTCTCTCTCTCTCTCTCTCTCTCTCTCTCTCTCTCTCTCTCTCTCTCTCTCTCTCTCTCTCTCTCTCTCTCTCTCTCTCTCTCTCTCTCTCTCTCTCTCTCTCTCTCTCTCTCTCTCTCTCTCTCTCTCTCTCTCTCTCTCTCTCTCTCTCTCTCTCTCTCTCTCTCTCTCTCTCTCTCTCTCTCTCTCTCTCTCTCTCTCTCTCTCTCTCTCTCTCTCTCTCTCTCTCTCTCTCTCTCTCTCTCTCTCTCTCTCTCTCTCTCTCTCTCTCTCTCTCTCTCTCTCTCTCTCTCTCTCTCTCTCTCTCTCTCTCTCTCTCTCTCTCTCTCTCTCTCTCTCTCTCTCTCTCTCTCTCTCTCTCTCTCTCTCTCTCTCTCTCTCTCTCTCTCTCTCTCTCTCTCTCTCTCTCTCTCTCTCTCTCTCTCTCTCTCTCTCTCTCTCTCTCTCTCTCTCTCTCTCTCTCTCTCTCTCTCTCTCTCTCTCTCTCTCTCTCTCTCTCTCTCTCTCTCTCTCTCTCTCTCTCTCTCTCTCTCTCTCTCAAGACAAAAACCTCTCATACCGTTCTACGTAGCTCTCCCGTGCAAATAAAAAAGGGGTATCTCTCATTGCTGATACATTAAAGAGATGACCATTTTCCTTTGCACAGTAGAGCTGTCTACTTCCCACGAACCGCGCATATCTCACCTGAGTATATTCAACGACAGGCATGGCAGTGAATCTGACGCAAGAAGTTGCCGGCAGACGAGGATATCTCTCCCCGGGCGGTCACGAGGTCGGCGTTAGGCAGTCGTGGAGAGGTGAACGCTGAGGTTAGGCGTTGCCAGCTCCGGAGCAGCACGGTGCGAGCGGGATGAGGTGAGGCCGAGCTTCGGCGGGAGGCCGATTCTGTGTTTAAAGGTTGACGCTGGTTGCCGCGGTTCCGACGACCCCGGACACAAGCAGAGACCTGAGGCACGGAGGGAGTGGAGTCAGACACACTCAGAGTTAACGAGACAGAGTGGTGACCCCAGCGACCTAACGCATAGAGAGAGAGAGAGAGAGAGAGAGAGAGAGAGAGAGAGAGAGAGAGAGAGAGAGAGAGAGAGAGAGAGAGAGAGAGAGAGAGAGAGAGAGAGAGAGAGAGAGAGAGAGAGAGAGAGAGAGAGAGAGAGAGAGAGAGAGAGAGAGAGAGAGAGAGAGAGAGAGAGAGAGAGAGAGAGAGAGAGAGAGAGAGAGAGAGAGAGAGAGAGAGAGAGAGAGAGAGAGAGAGAGAGAGAGAGAGAGAGAGAGAGAGAGAGAGAGAGAGAGAGAGAGAGAGAGAGAGAGAGAGAGAGAGAGAGAGAGAGAGAGAGAGAGAGAGAGAGAGAGAGAGAGAGAGAGAGAGAGAGAGAGAGAGAGAGAGAGAGAGAGAGAGAGAGAGAGAGAGAGAGAGAGAGAGAGAGAGAGAGAGAGAGAGAGAGAGAGAGAGAGAGAGAGAGAGAGAGAGAGAGAGAGAGAGAGAGAGAGAGAGAGAGAGAGAGAGAGAGAGAGAGAGAGAGAGAGAGAGAGAGAGAGAGAGAGAGAGAGAGAGAGAGAGAGAGAGAGAGAGAGAGAGAGAGAGAGAGAGAGAGAGAGAGAGAGAGAGAGAGAGAGAGAGAGAGAGAGAGAGAGAGAGAGAGAGAGAGAGAGAGAGAGAGAGAGAGAGAGAGAGAGAGAGAGAGAGAGAGAGAGAGAGAGAGAGAGAGAGAGAGAGAGAGAGAGAGAGAGAGAGAGAGAGAGAGAGAGAGAGAGAGAGAGAGAGAGAGAGAGAGAGAGAGAGAGAGAGAGAGAGAGAGAGAGAGAGAGAGAGAGAGAGAGAGAGAGAGAGAGAGAGAGAGAGAGAGAGAGAGAGAGAGAGAGAGAGAGAGAGAGAGAGAGAGAGAGAGAGAGAGAGAGAGAGAGAGAGAGAGAGAGAGAGAGAGAGAGAGAGAGAGAGAGAGAGAGAGAGAGAGAGAGAGAGAGACAGCAGTCAGCCACAGACTCAGGGTTCACGAAACACAGTGTTGTCCCCAGAGACCTGAGGCACAAAGGGAAGGCATTCAGACACCGAGTCAGGGGTCAAGAAACCGTGTTGCTCTCAGAGACCTGAGGCTCGGAGGGAGGGCAGTCAGACACAAAGTCAGGTTCGCAACACCGAATACTGTCCCCGGAGACCTCAGGTAAAGAACGGTGGGAAGACAGGGAGACACAACGGCCCAGCTAACAGTGCAAAATGATCTCAATCGCTACAGCTTTCCTCTGGCTATCATGTTCTACATCCCTCACCATAGGCATTTAAAACCGGCTTGTATCCACCATGTCATTGAGAGTGAAATAGACGTTAGCTCCTACCATGTTCATCTGGAGCGCGTTTTATCCAGAACATCATTTCATGGCACAATATATAGAATCGGATGTGTTGACCGACCCCACATAATTATGCATAGCGACATAATTATTGTGACTGCACAAAACAGGGCTTTTTGGGATTCTCAGCCCAGAGCCTCATATGCGCGTGACTTTAAGTCACAGATAAAGAGCTGGCTTAGCAGACCAAACTAGCTGATAGCATCCCCGGTCCCACAAGCTCCTTCAAAAAAGCTGAGACGGATCCGGTCGGTTTGCACCAAGGTACAAAAATAACATCCTTGAACCAGAAATTCAGTATGTGATAACCTTGGAAGCTTTAAAAATCCAGGATGAGACTCACCATGAGAGGGGCGCATGCTGACCCTTTGTTGTAAGGTTTTTCAGAATTGAAATTTGTATTTCAACGGGCCGAATGTTCCGTTAAACGAGCCAGTTAGTTAGCTGTCACTGAACAACCGGTCAACGGGCTACTGCAGGTTTACATCCATTCAATATTTATCTGATAATCTCCCATCTTAATAGAGGTTCTCCATCGCCGTCAGCTAGCATTTCCCATTCTTTTATCGAGGAAAATCAGTCATCGGTAAGACTCATGCTTCCGCGTCAGAAAACCCCGCGAGATCGCAATCACCGGGGTACACATATTCAACAACGGAGGTCGCCTGGGCGCGACGCAGTCAAACCGCTGAAAGCGCCCTAACCCACCAATACACACAACAACGAAAGACACCAAAGTTGTCTAGTCTAGTGGCTTCCCAAGTTGCATTGCCATGATATTAAAGTATGCAATGAGTTATAGAAAGACAGTAAAATCCGAATTGAGACAGTAACTAACGTTGGGATCCTGCTCATAAGCTGTCATCAATGTGCTGTCCCATCTCCCATACTAAAGCCAATGGGCTCTCATCAATATGATCCCGTGAAAAGGTTGCCTCAACACAGTGTTGACGTCAATGGCGGCGAATCCTCCCAGTCAAATTTTAGCATGTTTCTTGCTTTGGTCGGCGTCTTAAAGCCGACACAATTTCGTATGCAAAGTAAAGGGTACACACACATCTTTGCACACTCTCCACCGGCCACGTTTGGTAGACCTGGAACCAGCCAAGCTAACAACGCTGATGACCTGGGGTCGCCGGCAGTCGAGTCCCACAGTCGGACAGAGGAAACGTCCCTCTCGCCGCACTCTCTGCACTTCCAGACAACCGGCAACTGTGCCCGGGTACACGCCTGACACTGCGAAACGACCAGCCCCCACAGACACAGAGGAGGCGCTGTACCCAACAGCGGTTGGACAGTGTCCACAGCCGCCCGGTGGTACAACAGCCTCCTGCAGCGGAAACCTGACCCCACGCTTCCCGCCCAGACGCAACGCCCTGCTGAATATTCACATCACCTGAGCATGAATGCCCTTTCTTCATGAGAACTCTGTAAGCCCCAGGTGAAAGGAAGCAGCAGCAATGTCTATTTCACGACGAGAACAAATTATTATCTTGCAGTTCTGAATCAGGGGCATAGTAGCACAACATGAACAAAAATTCTGTCATGCACGCAACTGGCTCGTACGAACTGCGGCAAATTTTGATACACGTCGTTTTCCTCCCCGCGAGCAAAACGACTGTTTGAGAAGACCATTACAGTCACTATCTCATTTTCCGACGAAAAACACTTACTGAACTGAACAGTAGAGAAAGCACACCAAACCCTTGTCCCAACCAATACCTGCACGACCAACCGCAAGCGAATCGGCTACCGAATTCTGCGAGACAGTCTTCTGAGAGGCGCGACGGAGAGGCACAAAGCCGGGGAGCTGGCGTACGCTGTCGTCACACGGCGCTCAGTGCCGACCACGAGACTCAGTGCACAGTGCACACTGACTGTGCACGCCCAGCCGGCAGGCCACACAGGCTCAGAGCTCGGGGGGGGCTCTCGGTCCACGACAGACTGGGAAGTTTTTACCGAGCCGGAGCGGGACGGCGGTAACACGCCCAGTGCAGCGCGGGAAAACCAGTCGGCGCATTAGAGGGAAAGCGCCACCCCTGCAATAGCACTGTCGCTGAGACAGCTGTCAAGCAGCACATACCGAAGGAAACCCGGTTTTATATTTCGTATTGTGTCGGTGGAAAATCGCAACGTCTGCAGAGAAATGCAGTTGAAGAGTGGGGTTCCGTGTCACTCAACACCACCTTGGGACCAGAAGGCACGCTGAGAAACCCCGCGCAATGCTGGGGGAGGGGAGGGGAGGGGGATAAGCCCATTCAGGAAACACGCGTTGCCCCCATACAGAGGTTTTGGGTCAGATGATGATTGGAGTTTAAGGGCACGTCAGTGAGTAAGGCTATATATGCCTTGAGGTTTTGGGACAGACAAAAAATGGGAAGATGCATTTTTCGATATGCTCTAAAAAAACTGGTATCACGGTTTAAATCCTGCAAAGCTGCATACAAATCATGACGCGCAGAATATCACCTATACTTGTAAAGTTTATGTAGAAACAAGCCAACGCCATATTTACATTCCGCACCCCAATCAGACGCGAACCCAATATAGCCCAGATAATCGGTTTGTTTCTGTGGTCACTTTCCGCGACCATTTTGTAACGACTATCTTACGGCTAGTAAGCACGAGTCAGCAGGCGTGTATTCTGCTTAGTACGGCGTAATCCTCCGTCTGCCGTGCTCCGGCAACCTTCGCAAGCATGTAAAGCTCCCCTACTATGGGATCTATATGCACGAGGCTCGGCAGTTTTCGGCGAATTCCTGGTCAACTCCCCCCTTACCCCGTCCGTCATGATACACGTGTCTGGCTCTTGAAGGGAATGTGGCACCTGGGTCGAATCCTGGAATTTAGTGTAATTAGGCGTACTTTTAGCCGAAAATAATGAAACCACTCATGATTCCTCTGAAAGATGTACAATAAGCTCAATATTTTGATTTTTAAAATAGGGAAAGAAAGAAATATCTGCCTGTGTCATGATCTGGCAACCACTACCATACTCGAAACGCTTCAAAGGCTTCGATTGGCTGATGCTCATCGTGACGTCAGCATATGTCGTCACACCAACAGCCATGACAACTGTGGCCTGCTGCGAAGGGCACATGAGGGGTACATTGCTGGTAGGTTTTAGCTTTTTCTACGGAAATCTCGAGTTCCAAGACAAATGATATATTGAGTACCGGGTTTTCTGACTTGCTTTACAACTTGGCTATCTCAGTTAAAATCACGTTATGAAGGTGCCACATTCCCTTTAACTTTCTACTCTCACCCCAAACCGATTTCCGACCCCGTATTTTGAAAAACACTTGCAGAAAACTGTTGAACGGCTCTACTAATATGATGACGTTGTTTTGCTAATAACTTCTCAAAAAACGAGGCTGTTGAGTATTGGTGGGTACGCAATCGATACCAGGGAGCGAAACACAAAAGCTACATGTCGAATCACCACTCTGTGGGCAATAGTTCGCTAGCAATAGTGCACTAAGTGCCGGGCCAAGTGAGTCCATATCAAATTACAGGGGCTGTACCCACAGTCACAATGGAACGCCCGACCAGAAAACACCATGCCGAGGCCAGAGTCACGAACCGGATATTTCGGCAGCGTTCCCAAACGTCCATTCCGAACCAACATCCAAGCTAAACACGTGTAACACCAGTAACTTGCTTTACAACGGAATTTCGCTCTGTTAGATATCAGCGGGACCTAGTGACACGGAAAGAGTCCGGTTGGCTTCTTTCCTTTGGCGTGACAGAGGGGACTTTGGCGGATATCTTCATAACAATGGACTTGCTGTGAGAAGCTGACTAGAGCTGCTATCTGTGTGCCGACATTGGAGTTCTGCTGCGGCATGGGAGCACTGCCCGGTCGCACCCCAAAGTAAACATGCACTCCCATCAATGCTGACGCCGTCGGATCTTGTGCAACAACGGCTGCAGCAGTTGGACAGACAGACAGACAGACATATATTTTTTTCCAATACACGTTATGCAACACATAGCATAAACAGGCGATTGGCACAAAAGTGCAATATATGCACTTATTACGAGGTACCTTTCGCGTTGTCTACTCTCTTTATACTCATATGTTCGCCGCCAAGGGAGCCCCACGCCATCCCGACCAGCAGCTCAGACAAGTGCCAAATGGGATTTATTAATCTAGGATCGCCAACCCACGCCATGCCGCACCACCACCGCCACCAACACCACCACCAGCACCGCCAGCAGCATCGCCCCAAACGCCGCGTTATCCCGCTCTGTGAACTCTGTGAACATTTACTGCGTGAACCGTTGGGTGGCACGGATGAACTTGTAAACACCACGCGCAATTTCTAAGCTTTCGTGATCTGCCAAGCCGAGGCCGTGAAGTAATACTAATACATTTTTCTTGAGGAGGATAAGCTAGTGAAATCTGAGTTGGAGCGCGACACCCATCACCAGCACCTGAACAGTCAGATGCGGGGCCTCCCTCTAAATCCGCCCGAATGTCACCCGCTCCCGGCAACCCTCAGGTACGCAGCTATCCAGAACGCAAAACACTTCCTTTCTGTGAATGGGACTCATTGCTTGGGCATGATACTCGATAGTGTTTCGCCAATCTTGCCTCAGAGATCAACCTTGGAAGACAGTTATGTCCTCGGTCTCTAGCTGAGGCGAACATGTTGTCGCGTATCAAATCGAGCTACACATATTTAAATCTATAGTTAAATAATTTTCTACATAAGGCATGTTTGGATTAAGATTCTTATCTGCAAGGTTTTGGTTAGATCTGAACAGTGCGTGCAACTTCCATCCAAAGCGAGTTGATTCAGCGGTTACAAATATTCCTGTGACTCAATCCGCACAGACCACGAGGTGCAACTTCTCGTCTAATAAACCACTCCCGTCACAGTCTCATTAGATTGCATACTGCTTAAATATCGCATTTCATTATTTAGACCGCATGTTGCAGAATTACATACGATATATACTTTCCCGATGTGTGGGCTTACATGTCTTTGGGGTGCCTTGGCATCCAACATATGAATTCTGGCATATCGAATAAACAAGAAATTGTAAAAACACACAACAAACAGGATCTCACAAACGTAGTCAACATCATATGATGTAATAAAAAATAATTGTAGGAGTTTAACGACGCACCAAATGCCAAGGTTATACGGAGTCGCCAATTCCCACCCTGTCGGGAGGAATTTGGGGATTAGATCGACTTATTCAGAGGCTCCGCCGGGATTTGAACGCGAGACCAGTGGTTTAGGAGATTTTGATGATATCCCCCAAGTCACCCATCCCCCAGCATCGAGTGATCCATTCCCATCAAAATTCTAGCCATGGAAAGCTGAGGATCACGTTCTTCAATTTCCATTATTAGAATAACGTCTAATTCGCACCTGTGCCTTTTGCGATCTTCGGATGCTTCCAACTGTGCCTTTGTGTTTTCCCAGCCGTGTTGGCTGCACCTGCAAGGTTAATGCAAAGCAGTAGGCATTGGTGTGGCCGGGGTGGCCTAGTGGCTTCGTTGCCAGTCTACGGATCGGATAGCATGGATTAACGTGGGTTCAAGCCCCACGGCGGGAAACCGCCTTCCGTGTCCGATCTGACCCGGTGGAGAGGATCCTTAAACACCCACGCCAATACTCCCTGTAATTGGGCAAGTGTGCCTGTTGGGAGTGACCCTAAAATAATAAATAAATAAATAAACCTATTTTAAGCAGATGACACCATAAAGAGTTTCTCTTGGTTCTTAAGCTGGACTAACTCCCTGAATCAGATGGTGTGCACTGACATCGCAGGACGCCGGACAGGCACGAACCCCTTTTCAACTACAAATATCAATCGCTACCTCAGCAGCAAAACAAACAAAAAATCGGAAAGGTACTCACAAAAAGAAACGATTTGGTATCAATAGTCGGTCGGACCAACCTTGACTTTATGGGCACATTTCGATAGTTGAGCTGATATCACCCATACCTTCCAGGAGAACCGCGGGGGGGGCCTTTTCCCCATAGGAGAGGCCATCGGTCCGTTTCTCATTAATTGTCAACCTACGCTCAACAAATGAAGCCTGTCTTCTTTCCGCGGCATCAAACCGAAATCACTGGCTAGAAGCAAAGGTGGTCACCCGAAACCGAACTGTCCCCGTTTGAAGCAGACTTGTTCCGCAGCTGGTTACCGATTATCCACCGACATGAATCCAGCAGGCTTACAGCCGCAGACCAGCTCGCGACTGTATACCTCGTCTATGGGTCAGCGACGACGGCTTACTAAACCGCAACAACGGCCGGACGCACAGTATTGCCGCCACATCCGTCCCGGCGCCAGCGCCGACCAGCAGCTGCTGGCCCCGATCTGGAGCTGCGACGTCTGAGCACCCAGCTTATCGGCCAGACTCGCTCCAGAACACGCACCGCGACGGCGACTGACAGCCACAGTCCCATCGGTGCTACATGCAGGCGCGCAGGATAATAGGTCGCGTTATGTCTTTGATACCGCTGCTGCGACCGGTCATACGCCGCTGATCATACGTATTAAACACGAGGAGTTAACGAAACCCGACCGAGTCCATTAAAACGGCTCTGTCGCCGTCATTTCTGCGGCCGCCAGCTCTCCGGCGTGCACCTGCCTGACGCGGGCTCTGAGTTCACAACGTTCCGGCACCTAGGGCTACGTTTAGCCGGGGCGCTGAGTAGGTACTCAGCGTTATCTTACGGTGGATGGCCAATCTTGCGCCTGTGCTTAGAAAGGGGTATGGCCACCACTCAGTGAGACATCGACAGGATGGCTGGCCCGGCGTGTCTTTACGGTCGGTATCGCGCCGCCGGCGCCGGCCGCCCCTGTCTGCACCGCAATAACACATCACCATAACATGAATACTGAACGAGACATAACCGTGCCAGCCCCGGTGTTTGACGCTGCTGAGCGCCAGGCTCACTGAGTCAGATCGTGAGTCACAGCTCCGCTCCGCGAAAGGCGATCACTTTTACCCGACTGCGCTGGATGGTTACGAGTGTGCACATGCAGTTGTTTAAGCATACACTAGGTTGAAAAGTAATGCAACGAGCCACTCTGAAACACGCCTCAACACCCTCCTGGTTCAGCGGCGTTTGACCGATTGGAAAATGCAGCGAGGCTGTGCACCCCCACGCCAGGTACACCGGTTACGGTACCATCTATTAGGCCATTCCACCGTCGGACCGCTATACTGCCTGAACAAAAACAGACCCAGTCCAGAGCAGGCTCCAAAACACCGACGCACTCTTTGCGCCCTGGCGCCGTGACGATCGTGTGGAGTGACGGGTGACGGGCCGGGTTAGCGACCGCAAGGACAAGTGGCCATCGCGCCTTCACTCAGGTCATGCATATTCCGCTTCTGTGGGATATGACCGCAGACTTCCGACGGCGCCACGCGCGCCGGCTTGACCAGCACTTGAGTGTTTGACCTACACTCCATTGCGAGCTGCCCTGCGAGTGGCCGACCCCGTTTACGGTCGGGGCGCCGCCTCACACCGCACGCCCGACGCCGTGTACGTAGGCCGCCGGCAGGTCAATAGGTCAGTATTCAGGCGTCGGCTCGGCACGTGCTCGCCACAGCACCGAGCGGACACCCTTCCCACGTGGCCGGGGTCAGACGGCACCCCCGCATAGGCGGGGTCAGACTGCACCCCACATAGGCGGGGTCGGACGGTAGGGCGGGCCAAGGGCTAACGGGCTGGGTGACGCAGACGCGCCTGCAAGGCACCTGCGTCTCTCGACCTAGGAGGCAAGCTTCGTGAGAGCCCACGGCGCCCGTCGCCATGTTTAGAGCGTAGGTTCGGCGATCCCACACCGAGAGGCCGAGCCACCTGCAGGGCGTGCCGCCAGCTGTGGTATTGAAGGAACGCTCCAGCTGCTGGGGTATCCTTGGAACACGACCACAAAACAAGGCCCCAGCTGCCCATTCAATGGCGTCTCACGCCCTTCAGACAGAGTGTATAGTAACATATACACCACAGCACATGCGTGCTGGTTCGTCCGGTTCGCAATATAGATCTACCCGCAGCGGTTCAGGCTACTGAAGTCAATCCTCAGCATCATGTTTGTTTTCAACCAAATAGAACAAGCGCTTGCTTCATTTTTAGACGTCACAGAAATGTCGGGCTGCTGAGACCGAATACACAGAAACAATGGGCGGCGCAGGATTCATTATCAGTAATAAACAGCACGTGGCAAATGATATTACGCTGCAACACACATATCGACTGATACCACAACAACCCCGGTCTGCGACCTGGGCTAACGCCCCACTGGCGCAGGAGAGCCGCATGACAATGTGCTGAAAGCAAACCATATTTCCTGCGCAATGTATCTCTTCATAAGCCTGTAGGTCAGTGTTATCATACTTTCCTTTGAAATAACTAATAAAGAGCGCGCGGTCTCTCCCGGATTCGAACCGCGCATCCCTGATCAAGAGACAGATCGTCTAAACACTATACCAGTGCGTCACACTCTGCACCCTCCCACTAGCCGAAAACCTGTGACCCGTCAGAAGGTCACTGGACGGTATCAATCAACTGAGGATAGCGCCGTGGCGTGGCGCCGGGTGCTGTGTTCGTATAGAAAAGGCACGGTATAAAGTTATTTCTAGAAGACGAACCAAACATTATGTTGGCCTGGAATTACTTTTATCGGCGACCCAGGGCCGGAAGCTAGCTTCATGCCAAATTTCATCCACTTCCATTTATTTTAAGGACTTGAAACCATGGTGAGAAACAAAGATGGTCCGAGAAATTTAGCACCTTGTACTACATTTTCGGACTAATTACTCGAAAGCCGTTGGAGATAAGTGGGTAGTGTAAATGAGTGAAATTACTGCAATTAACTTTCCTATTCAGTCATGTCAATTCTGAGCTTATCAATGACATGTGCTCGGAACCGAGAAGCTAGAAATAAAAGGTTTTCTACTAAAATTATATTTATACATATAAAACAATAAATTTCAGTATCACGATATCCATCCCCAAATATTATCAGGCAGAAGCAATGTTCTTTCATTATCTAAAATGAAAATTCAAATCGGCGCATTATATCGCGAAATATTAATATTTGAATGAAAAGAGGAAAAATGCAGTCCTCCGGCAGAATGGCAAAAATTAGGTCAGAATTTTACGTTTTCCACTGGAAACTATGCCTAAGCACAATAAAATTGACCTAGCTGCCTCCAGGTGGCTATTTTTAAACTAACTGAAGCGTGCCTTATGACATTTCGAGCTTATAAATCAGCCGTCAAATTTCAATAGTTGTTTTGCTTGTATCAGAAATACTCCGTTTTGGCGTAAAAGATATTGTCGGACCAGTTTGAAATTTTTGTCTTAGGTAGCCCTTGTTGCTTATTCAAAAGGAGCAAAATTTCATGTTCGTCGCTTAAGAAATAAAAATGAGAGAAAATACAAAAGTAAAAACATTTGTTCCAAAATTTCTCAAAAACTATTTTGAATTTAGATTTGGGGCCTTAGCTTGGGCGTCTGGCGTAAAATGGCTACCACCCTACAAAACTGCAGAGCCCTGGCATCAACTGTCAGAACCGCCAAGCGGCCAGAATAGAGCCTCTTGAGAAATCTCAATCCGCTTCGCTCCATGGATTTCGTCATGCGGCTCTGGCAGGAGCCGAAAAGGACCCACGAGACCTTCTAAGCCCACACATGCATACATACGTATGATTGTATCTAGGGTCATTTTGTAGGACCGCAATAACTCGACAGAGCTAAAGCCCATCACATGTGGCACAGAGCTGACAGAAGAAGCCAAGTAAAACAGCTCCTGATCCTTATTATCGGAAAGATCAGGCCCTGGCCCGCGACTTTCCTTCGTTATTCAAGTAGACCGCACTGCCGCTGCGGTAAGGCCTCTTCTTAGACGTATCTTTGGACAAAACTGCTGGGAGCGCTGGTCCTGTGGACTGGGAATGCAATACAATTTCTTTAGCATAAGTATTAAAGCAACAAATAAATAAAAATACTAAATGGACAAACATAATCCTTATCACAAAAAATAAATACAAAAACTATGCATATCAAATAAAATGTCATCAACCGCAAGAAAAACACCAAGATAAGGCAGGGTGATTGTTGACCCATTACCATATCGATTGCCGCACTGTGTCAACAGAGTAAATCAGCTATTCACGATAAGCAGACACTTGGAAGCGAGGAGATGACGTGTGCTGCGACCGGCGGCGGGCTTTCCCAGTCTGAGATCCAAACTTGAAATCCCCCTGAGCAGTACATGGCAGAGCCTAGCCCTGGAGCTAATCAGTACACAAGGTAAAGCCCTATATCCGGGACCCTTCCAAGGAAAAAACCGTATTTGCGGGAAAACCACGGTTCCTATAGATACGGTTCGGACGTGACAGCCAGCTGACTGCCTGATTTGGCAGCATATTGAGGATATGAGAGTATTTTGGAGGGTTCTGTTCAAGATACCTTTGATTCTCGTAGCAAAAGGTAAAATACTGCATTTTGATTGGTTCAGCGAAACGTTCGAAACAGAATTCTGAAGGAATTAGCACGAAATTCATTGAGGCTTTTCTTTGTTATAAAAGCATGTCAGGGACTAAAAACTGCACCCAGAAGATAGCCTGACCAATTTTACATACCGAAAATAAAAAATATGCCCTTAAGCACCACTTAAATTTTCCCACTGGCCCGTGCCCCGAACCCCTGCAAACAGTCCCATTGGAATTACATGTTAGATTTTGCTGCCAAAAAACTGTCAGGACCAGAAATGAAACCTTCAAAACCCCCAGAATTCTAGAGAACTATCTCATGTCCACCCCTGGGCAAAACAAACTTTACTTATAATAGCCAAACAGGGGCAACCAATGGCGCTGTGGCGTCTAAAAAAGGAAACAAGTACGTCCCCAACACCGGCAAGACAAGCCAAGGCATACGCTAGTTCCCCGTCTTGCCAATTTAAAACTAGATAACTATGAAGCTTATAGAAAGTGACTAACAACGAACAATTTGACATTCCAGTGAAGTTCTAATGAGTTTTTAACTTGTTCTGCAAGATTTCGGCGTCAATGCCCTTGATGCAAGCGGTACTCAGTGCGGTATGTTCTGTCTAAATGCAATATTTCCAAGCTGAATTATCTCCGGCGCTTTAGGCGTACATGCAGGTACCGTACCGACAGACCAGACACCAAATATTTGCCGGGCCATCGCCGTAAACGCTACGCGCCAGGCTATATGTTTGTTATTATGGCTTATATGTATATTATGTTTAGGCTTTTCGACGCACCAACCGATAGGCCCATACGGCATCACCATCTGCCTGCACTCTCCACGTTTAACAAAAAAATCGGATAAAACAGGAAATCGCTGGCGGCGTGGTAGTGGCCCAGGTCACACTGGAACTCCTATTCAGAATTTCCTGAATTTTTCCGACAGTTCGAAAAAAGTGAAAGAGTATCACACAGGCAAGAGTTTCAACCAAAATGTCCCTTGACTTTACATTTTTTACTATAGAGACAAGTGTTTGTCTTGCAATATAAATACATATTCAAATATGAAACTGAAAAAACAGACTGTACCTCTAGGGAAAGAGCAGAAGATACTGTGGGTCCCCCATTCTGGGCGTCTGGGGGCATGACTCCAGTGCCACCACCTGGATCCGCCAGCGTGTTGCGGATGCAACCTTACTAACAAACAGACAAACACAAACATTTCGACCAGCCGCTACCCGGGCGCCGTTTACCGCCGCCACAAACAGGCGGCGGGGGGCGGCTTTGCGGTCGGCCACGTGCCCGCAGCAGGCGGGCGCGCGTGACCGTGGAGTGTCGTCGGAGGCCCGGCAGCCGGCGACCGCGTCACGGGGTCACGGACACGACGCCGCGGCAGCCACCCACGCTGCATGGCGGGCACGGCCACTCCGGCCGGCTGGTCACAGCCAGGGCTGCAGCCGCAGCGACACAGACGCAGTCGGAACCCTCAGCCACCACGTCGGCTACAGGCGATACGAGTACATAGGCTCCGGATCCGATTACATAGGCTCCGGCTCCTATTAAATAGGCTCCAGCTCCGAGTAAACAGGCTCAAGTCGATCCGAAAACATAGGATCCGGCTCCGAGTAAAGAGGCTCAAGTCGATCCGAGTACAAAGGCTCTAGTTCCGAGTACATCGGCTCAGGCTCCACTAAATCGGGACGAACTCTCCGAACATATCACGGGAATCTAGTCTGGATCATGGGTTTATGGTCATGAGAAACAAATGATTCAATGGACAGTCCATACGGTTTTAACACGCGCCCCGCTGGGGTCCCTGGCATGACGCGCCCCGCTGGGGGAGGCGTATTTCTCTCCCACCCCCTCCGTATTTCATTTCCCAGGAAAGCTGAGGAAATATTACGGACGGCGTTCGAAAGCTCTTGACGAGACGAAAAGAAATTTTACGAAGTATTTTTATGTCAGGTCAATATTGAGGTCAGCATAGGTCAAAGAAGGTTCCATACGCTCGCAAGAGGGCAGTGTACGTTCTCCCCCTCTATACTTTTACTCAGCGGAGCTAGGGCAAATATTTATGCATCATTGGATTCCTCTCATCGTGGCGAATCGAATGATGTATAATATGACCTTGCTAGGTCAAATTGTAAAAATTACCTGACCTCGAGCAAGGTCAGGGTCACATGGTGACCTGGTATGGTCATGTTGCACATCAATTAACTCCCCGTGACAATATAAGCACAATGCAAGCAAAATAGGAGCTTTATCTCAATTCAGTGAGAAGTTATTGGCAAAACAATCACTATATGCTCTTGTGACCTGACATGACCTTTGAGAGGTCAGATGGTCAAAAACTCAATATTATGGTCAAGATCGTGGTAAGAATGCACTTTTTGAGGATTTTCAGCTTTATCTACCCAGTGTTTCTTGAAAATGAGCCCTTTCTATTTTTCGTCATATACTTATAATGGGGTGACCAAAAATTGGCCCCACCTTAGGTCAACAATATCAAAATTCCGAGATAGCAGATTTGTAGACCCTAATGACCCCATCATATTGTGAAAGTTTCAAACTGATCGGTTGTCTGATGTTCCTTAGGCGCCGCTCCAAACTCGTGATTTTAGGTTTTGAGGTCGGGTCGCTTGACCTTAGATAGCTCCTTGACCTGACATGACCTGACCTAAAAAAATTGGTTCAGATGCGTAAAATTGATCAGGGATAAGGTACTGTAAGTTTTATTGATCTGCGTCTCTTCGTCGTGTTTTGCATCATCTGGGGAAAACCAGGAGGGGGCGACATTGACGGACGCAGGGGGGGAAATTCCGGCCATGCCCCCAAAAGCGCTGGAGCGGAGGAGGGAGCAAACTATCTTTTGCCCCCCCCCAAACGCGGGAGACATTTTTGAAGAAAAAATTGTTTACACTAGGTCTGTCGAGCAAAACAATCCCCCCCAGGAGAGCGATCATATACTTGGAGAGGTAACTTATACTAGGTCTGTCGAGCACCCAAATCGCACGTCCCCCCCCCAGGAGGAGAAGCATACACGGGTTGGCCCCCCAAAAAAAAACTTGGTTTTGCGTCCCCCCAACGTGGCGCGTGTTAACACTCGTCTATTGACAGAATCATGCCGAGAGTAGACCCAGGAAACCCCTCCGGGTACACTATTCACACCACCATTGCACCTCCGGGTCGACAGGGATGTCGTCGTAGTCTGTCCCCCATCACAACATACCTGAACATGGAAATCGTCGTAGCACCTTCAAACCTCACCAACG
This sequence comes from Lepas anatifera, assembly GCA_034440635.1. Lineage (NCBI taxonomy): Eukaryota > Metazoa > Arthropoda > Thecostraca > Lepadidae > Lepas > Lepas anatifera. The sequence goes on from JAOTON010000083.1 coordinate 575,745, forward strand.
AGGCGAAGCTTCGCAGCTGAAGCTGTGAGGCGCCAGGGCTCAGACCTCACACAGACCCACCGAAACCACCCTCGCACTGCAGAACCAACTGCCACAGACAGGGGCTGAGAGGCATAGGCGGAGCCAGGATCACCGATGGGGAGCACAGTCAGATGGCGCCATCCAGACCAGAGGGCACCAGATTTTTATGGTAAAACGTATCAGATGGGCACCAGATCCTATTGTGGGGGCGCCGATACTCGCATCCTAGGGAAGGGGATGGGAAGCGATCCGACATTTCAGAGAGGCGCCGTGACCATGTCAGGGGTCAATCAGAGGAGAGGGCAAGTGCCCCTGCCCTTGCCCCCCTGGATCCACCTATGTCGGGACGTCATACCGCCGCTTCAACATAGACGGCCAGACTGCACTCAACGTCAAAGGCTAGCCTCACGACTGGCGTTCGAAAGTTCAGTTTTTACCGCCCGGTGGCCTCCGATAAAAACGCCGGCGTGGTCATGCCCCAGCAGCCGGTTCTGAATCTCTCTTCTGTAGGCGATTTAAACCCTGTGGCACTACTGAAACTCCTCATGTACCAGGGGTAACTAACTGTTCCCCATACGTTTGGTTTTCCTGAATGGAAATTGCACAAAAAAGTAATATTAAACGAAATTGCGATCACATACAAATCGAGCAATTCCGTCCTTTCGACATTAACTCACCAAGTTAATTCCAATTTTTTACAGGTTTCAACGCAACAAATGTTTAGGGAAACAAGTTGTACAGCCAAAAGTGGGGACGGAGCAGGAGGAGCACCACCCAAAATTCCAGAGCGGAATCATAATAATCAAAGCCGTTTGACCCTCAACGTGTGACGTGTGCCGCCCTTTTTCAGGGCGCGCCTACCCGTACTAAATGATGGGTGATTATCTCCCACTTAATGCTGCAAGTCTACAAAATTACATAAAAACGAAAGTGGTCGGGTCAAAATGGGTGCAATTCATCTGGACTGGTTCTGCACTGGAAGTTCCTGTTCAGCTCCAATTCACCAGTACCAAGACCGTCCGGTTCACTTAGAGCACTCGGCATGGCTGAGCTCGAGGCAGTGGCGCCGCGGACCGACGCCTCTCCGGATCGTAAAGCAGGAGAGTCCGAAGGCCACCAATCTCCTAACCGGTCGGCGGGGCTCGGAGCAGTGAAGTGATCACGCAGGTAGTACTACCGACAGCGGCTAGCGCGCAGTACGCCGGCGCCCGCCCCGCCCGGCCGGCACAGGTGCCGGTTATCGTGATTGTTGCCAGAGCAACATTCCCACTCAGCCCTGCACTCTCGCCAAACTTTCCCGTCCGCTGTCTTACACACTCCAACGGCCGCAGCAAGCACAAAAGCATGCTTTTCCTCTACACTAGCCTCGGCTGAAGAGGCAGAGCTTAGTATAGTCATCAGTTCAAAGAACAGCTCTCGACACCGCTAAAATATTAGTCTAACCAAATGTGACATATTTGCATAGAATGCCATCACTATCTACATGCTGAAGATACACCACTACGGGCATTGCATTTCCGAGAGGATCTCCGCGCCCGTACTTTGATATGGACATGTCCCCCGCCGAGACTGTCTGAAGCGCACTGTTTATACTAGGAAGTAGGGAGCGCCGGCGTCATTTGGCAGCATGAGCGCGGACAGCAGTGTAGTGGGGCTGGGACGCCACGGCCGGGGGGCTTACGTAAACACCGCCGCGCCAGGCCTGTACCGCAAACAAAACAGCGACGCCGGGAGTGGCGTGGGAGACGGACGGTCCGACAGACTGGTGGGAGACGGACGTCTGGCCAGTCCAAATCGCCCCACCCGTTACCAACAGACACGCAGTCCGTTTAGAAACAAAACATATTTCTCAGCTAGTTACGATACCTGGTACGGCACCTTGTGATCAGCTGGCGTGTTTTGCCGGGCACTAAACCGAACGACCATCAATTGTCCAGAACCTCCCGAGAATACCGCCCCTGCGCCCGCTGGCTAGGCTTTGTTGATGTTTCTGTCCCTGCCAGCATAGCGTGTTTCGACCACAAGGTTATCAATGCGACTTTTCACATTTGACGCACGCCTAACCTTGTCTCAGTTTATACTACGGTTCTTCGAATGCCAAATCTTCTTAAAATATTTATGTAAGATAAACATTGAAAACGCCGGAGATAGAATAACGGTCCCAAGAAGATATTTCAAGTTTTAATTAAAACACGCAGCGTCCGAGCAAAGATACAGCACTTATTCAGGTATTTCTGTTACCCTTTTTCGTGGATAATGAAATTATATAAAGTATTACAATAATTGCTTCGAATTTACGGTTAATCTGACCATAGGTAATGTCACGGTTACCAGCTTAGCTAGAATGACCGTAATGAATACCGGCGTACTCATAGTGACAAGAAAAACAGAGTGATGCTAAAAATTATTATTTATCAACAGAGTCAAATTTTTCCCTAAGTACGGCGATTAATTAAGCGATCCCAGACCATGCCAAAGTCATGGATCTAAATTGTACCCGTGGTTTTGGAAGAGGGTTCCACAAGTCACAATGCAGCGGACACTTGCATATTCAGCCCAGCATTTTTTAATTCAAAAGTTCTGCCTCATCTACCATTGCCACGCTACCGACCAGACCCTGGTGCAATACTGAGCTGCAGATCATTCCATAGGCGGACCCAAGAGGGTGGCAAAGGGAGGCAGGTCCCCCGTCGACCCTTGGTGCCCCTCCCCCCGCTCAAAACTTCGATGACGTCCCCCGCAATTTCGGTTCCCACCCCAACCCCCATGCGAAAATCGGAGTTCACCGATAAGATTTTGCGCCCACCTGATAGGTTTTGCCGATCAAACCCCAAGGGTGCCTCTTGCCTAACAAGCATGACAGTATCTAGTCCACTTCGAAAAAAATGCCGGTACTATTCCAAACCCACACTGATAACACTCCAAGGTATCTACAGTCCCAAAACATACCCGCTATGAATCACAGGCGATACGTGTTCCCCGGCAGCAGCTGGTCGTGAAGAGGCGAATCCCAGCCGGCACCGCGTCCAGACCTTCTCCGCACTGACTAGCCTCAACCCCAGCCCCACTCCGACAGGGCTGCCCCAGCACTGCCTCAGCGGAGACACCGGCCGGACCCACGCACCCACACCGCGGCGCGCAGCCTCCACTAACGCCGGCCCAACGGGGTCTCCCAGGCGACCTACCGACAGTTATCAACACTGCGGCTTCTACCACTCGCCGATAGGCGGCAGTAGGAGCAGCAATACATGCAGCCAGGAATCAGCGAGATGGCCTACGCTACGTTACGTAATTATTTTTCCGTAGCAGTAGCTCTGGAAATGAGACGTAGCGTAGCTGGGCGAAATATGTAGCGTATCACACCAAAATTTAGCGTATCGTAGCGTACTACGAAAAAAATTACGTCATGCCTGTCAAAAATACTGTCATGCCTATATGTATATACCTTCTCGTGGTCTCGATCGCGGTACTAAGGATTCTTGGTAACGATTAAATTATTCGGAATTTAAAATAGAAGTGATAATATTTGGAAAAGTAACGATTACTTTAAAATTACAAACTTAAAACAATTTCACGAGAAATGCATCCAATCGCTGTCAATTAAGATCGGGACCTTTTGGTGGATAGTGTAAATCATGGACAAATTTGTTGGGTCTGTAAAAATTAGAAGTCGCTTGATTTCGATTTATTTTTTTTCCAACTGGCGACAAGAATTCCCGACCATTGATCATACACATCAGGTCACACACATCAGGTCATCAGGTCACACATCAGGTCAGATCAATGTCACTATCTAATCTAGCATAGTCAGTATGCACATCAATCGACTCGTAGTAGCAATTTCAACGTAATTGTATCGAAATAAAGGTTGTATCGTCGGTTCCTGCAAAGTTGTTGGCCCAAGTCTGAAAATCTGCTTAAGTAGCCCAGATGACCCCTCAGAGGTCACAGGTAAAACATTGCAATAGGAACCTAGAAAGGGGCCCAGGATACTACTGTCCAAGATACTTTGAGGAATATGGAGGTATTCTCAGCTTTATCTACACAAATACAGCCGAATTTCTGTTTTCACCATGCATTTCCAACGGACAGGTACTGCTCCGTACCTGACCTTAAGTCATCGATATAAAAAAATCCCGGAACATATTTTGTAGTGCTCGGTAGGCACATTATGTGGTATCAGTTTCAATCCGATAGATTCACTCCTTTCTTACTGATGACACCTTAAACATTTTTGGAGGTAAAGTCACTTACTTAACCTGTACTGGTGACCTGACCTGAGATGACCCAACCTTAAAGTTTTGGGGAAAGCTGCGGAATTGATCAAGGATAAGGTGTGACAAATAGAACGGCGCTTCGCGCCGCCGTTTTTTCGTGCCGCCGGTAAAACCCGAGGGGGTGTTCAATCACCCCTCACCGGAACGAGGGTTAACGTATGAATGTGTTAACAAAATGTTGATATTATTGTACGATATAGTTTAACCGTAGCCATAGCTAAAGTACCGTAATTCCGTAGACGATGAGATATAACGTAGCGTAATTCCGTAGCGTAGTTTTGGCCAAAATCGAACCGTAACGTAGCGTAATTCGGTAACGTAAAGTAGCGTAGGCCATCTCTGGGAATCAGAACCAGCACCTTATAACATCAGGCAATGATTTCACGGCACGTCCAAGTCAGTTTTGAACCTTGAAATTAACCTTTTGACCAATGCGGGATCCTACAAAAGCACTCCCAGATTAAGTATCGCGAAGGATGTGATATCACGCATGCTCTATATCACATGAAAAATAAGCAAGTAATTAAGGTACGAGCATATACGGCCGAATCAGTTGGACAGAAAGTAGAGGCACATGCACCAACCAGATCTGTAGTAGTAGATTAGTAGTAGTAGTAGTATATTTTGTCTGAGATCCATTCAACATGGTTTTTCACTCGACACGTCAAGTTGTTTAAAGCGAAATATAAAAGTGGGTGCAAGACTCATCACACGGTCATTCACGCATTCGTAAGGAAATATATGAACAAACTCAGAGACACAAAAACAGTAAATGTTCCTAAAAATACCAGGCAAATAAAATAAAAGCCCTAGACGTAGCGAGACACCTGTTAAGAAGAATCGCTATTACATGTCAGAAGCATGTCAGAAGTATGACACAGAACAGAAGAATAGCAATCACATCACATCACATATCGCAAAAATTATACAATACGTTCTACTTATTTCATAATTGCCGGAAGAATGGAGATAGGTATGTTATTTTGGGGAGCGATAGGGACACCTGGGGAGGAGATGCCACGTGGAAGGCCACCGCCGCTGATTTCCGAGTCACCAAGTCCAGTTTTCCCCCAAGTCGAGTCGGCTTGATACGGTAGCAATCGTATCATATCGTATCAAAGAACGCTGCGGGCTGGTGAAAATATCCAAAGGAAAAATCATCCTTACAGCGGAGCTTTGACTATTCCGCTTTAAGAACAAAGAACAAAAAAATTTGAGAGGTAAATTATGAACCAGAAGTGGGCGTTGCCCCTTCTCCGAGTGGCACTCGCATCCCGACTCCGACGGCGATACCCATGGCCTTGTTTTGGTTCGAATGGTGCCAAACGTGACCAAATGGTGCGACGTGACTAGATGCTGCGGCGTGACTAATCTGGTGGTCCAGGGATCGCGATATTTCACCTGAGCGAAAGTGGGGGCATTTGATTACGTGAGCGCGACGCATTAGCTTCGCCTGGCTGTCCGAGTTACTGTCTCCGTTGGTTAATTATTGCTAGGGCCCTGTTCCCTACTGGAGGGTTGACTGAGGGGCGGGGGTCCGTTAGGAGGGGTTGGGGATCATTAGAAGGGGCTGTGGACCTTCGGGAGGGCTGGGAACTAAACATAGTCTCAAATTTGAACAAAAAAACCTTCAACAGTAGGAAAATATGACACATTCAACAATTAACATAAGGTGTGTTCATAGCACCTATGTGCAGTGTCGACGGTGTGTCCAGCCAATCAGCAACGAGCAGGATTTGGAGGTGGGGGCGGAGCCAAACTTGGTGAGAAGATGGGTATAAAATCTGCAGTGTGTAGGCGATTTGTACAGTGTGCACGGTTGAAGATCGTGCACACTGTACAAATGAAAATATGGTACACAAACAGCACACCCGTGACAGATGTGTTCACGGAGCGTGCACAAAGGCCCGACGTCACGGCGTAGCCTTTGTGCACGTCATATATATTCCCAAATCATATATGACCCATATGTCATATATATTCCATCATATATATTCCCAAAACTAGTGCTGGCAGGTACATGATTAGTGGGGATTAATGCCTGAGAAAATGTGTTTCTTCTGGGACTTACTGCCTGAAATAATGCTTAAAAGTGGTAATTGGGTAGTTTACACATTTTAATACTTCTAGACATCAAACAGCCATCAATTACACTATTTTAACACAGCACAGAGCAGTGTGATTTTTTTCTGGTAAATTAAGCAAGAACAGCAAGTCACTTCCTGAAGTGTAGGTTTTCTATGACCATAACTTCAGCTAAATGAGCACAAATTGTAAATAAAATCCCTTAAATACACAAACAGCTGCAATGATAGTAAACCTACCCACTTTTACAGCAGACCCAATTTCTAATTCAATGGAGGCATAGAAAAAACCAGTCTGCAAAGTATGGCAGCAGGCCAGACGAGTCGCACAAGCCATCCAAAATTATCGCACCACCAGCCTTAAAAAATTCGCACCAATCTGCCATATACCAGGGAGAAAAACGCACACATTCCTACCAACACGATGCAATACTACCTCTCTTATTAGTTAGTATACCTCTCTTATGGCTTAAACCCATTAAGGACCGTTGGTAACAAATGTTGCCAGGAAATAATCCACAAAATAAATAAAAGAAAATTGTTGATGTCTAACCAGAGTTGCTTTCATTTGCATCTTTTATCTTTTTCTTCCAAAATATTCTGTATTTTAAGTCAGGGCAGCGCTGCAGCGGCTGCCACACACCTTTTTCGACACCATGGCGGCCAGGTCAAACGAAGCTCCGTGTCCTCGCCTGCTAAAAGAGCATGTTTCGCCCTATTTTTTATTCAAACAATAATGTTTTTGCCTAAATATAATATAAATAGCCTCCTTTCTACTTTCCATGTGCAAAACAATAGTTTTCGGTTTTAAATACTTGTCTGTGATTCCTGAAAAATTGGTTGGGAACAATTGTGACCAACGGTCCGTAAACCACCACGAATATGCATTTGATGCAGATTTACGGCGAACCAGATTGCGGAAAATATTAGAATATAATAATAATTGTTGGGGTTTAACGACGCACTAACTACCAGGGTCATACGGCGTCGCCAACTCTCACCCTGTTGGAAGGGATTTTGGGGATCAGATCGACTTATTCAGAGGCTCCACCGGGACTTGAATCCGGGACCAGTGGCTTAGAAGACAAGGGTGCTATCCACTAAGCCACCTCATCCCCGCGGACATCTTAGACGATGATTCCGACATGGAAGGGGAAACTATCGGAATAGACAACATTGAGGTGGTTTTCATGCCCAGACGATGTATCCTCGAGGTGGGTCAAGGAGCTCATGTATATTCTCCGCAACATCCACCTGGCCAACAACACAAAACTCATAGATAAGGATCCTTATTACAAGGTTCGGCCATTTTTTGAGATGCTAAACCGAGTCTTCAAGTCTGTGAATCACACGAGCAGCCTGCGCGTCGACGAGTCGATGATACCCTACTGTGGACGGTATGGTACTAAACAGTTTATTACGGGAAAGCCAGTAAGGTTCGGCTACAAGTTGTGGTACCTAGCATCCTCCAGTGGCTAAATATACCATGCCGAACCATACTGTGGAGCCAGCACACATCTACCAGAGACAGGCCAGGGTCAGGGCTCCGACGTGGTTATAGGCCTCCTGGATAAGTGAGGAGTGTCTGGTGGGGCAGTCTACTTCGACAACTTTTGACGTCGCTTGAACTCTTAGACGAGCTGTCTCGGAGGGACATAGTTGGATGCGGGACGGTCAAGGAGAACCGCTTGAGAGGTTCTCCTCTCTCAGACAAGAAGTTGTTTGAAAAAAAGAAGCGAGGTGAGACTGAGTGGACATCGGACGGAAACAACCTCGTTCTCAGGTGGAATGACAACAGGATGGTCAACGTGGCCACCAACTTCATCCCGCTCCAGCCAAGCTACTCAGCAAACCGATATGTGAAGAAGGAGGGAGGTAGATGTCGATGTCCATATGCCAGCTCCAGTGTACATGTACAATAAGAACATGGAACGTGGAACTCTTTGATCAGAGTGTCGCCACGTACAGGAGCAGCATTAGAGGAAAGAAATGGTGGTGGCCCCTCTTTCAGTGGGGGAGTGGATGCTGCACGAACCAACGCCTGGCTGCTCTGGCGCTAGCTGAAGCCTGCAGGTGCTTCCCAGTCTCAACTAGACTTCCTCAGGGAGCTTACCAAGGTTCTCATCAAGGTCGACACAGTGCCTGGACCTCCCGTCACATACACTGGTCTGACTCAACAGTCACCAGAGATGCGGTTCGATGGATTGAATTACTGGCCGAAGAAGCTGACAAGCAGATTTCACAGGTGTAAGGTCTGTGATGGGTGCACCAATATGAGTTGCGAGAAGTGTGAAATGGCAGTATACGCTGAGTGCATGAATGGGTACCAAACACCTACAACCAAGTAGGCACGCATCACACACCGGGTTTGCAGCGAAGTAGGCAGGCATCGCATGCCAGATGCATCGTGTGCAAGCCAAAGTTGGATCTTCGTCCGAGACCCCAGACATCCAAGCTCTAGTCGGAAATATATGTGTCGATAAGCGGACATGTTTTATGCTCCTTTTAGGAGCATAAAACCTTATCCTTTTAAGAATAGCGTGGATCATAATCGGATCCAGGGTCCCAAATTTGGGGAGGGTGGTGACGCCCATTGGCAGACGCAGGGGACCTTCCGATGATGCATCCCCCAAAGCGCTGGAGGGGGGGCCATACTATCTTTTGCCCCCAAATGCCGAATAAATTTTTGAAAAATGTATTTACACAAGGTCTGACGAGCAAAAAAATATTCGCTCCCATCCCCTTCCCCCTCTCGGAGAGCGATCATGTTCTTAGAGAGGTAGCTTATACTAGGTCTATCGAGCACCCAAACCACACGTCCCGCCCCCCCTCCCACCCCCAGGAGAAGAGGCAGGCATGGGTTCTGCCCTCCGAAACTCGGTTCTGCGTCCGCCCCTGGTGACGCCATCCACAGACGATGACGCCAATTTTTTGTGACAAACCCGTTCCAGTGTGCTCTAAAACCCGTCCGGGGACGCCAAATCCTATGGCAGAGAGCCAATTCTAGCTTGCTGGGAGTGGGGGGGCGATGGGTAGTGGCATTTCAGGGGGTGCCACTGACTTTTCAGGGGGCGCCGTCGAGCTTTCAGGAGTACTTAGGGTCGATGAGAGTAGTACGTGTCCCTCTTTGCCCCCACTCGATCCAAATATGGGGTTAATCAGGGTGGAGGAAGAAAATACCTGTAAAAGTCTAAATATGAGGTCGTGAAAGGACCATTGGCAACAAATGTTGCCATGCAAAAAACATATTAAAAGTCAAAATATTTTTTTGAAACTTCACAGGTGCATTTCTTAGGCATCATGGGTCATACGATGTAATTTTCGTTAAAATCCGATGCTTCCTTATGTCTTGGTCCTTAATGGGTTAAGGACTTTTTATAAGGCCCCCTCCTGTGTCTCCATAACTATTCAGCCATTATTTTTTTGGTTTTCAGTGTCAACTTCCTCGCACCAGTCTTGCAAATTCGCACCAGGTTGATAAAATACGCACCACTCGCTCCTGTCTCCAAGGGCACTCACACCGACGAGATCTCGTTGAAAATGCCATACTTTGTACACTGGGAAAAAACAGTAATGCTACCACATATTTTTCCACTCTGGTGATGTGTTTCCATTTTGATATCAACAGCGTTTCAATTATGGGTCATTATCGGTAATGTAGCTGTTATTGAGAACTTTTGAACAGTTTCCTCCACTAAATTATGAATGAGTATTATTTTTCTAGGTGGCTTGAATATATTTCACAGTTCATTCCTATGCTTTGCACCAGGGCGTATTTTATAAAATTGGGACTGGTGAGAATTTGGCTGAAAAGAGTACTAATTCCAAACAAAATGGCACTCCTCGGGCATCAAATGACTGATGACTGCTGAACACTGGATGGTCCAGGGCCATTCACTGGTGGAACTGGATATAACATGAATACTAAACACACTCAAATTGAATTGTAATGGGGTATCTGGCTCACCTGGTCAACTCACATGGTTGACTTCCTCACCAGCCACTGAATAACGAGAGGATGAACGGGAAAGGAAAACAGGGTTGCACAGATGTGGCAACCCCTTCCTGGGTAGTATTGTTGGTATTGTTGGAAAACAAGGCATTATATAGTGGGTAATAGGGGATTCAAAATAGTGTCATCAAGTATACACTAGTCTGCAAAGTATGACAGCAGTCCAGACGGATCGCACCCACCATCTAAAATTCTCGCACCGCCAGCCCCCAAAAATCCGCACCAATCTGCCAAATACCAGGGAGATAAACGCACCCATTCCTACCCACATAATGCTCACCTTATTCACTCACCTTATGAGGTTCCCTGCTTGGCTAGGGGTTGTCAGAAAGGCTTTCAGGATCAGAGAGGAAACCCGGATAACATAAGACGCTCCATGTCATGAGCAACATGCTCTGACTGGAATTTTGCGCCCACACATTGACAGACAACAGATTGACAGGTAGGACTAGTACACATGCTTCGTGTCTCTCAAAAGTGTAGCATCCATATCATGGAGGGAAGTTATAGAGTGACTCGCCCAGTGCAGACGCCAGCTTGGCTTTGAAAGACTTTTGATCGTTTTCGGATACTACATGATCTGGAAGGCTATTCCATACAGTAGCACAACGGATACCAAATGAACGCTTTCTCAAGTCTGTGCGCACACGGGAGTGTTGAATTTTGTATCTGTGCCCTCTTAAGCTTGTGTGATCAGGGAGCTCAAATATATCGGCAGGTTCGATAGCACACTTCCCGTGAAATATCCTCCAACACTGGATCAGATCTGCACGTAGCAGCCTTCCCTGGACAGAGTACTGGTTTAGGGCTTTCAGTCGAGATCTATAATCGAGGTTGGCTAATCCGACCACCCTTTTAGTCCAAAGACGCTGTACAGATTCTAGGACTCGCAGGTCCCCAGAGTACCCTGTGTGCCACACACAAGAACAATATTCCATAATTGGCCGGATATGAGCGCTAAAGAGAGGCATCATGAAGTCAGGGGATCTACACACAGTGGTATTTGAGCCAAGGCAGAGGCTTTGCGGGCTGTGTTTGAGATATGTACATGGAACTTCAGGGAGGAGTCAACCGTCACTCCCAAGTCAGAGTGGGAGTTCACAGCTTGGATCGGAACTTGGTCAATATGGTAATGTGGGACAGGTAATGAGAGTATATTTTTCTTAAATCTAATAATAGCACACTTTTTCTGATTCATAAATAAGCCCCAAGAGCGAGAGGTGGCATGAAGCATGTTAATGTCTCTTTGAACAGTTGTCTGGCCGTGAATAGTGTTGTCTTTGTCCCGGTCTATTTTCATGTATATCTTGAGGTCATCAGCAAATACTTTGTAACGGCAAGATAGGTTGGCAGCAATGTTATTCACGAAAATCAAAAAGAGGACGGGTCCTAGCACGGATCCTTGGGGGACCCCACTCCCCACTGGGCGGGGAGCACTCAGTGTTCCATCCACGGAGACCGAAAATGTGCGGCCAACGAGGAAGTCTTCAATCCACCCTAACAAGCTGTGTGTCCACGCCGAGATAACAGAGTTTGGTGAGAAGGATTGGGTGAGAGACCACATCAAATGCCTTCGAAAAATCAAAGAGGATCAAGTCTACTGCACTTCCCTCATCCATCCACATCGATACTTCATGATAGACCAGGAGAAGTTGGTCCATCGTGGATCTGCCTCTGCGAAATCCGAACTGGTGGGCAGAGAGAATGTTGTTTTCCTCCAGATAGCTATTCAGGTGCTGAGTGATAATCCGCTCGAGACACTTACAGGTTACAGAAGTGAGACTGATAGGTCTGTAATTCAGTGGGTCATATCGGGATCCTTTCTTGTAGATGGGACTGACAAGTGATGTCTTCCATATTTTAGGAAGATGGCCCTCAATAAGTGACCTTTGAAATATCAGTAGCAAAGGATACGCCAGGCTGTGGCAGCAGGATTTTAACAGCATGGGATGGAGAGGCACAGCGTCGGGACCTGAGGCACTGCTGGTGTCAAGAGACTGCAACACATGCAGCACAGATTGGGTGCAGAGATCCAGAGGTGCCATCCGTGTTGCAACTATCTGGTGAGGAGCAGGACTTACATCGGGGGCATCAGTGACAAAGACACTTTCAAATGCTGACGCAAAGGCCTCAGCCATAGCTGTAGCGTTATCAGTAAGATTTCCGTCAGTCCACCTGAGTGGGCCCACTGTAGGGCATCCCACTTTCTTACGGGCGGAGATAAGCGTGGAACACTTTCGGATTGTATCTCAATTCATCCGCTAGCTGTTTCTCGTATCTGGCTTGGGAGGTAGTTGCAAAATTTTTGACCTCAGAATTGACCTCAAAGAAGACAGTGAAGGCCTCAATTGATGCAAGAGACCTGCGGCCAAATCTCTGCCTCAAAGCCTTGGCATGTTCCCATGCTCGTTTTCTCCTGTTGTGAAGACTAGTAGGAGGGTTGATTTTCCAGGGTAGACGGGCTCTCCCAGCGGGATTTTCGCAACCTCTCTTATTAGTTAGTTAGCTGAATACTTTTTATAAGGCCCCTACTGTCTTTAAAACTATTCAGCCATTATTTGTTTGGTTTTCAGAGTCACCTTCCTCACACCAGTCTAAAAAATTTGCACCAGGTTGATAAAATTGGCACCACTCGCTTATGTCTCCAAAGGTACTCACACCAACAAGATCTCATCGAAAATGTCATACTTTGCACACTGGAGTATACAATGTATGTCGATGTCAATGTTACAAGAACACAGCCATGTGTGATATCAATATAAGAAGAGTAAGAAATACAAGATTGTGGCCCTGTTCACCTTTGGAAGCAGCCAGAGCCACTAAGTCAACAAAACTTACATGACAGTTGAAGCACTATTAGAGTTTCAATTCTGACACAACTTGTGAGATCATGGTGAACACAAAAACAATAGTGTATCTTACCTTATTCCAATTGCATGTTGTCAGGTCATTCGTCTACTTCTTGTCATTTCCTGATACGGCACTTGAATTTCACCACAAATAGGAGATACACTTTTAGCTTCCTCTCACATTAAATTTAAGTCCCAAAAAATTGAAACAATTTATCCTCCCATGTATGTACCTAATTACTTCCTATCCACACGAAACTAAATAAACCACAGCCGTCCTCTCCAAAACCCAAAAACAAAAGGACGGAATCCGTCATCAACAATTTCGAACCCTTCGATCATTCCGCGCAAAAACAAAACAAACAGAAATAGAACTGATTCATAAGTCACTGCAGGGCCTACAGCATAAACCACGTGATAATACTTAAAAATTACAGTATGTTTAGTACGCCCTCATTTATAAATAGAACTGATAGATTCTGATTCCAGATCAGTAGCGTCAAATAGGAATTAATGAGGATAACTTAATTCCTTCAGAAATCTTTAGAGGTTTTAATTTCTTACTCCACTGGAGGTGCTTGAAACCCCTTTCTGTTTTTTTTCCGGCAGTGCCAGAAAACAGCTGCGCGGAGCATGTGCGGAATGAGTAGTAGCGCAACCAAGGGGGGGCAGGGGGCCATGGCCCCTGAAATTTTTGGGGGCAGACTTTGAGGAAAAATAAAAAATATAAATATATGTATAAAAATAAAAGCATATGGTGCTATAACAGAAGGAATGAAAAACGGAGAGGGGGCACACCTTGCTCGATAATAGAGGCACACAAGATTGTGACACACAATGGACCAGCAGTCAAAGGGGGCCCTAAGGGTTCACGGACCCCTTTGCAGAGGTGCAGAAACTTGCCAACTCGGCTACTGGGGTTTGTGGCACATTTATGAAAATTGAGGTGCATAAGTGTGACAAAATAGCCATCGTGACAGTATGGTTCAAAATCAAACCGCATATTTTCGAAATATAGAATGAAGTGTGTAGCGATAAATTCAATTTAGCAACTCTGTTCTTCAATTGCACAGCGTACCATCAGTGATACAATATTGGTACTGTGTTCAGTTTCTACTAAAACGAGGGACCCCCGCTGCAGAAAACCCGGAAACCGCTGTCACAGTTGCCAGATTTTAACATGCAGCCCAATGGTGCCGATTGTTCGTAGTTGCCAGAAAGTTGCCGCCTAGATGCCCGAAATGTGACAGTCAATTTTTACGAGAAATACATGATTGTGGGCATATTTAAGGCATTAAAGATAACGCAAATACGTTATCAAGTATTTCTCTGTCCATTTTATCAGGTTAAATAATATTTAAAGTTTGAGTCTCTGCGATTTAGCGGTCCCTATTTCTTTGAATTTAGTATTAAGTACGCCTAAAAGCTACTAAGAAAAGTACTAAATGAGTGAAAGAAATAAACATAGCTGGGCAGCAATTCTACCTAAACTACGCAACAGCGACAAGACAAGTTCGTAATGTTTATTTGATGTAGAGCCTGCCAAAACATGTACACAGGTTGAGGTGGGAAGCCACTTTTTTAGGGCATATTTTTGGGGTATATCTGAGATAAGTGCAGGCTAAAACTGGCTGGAATAAATAGTGCTGCCCATGGCTAATCTAAGATGAATGTAGGCTACTTTGAGACTGATGCACTTTCACATATCAAACTTGGTTTTTCATTCCTTAGCTTGCTTGTGCCTTACCTTATTTGTGCCTTAGATCAAGATTGGTTGGGTAGATTTGGAGCTGGAGGAAGTTGGGAGAGTTGGTGCCAGCAACAGACTGGCAACAACAGTAATTCAGGTGAGATTTCATGATCAAATTATCATGTCAATATTGTACAGATAGCAAATGTGTGCCAATGCAGTCCTCCACGAAGTGTTAAAACACACACTAACGTGCACTGGAGGGGGGCCTAGTAGACCCCCTTCTCATCTCAGGAAATCGCAGAAAATCTCAGAAAGAAAGAGACTTTGAAAACGCTGGTTGGGGGTGTGTTGCTTACTACAAGTGGTGGTAAGCAACACACAGGACCTGAACTGCATGGAGTTAAAGCAGGACTTTGACTACACTGGATCTTTCTTTGGTATGAGACTTCCAATGCCTCTGTAGGTACCTATTAGGCCAATAGACATAATTTTACATCTATGCAGGGTAGTTGCCTCAAAGTTTTTACTGCAAGAAGGAATGAACAGGCAGGTGATAATCAGGTGTTGGGGGAAAATTTTAAGCATTTGATCTGTCTATAAAAATGCTACCTAAGGTCCACTTTACCAACACATTTTAGGTAGATCCAAATCCTATGTTGACATTGACATTTTTGCCCCTTTTGTTGATATGTGAGATAGAAGTTCATTGGGGGGGAAAGCTGTGATCAGGGTTCCCAATTGTGTGTAGGTGCACACTCCCATTCATAGATTAGTTCCCAATAATAATTATTTTCATGATAATTGCCACATTTAATCATGCAGAAATGTACCATAATTGGAAACACTCCTTCCAAAAATGGAAACTTTTTCAAAAAGGGAAATGCATGTCATTAGGGGAAACTGCAGTCAGAGTTGCCAATAAAAGTTATGATCCCAATACTGGAAACAATGATCCATAATTGGAAATTTTCCTTCCAAAACATAAACATGATCTAAAAATGAAAACACAGTTTAATACTTTCATGCAGTAATGGCTTGGTGCTTGAACCTTGTCTGTTGCAAAAAGTAAGAGACAGGTAGATGACATTCAGCATATTGGAAATAGTATTCAAGTATACAATTATCATTTCCAGCTTTTTGTGACAGAGGAGGCATACGTCACATTGAGTTTGTGACAGCCAGCATACTTTCTGCACCTCTGCCCCTTTGGCCGATCTTAACTTAACCTTATTCCCAGGGCTCCCGGCTACCCCTACGTCCAACAGGGGAAGGTAGATTTGCCCTCGAAATCTACCCGGCGCACACATTCAAACTGTAATTAATTTCTCTCGCGCTTAACTCCATTAAAAATACATTTCAAAATTTTGAAAATTGAGAGCAGGGGGTTCGAAGTATACAAAATTTCTGCCTTCTTTAGATCATCCCTAATTTTTGTTTCTTAGGCTTGATTTTCATGAAACTAGTATGGATTGACAGGAAATTGCTTGGAAATGGTCATATCTCTCATTTAGGTGAAATTAAAAATTCAAGGGCGGTTCTAGGGCCAGAAACTGGGAGGAGGGAAAATATATGAATTTTTACATGTCTTCTCTTTTGCAGAAATTCACACACCAGGTACAGTGTGATAATATCTCTGATGTCGAACAAAGTGCTCAGATGCCAAAACTATATCAGGGGTGGATTCAGGGAGGCAAAATAGTGGGGTAAGACACAAATTACCCTGCGTTTCAGGTATGGCTACTTTTCAAATTACCCCGCCTTTATCCACCTCTGCCCGACCGGGGGAACACTCCTGGATCCGCCTATGGATGAATTGTGTCCATTTGGTGTTAGGACTAAATGCATACTAATCCACGATGCCTTGCCCCATTCAATAAAGACACAACACAAAAATACGTTTGAAAGTTAGTGAACCCTCCTAACTATGGTACCTGAGCACGCCTATGATATATTTTTATCATATAATACATGAATGTGATCAATACATCCTTATTTTTACCCTTCCCGTCCATTCTGTAGGCAGTTTATTCACTTTGGAAGGGTTCGAATGGATATCATTGGAGACCCACATTTTGAGCTCCTGGAACCGCCTATGGCCAAAAATCTATCAATCACACATCAACTGTCACCCCAAATTTCATTTAGTGTTAGAACTAAATTCATAGTTACAATGCTTTGTACCATTCAATGCACACACAACACTAAAATGAACTTCAGTGCGAGTGAATCCCCTAATTATGGTACCTGAGCACGCATATGATTTCCTATTATCATATGATACACCTATGGGATCAATGCATGGTTATGTTTACCGCTCCCGAACATTCTGTACGCATTCTATTTAGGGAGTTTGGATGGAGAACATTGTAAACCACCCATTTTGAGCTTCTGGAACCGCCTATGGTCAAACTTATATCAGAATACACATCAAATGTCATCCTAAATCTCAGTAATAACATTCAAACATTACAACTACTGCCAATTCGTAACAGACAGCTTTATTGTAGGACAAGCGCAACGCCGGCGACAATGCTCGGCTTCTGGATACAACTCACAACCTAGCGAGCCATAGCTCCCAGGGCGGGTACTACCCTCCCCCGCCCCTCGGTTTTTCGAAGACGTCATAAAAACGGCGGTGCACAGCGCCACCGTACTTGGCATAACTTTTTTCTGTCTCATCTTTTTTACAACTTTTGTCAAAATTTTAAGGTTAGGTCATCCCAGGTCAGATCACCAGTACAGGTCAAGAGACCAGACCTAAAAAAGTTTAAGATAGCATAAGTCGGAACAGGGTGAACTTATCCGATTGAAACTAATATCACATAATGAACCCACCGAGTTATCTAAAAAATATTCCGGTAGTTTTGATATCGATGACCTAAGGTCAGGTACAACCCATGACCTCTCTTTTGGAAATGCATGGGAAAATGTTTTTAACTGAATAACTTAGTAATTGACAGCGATAGGGCGTTTATTTTAACTGAAATAGATTCGCCTCGTCATTGTGGTTCTAATGTTATCCATTTTGCTCAATTTGACATTGACTTGACCTCAGGTCAGGGCAAATCCTTGATTTGACCTATCAAGGCCATGTTATATATCGTTCGATTTAGCTTACTGCGAGGATCCATATAGTTCAAATTATTTTGCTCTATCTTTACTTGTTCAGATGTAATGACTGAAAACCTTAATTTACATGTTATCCCTATATGGTGGCATGTTTTGACCTTTAGTGACCTTAAATTGACCAGAAAAATTAAAATATTTTCTATGGAGAAGTGGATGGGCTAGCCAACGCCATTTACTGTTTTTCGCTACCTAGCGTGGTTATCGAGATCTGGGCCCATCTTGATCAGGAGGCCCATCTCGGAGGGGGGGGCACGCCTTGATCGATATTAGGGGCACACAGGATTTGGGCACGCATTGGACCAGGAGCAAAGGGGCCCTAGGGGTACGCGGACACCCTTGGGCTGACCTTAAGCACTGTAAAGGGTTCTCGGATCAGGGGGACCACCTCCATCAGGGGCCCACTTCGGGGGGGCACACCTGACCGCTATTACGGGGACACAGAATTTGGGCACACATTGGACCAGTGGCGTAGCCAAAGGGGTGAGGTCCTAGGGATCTGCAGACCTCCTTGGGCCGATCTTAAGCACTGAAAAACATCTTCGGATCAGAGGGGCCCACCTTGATCAGATGCCCCGTCTCGGGGGAAGCACATCTTGACCGATGTTAGGGGCACACAGGATTTGGGCCCAGATCGGACCAGTGGTGTAGCCAAGGGGGGTTCTAGGGGTCCATTTCTCAGGGGGCCCCCGAAAATCGAACTCAGGGTCCCCGAGAGATGGTCTCAGGTCCCCCGAGAGACGGTCTCAGGGCTGCCCGAAAGCCAATTTCAGGGTGCCCCTGAGGGTCAGTCTCAGGGAACCCCAAGAGTCGGTCTCAAGGGACTTCCGAGATTTGGTCTCAGGCGCCCCCCTCCGATAGTTTTTACAGGGGGCCCCTGAGAGTCGGTCTCAGGGGCCCTGATAACTAATCGTGGGAGACCCAAGTTATTATAAGGTGCCCATCGGTTTTGGTATAAGAGAACCTCCCCTCAGGGGGCCCGAAAGCTAATATGGGGACCTGAGAATTAGTATCATGGGTACCGCCAAGTGTTGCACTCAGGGAGCCCCATAGTTTCAAGGGAGTCTTTCTCAGGAGCCAAGAGATACTTTCAGAGGGTCCCGAAAGCTAATTTGGGGACCCGAAAGTTAGTCTCATGTGTGCCGCAGAGTGTTGGTCTCCGGGGGCCCCGAGAGGTAATCTTGGAAACTCTCGAGAGTTAGCCTCAGGTTGTGCCCCCTGAGTTTTGGTCTAGGGGATCCCCTGAAAGTCAGTCCCGGGGAGCGGCCCAAAATTAGTATCCGAAGGCCCCAGGGAGTCAGTCTCAGGGGTATCCGAGAGCTAAGCTTGGGGTTTTGAGGGTAATTCACGGAGGTGCTGCCGAGTTTTGGCTAACGGGCCCGAAAGTAGGGCAGACCGGGGCAAAACGGACAACCTAAGTGTTTTTCTAACATAGCAAGCTCAATAGCGGGCCGAAAATTTTAAGCTATACACCTTGACGTAGCTTATAAATTGGGTCTCTTATGTAAGAGTACCAACTTGAAAAATTAATTTGAAAAAGGTGGCGGTAAAATATATCAGATAATGTTTTTTTGTCCGTTTTGCCCCAGCCCTGGGGCATAATGAATTCAGGGAGGGGCAAAACAGACAGTATGATCTGCTGTCATTGGACTTTGCCTGATCACCCCCAAATATATATAAATCCACATCCCTGGCAGCCTGGGTAATATGGCGAAAAAACATAATGTTTTCGTTAAAGCGTCAACATCTTTTAACTCAGATAAAATTTTAACCTGCTTTCATTTTGGCACAATACTGCCCCCACCCTCCGCATTTTCGCATTTTCAAAATGGGCCGATCTTCGGGAAAATTCACTGAATGTGAAGACATACCAATCGATTGTGCATTTTCTGCTGCACACGAAACTGCACGTAGTTAAGACTTCTGCTAAGGATATATCCCTCTTGGAAGGGGCTTACTGTATTCGTCACCGATTTTTGCGCTTCTTGTAATGGTTTAAAGGGAATGTGGCACCTTGGTCGAATCCTGGAATTTAGTGAAATTAGGCGTACTTTTAGCCAAAAATAATGAAACCACTCAAGATTTCTCTGAAAAATGAACAATAAGGTCAACATTTTATTTTTAAAAATACTCCTCTAGAAAAAGAAATAAATATCAGCTTGTGGATGATGTCACGATCTGGCAGCCACTACCATACTTGAAACGCTTCAAGGGCTTCGATTGGCTGATGCACATCGTGACGTCAGCATATGCCGTCACACCAGCAGCTCACAACAATGGCTGCCCGGCGACGGGGGCTGATGGGGGCTGGTGTCAGGTAGGTTTTAGCTTTTTTCTACGGAAATATCGAGTTCCAAGACAAATGAAATATGGAGTACCGGGTTTTCTGACTTGCTTTACAACTTGGCTATCTCGGTTAAAATCACGTTGTGAAGGTGCCACATTCCCTTTAAGTATAATGACATGAGGTAGGAATCTGAAATGGGCCGATGACCGGTACCTAGCTCCGAATTAAATTGGGCATGACGTGATAGCCGAGATCCAATTGCATAGAAAATCGTTGAAGGCTAAGGTTTTGTTTCCTATCTTGATTGGATGAGGGCGTTTTTCCCCCAAAATTTAGCTAAAAATTTTGGTCATCGCGACGCTTGCCAACTAGCGGAGATCGGAGAAACCTATGCCACTGGAGGCTGCCCAACTTAACCCGCGCCCCACCGGGGGTCCGGCGCCACCTTCGCCCCACCGGGGGCCATCGATGGCCCCCCTCTAACTCCGAAAATATGGGCGTTAGCGCAAATCTGCAAAGTGCAATAGAAAGCTCGCGTGAATTCAGTAAGAAATTACTTCGCATGTTTTAGTGCTCAGGTCAATGGTTTGACCTCCAGAGGTCAAAATAGGTCAAGATCGGCTATTTTCACTCAAATATGCAATGATTAAGCAAACAGGGCATAACTCTTATGTCATTAGAGCTATTGAGGCCTGGTAAAGTACATTTGATAGCAAATTGCCAGTACTTTTCCGCTATGTGGAACGTAAAGACCTCCCGCCAGTAGTTTGACCTCCAGAGGTCACCTCGTGACCTAATATGACCTGAGGTCACGAAAGGTCAAAAAGTGACCTTGCCGTATATCAAATGAAAGCCAGTGACAAGACAAACACGATGGTGTTTGTTTCACCGCTCTAGCTTAGTTAGGTCAAAAGTTATTGCCAAAATACTGTTTTTGACCTCTGGTGACCTTGGATGACCTTAGAAAAGTCAAAGGGCAAACATGACCCCTGGGATCCGTGAAAGGGTGTCCAAAAACGTTGTTCTAAGCAGTCTGAGTATTTACAATCATTTTTGTGGCTTTTATATCATGAAACAACTTTTCCCTATGCTTTTCCAATGGGAGAGGTCGCCTCGTGACCTGACCTCAGGGCACGAAATCGAAAAATCCCGGATATACACCTTGTAGACCCTGGAAGGGTTATGAAGTGTAGGAAGTTTCAAATTGATCGACTTTGAAATGTAGCTCTTACAGAGCTCTAAAGGTGAAGTGAGGTGACCTTGGTTGACCTCGTCTGGTGACCTGACCTTGGGTGACCCGGGGTAAAAATTTTAGGGATGATGGGAAAAGAATGCAGTGAGAGGTAGAGCCCTCAACTGCGGTGCTGCACCTCGTCGTTTTTCTGCTATCCCGGAAAAACCTTAGGGGGGCCATCGATGGCCCCCGGTGGGGCGAGGGTTAATCACTTATGATCGCGGCGGTGAGACCAGATTCCGTTAAGTAAAACGCTGTCTTCGCAGAGGTGTAGAGAGTATGAAATCGAAAATGGTACCACTGCATAGCCCAGACAAATGTCTATCATTACTAGTCGGTTCACTCCATTTTTCGTTCACGCTGCATGTACAACGCAGCATTCAGTAACCCCGGGTACCAGAATTGATCGTTACCTAACGAAAGTGACAACCCAGACAATGAACGTGACGACGATTAGTGTCAAAGACGTTCAAAATTGGCATACAAACAGTTATGAAACTGCATGTGTTCGGCAGATGTTAAGCATAATTCAGTCGAACATCATAAATTTTTTTCCTGAAATCTAAGCAGTTTTTTTTCAAAAGAAGAGCGGTTTTAGAGTTTAACGAGAAAGATAACAACTATCCGCAGCGCATTGCATTAGGTACCTGCTTTTTTACCTGCACCACGTAGCAAGGCTAGTATGTCTGTGCCTCTAGGGGCCCCAATTCCACTTATGAACGAAATGAATTGACCAGGAATCTTCTGTTTTCTCAGGCTTCTCCCCAACTACGTTCCCAATATCGTTTTTTACGTCTGCAGTTCGCTAAAAGTGCATATAATGCTTATGGTTGTCTTTATTTGCAGTTTGCCACTCGAATTAGTAAACTCAATCAATTTACCGATTCCGGACCTCCATGGTACAAAAAGTGCATCAGTTGCTTCATATTTTGCAATCTCAGCTCAAAATAAAAAAACGAATTCTAATATCCTACATATTTCGTCCCATGGGCTTAATTACTTCAACTCATACTCCCAAAATATGAAAAAGGCGACTTAGAGGCCAGAAAAATCCCAACTGGTAAGTTCACCACGCATGAATACACGCCTCCTTTATCACTGAGTGCACGCCACCTTATTCCGTACGGCCTCCGACTAAATCATATCAAGAGGTAATTCCTTCCGCCAGGCTGTTGCCAGCAGCCGTGGGCTGGCGGGCTGGCCCCGAGATGACACCTGTGTCAAGGTGGCTGCTCACCGTTAGAAAGCGGCTCGGCTTTCTGGGCCGATGACCCGACCGGGTTAGTTTGCACCCTGACAGCAGGAGGCGCGTCCACTCGGCCTGCTTCTACTCCTGAGTTCACACGGAGCGGCTGGACAGCACACAGCTTTTAGGTCTCGTCAGTGTAAGTGCCGTTTTGAAGCATCTTGCTTCTGTAGTGACCTGCTGCTGTTATCACCTCTGGATAGTTATTCCTCGCTTACCTCGTACTTACTAGAGATATGTTTGAATTTATCCAGTCTACGTATTTTGTCAGTGTAATTGCCGCTTTTAATGATCTCGTCTGCTGCAGCGAACCTTGATAATCATTTCAAGATAACTATTATGTGTCTTTCTCGTATATACTGAAGCTAAATACGTTTGAATGTGTATATTTTCTTGCGAGCTATCGCAGTTTGAGTGGCAAATTTGCAATTGTTTGGGATGACGCCTTTTTGTATTGAGACCACCGCTTATGCATTTTTGTAGATCAATCCTGTATAAATGCTCATTTATTCTGATTAAATAGAAAACGCACAACGGTAAATTTCGAAACTAGATGACTAGTTTTTAGCCTGATTCTTCTGTACCCCCACTCAAAAAAGCGGCCCTAGTCATTGCAAGTAAATACAGATATATTCTGACATTCAACCTGACATCACAAACGAAGTGGGCGATAAAACTGGTACGGGTATTTTCTATCCAAATCTCTGACAGGAGACAACATTGGTATTTCTAAGCCAGTAAGCGCGTGCTATTTGGCCTTGTCTGTTTGTACCGTCCCAGATTACGCTGCATAGTAGATTTTTCACAGACGTTGCAGGCATCTGCATTCCTCGTCCTTGAAGCGGGAGAAAGCACCACCTGTTGATGCCCCAACACTGCTACATAAGCGTAGTCCTTCAAGTTACGCTTTAGTTCGAACTATTCACTGTGTAAGGACCCTTACCGGGCACCAAATTTCAGCACCAGCTATTTTCCTGTATTTAGCTGATTTGTGGCAAAAACACGGTGTTTGATATCTGTGATAATAGTACGACACATTTGAATTGCTCCGCAGTACTGATGTTGTTTATGTTTTTTTACTTTTGCAAAAATATTATTGTCGGATGATTTCCTGCTTATGTGTTGAGTTTAAGCAGCTTCTCAGAAGGCGGATATTATCATTATTTTCACTAAATACCGGTTCTTATCTATAGCTTAAAGGGAATGTGGCACCTTCACAACGTGATTTTAACTGAGATAGCCAAGTTGTAAAGCAGGTCGGAAAACCCGGTACTCCATATTTCATTTGTCTTGGAACTCGATATTTCCGTAGAAAAAAGCTAAAACCTACCTGACACCAGCCCCCTCAGCCCCCGTCGCCGGCGGCCATTGTTGTGAGCTACTGGTGTGACGACATACGCTAACGTCATGATGAGCATCAGCCAATCGAAGCCCATGAAGCCTTTCAAGTATGGTAGTGGTTGCCAGATCGTGACATCATCCACAGGCTGATATTTATTTCTTTTTCTAGAGGAGTATTTTTAAAAACCAAATATTGAGCTTATTGTACATTTTTCAGAGAAATCGTGAGTGGTTTCATTATCTTTGACTAAAATTACGCCTAATAACACTAAATTCCAGGATTCGACCAAGGTGCCACATTCCCTTTAGCAGAGCGGAAATTATCCCTGATGAATGAAATCGAGATAGGCTTTTATCAGCTGACCTCATGTATTCCAGACAAAGCAACCAAACCAAGGAAAAGATGAGGCTTGTAGTTGTTTTGTTTCTACTATCAGTGGTGGCTGCCTCGTCCGCTCAATTTTGGAACGGTGAGTCCACGGTTCCTGAGATTTTCGGAACATGCATTATATATACTTTTGCATTATACTATGCATTATATATACTTTTGATATCAAGCATACTTACTACTGGGAATGTATTCATTATAGAATGCGTGCTTACTACTAGGTATATATCTTCCGGATGTTCGTTGACACCAAAAAAACAAACAAAACACGTTAAGCTTATGAGCTCGCACGAATATTTTAAATATTACGGCCCATCCTTCAATGAGTGTAAGCAGTACGATTGCATAGCTTGATAACAATATTTCGGTCTTAAAAACAACTGTAAGACACACGCTGAACGTACTGAGGTCCCTCCAGGCCAGTCCCCCTCCCTCCAACAGCAAGTGCAGACCACCGGATGTGACGTCACACCTTGTAGAATATAACATGGGAAAATTTATTGATAAAATATCCCAATTTTTTTTCAAAAGAGGCACAGACTCGAAAATAAGACGTGTATTCATTGCATTTGGCATACACTTGATTACCGTGTATTCTCACAACTTCGTAAGCGGGAAGTGCCATTAGCAGCAGTTTAACACACGGCTCAATGGTGAAGGAATTCCTCCTCGCCCGAGTGACGTCACTCGGGCGTGGAGGAATCCCTCTTGAACGTACCTTCAAGTAAAGGTATCTTGCCTTCAGGCGTGTTTCTGCGAGCCTCCGACTGTTCCACGTGCCCTGACTCCTGCTGCGGAGGCGCCTGCTGCGATGGCCCCTCCTGCTGCGGCGGCAAATGCTGCGGGGGCATCTGCTGCGGAGGCTCCTGCTGCATAGGAGGCGTCTGCTGCAGCGGCAAGTGCTGTCTCGGCCAGTGCGTCGCTGCAGAATGCAAACTCAACTGAACGCCAGCTTCTTCTTCTTCAGTGGTGTGATGCAGCTGTCTGGTATATAAGCATGCCTATTCAAGCGATAGACAAACAAAATGGGGGTTTTTCTTGTCGTTCCGTTTATTTCAATGCGTTTGATTTTGAGCATTGTCTTAGGCGTGACTAGTGTCACTAATTGTACCTGAGAACATTGTCACAGGATCGTCATAGGGGTAAATTACGAAGTTTCAAATGGCTTACAATACCAGTCTGCTTAATTACGGTATATTCCTGCCGGTGAGGTGGGAAGGGCGCTCATGTATGCTTATGCCTTGTGTTGCTGTTGAGAGTGCATAGCCTACGTTAGATGCTTATTCTGGCCTTGAGGGGGTGGGAGCCAGGCCTGTGCAAAGCCGATATTACAGCATCACGAGATTACATCAGTACTGCAGAAACCACTCTCTCCGGTACACTGTCTTGGACTCTGCGGCACAGTCAGAAATATAAATATCCGAAATAAATTCCGGGAGACCATAAACGTCCCGTTCGGAGGGTGAGAGTAATGCAAATGCGGTGAATCTGAAATGGACCACCAGTTTTCACCGTGTAAAGCATTCAGCAATTAGAAACCAGCATGTATTACCCACAAAACAAGCACGTAACATGAACAATGAACAAGCCAGCTGACAACAATGCAGGAAGAAATAAACACGTAAGGAGGCATGAAAATAGCTTAGCAGGTACGACAACAAAAAATCCAGAAAATCCACTGAGAAAACACCTCTATAAGCAGATCGTACCAACTCTACCGCACCACCGTGAACATGCACGTGGCAGTATAGGAACGGTGTGCGACTGACTGACGATGTATAGGTATAGGTACAGGTACGGCATGCGACTGAGATGCTGATGCATGCCTAACGCTACACTGAAGAATAGCCGAATCAGGCGGGTACCGTGAGGCCCATGAGCAAAAGTCAGGAGTCAGGAGCGGAATTTTCTCAACATGTTGGCAGTTCGATCGTTCACTGCAGTTTTATCTTGCGTCTGCAACAGGGATGTGGATTTATATATTTTTAGGCTCTCGGGCTTCCTATAAACATCGAGTAAGTGTTAAAACTACCCTATTTTTTCCTTTAATTAGAGGACTTTCAAATTTGTTCATGCAGTTCAAGAGGGCCTGTAGAAAATCAAAGTCACTCCAGATTGTTCCTTTTAAATATAATGATGTTTGACATTGTGCCAAATTCGAAAACTGTCAGAACCCTGAAATGGCCCCGGCGTCCCCTCGGCGCCCATCTGATAGATTTTGCCGCTGAAAAGTGACGCCTTTCTGATCCGGATGACACCCCTGGCTCTGGAAATCCTGGATCCGCCTATGATTCGACTGCAGGACATGGGAAGCGTCTAGAGGCACCAGGGCGGTGGTAATCATACTCCTCCATAATTTCCTCCCTCTTGGGGGATAGGAGAAGCCGCCAATATTGACCTTGTCCAGAACGGCTCGCTACATCGAGATGGATGGAACGCTCCGGCAAATTTAGTCTGAGCTCTGATGAATGATTCACACAGGCATTGAGCGTCTCTGGCGGTGTCTCATTTTTCTCGTTCCCAGCAGTGCCAGCAGCCTTGGGATATGTAGAAGCACCCCTGTCCGGCATCACTGTTCGGCGTCGACCTCCGACATGCTGGCGTCAGGCCCGGCTGCCTCGGCCCGCGGCTGCGGCTCCACCGTGGCCAGGTCGTACACCCTGCTCCTGTCGTAGATGGAACTGGCCGGACGCAAAAGCAGCACCTGCCGCACGACAAACAGCTGTGACATTTCAGTCATGTCAGGGAATTTAGTCGGCATATTCTGAATCAACATGTCGTGTTACGTCTGTGCGGCAGTTTTCGGCTCTCCCCTAAAAATCTCGCAAAACGTAATGTGAACACAATTTCCTATATCAACGCAAAATGAGACACTAGTCTCATCCGGGAAGAGGTAGGTTCACACTAAGCCATCTTGGGAGCAGATAACCGTTTTAGACAACTGACATTTTTTCAACAACCGTTTTATGGGATTACGGTCACAATCTTGTCTTTTAAAAATCTGAACCGTCATAAACATCCGCCTGAGCCACACATTGACTACTGAGTAAGTCCAGCGGCTGGTTGACCTTGTGGAGGTGAGATCTGGTGGTGGGCAGAGGCGCCGGCCGGCTGCGCCGGTGCGTCTCGGCACACTGCTGCTCCACACGCAGCGAGTTCTCCTTGACGCTGATGCTGTCGTTGAGGCGCGCCAGGTGCGCGCGCAGGCGGTGGCGGGCGCTCCACAGCTGCTGCAGTTGCTGCTCCAGCACCGACTGCGTCTCCTGCCGGCGGGGAGGCGAACCTCACCACAAGACAGACCCGGGACGTCTAGTACCGGGATTACCGGGATCACAGGGGGAGTTTGGTCCGTTGCAAGAGCTGTATTTACAAAAAGTTCGTGACAGATCAGTTAAAAAATGAGCTTGTTGTAAAGCCATGCGAGTTCAGTTCGAGCGGTCCGTTTCCGTGTGAAGGTGCTTACCTGCACGTTGGAGGCCTCGGCGCGGAGACCGCTCCAGGCCGGGTCGAAGACGCCCTCCCTGGGCGGCCGCTCCATCCTGCGCTCCAGCCGTGTCTCCGCCAGCTTCCGGTACGGCTGCTTCTCCCGGATGGCCCCCTCCAGACACCGGACCTCACGCTCCGTCTCCGCCAGCTCCTCCTCCATCTGAGGTCAGCCCAGGTCATCTGGGACGGGCGAGCGCAGGGAAAGCCGACACGACGTGTGGTGCACTGCAACCGGTTCCGGGCTATATCCGAAAAACCATAGGGGGTCGCAACAGCCCCTATAAGGTCGAGAGTTAAATTGACTTATCAGTTTCCAACTGAATCAATATTTCAAGGGGTAAGTGCCTACATGGTAAGGTAGGCACGGGTTTTTCTATCCTGTTTCTTTATGTAGGTTGATGTCGTCTCATAAGAAATATTAATTTGAATCGAATAGGGTCTCAGTGTCTCAGACAGCATTTTGCAGAAAGTAAGTACCCAACCCTGAAACATCTTCAAAGGAACGTCACGTCACAAGGGAACGTCTGTTTGAAGTTGAGAGTTGAAACACCAAACCTTACTTATAAACTAAAAGGGAGTCGGGGCTAGAAGGCGGTCGAAAGATTTGGGAAAGGGGAGCATAGTTTTGCCCCGAGCTTTTCCGTTTGGAGGGAACGCCTTCCGCTTGGCTCCCCCATTGGCGCCCCACCCACACATCCCCACAGCCGGCCGTGGGAGGCTGACCCGCTGGCGCTGCCATTGACGCCCCGCCCACACATCCCCACAGCCCGCCGTGGGAGGCTGACCCGCTGGCGCTGCCATTGACGCCCCACCCACACATCCCCACAGCCCGCCGTGGGAGGCTGACCCGCTGGCGCTGCCATTGACGCCCCACCCACACATCCCCACAGCCGGCCGTGGGAGGCTGACCCGCTGGCGCTGCCATTGACGCCCCGCCCACACATCCCTACAGCCGGCCGTGGGAGGCTGACCCGCTGGCGCTGCCATTGACGCCCCGCCCGCACATCCCCACAGCCGGCCGTGGGAGGCTGACCCGCTGGCGCTGCCATTGACGCCCCACCCACACATCCCCACAGCCCGCCGTGGGAGGCTGACCCGCTGGCGCTGCCATTGACGCCCCACCCACACATCCCCACAGCCGGCCGTGGGAGGCTGACCCGCTGGCGCTGCCATTGACGCCCCGCCCACACAACCCCACAGCCGGCCGTGGGAGGCTGACCCGCTGGCGCTGCCATTGACGCCCCGCCCACACATCCCCACAGCCGGCCGTGGGAGGCTGACCCGCTGGCGCTGCCATTGACGCCCCGCCCACACATCCCCACAGCCCGCCGTGGGAGGCTGACCCGCTGGCGCTGCCATTGACGCCCCGCCCACACATCCCCACAGCCGGCCGTGGGAGGCTGACCCGCTGGCGCTGCCATTGACGCCCCGCCCACACATCCCCACAGCCGGCCGTGGGAGGCTGACCCGCTGGCGCTGCCATTGACGCCCCGCCCACACATCCCCACAGCCCGCCGTGGGAGGCTGACCCGCTGGCGCTGCCATTGACGCCCCACCCACACATCCCCACAGCCCGCCGTGGGAGGCTGACCCGCTGGCGCTGCCATTGACGCCCCACCCACACATCCCCACAGCCCGCCGTGGGAGGCTGACCCGCTGGCGCTGCCATTGACGCCCCGCCCACACATCCCCACAGCCCGCCGTGGGAGGCTGACCCGCTGGCGCTGCCATTGACGCCCCACCCACACATCCCCACAGCCGGCCGTGGGAGGCTGACCCGCTGGCGCTGCCATTGACGCCCCGCCCACACATCCCCACAGCCCGCCGTGGGAGGCTGACCCGCTGGCGCTGCCATTGACGCCCCGCCCACACATCCCCACAGCCCGCCGTGGGAGGCTGACCCGCTGGCGCTGCCATTGACGCCCCGCCCACACATCCCCACAGCCCGCCGTGGGAGGCTGACCCGCTGGCGCTGCCATTGACGCCCCGCCCACACATCCCCACAGCCCGCCGTGGGAGGCTGACCCGCTGGCGCTGCCATTGACGCCCCGCCCACACATCCCCACAGCCCGCCGTGGGAGGCTGACCCGCTGGCGCTGCCATTGACGCCCCGCCCACACATCCCCACAGCCGGCCGTGGGAGGCTGACCCGCTGTCGCTGCCAGTGCAGGTCGTCAGCCGTGTGCTGCAGCTCGTGAAGCCGCCGCCGGGAGGCGAACTGCACCGTCTCGTGCCGCTGCGCCAGCGTGTTGTGGCCGGCGGCGGCAGTGTCGGCAGCGGCCGCCCGCAGCGCCCTCGACTGTGCCAGCTGGTAGTCGGCGGCGGCTATCCGCTCCCGAGAGGCCTCCTCCCACCGCGGCACCGTCCGCGTGCTGGGAACACAGACCGGGCACTGCCGCACGCGTGCATGCACCTGGCAGCAGGCACGCTACCGCAGAAACAGGTCGGCAGCCTTACAGAAATGCTACTCGGTGTTTAACGTGTTCGAGTGAATAAAAACGAAATACTTCAATGAGCTACATTGCAGGAGCCCAGCGATGACGAAAAACTATCCTGAAAATAAATCGATGAAGCCGTGCTTACTCATGATTTAGTCTTACTGAGCAATGCATATGACCTTATCGCTGCCGCTTCCGGCTGCCTGG
Source organism: Lepas anatifera (assembly GCA_034440635.1). Taxonomy (NCBI): domain Eukaryota; kingdom Metazoa; phylum Arthropoda; class Thecostraca; family Lepadidae; genus Lepas; species Lepas anatifera. The sequence goes on from JAOTON010000083.1 coordinate 606,434, forward strand.
CTGCACCTTTAACCCTCTCAACAGGCCCGCCTGACTTAACCCCACCCCCTCCCACCCGCCCGACTCACTGCTGAGGCACGCGGGTGCAGTGTGGCTTGAGGCTGACGTCAGGGGAGCTGGGAGTCAGCGCCAGGGCGCCACTGTCCACGTGCAGAGCCGCCTCCTTGGCGGGAGATGTCGTCCAGCAGGGCCAGTCTGGCCTCGGCCAGTCGGCACAGCTGCTCAAAGCACTGTTCGCCTCGCTCCCGCAATCGCTGTCTGAACTCCGACACCGACTCTATCTCCTGGACGGGCAGTGAGACATTAGAGCGGCCCCATCGGCTGCTCTACAGAGCAGCCGGTTTTGGTTACACAACCACCCACGAGCCACTATAGTGGCTCGTGGGTGGTTGTGAAACCAAGCATACCAAAATGACGCATGGATGGACGTACGATATGCACGATGGACGTACGATGATGCGCATGACGTCATGGATGAAATGATATCATCGGTATTGTAAGGTAGGTATAAACACATTTATGGTAATGCATAAAGCGTAAAACAGTTCAAAGTGCCATGCTTCATTACCTATTTTCGCATACTTAGCCACTGAAGAGTTGGCCTAACGATCCGTCCGATTCACGTCTCGCTTCTGTGCTTGTTCTTAACCCTCGCCCCACCGGGGGGGCCATCGATGGCCCCCCTAAGGTTTTTCCGGGATAGCAGAAAAACGACGAGGCGCAGCACCGCGGTTGAGGGCTCTACCTCTCACTGCATCATTTTCCCATCATCCCTGAAATTTTTTACCCCGGGTCACCCAAGGTCAGGTCACCAGACGAGGTCAACCAAGGTCACCTCACTTCACTTTAGAGCTCTGTAAGAGCTACATTTCAAAGTCGATCAATTTGAAACTTCCTACACTTCATGACCCCTCCAGGGTCTACAAGGTGTATATCCGGGATTTTTCGATTTCGTGCCCTGAGGTCAGGTCACGAGGCGACCTCTCCCATTGGAAAAGCATGGGGAAAAGCTATTTCATGATATAAAAGCCACAAAAATGATTGCAAATACTCAGACTGCTCAGAACAGCGTTTTTGGACACCCTTTCACGGATCCCAGGGGTCATATTTGCCCTTTGACTTTTCCAAGGTCATCCAAGGTCACCAGAGGTCAAAAACAGTATTTTGACAATAACTTTTGACCTAATTGAGCTAGAGCTGTGAAACAAACACCATCGTGTTTGTCTTGTCACTGGCTTTCATTTGATATACGGCAAGGTCACTTTTTGACCTTTCGTGACCTCAGGTCATATTAGGTCACGAGGTGACCTCTGGCGGTCAAACCACTGGCGGGAGGTCTTTACGTTCCACATAGCGGAAAAAGTACTGGCAATTTGCTATCAAATGTACTTTACCAGGCCTCAATAGCTCTAATGACATAAGAGTTATGACCAGTTTGCTTAATCATTGCATATTTGAGTGAAAATAGCCGATCTTGACCTAATTTGACCTCTGGAGGTCAAACCATTGACCTGAGCACTAAAACATGCGAAGTAATTTCTTACTGAATTCATGCAAGCTTTCTATTGCACTTTGCAGATTTGCGCTAACGCCCATATTTTCGGAGTTAGAGGGGGGGCCATCGATGGCCCCCCGTGGGGCGAAGGTGGCGCCGGACCCCCGGTGGGGCGCGGGTTAATAATGGTTTATTGGTACCACGATAAGTGTTAACTAGTATTAGAGGCTCTATTTCCCGAAATGTTTAGTCCCGGGGCTGGCAAGCCCAACATGGTACATCATCCCGGCAAGGTAAACGAACGTGCCGGCATTGGTCCTGGCGCAAAAAAACTATATGAAAGGCAAGCAAACCACATAACTTGATCCTTCGCTTTAGACAGCGTATTCGGGAGTGAATTTATGGATCTTTGCGGGCGTGCAATACTGAGCAAAACAGGCAAAACCCAGGAGTTGTGTCAAGAAACATTTTTTGTTTAAATTGGATAGATATAAGTTGGTATTCATGAGTGTTATTGAGCCATTATTTTAGTACAGACCAGTCCAATTACCCATAGGCGGATCCAGGGGGGCAAGGGGGGCACGTGCCCCCCGATCGACCCTCGGCGCCCCCTGAAAGGTCGATGGCGCCCCCTGAAATGTCGCTTCCCACCCCCCCCAGGATGCGAAAGTCGGCGCCCACCGATAGGATTTGGCGCCCACCTGATAGCTTTTGCCGGTCATAAGTGGCGCCCCCTGGTCCGGATGGCGCCCCCCCGTCCGGATGGCACCCCCCGGGAAGGTGCCCCCCGATCGGCAATCCTGGATCCGCCTATGCAATTACCGACACCCGTTTGATCTTTTTTTGCAACCATATCATGCCAGGCCAAACCAATGTCTGCTGTGGTACCTGTTTAAGCGCCTCCTCGACGTCATCGCGAACCACGTCTCCGCTCAGCCTGGCCTCCCTCTGCGCCAACGCCTCGCAGGCGGTCTCCAGGTCGAAATGGCGCGCCTCCAGCTCGTCTTCGGCAGCAGTTTTGGCGCGTGAGAGTTCTGCCACCTCGTCGTCAACGGCGGCTACCGCCTGCTCCAGATGAGTTCGCCACCGGGCCACCTCACCTAGCCTGCCGCCGCGCGGGCAGAGCCGGTGTTTGTACTTTGAAAACTTTGTCAGTATCTTCTGACAAACGGGTGGTAGGCAGGATGGTAGTTGTAGTCAGGGTTGTAAAGTCGACGGACAGCGCTAATCCAATCAAGGAAGAAACGACATATAAACTACTTTGGATCCGACTTTTTTGCCAAAAGTAATTATTTAAGACCGTCAAACTGGCATCCAGAACCACCCTTGTCTTCTAAGCCACCGGTCCCGGGTTCAAGTCCCGGCGGAGCCTCTGAATAATTCGATCTGATCCCCAAAATCCCTTCCAACAGGGTGAGAGTTGGCGACGCCGTATGACCCTGGCAGTTGGTGCGTCGTTAAACCCCAACAATTATTATTAGGCATCCAGAACGATCTCTAGCTCAGGTGTTCCCTGACATAAGATTTGTCCGGAGTCGAAATCGGCATATCACTACCTAAACGTCACCGACTCTGTGCTTGGTTTTAGTTCTTTATCTCATCACGGAACATCGCGGAAGACGCTCCTAGACTTGGATTGAGATTCTTTTGTGGACAATCCTGTGTTCCGTTCAGTGCAGAAGAAAATCCGGAAAATCTTTCAATTAATCCTGAATTTGGTCGTGAAGTCGACAACCAGTTTCACAGTTTCGGTCAAAATCCCGTCATGCATCGATTCATTCTACTTTGAAAATTGGTAATGGTAGGATAGCTCCTTAGTAAAATAACTTCCAGGCCAATCAATACCCGTGAGCTTTACCCTCGGTTCAAAGTCTGCTGCCTGCCCAATGCGGAAAGGGATTCATACGGAGATAGTTGATCCTCGATCCTTTAGCGAGACTTTGTATCACCGCTAAATGTTTTTATGCTGTATCAAATTTCTAATTTTACAACTCCTCCATATGATGTGTTAAAACCATTATCCATATTTTATCCAGGCACACATTATCTATAATTGCAGTAGCAGTCGAAATATCCCTGCTCCCCATATATATATATCCGAAAACTGTTGCAGTTGCTGGCCGTGGGCCAGGATTTGTCATTTGATGTTCAGGCAGCCGGCAGACGGTACACCATACCGAGCTGAGGCCCCACCCCTTTTCGCAGCTGCCCGTTCACAGGGTAAAAGATAACAGCACGCGGGGGATATGTCCTTTGTAGTGGGAACACTGGTTCCGTGTAAGTCCTGGTGTCTGGGACGGACCGAAACATATTATGATGAAAACCGTAGCATAGTCGGCAGTGTCGCCTGAAATGAGGCACCAGCAGCCCCCGTGGTTGAACCCCTGATTAAATATCACCGGCTCCCCTACCTCCGCCTACTCAGGTGGACATGGTGCTACAGCTGTCTTGCCAAGAGAAAGTAGTATGCTTGTTTATCATCTAATAAGTCTTTGATAGGTATCTTACAACACTTCTAAGAGATATACTGAAATCCTTGAACTCGCCTATTTGAGACATTTATGTTAAATCTGTCTGTCCGGCTCAGTCAAGACACTGTGAAGCCCAGTCATTTTGGTGGAATTATGCCTAAAGCAAACTTTAAATTCGTATAACCGAAATCTGTTCCACGGTCCATTCTGATGGGTTAGGTACTGCTAACCCGACACCCAGCGCCCACGGTTCTTTGGATGACAGTGGGTGCCCCAGTGAAAAAACTTAGCCAAAAACTGAAAGTGCTGATATACATATATGAAAAATGCGTTATGTTCCTTGAGGTTTTTTTAGTTATCTTTGATTCTGTGATGTTAACAAACGCAAAAGAATCTCTCACCACGTCATTGGAATAGTCAGTCGACCCGGACAGCCGGTGTAGTGCGGACGCACTGTGCGTGCGCTCCGGCTCTGCCCCGCAGCGAGGTCAGGTCAGCGATTGTGCAGCGGTGCTGCGAGTAGTGCCAGCGTTTCTGTGATGGCAGTGTATTAAAACAAGGCGGAGTGGGCTCAGGAAAGGACAATGGTGTGGATGTGCAACGATTCCCTGTAAATTTCGACGGAAAGTGTTGGGAAACAATACCTTGTGTTGACAAGTGATGGCGTCCGAAACTGATGCTGGGGACGAGGCCGTGTTTACTGCTGATGGGGCGACATCGGAGGACGAGCCACAGGCAGCAAAAGCAGTAACCCGCGGGAAGCAAATATCCGTGAAGGAATTGCTACGCCGAACCGAAGGTAAAAGAGCAAAACGACCCGCCAACATGTCTCCTCCAGATACCAGAACGCAGCCAGCAAAGCGCCGGACTGTGGAGTCTTCAGGTGAGCTAGCCACTGCAGAGCTGCTGGAGAAAATTCAGATAATGATAGATGACTCCACTGGAAAGCTAATCTCGACTTTCAACACAAAGTTTGAAGCTTTAGAACGCAGAATGGGTATCTTGGAGGGAGAAAACTTTATCAAAGACCAGGAGATAGAACAACTGAAAAAGACGGTAACGCTGCAGCAAGAAAAGCTGAAGGAGGTGGAACGACAGCTAGACAATGTCGATACCAATAGCAGAATGGCGTGTTTAGTCTTAACAAGCCAAGACTTCAACCAGAAACAAAACAACGAATGTGTCGAAGACATGGTTGTCGAAGCACTCAACAAACGTGTCCCAAACCTGAAATTGTGTGCTGACGATTTAAGTACGGCACATCGTCTGCAATCAGATGACAAGATCATCGCGAGATTTGTAAGACGGCAAGTGCGGGACAAGGTCTTCGACAGCCGATTTGATTTGATGCCGAAATCCGGACACCGTCTGAGAGGCTCAGACGACGCAGCGGGCTCAAACCGGGCTAGGCCTCTCTTCATCAATGAGTGTCTGAGCCCGAGGAACAATGACCTGTATCAGGAGCTTCTCAGAGCACGTCACCGGGACAACGGTGCCCTGGTGTCAACAGTGTTCACCAGACGCGGCGTGGTCTATTGCCGGAAGGGAGACAGCACGAACATCCGGATAACAGACGAGGACGATCTACTGAGAGTTCTGGGTGGCCGTCGTTTCCCTCCCTCCGTGCGGAGGCCGCGCCCCCAGTGGCACACGGAGCGGCGCGTGTGGCGTCGAGAGGATAGACGAACGGCCGACCAAGGACGACAGCCTCGCCAGCCGCCTTACGACCGGCAAGAGCCGGCAACGACAGAGCAGACAACTCCATCACGCCAGCGACGGGTGCACCACGCCACCTAGACGGATCCTGCCAGTCGCCGACAGCGTCATCGGCGTGCAAGCCCACACAGTCTCAACCATAGCTGTGATCACACAGGCTTGGTTTGTCTTCGTTCTTCTTTCCGGTAATGTTTGCAAGCTGTGATGACCGCCGCTGAGCAGTAGCACTTTGCAGTGCGTTAAGTGTTCACTGTCGCTGGGTAATGAGTCAAATTGTAGTGAACCCACCCGAAAAACACATTGCATAACGTACTGTCAACTACTTTACTGCATTGTTTATGATCATATTTTAGAAATGAAGGAAGAAAGTGCAGACTGATAAATTTGTCTCTCCTTTTTTCGTCAATAGCGTGATTTGCTCACACTTAAAGTGTATTTGTAAAACGTAGGAATTTCGTCGTTTCGTTCGTTGGTATTCTGATTGCATGAGCTTGTTTGGCTGCGTTTTACTTTTTTTCAGTTGCTTTTTGCAGAAGCAAAACCACAGCAATTTAATTCTCCAAAAAATTTGGCGGAGAAAGAGCCAGTTGAAGAAAGTTGGTTCCAACGTGTTTGTTGATTATGATGTACCTATTAGCAATGTGTGCTGGTCTGAAACCTGCAAATCAAAGTGTGTACGCTGTTTTGTTTGCAAACAATGACAGTGTTTCCTTTGAATAATCGTTGCGGACAGGAACTTGGCTGTTCAGCGGCACCACACCGGCTGGGGCGTCCCCTGCCGCGGCCGGGCCGGGGTTGACGCCGCCTCGTCTTGGGCGGCGGCAATCCGCTTTATCGGAGATCCTGACGGAGGCGGCGGCATCCTTGGGCGCGCTGTGGCGGGGCGCACCCGGCGGTTTGTATCTTTTTACCGGCATAAAATGTTCTATACCTGTTTGCTATATTAGGTAAATGCGCCTTTTTTGTTTGTAGCAAAACCTGCAGATGTTTACATGTTCGTTATACTTAGAATGCGCCTAAGGGAACACTTTGCCGCAAAAATTACATGAATGTATTAGCTGGAAACTCGCCACTTCAAACAACAGCATGCGTATATATTATTCAATAGTGTATGTATATTTGAACTCGAAAATCGGAAGAGTGAAAGCAAAAAAGTCCACAGCGTCTGCAGAAGCCTTGTGGTCCTTTCAACGATTTAAACTAATCAAGCTGAAATGTTTCTACTGTTTTTCATCAGGTTCGTTCACCAAGATCTACACTGAGCCTGTCACAACGCCGGTCCCCCCGCGGGCGGGCCTCGCCGCGGCCAGACTGGTGGTTGGAGCATTCCGACGCTGTTGCGATCCTTGCTGCGTCGTTTGGTAACCTCCTCTGGCTGGCCGCGGCGTGGTGCGTCCGTGGCGGGGAGCGGATTTTTTCACAGATTCGAGAGTGAGTTGATTATGTGTTAGAATGCTGATGTTTGTCTTTTTCGTGCGCCACATTTGCCCACTGTCCCAGTTGAAGTACTTAGATGGAGGGGTGCTAGTTCACACTCCTGGGCCCAGCCCGCTGCTTTTGTATTGAACACTTATGCCACCTGGTGTAATTAGGTGGTGTTGGCGAGAAGCAGGATGCGGTGCACTGGAAGCCACTACTGGTACTTTGTTTGCTTGCGCTAGATGTCACTGGTGTGTGAGTGTCGACAGACGCTATTCATTTTCTGAAAGTGCTCAAGAGATTGAATGGTTTAACAGGACTGTAGCAGTACTGAAGCCCTTTGCAGGTTCTATAAGCAGCATGTGTAGCACACAGCGCACCTTTAGTATTCCAGGAGGCTGGTTCGGAGATACATTTGTCGGCGATAGGCCCCCCACTTTCGATCACTTCTGAGCGCGCTGAGCGTCCGCTCCTCTCCCGATAAAATGAATGAGTTAATTATTGCATCCATTAACTGTCGTGGCCTAGGCCATGTTAAGAAGCGTAGGGATGTGATGTATTTATTAAGAAAAGCGAATTTGGATATTTTGTTTCTTCAGGACACTCACTTGACTAAACCCTCCACGCAATATTTTGACTGTTTGTGGGACGGGAAGTGCTATCATGCTGTATTTTCCAACAGAAGCCGAGGAACAAGTATTCTAATTAAAAATAACATTCAACACGAACTTATATTACAGAAATCGTCTGCGTGCGGAAATTACGTTATCATTGTATGCAAAATCGATATGCAAACATTTACATTGGCGAGCATTTATGGACCAAATAACGACGAGCCAGAATTTTTCAGTTCTCTTGCCACCGAGCTCAATTCTATTAAGTCTGATCACATAATTATAGGAGGGGACTTTAATTTTGTCGTAGATTCAGAGAAGGATGCCCATAACTACGCTCGTGAATACAATATCAATGCAAAACATAGATTCTTGGAATTCGCCTATGATACCTGTTTAGTGGACATTTGGCGGAGCAGAAACCTAAATGAGCATAAGTACACTTGGAGAAGATACAACCCATTTAAAGGTGCGAGGCTAGACATGTTTTTTATTGATGAAGAACTAGTACCCAGTGTTCAGGACGTGCAAATGAAACCAGGATATCGAACTGATCACGATATGCTGATCTTGAAAATTCAAAGCGGAGAAAAGCCTCGTGGGCCTGGACTATGGAAGTTTAACGAATCCGTCCTTTTTGATAATGAATACCTAAACCTCGTAAGAGAATGCATAAAAAGAACCGTTTTTGAATATTCAGTTTCCGGCTATGATGAAAGTTTTGCAACTAACGTTGAAAATTTCTCAAACATACAATTCAAAATTGATGACAGTCTTTTCTATGAAACGCTTCTCATGCTAATACGGGGAGAGACTGTCCGATATTGTAAGAGGAAGGCGCGTAGAAACCGCATGTTAGAAACAGAACTACAGAAAAAAGTAGGTATAGCGCATGAAAACATCATGAAAATTAATTCCCCTGCAAACTTTGAGACACTGAGGAAAGCCCAATTTGAACTCGAAGAACACAGAAAACCATACATAGAAGGGTTAATCGTACGGTCTCGAGCGCGGTGGCATGAAGAAGGTGAAAAGAGTACTAAATATTTTCTTTCTCTAGAAAAACGTAATAGGATTAGGAAATCAGTTAAGTATATTCAGGATGGGGAAATAAAAATAACTAAGTCAGAAGCCATCTTATCCCTCTTCACTCAAACGCTTCAGAATAAATACGCAAAACGTAACGGAACTGAAATAGACATTGATTTCGTTCGTAAAAACTTGACAGCAAAGTTAAGTGAAACAGAGAGATATGGTTTAGAGAAGCCAATAAGCCTAGAGGAATTGACGTTAGCGCTAAAATCAATGAAGAAAGGGAAAACACCAGGTAGCAATGGGTTCTCTGTTGAATTTTTCCGATGCTTTTGGAAATATTTAGGAGTGTTTTTGCATAGAGCTTTCAACCATAGTTTATCAAATGAAACAAACCTAATGACTCATAGGGAGGGAATAATTACAATGATTCCCAAGGCAGGAAAATCTGAATGTTCTTTGAAGGGTTGGCGCCCGATTTCTTTGCTTAATGTTGACTTTAAAATATTATCTACCGTAATTGCAAACAGACTCAAGCAAGTATTGGACAGAATTATACCGCCATCTCAGTCTGCATACATGAGTAAAAGATTCATAGGTGAGAATAGCCGCCTTCTTTACGATGTCTTGGAGCTCGTCAACAAACGCAACATACGAGGGATCCTGATGGCGGCTGATTTCGAAGCTGCATTCGAGACAGTGTCTTGGCCTTTTTTAACAGTCGTTTTGACAGAATTGAACTTTGGCTCCGAGTTCATCAAGCTCATACAAACGCAATACCTAAATTCTTCTAACTACGCTCGCGTTTTAATGAATGGTTTCTTAGGTGAAAAAATTTGTTTGCACCGTGGAATTCGCCAAGGTGACCCTGCTTCTGGATACTTATTCATCCTGTCTGTCCTCTTATTAGGTAATCAAATTAAACAATCAAAAAATCTGTCAGGTATTAAGCTTGCACCCGATTTGGAAATAAGAATGAGTCAATTTGCTGATGACACAATTCTCCTCCTAGATGGATCAGATAAGTCTATTGGAGGCGCAATTGGTGAACTTTCTGAATTCTCAAAGTATTCTGGATTGAAGCTAAATTGGGAGAAAACTTGTTGTATGCCAATTGGATCAATGGAACAAAAAGACCTAACTCAGCAATATTGTTTCAAATGGGTAGATCAGATAAAAATCCTCGGCATTATATACACTCGAACTAATTGTAACATCACCGAACTCAACCTAGATAAAAAGTTGCCAGCTTTAGAGAAAGAAATCATCCAATGGAAGAGACGCCATATAACACTGCTTGGAAGAATTACCGTGATAAAAGCACTACTCCTTTCGAAGCTTGTCCATCTCTTAACAGCGCTACCAAACCCATCTTCTAAATATGTCAAAAAGATTGAGCAAATGCTGTTTAAGTTTCTTTGGAATGGCAAGCCTGATCAAATTAAGCGTTCAAAAATTATTCAGCACTATGGAGCCGACGGCCTACAAATGATAGATGTCCACGCATTTATACTTAGCCTCAAACTGTCCTGGATACGGAGAGCCATGGACTCATCCGCAGACTGGGTTAGAATTGCGGAACTGGAGATACCAGAACCGGCAAAATTGTTAATGTACGGGAAGAAAAAAATTCGACAAATTCAGAGCAAGGTCAAAAACCAGTTTTGGGCAGATGTGCTGCAGTCGTTAATCAATTTCAATCATGCTTATCAACCGGTGCTAGAGGAAATACTTACGGAACCAATATGGTATTCTGATATGACTAGATATAAAACATCGTGTGTTAAAGAATGGGACAAAAAAGGGCTTAGATTTATAGGGGATTTAATTAATCCAGAAAATGGTAATATACTCACTCGTGAAGAAATCAAACTTCAATACCAAATTTCTATGACATTTTTGTGTTATGAAGCGTTAATAAGAAGCCTACCAAATGTAGTGAGAAACCATGACATTCAGATTCCCTTCGAAAGACCAAACATCCCACAAAGATTAAAGATTTTTACACACAAACATAATTTAAACCGCTACTGCTATAAACAACTTGTAACATTCAAGGATGCAAACAGTAGCAATAACACGCTTCAACAAAAATGGGAACGAGATATTGGATTCTATCAGCCTGGAACCCTCTTAGAGCTAAAAGTTGTCACCAAAGGATCCTATTTTCTATATCTTCATTATCGAATAACAAATAGAATCATAACCACTAACCGTTTCTTGTATACAATAGGCCTATCTACAACTTATTCTTGTACCTTTTGTTCTAATAGCATCGAAACAATAACGCACCTATTTTGGAATTGTCGAGTTGTTCAACAGTTTATTCGCGATATACAAAACAAGCTTAAAAATGACTTTCAAACAACGCTTCCAATAAATCAACAGTCCTGGTTTTTCTTAGGACAATTAGATCTGATTCAAAAATTAATCGTAACGATATGCAAATCAGTCATCTATAAAGCGCGCAACAATGGCGTTAGGCCTGAGCTGGCCCATTTTATGAACATTTTAAAATGTGAGGCAAAAAAGAGCTAACTATAAATTGTATGAAAAACACATTAGAAACATTTGATAGAAAATGGAGTGGGCTCGGCCGAATCGTTGACTATGTAGAAGTCCGTAACCAGCCTTCTTAACATTCTTAACATTACTACACATTCTGTTAATTTCTGAACATTTACCCTGAATTCATACGCTACATAGAGTGCACATATTCACAACGCACACACACACCTGAATGGTTTCGTGGCTCGCCGTGTTAGTGATGAGTTAGAAATACAACAACATAGGTAAGGGCTGTTCCTGTCATGTTTCTGCCATATTCGTGCGTACTATACACATTGTTCACTGATTGTGTGAAATAAATGTGAAAAAAAAAAAAAAAAAAAAACGTCATTGGAATAGTGTTCATAGTCAGGGGCGTAGCCAAGGGGGGCGGTAGGGACAGCCCCCCCCTGAGGGCCTCCTGAGGACACGGGCCGCGCGAAGCGCGGCTAGCCTGCACTATGCTCTGTGGCCAAATTTGAATTTCATGCCAGACAGGGGCCCTCTTAAACCCTCTTCAGCACTCTATTATGTAACAAGCAGGGCCCTTTTTACCCATCAGGGCCCTTTTGGCGCTGCCACAGGGGCCCTTTTCGGGGCGCCGCCCCTCCCTGAGCGAAATCCTGGCTACGCCCCTGTTCATAGTCGACATCACAAAATCGGAAATTCCTAAAAAAACATAAGGGACAGATATAAGCAATTCCACATATTTTCATCTGCACTCTCAGCTTTCGGATGATGTAACTTCCACTCGTTGGAACACTGCGTTCCAACGAACCGTGGACCCTCCCATATCCAGTGTGCACTGACCTCTCTCTGAGTAGAGTCGAGTTGTGATGGTGATCCCAGATAGTTTTCACCGCTGCTTCATTGGCCGCCGTCCCTGCGCTCTGCCGCAGCTCCAGACTCGTCTCCGCTTCTGCCCGCGTCCTCTCCGCCAACCGAGCGTTCTGCTCGTGCCAATCCTGCACCCTGTACCGCGCCGTAGGCTTGTGTTCGATTCCCGACATGGCCGGAAGTTTTAACGTATTGAAACAAGCGTCTACTTGGGATGCAGGCTTGTCTGTAAGCCGTGCAGCGATCCGAGGTCGGGTGCGTTGACCGAGGGTGTCTCCACGAATGACCGAGCCTAACCTGAATCTGTCAGAACCCGACATCCCCCCACACACACCCCCAATGTGTGGTCGATGGGGTGGGTGGGGCGGGAGCGACGACGATCGTCGCAGGCACTTAGACCCACCCCTCCCTCCCCCGCGGAGACGCTGGCGACATCGCCATCCCGCACAGCCAAATCGAATGGAGGCGATTGGGCGAGCTCTCCGATACATGTTTTACGCTGTGACGATATCGGGAAAAGCATCTTCGCACGGGCTCCGTGCTTTGAGATACGTTCGTGACCTTTTCCCTCATCACATATTGTGATGAGGCAAAATGTGCATCACATATTCGTTTGGGCTAAAGATCGAACTTAAAAACTGGATGACGCTCATCCCTCTAACGGAGCGAGAAACTCACCGCGAAGGCCCCAGCCCCACCACCTGCCATTTTTCTTCAACTTCAGAAAAGCAGGTAGCAGCGTCGGCTCAGTACTGACGCCGTATAACGTAATCGCTGCTGCAAGTTCTAGATCTCCGTATTTGTTTCCAATACCGTCATTGATCCGAGGAAGAAATGCCCCTGCTGCTACTCGACACTGGTTCCGGATCTGATAGGAAAGCATGCCAGCGCGCGCTCCCGGTCGCTGCGAACGGCGTATGCTGGGTCCTCTGCATGAGTACCGCCGTAGAGGGACGACCTGGAAGCCGATACATTATCAATGTATGTCTACGCATGTATGCATATGCATCTTAAGTATGATACTGTGGTAGTAAGGCTCGGTAGCGCAGCTCCTGGACTTGTCACGTCCTCAGACATCGATACCAGATCAATGACCGGCACCTGGATACGTGTCGTAGAAATTTTAGGGCACGTCAGCTACTAAGGCTATATGCGGGATGTATGTCGTTCAAATAACAGTGACTCAGATATGGCTCGGTCGGACTTACTTCTCGTGGTTTTGGTGGAGTCGGAGCTTTCGGTCTGTTCATACAGAGCTTCGTCCGTGAACCGAATCGGATGAAGCAGGCATGAGGGAGCGTCTTTTAAAGAATAAGTAAAATTTAAGTTTAAGAATAAGCCAATTTTAAACTCAAAGATAAGCTAAGTTCCAGTTCCCAAACAAGCGAAATTTTTCTCATGAAAATAACGGTGACGGTTAAGTGATGATGCGGCGATCGGTCCAGAGTCGTGCTTATCGATGACAATGGTTCTCCAAACTTCCGTTCAGCCGATGCTAAAGGGATAACTCGTGCAACCCAGTCGGCACTGTGTATATATTCACGACGTGTACTATGCCTATATCATTGATCCCTTCCCAGAGACCAAAGTTTTCTTTTGCCAGGCTATCATCTCGCTGCCGCCACGTTAATTCAAAGTACAACCTAAAAATCCCGCTTTAAGATTGTCACACCACCTACGTGACCATCCTGGACCTAGCCGACCGTTCTCACAAACTCGCCGATGATGATGATGATTGGGGTTTTAGGGCACGTCGGCTGCTGAGGCTATATGTGCCCATCGTTATCTAGTTAAATCATTTCCAGTGCGCTGCTGGGTGTGTTAGGCCCAAGGGTGTATAATAATAATAATAATAACTAAAAGAGTGTAATGAAGTTGTAGAGCATGTCTACATGTAAGGCTGGATTAACGTGGGTTGTAGATGATCTGGAACTTGATGTCTTTAAAAAAACTGTAGGACGCTACGGATGTCTACTGTACAAACTCGCCGATCTCGTATGAGCCCATATATTCTCACAAGTTGCATCCACGTATCGCAAAACGGCGGCCCTGGCGGGCGCCCTGCACAAAAACAGAACACAAATGACAGCCTTTTCTTTGCTCTCTGCTGGCGGCTCGCGCTGCGGCCGACACTCTCGCTCTATGGAATGATCGGGGGGTGTGTGTTTGTGTGTGTATGTCACGGCCGGGGCGACTCGGCAGAGGGAATGAGTCTGACTAGAGGAGCACAGCGGGCGGCGGCGGCGCGCGCATCAGCTGCTGGCGCGCAGCTGGTGCTGCGGCGACTGGCCGCCAGGGGCGCTGCTGCAGCGTATCCGCACCCCGTCCACCACGTCCAGCAGGTTCTTGGCGTCCACGGCCAGCACGTGCGCCGACTGCAGCATCTGCCTGCAGACAGCGGGGAAGGCACGGCGTCAGCCAGGCAGCGCGTTTATTCAGACTACCAATCACGGTAATAGCACCGCGACGGCAAATCGGAACAACAAGTGGAACAACCAATCCCATCCCACCGACTAGCTGAACTGTCCCAGCGAAAACTGAAGATGCAGAGAGCTGAACCCGGGGAATGAGGGTTTTATGAAACAAAGAAGACAACTCTGTCCCTTTTATCGGCATGACACCGATACAAAACAGCATTCACAGCCATTTCAGGGAAGATGGTAACACCACAGACAGAGGAGCCATTCTCCGAGCGAACTCTCCAGTACAATACAGACCACATATCTCGGAAGTCATATCCGAAGCTCGTTCCATCACCGTTACGCCCGGTGGGCGACTCACTTCCTGTACTCGCTGTCCAGGGTAGTAGAACTGTAGCGCTGCGCCTGCCGCATCGAGCTCACCAGGTCCTGCATGTCCTTCCCCAACACCTTGTGTGCCATCTCCACCTGCCGGAGATGAACCACCATCACACTCTGCCAGCAACCCAAGCACATCTCAGACGGGGACACGGTACAGCCGAGGTCCTGCAACAGAGCTGGCACAACAGGTCATAGAGCACGCTCAGCAACTGCTGGACACGCCATTACCGACGCTGAACACTTGAAAGCTGTGGTATTTACTAGTCACCCAGTGGCTGGCGCACATCTGATTGAAATATTCAACCGATTCCTCACTCAATGCCGGGACATTCGGACGAGTGAGTTGTACCGCCGAGCTGCCGACTGACCTCTCGGTGGGCCGACGGCGGGAAGGAGGCCACCTCCTTGTCAACGCTGGAGAGCAGCTCCCTGAGCTGGTAACCCACGTCCTTGACTAGGTCGAGGTAGCGGGCCGCCTGACCGGCCTGCACGCCCCGGCTGAGACCCATGACGGCCCGTACCACCGCCGTGGTACAGTCGTACACCCGGTCCCGGGACCGGTCCAACTCCGCCGTCGGCGTCACCTCCATCCGCTGAAACACAGCCAGGGGTGTCACCTCCATACACTGAAACACAGCCAGGGTGTCACCTCCATACGCTGCAACACAACCACGGCGTCATCGAAATACGCTGAAACACAGCCATGGTGTCACCTCCATACACTGAAACACAGCCAGGGCGTTGTCTCTGTAGGCTAAAACAAGGTAGGTAAGATGAGCGACCGGGCCACAATAACACTGAAGGTTAGGGACTGGTGAGAGATGAGGCAGGCACAGAGAACACCAGTGGGGGAGTCCCTTCCATAGACACACTTAGCCAGCGGCCAGCGCACCATAGCAAGGCGGCACAACCGGCAACGAGTCGGGAAACACGTCCAACAGTTCAGTTTCAGACACGGCTCTCACTGTAGTTGGATATATATCCAATAACAGAGCATTTCGAAAGCACGTTCATGCCTCAATACTTTACATGGTCAATCAATATCACATCAATGATCGGGTTAATCCGTATTTCCTCGTTTGGCGTACGCACGGACTTCCACCGCCTCGGGCGCCGCACACACTCTTCTCCTGCGCCCGTCTCACCAGGAGGGTCCCACCACGCCTCCCCGTCCCGCACGCAGCGCGGCGCAGCCAAGCCCTCAGCGCAGACACCACCTACCTTAACGACAATGGGCCGCTCGGTGCTGCTGTTGTTGGAGCTGGGTTTGGAGGTGTCAGTGGTGGGGTCGGTGGACGACTGGCAGGGCGAGGCGCCGCGCGCGCCGCCGCCGCCTCCGCCACCGCCCTCCACCGACTCCGTGTCCGAGCGGTCGGAGGAGGTGGCCAGAGAGAGCCGCTTACGCTGCAGGCAGGCCGCAGGATAGCGCTCAGCCTCAGGCAGGCACGAGTTCGGCACAGCGAGCTGGCAAAGCATGACGGTCGGCATGGCAGCGGTAACAGCTCCGGAAGCATCACATCGAACAGAATCGCCCGGTCCTCTCCGGTGTGGTCGATGCGAAAGCGCCGAGCAGTAGCACACAGTCATTTGGCGACCCGGAGGAACGCTCCTTGAAAGCAGTACGTATGCCAAGCACTCGCCACATTGTGAGTCCTCCACAACTCCCACATGCCTGTGGGTGATGTCTACTACAAATATAAAGCACATCGTTCCAAACAATTCTCCAGTAGAATTTAAAACTTTCAACGCAGTGCATAAGTTCGTCGTTCTACAAAAATGGTGTTAAAACCCGATAGAGCCAGCTAAGAAACATGGACACTTT
The DNA here is from genome assembly GCA_034440635.1 of Lepas anatifera. Taxonomy (NCBI): domain Eukaryota; kingdom Metazoa; phylum Arthropoda; class Thecostraca; family Lepadidae; genus Lepas; species Lepas anatifera. The sequence continues at coordinate 623,188 of JAOTON010000083.1, forward strand.
TCAAGTTTCCAAGATTTTGCAACACTCCAGGGATCCGCAAACCTCACTCGTCAAATTGACGAGTGAGGTCAACGTCACATTGACGTTCCATTTTGTGAAGAATTAGAATTATATCCCAATCCTAAGCAAAGCTAGAATCCAAGCGTTGGTTTCGAAACTTATCGACGGGACAACAATTGATCGTGTGTAGTCCCACACACGTCTTACCAACTCGGAAACCCATACCAGGTTAGCTAATGTAGCATACAATCTGCTAAAACTCGTGCATCCTATAAAAGTGATTTTAGTAAATAACCCGCGTCCCAATGCCGAATCTATACGCTGCACCATGGCTGGTAGGTCCGGAAATCAAACGGCTTCGGCGTAAAACGGCCGCGGTTCTACAGCTTTCTCTTCAAAACACCATTCCATATGGATTTGGAACCCCCCTCCCCCCGGCTCTGAGTTATTTCCAGTTCTAGCTTCTGAAAGGCTGCTACAGAATGAATGTAAGCGCAGTCCCAGCTTCTCTTTAGCGGTACATGTGATTATATATTCCTCTAACGCTTCAATTCTACTTGTATTAACCTGCAATGTAAGGGGAATTCGATCTATAGATATCACTTCTGCCCAGTCTCTCTCTCTCTCTCTCTCTCTCTCTCTCTCTCTCTCTCTCTCTCTCTCTCTCTCTCTCTCTCTCTCTCTCTCTCTCTCTCTCTCTCTCTCTCTCTCTCTCTCTCTCTCTCTCTCTCTCTCTCTCTCTCTCTCTCTCTCTCTCTCTCTCTCTCTCTCTCTCTCTCTCTCTCTCTCTCTCTCTCTCTCTCTCTCTCTCTCTCTCTCTCTCTCTCTCTCTCTCTCTCTCTCTCTCTCTCTCTCTCTCTCTCTCTCTCTCTCTCTCTCTCTCTCTCTCTCTCTCTCTCTCTCTCTCTCTCTCTCTCTCTCTCTCTCTCTCTCTCTCTCTCTCTCTCTCTCTCTCTCTCTCTCTCTCTCTCTCTCTCTCTCTCTCTCTCTCTCTCTCTCTCTCTCTCTCTCTCTCTCTCTCTCTCTCTCTCTCTCTCTCTCTCTCTCTCGTCCCAGGCTCCTGCACTGGTCGTGACTGATGTCGGCACAGCCGGGCTCTCACCAGTTCGTTCTCCTCGCTGTTGAGCCACACCCTGTCCTCGGCCATCTGTCGGCGCTGTTTCTCCAGTCTCTCGCGCAGCTCGCTCTGGTCCAGCTCCAGACGCCGCTCCAACTCCTCCGGCGGCAGCGGCGGCTTCTGCGGCATCGGCACCGCCACAGGTCACCGCACGTGTACCGAGCAGACACCACAGCGGCACCGCCCACAGGTCACCGCACGTGAACCGAGCAGGCACCACAGCACGCGCCGCGCGCGACAAACACTGAGGATGGACTGTCGAAGGTCTAGCGCTAGTTTTGTATGAATCGTTGGCTCGATTATATGTACAATGACTATTGTTTAGCGACGGCAAAGACGAAACCAAGATCAGCATTATTTAGTTTCATTTCTATGGCTAAAACATTAAATCACTGACATAGTTGTTTAGCATTGAACACATCTCAAACCAAGAGCTTGTTCTGGGTACTGTAGACAACTGTGAAACATGAATTGCTGCATGCTCATAGGTAGCGTGCAACATGGCTGAAACGAAATCAACATAAATCAACATCATCCAATCCAAATGGCGAAAACATATGTGCTGAAAAAGATGCCAGCTAACGACAAAAGGAAAAGAGCAACAATGTCCCGCTGTTAGAGCAAATAGCAAATAGACCGATCCTCTAGCGAGGTATACGGATTGTTCTCTCGCTTTTCTGGCCTACGAAGCAGCATCGAGCATCGAATTGCATCCACACGTCAAGCATACTGAATATTCCGAAACAGAAAATGAATATCCCCCTCCAAAGAAGAAACGGCCCGTGGTCTCAAAGTGCAAGCAAAAAGAGGTAACATCATTCATACGCCTTCGAATCGCGCTCGGATGTGGCATCGAGCAGAAGAAGCCAGTGCCGTTAAAGCACTGTTCAAACCCACCCTAGTACTGTTCAAAAGAAATCGCCAGAGCTAACACAACTGAGGTCCATCGGAGCGGGAGCCATTCCGTTCGACCAGGAGCGCAGGCCATAACCGTCCGGGTGTGGTAAGGAAGAAACCGTGCACGTGAACCAAAAACAAGCCGCAGTGAGACGACTCCGGCAGTGGCAGCGGTGTCGGAGCGTCAGAACTCAACTACAGAGACTGGCGGACATGCCCGGAGGCGCGCGCGGGGTGGGGGGACGGCACCTGTCGGCGCGGCGCCGGCTGCGGCGGCGACCGCGGCGCCGGAAAGTTGCGCGGCAGTGAGTGGCTGGCCGGGGCGGCGGCGGCGGCGGCCGCACGGCGCGCCAGAGAGCCACCGCCGCGCGGCGAGGAGTGAGCCGAGCTGGGGTCGGCTGCAGCCAGGTCAGACCGCCGCAGAGAGCCGGACGGCGACCAGGCGGCCGCACCTGCTGCTGCCGCTGCTGCCTCAGCACGGCGCGACAGAGAACCGCGCGGGGACGAGCCGGCCGAGTCACCCTCCCTGACAGAGGTCCTGTCCGGCCGCCGGCGCACCAGCGAACCACCAGGGGAGACGGACATCTGGCAATGAGCGGTGCCTCCCGCCTGGTCACCACCCCTGCGCGAGAGTGAGTTAGACGGCGAGTAGACCGGCGCCGCGTCTCCGCACCCGCCTCTGTCTGCACCCCGCTCCTGCCTGCGACTGAGACTGCCGCCCGCCGGCGAGTACACCGTGTAGGCGACGTCGCGACAGTCGAACCGCTCGCTGCGGCGCGACAGGCCGTCGCCGGGAGAGCGGGCGGCGCTCCTGCCCGACCCGTCGCCGCCGCCCAGTTCGACGCTGACCGTGTTTAGCGCCGAGGCCGGCGCCGTGTAGGAGCCGGCGTGGGCGCGGCCCTCGTTGTCGCGCATCAGCCGAGCCAGCACCTCCGGCGTCTCGGCCACGATATAGGTCTGCAGTGGTGCCGGCGCCGGCGGCGGCGGCGACGAGCGCTCCTGCGGCAGCTGCCGCGACGGCTTCGGCGGCGCCTCCTCCGAGTCGTTCGACCCTGCAGCAGAGAGATGGGAAGCGCAACAGTGTCAGGGGTGTGAAAACAGCCCACTTCGGGACAGAGCGGGTCTAAAGGCGTCATGTCACGTGCCATAAGTGCGTGGTACCTAAATGAGAGAAGCTTAACCACTGCAGCGGTCGTAAATTATGGTATTTTACAATAAAACTCTGAATCATAACCCAGCAAAAAAACCTCAAAATCGACCACAAAATATATTTCCTACTGTTTGATACTCGATATTCGACAAATTTATTTTTTCTAAACTACAATCGTGTCTAATCTACAATATTCCTGTAAGCTGATGTGGCTTTATCACACACTGGCATCAGAGCTCTGTGACAAAGCACCTCAGTGGCGCACTCTGCTCCCAGAGCGACATCATGGCGACACCATACATCGAAACCATGTCAACTGCGAGGGCCGTGTGGGCCAGAGCTGCTCCCGGAGTGTACTCACCCCAGGACATGGCCTGAACGCGCCGGTTCTCCCGTCTCATCGTCTCCTCCTGGGCTGTCCTCTCCTCCAGCAGAATCTCACTGAAACACACAGCACATGATATCGATTGTAACAGTGATCTGCACCGTGCTTAAATGCCTGAGATTTAAACCGGAGACAGGAAATTAGCCGTTTTTGCAAGGAGGAGAAGCGTTTCTCGAACGCGTTGTGAATGATGGGTACAATGTTTCTTCGGTAGAGCTGAACACTTACAGGGATTCACTTCACCTGATTAAGTTCCACCTGATCGCCTCCGCCATAGCAGAATACAGCATATCTCTCAGAATCAGCAAACAAGTGCAAACACAACTACCAGTTCGCTACCGCGACTTTTTGGAACACGATATTCTTGACGAGAGCCTATATCCCACCACGGACTCCGCTCCTTTGGTGGTTTTCGAAAAGGGAAAATTCTTGGTAAAAAATCCGACGTACTTTGTAAGATTCCTGACGATCTCCAATCCTTTCAAGCCATGCCTTAGAAAAACTATAATTTCCGACAACGGTGTGAAAAGCGTGACAGTCATTCAAACGAGGCTGATGGGTCAAGAAAACCCAACATGATATTTACGATCCACCTTGCCGGTAACGGAGTTCAAGAGTGAGCTATTGTTGAAGAAAATCCAATAAAAACTCTCCACCTTCGCTTCCACTGGGACATTCATGTCCCAAAGAAGTGTGTAAGAGAGGCCAACCATAACACCGCCAACTATACCTTTTTATAACGCAGTTTTTAAGGGTATGAAAATTAAGTCCTCTGAATACTCTATCTAGTTCCCCCTGCCGCGAGGGCTGGGAACCGCTGTACAAAATAAGTCGCAAAATAAAGAGCCAGGGGACTGACAGCTCAAAGGTAGGCTTTTCACAAGTCCTGAACCAAACCAAACAAGTGAAAACGTCTGGCAGCGGTGGGATTCGAACCCACGCCTCCGAAGAGACTGGTGCCTTAAACCAGCGCCTTAGACCGCTCGGCCACGCTACCACACACACTACCGCGTCCATTCAGCGATACGAACGGTCGGACCGCCAGTCTCACGTGACCAACGTCATTGCCTGCCCCGTCGACAGATGAATTTGCTCCACACTCAGTATCCAAACTGAGTCCGACATATGGCGACAGGCCACAACACAACTTACCGCACAAAACCTTTCTGAGAGGCAAATCAACTCGCAAGAGGACACAATAAACAGATATAGGTGGCGACACTGACTAGCTAGTTTTACAGTGAATGTAGCGGTAGAATGGTAGGTTACAGCTGCGATACAATTACTCTGGGGCAGCTGTAGCCACTGTCGGATTAAGTGGAGACAGACAGGGCATGTGCTGGCCTACTTTGTCCGATTTTCTCTAAAAAAAGTGTTTTTCATGACTGGGCCCCGATGCCCCTCTCTCAAAAACAGGTGAAGATCCAGCACCAGTAATAAAGCCCACCATTTTTTTAAAGCAGCCCGATCACCAGTTCCACCTCCCACCTCTCCAACAGCCGGAACTCACTGCAGCGACTGTTTGAGATCGGCGAAGCTGGGCCGCTTGGCCGGCTCGTAGTGCCAGCAGCCGAGCATCAGGGAGTAGACGCGCGAGGGACAGCGGGGCGGCAGCGGCAGCCGCTCGCCGGCCTCGATCTTGCCCACCACCTCACTGTTGGGCACACCCTGGAACGGCTTCTGAACGCCCAGCGTCAGGATCTCCCACATGCACACGCCTGCCGGGCGGAGGACGATCAGATCAGAGGTCAGAACGCGATCATGTGAGAACGTTGATCCGCATGTTAGCCTGATGCTTCCGTGAACACATTTTCCATTTTCCGCACAGGCAATTTAGAAAGACACCTGGGTATACAATATGGACTCAATTATGCAGGCATATCACCCACCATCCAGATGCAAAATCCTGCATCGTCATGATTTAAGACGACTTTCCGTCTATCTCAGTTACAAGTACAACAGGACCATTCCAGCACGCGGTTACCACGTGGGAAGTGAGGCCTTGAGACCCAGCTCTAACTCGGCAACATTGAGCAGTCCCTCCGCGCCTTTTGGCTTCAAGCTTCCAGGCATTCAAATCTAACTTTCGCCACATCCGCGCGTGATTAAACTAACAAGCGCGCATCATCAAAACAAACCCCACCACAAACAACCGAAACAACGGGAGCGGACCCTCACCAAACATCCAGACGTCACTTGAGGTGGTGAACCTGCGGAAGTTGATGCTCTCCGGCGCCATCCACTTGATGGGCAGCTTGCACTTGCTGGCCTTGTAGTAGCTCTGCTCCTCCACCCACCGGCTGAGCCCGAAGTCGGCCAGCTTGACGTTGTCGTGGCTGTAGACCAGGGCGTTCCGGGCGGCGATGTCCCTGAAGTCAACACACTCCGAGCTCAGACTGCAGCCCCGCCGCCCCACGTCACGGCCAGATAAAAACTAAACAGTGTCAGCCGGGAAAGTAAAGGCCATGCCAGAACGGGACCGCTCCATGAACAGGCATCGGGAATTAATACACTCGGCAGAATCATACGAAAAATCCAATTTATACGGCTGCATTCAAATCATTTCAACTATATCCACCTCCTTTAGATGTTCGACATGGTTCCGGTTCCCGATGTGGTTCCAGTAACCTCTCAGTAACGTAGAGTTTGGTCCCGGCACAGAAACGCGATTCTAGAGTGATGGGCGCTACGGTAGCTTAATGCTATTGAACCCAACAGAATGACGGATCAGTTTCGCCACCACACATTTAGTCTCATTAGGATCATGTTTAAAGGTCCCTCCCTCCCCTGATCCCGAAGGACGCTTTCAAGTTTTGAGGGTCTCCTCATTGAGGTAGGTCAGATATTCAATTTTGTCAGATATTCAATTACCACAAATTGTGTTGTGCCGTTCTATTTCCCCCGGCATTACTTATTGGGCCTCACCAGTTCAGGGTTCTTTTGCCGCGCATACCGACAAAGGCGAGTTTCAACGTCAAATAAGAAAGGTTGTATGGAGCAGGAAATTGTGAGAATGTTCTCTGTGACAGCAGTTTCCCATCCTTGCACGTCTCCACCGACGGTGCATCGTACACAGAACAGTTAAAAAGCACCAGCTTTCAAAACAACACCCAATCTTTACCTGGAAGGCCCACCAGACCGGCTCTGCAGCCTCCTTTCCCCAGCGGCTCACCTGTGGACGAACTTCTTGCTCTCGAGGTAGCTGAGCGCCTGGCTGAGCTGGAAGGCGAAGAGGACGAGCGCGTCGGTCCGCAGGCGGTGCCGGCCGTCCCGCAGGTACGCCCGCATCTCCCCGTGCCGCGCCAGCTCCATCACGATCCTCACCGGCGAGCTGCTGCACGTGCCGATCAGCTTGATGATGTGCGGGTGGTCGAACTGTTGCATGGTGTCTGCGGACGCCAGGGGCCGGTCACCGGCGAGCCAGAGGGCGGGGGTGTGGTGCGGAAAGGGCAGCTTTGTTGATTTTGCCCAGGAAAATTTATTGGTGAAAAATATATACATGTTTCAAATTAATGCAATTTATTTTTCAGGGCTTCTGGGGAGCTTTGATCCGCCGTATTACACAAAAATACCAGAACATATTTCGAAGTCTCAGATGATATTCAATCTGAGCCTATCGTTGCAATTGAGAGCAGCAAACGAAAAGACAAAAGCACCACTCGAAAAGGACAAAACACAGGGCTGTGCCAGAAGCAGGCGAGCGCATGAAACCAACCATACTCTTCACTCTCGTCTCTCCCGGACTGCTCCTCCAAAGCATTACTCACATGCTTCCTCCAGGAACTTGTGCGCCATGGCGCCCTCGTTGTCGACCTTGCAGGTTTTGATTGCCACAGGGACCGCCTGGCCGGCCGGTGTCTTGTACGTGCCCCGGTACACGTTTCCGAACTGGCCCTCGCCTGGAGACAGCGCCAGACCAGCTCGTGGGCGTTTCACGCAGGTAGCACAACGGCCGGAATCGCGAGAGTCGGCACAAGTAACGACTTATACAGTTTCAAGTACCACACTTGACTTAGCTATCTCCACCTCAGCTCACATTCAGACGCAAGAATACCACACAAAAACTCGAGCCCCGTCTCAGCTATGCTATCTCAGTACAGCTATCTCAGTACCTATGACTTCCACCAGGTGGACGCTGTCGCGCGGCAGCTCGTAGTCCCTGGCGGCCAGCGTGCTGTAGTCGCCTTCCTCGTCCACGATCTCGGCGTAGTCGTCGGAGACGGCGGAGCGGGCGGGCCTCTCGCCGGAGCGGGGGCGGCCGGACGGCGAGCGCTCCTGCCTCCGCGGCCGCGAGCCCGCTGCCGCAGCGCAACGCCTCAGTCGCGCAAACTCACAGGTGTACAACACTCTAACCCAGGGGCACTGGCCTTTAATACAGCGATCTAGTATTGCTTTATAGGGAGCCTGGTGTACTAGGGGAGGTCGCGGCATATCATTTTGCATTCGCTAAAGCAATTGTCTAGGCAGGTCATTTCTCAGAGAAAAATAGCTCTGGATGGTAAACGCAAACCAGTTATATTTCACGCAATCCTATTCTATTAATTTATATTCTAGAATGCCCCTGCCCCGGCTACAAAGGCGAAAACAGGGACCCGTCCCACGATCATTATCATTTCTGATCTCACAATATTCATTCGTTATTTGTTAACAGGTAACGAGCACAAGGAATTCTAGACAGTTCCAACAGGTTTACAAGCAAATCACAAAACATGCAGCGAAAGAAAAAAATTGAAATCGGGCTCAAGAACGTTACCGCCGGACGGTGACAGGCAAAAATGGACATGCCAGCCTGATGCAGGTGCACTTACCCGGCTCACCATAAAGCATACAACAAATACCACGTCTGCTCCTGCCTGACACTGCATAAACAGGCCAGCTGGTCATTCAGCTCAACAGAACCGCGGCACTGACTTCAAAAGCAGACGGGTTGAAGTCGGAACCGGGCTAAACAATCTGCTTGCTTAACTTAAGCGCAGTCCGGTATAAAGTGTAGGCTTTAGAGACAGGCTCCCTATGGATACCATCTATGGTTGCGTGCGATATCAAAGTTAAATTTGAATAATTGCATATCAGAACAAAAAATACTAGCAGAGTGAAGACAGATGTTCCCTCTGAAGCCTTCGGTTTTTATTAACCTCCAGAATAAAAATGTGTGGCCCCTTTTCTATTTTCTGTACAGCTTCAATAACTAAAGCTGTCGTTTTTAAAGAACTTAACGACGAGAACGAGACGGAATAAAAAACATGAAAGTCCTATAGTAAACCTCTTGCATACCGTGACATTCAAATAACTATGTGGTCTGATATTTCGGCATACACACCATGCAGTTGAGAAATAATGAGCAAGGCAGCCCAGTGCCAACCCGGCGAAACCCCTTCAATCTCAGCATGCATACCACATACCATGCACTCAGTAGCGCATTCAGGGAATCGGTCACGAAGGCATGACGTGGAAGCTTAATCTGGCTAACCAAGAACTATTTAGCTGTTCAATAGGAAATATTAGCCAATAAAGGGATATGCCCCCAATATGGCAGCGCCATTGGTGCACTTACCATGCGCAAAAGGAGGAAAAAGACATACGCTTCTGGCAATTTCGGTGGTACAGTAGGCACCGTGCAATCCAAAACTTAGCGTTTCTTTGGAGATGATGATGATTGGGGTTTAAGGGCACGTCAGCTACTGAGGCTATATGTACCCATCGCTATCGGATTAAATCAGTTTCAGGGCAAAATTGGGCGGGGTGCGACTACAAGTATATACTGGAGCTGTACAGCGGGTCTACATAGAGCTAGTTCATAATAGAGCTGTAGGCTGGTTTGGCGTGGGTTTTAGATGATCTAAAACTTGATCTCTTTCTAAAAATTGTAGGACACTTCAGATGTCTTTCTTTGGAATAGTTTGGATCGTTCACTTATCCCTGGCCATTCCCCACACATTCATTATTCTTTAGTGAAATCTTATAAGATTTCAAATGGACATTTCTACATCCAAATTTAAAAGGAAAGTGGAAGCAGCGTGGATATTTTGGCGTGCCCCACCGCCTACCACGTCACACAGGCTCAGGCCGCGCTCTGACACGGCAGTGGGAAAGCCAACCAAGACATGCAAGATAAGGGCGGAGCGCGGGCGCTGGGGCGCGCAAATGGATCAGCGGATGCCTCCATGCCCTTCACCTGGACTGCAGCACAGGCAAGCCTCTTTCCACGGCACAACTGGCAGGCGGAGAGTGTGTTAGTGGTTAGATCTCCAGGGATTGTTGGCGGTACACGACGGGAAACAAACTCGTTTTGGTCGCAATGCACAAGATATTTAGCATGATAGCAAGAGCGGACTTGAACGCTACGCCTAGTTTGCTACTTTCTATTAGATGGTGACTTTCTGTTCGGCCCTGTCTTTTTTGCAGGCGAAATCCCCAGAAGTTTGACGTTTCCTATATTCCTTAATAGCCGATATTGTCATATTCCTCTAGAGGGAACCAGTATTTATCAAACCACGCTTAGCTCACTTAATTCATTTCCATCGCCAAGGAACGAAATATCCAGTAAAACGCAACATCAACACTGTGATATTTAGATGGTTTCACCGCGTTGCTTGCACAGAACGCCTTATAAAAACCCTTAACTAACTAACTTGCATAAATGGTAAAAACAAGCCCACTCCCTTCCACCACTGAACAATCGCCACCGTGGGAAGCTCACCTTTGCGGGTCCAGAGGCTGCTGGCGGAGTTGTTGACGAGCCTGCAGTAGCCGTCGACCAGGTCGGCCATGTTGTCGGCCTGCCTGAGGCTGGCGCAGTTGAGTGTGAGCGGCTCGGCGCGTCCGGCCACCCGCAGCTGCAGCGCCGCCGTCGCGGGCGACGCGTCGCACGAGGAGAGCAGCGTCTGGATGCTCTGCACCTGGTCAAAACTGCTCAGGTGCGTCGCCTGTCGGACAGACGGGTGTGGTCGGAGATGGAGGGTGAGCTGTGCGCAGGTAGATGCTGGGTCAGAGTACAGAACATTCGGCGCCGGGTTAGTTGCAGATTTTCCAGAAAATTTGTCATCGCTTTGTTCTAGAAACTCTACTCGCCGCTTCGTTCTAGAAGCGTTAAAATAACTAAAATATTTTAGGGGATTAACAATGAAATGGCGGTTGATGTAGGACATATCGGGCATGATTGTAAGATCATGGCGACGACAACATTTAACACGAAGAAAGGGTTCCAACGAAACAAAAGTGTCCCCAAATTACCTATTTCAAGCAAACATCCCAGGAAAACAAGTTATAACATCTATTTTTGGACAAAAAAGTTAGCAAAAGTACAGAAAATATAGGCCGCGCCATCATTTCAACAAGTGACTCCTTTAAGCTACTTACAGGTGAGTCAAGACATACAATGGGTGCACACAGTATGATGCACCATAGTCAACATTTCACCTTCATAAAGAACTTGAAAAATAGGTCGCAATCGTACACTACAAGCCACTCATGAACTACCCCGCCAAACTGGAAACAAAAAGTTAGCTAATGACAAGAGCCCCGAACAGGTTAAGATTCATTCAGCCGATAGATCACGCTCCTCCCATTTACTTCAAAGCTTATCGAGGTGTCCGCTAAAAGGTTTATGTCAGCACCCTTCAATAACAGTCAAAACATCACATGCCCATTCCAAACAAAACACAGGAAAGATAAATCACGCCCGGCGTGACTCGATAAAACCTCCACCACGGTAAACAGCACGGCGGCGATAAGGCATAGAAGATACGGGGCGGCGCCGGAGGAGAGCTCGCCGCTCGCCACCAGGACCTGCCTCCGTCCTCTACTCACGGTGGCCTCCTTGTCTGTGGTGTAGGAGATGCCGGAGTCGGGCCCGATGATGAGATCCACCCGGATTGACCACGCCTGAAGCACACAGACACAGACTCGTCAATGTCACGTGTTAGTCCACTGAGAGGAAAGTGAGCTGGTCGGCCATGCACGGGGGCGAACAAGGCTCTTAGCTGGTGCATTTATTTCCAGAGAAAATATGCTCCCTCGCGTGAATACAGCTACGGGCGTTATCACCGGTGGCGGGCGAGAGGCGATCTTTTCAAAAACTTTCCAAGACCATCCAAATTTAGACAGGACTTCTAAATATAATTCGGGACATGAACATACGTAAACAAGGAATCCAAATTCAGAAGAGATTACAATCCTGAAAATTTAGTTTTCCGTTATCAAGGAGTTGTGATTTACTGACAACCCAAGGCTCCCACTTTTTGACAGTTGCAAGACATCTGACTGCATAAGAGAAGGCAGAAAATCCCACCCCTCGGACCGGTTAGTGCAGCAGCAAAAGTGGCGCACAAAACGCGTATAAACATAGAGTCCACTTCACATAATTTAAATAATACTGCCGAAAAACATATAGGCATTGGGCATATAAATATTCATGACAGACAATCAGCAAACATGTACCTAAACAGGCGTAGTGTTTGCTTCACTTGAGAGTCACAATGCCGTACAGACGACAGTGTTTCCCCCCCCGATCCCACCACAACAACAAACGCCACCGGCTCCAAAAAGGCATTTCCTCTATACCGCGGCAGACAGACTGGCCGCATATTCCACACAGCACTCCGGTGGAACACGAGAGCGTCCATGAGTCATATTCGCCCTCTGGCGACTGCGGTGCGCAGGGCGGTCGGAGCGAAGCTCGACCTCCTCCGCCCGCGCCGGAGCGGCCATACAAGGCGACGGACCGAGCGGGAAGAGAGCCGAGGCTGCGAGCGCGCGCCTCAGCCCCTCGTCCATCGCCGGTAAGAGCAGGCGCTGGGAGGCGACTATCACATCGCATCACATGGCACATCTACCAGTCACATGTCACCGGTCGTAGCGATGAAGGTGATTTGGTTTACGGTCTTGAAAAAAAATTTCCATCATGTTGCTACTCATATGTGGTTAAAATGGGCAGCCCATCAGTACGTATTTGGCACCACTGCCAAAAAATAGCAAGTGCTTTTGACCACGCCCCCAGAAATATTTTACAAGTATCCTTGCTGAATAGGTTTCCATACACCCAGAGGCGGACCCAGGACAATATTTCGGGCGGGGGCTAGGGGGCTCGAACACCGTCTGCAATTCCTCCGGAACAGCCTTCGGCTATGCATTAACTACAGGCACTCTGACATTTGGAGGGGCGGATACAACCAGAGGGGGGAGTTGTACGTCAATGGGTGGGGTTGTATCCATCCCCCCCTGGACCCCTCTTGTATCCGTCACTACATCCACCAATATAGGAAACGAGAGGAGACAAACAAAGCATCCGTAACCCAGCTTGGCGGACAGGTGTATTCGCCACTCTAGGATGCCTGAGCACCAGTTGGTTACCACCATCAGAGCGCGGCTACTGACTGACCCGTGTACTGACCCGCTCACCAAGGGTGCCACTCCGAGCTACCGCCGCCGCAGCTCCGGCAGTTCTAGAATGGAATACTGCTGCTTTGACGAAAGGAAGCATATCACAACTCTTGCAATACTCCAACAACTACGCCACTTATTCAAGCAAAGGCACCACATCGACCAAACCCAGGATACTATAGAAGTTTTACACAGTCGATTTCCGAAAGTGAAGGTGAAATCTCCACGTGATCGCGATTGTCGCACACTTCAATGATTTGCTCTGAGACATGTTTCCCACTCATGCAGTTCCTCACAAACAACACTGCTCCTGAGATTTCGCATCACCGTCAATCGCTTAAGCAGTACAAGGACGGGCTAGCCATTTTCACATGTGGATTGTTAGGCAGGATCACATGTGGACAACTTGAGCTGGCTCACATGTGGATAGTTAGGCGGTTTTGAGGACTTATCGATGATAAATCGACAGGTAATTGGATCCACAGGTGCTGTGCTTTGCATTTGTATGTGATTTTGGTACAGCCCAAAAGGCCCTGAGACTGCAGATACCAGCCAGCACGGCAATAAATTGCAACAGAAACACGGCTAGGCACACATCGCCACTCCACCAGTTGCCCCTCCCCATCTGGTAACCACTCCAGCCCAGGGGCGCCGCCACGGCATTTTCACAGGGGGAGGGGACGGACCCGGGCTGGTGCTGACCGGGGTAGGCGAATTTTGAGCATATTCGGTACCTGACAGCATTAATGGCGATTGAACCAAAAAATTTGGGGGGACGTCCCCCCTGGTTGGCCAACAGGGAGGGACGCGTCCTCGCGCCCCCCCGCTTTCGGCGCCCATGCCCCAACCAGTGCAGCCTCGCCATCCGTCAGGACAGCCCGCCCCTCGGCCAGGGCGAGGGCGGCCCGCAGCCTGGCCCATCAGCGTCGGAAGAGCACCCCTTCCCTTGACCCGGCAGCATCCGTCTCTCCGGTGGGCGGCCGCGCTGGGGAAGGCGGAGAGGTACGAGAAGGTGCCGGAAGTCACAGATCAGAAGCACTTAGAGCATCGTGTTAAGGCACTTCTTGATACATGAAGAACGGTAGTCAGTGGTGGAACAGCATCGCATGCGATTTTTTCCGTACCTAACAAGCGGGTTAACAAATCATTATATAGAAAACACTTGGACCGCAATGGAGTTAAACAGGGCACAGTTTCGATTTCGGAAATTTCGGCACACCGACGGTGTTGCCAGCAAAATTAAAGTATATTGGAAATATAAAACATCATCTCTGGAAGGCTTACACATCACACCAGGTTTTATGTATTAGACCAGACTTTATCATAGGCCCCTTGTCAACCAGGAAAGTACCCACCAGCAAACCTAGCCAGGCGGCTCTGCGACCGCCCAGCAACAGCCCATGGCACCGCCAGTATCCGGACCACACTCTGACCGGGCTATTAGTACCGACTCTCGGTAACTCAGCACACAACCTCACCATCTCTCAACTTTGCAAACCTCGTAGACCTTCAACACTTCGTGCAAACTTTCGTAAAGCATTCTGATAACAAATTCGGACACCCAGAGTTCAACTGAAAAAATAAACGTCCGAAAAACAGCCACAGCTGCGGATCTGACCCGAGCGAAGTGTTTAAAAAGTGACAGGCTTAAGACGGGACAACAGCCGTTAGCTATGTATGCACCCCACCTGTGTAAACACACAAACACACCGGCCGCGGCCGGCGCAGGATGCCGAGACTGCACGGTACAGGCGGTGACCCAATACTCCAACCGGTACACTTTTTATCTATCCAACTTTGAAATCAAGAAACCCCTCCCACTGATCACTGTCATTCCCGATGATCCACTGTTTTTTCCCGTAAGTAATCTAGACTTCCTTTTAAGTGCAAAGCAAAAGGATGGCCTCGAACCCTAGGTTTTCCCGGCACAAATAGTGGATTCTGCCCCAGTTCTACATTCCAAATGCACCCTTCCTTTTGTGTGTATTGGGGTTTATAGGGCGCCTTCAGCATCTAGGCTATATCGCGAAATGCACCCTTCCAAACCAGCACAAACACGAATTTGCGACAAACGTGATTGAAAGTTACCATATATATAAAGATAAATAAATAAACAAATATATATATATATAATTTATATATATATAGAATGATGTAACATATACTACGTTTTCGAAGAGTATATATGCTTCTTTTGAAACTTTTCTAAATTACGTACCACAGACTTTACTTCAGCGCTATCATTAGTTATCAGATCTCCTATGATAGTCATAAGGAATAAAGTTCATAATTGCAACCGGTTTCGTTATATTCTAATAACGTTATCAAGCATATGGACATATACAAAATACATTACATTGTGAAAATTAAAGGGCAAAAGTTTAAAAGAGCATATTTTGAAATACTCGGATTATAAAAACAGATACAATGTCACGCATAAACCGTTTTAGGCATCCCATTCTTACGGCGAATTTCCAGCCAATCGCGCTCAGCCAGCACCATAGGTATGCGTGCTGCAGAGCGTGAAAATACCCAGATAATCACGCTGGGTGTTGAGCGCAGGGTACTTGTCCCGGATTATAACAGCCTCCAGTATCTTCAATCTCCGCTGGTCTCTCTCCTGCTCAATGATCTTCACGTTGTCTACCAGATCCTTCCGCGTGATTTGTGGATTGTGGGTGTCGTTGTGGCTACACCTTCTTGTTCAGTGGTAGACTACATTGGTCTTCTGCAGCATCGTCTCTTGGTGCATGTTGTTCTTCATTATTAAGTTTGACGTTCTCCTATTCTTATAGTAGATGATGAGCTGGATTCTGTTGTTGTCTGTCGGTGTCACGTTCTTCTTAATAATGTCCCTCAGCACTTGCTCGTCTTCTTTATATCCCGATGTCATGATGTTCCTGTAGTATAGTTTCAGTCTGGTCTTCGTTTTGTCTTCTTTCTTCCCGGTCTCCTTTTGCATGTAGCTGTCCAGGGCTCTCCGGATTTCTACATCAATTTCCGAGGTGTTATAGTTATTATTCACAAACATGCTCTTGCTGTGGCCAAACTCTGTGTGAACGGCGTCCCAAGAGGAGCAGGTCTTCAGTGCTCTCCTTACATAGGCTCTGATGACCCCTTTCTTGTATTTAGTTGGGCATTCGCCCAGTGCGTTTAAACACCGGCCGCCGTCAGTTTTCTTTCGGTAAACCGACGTGGAGTACAGGCCCCCAGACATGTCTACATCGACATCCAAGAACGGGAGTCTCCCGTTCGCTCCAACCTCATACGTGAAGTTGAGGACAAAAACGGCTTGCATTTTCTCTTGCATTACACAAAGATCGTCTTCTGAGTCAACTTGGACGAACACATCGTCGATATATCTCTTGTAGATGTACGGTGCCTTCTCAAGGGAGTTGAGAGCTTCTTCCTCCACGTGACACATATACGCTTGTGCGAAGAGTATACCGAGCGGGGACCCCATCGCCACACCGTCGACCTGGCGGTATAACTTTTTGACCTATATATATTTTACACCTATATATATACTTTACACACACTATATATATATATATATGTATATATATATATATATATATATATATATATATATATATATATATATATATATATATAGGTGAGGGGGAGGCAGCACATAAGCTTCTTGGGACATTATTGTTACACATTACTTTGTTTTGAGGCGGTGTGACACGCGCCCATCTCTCCTTAAGCGGTAGGCAATGACGTGAAATTTACTGCAATGTTACTGAAGAAAAGCGGCCCGTTCAATGTCAAACGTCCTGTTTAGTCTCCCTTCCCCTAGGTCGGCGCCAGGTCAAGCGGTGTTTCCATCCGCCAAAGTCAAAAGGGTCCCATCAGCAGCATGGATACACAGTAGTAAATAACCCCACTCTCCAGCGAGCGAGGTCACGACACTCGTACACCGGTGTTTATGAGAGCCCACACCACTTCACCGCAGCAAAATCAACATCCTCGGCAGCACCTCCTCCAGCAGCCGCCACAGCGACCGCGCGTGTCCCAGCCGCGCTTCACAGCAGCAGCGGGGCGCTCGCCATGCACCAACAAACAACAGCCTCAGCTCGGCACACCTGCTGTCGCGCTTAAGCAAAGCCAGCGGGGGCTACCTCTCAATAAAAGTGTGGCCACCCAAACACAGTGGCAGAGGGCCGGCGCGGGGGAGCGTCCGCCGGCGCCGAGGTGTAAACAACGTCTACAGATCAACCCGCAGCATAAACAGTCCCGCTGCAGCGTCGCCACATACGTACTCGACCCTAATGGACGGCCCGCCGAGCCGACGACAAGCCAGGCCCCTCCCACATCGGGAGCCCTGCTTAGCTGATGGAAACTCCACGGAAGGTGAAGACTGGGCGAGCTCAGAACGTATAACCTGTTAAAGTTATAATGATGCCTTTATGGCGATGGAGCTCTGCATAATTCAAGAACTTGAGGAACAAACGACGAAATCATAATCCAGATTGAAAACATTGACCTCATGGAGCTTTAAATAACTTTGACCAATACGCTAATACCAAAAATGGGGAGCGGGGAGGAGGGGGCGGAAGCTATCAGTGAAACTTCTCCTCGATAAGGG
This sequence comes from Lepas anatifera, assembly GCA_034440635.1. Lineage (NCBI taxonomy): Eukaryota > Metazoa > Arthropoda > Thecostraca > Lepadidae > Lepas > Lepas anatifera. The sequence continues at coordinate 640,709 of JAOTON010000083.1, forward strand.
AGCACTCCCCCTCTTCGGACTTGGGCTCTTTGTTCCTCTCCGCTCATTCCTTTGATAAGGTTGAGTGGGCTCGAAACTTGGTTGAGATAGGGAACTTTTCGGAACAACAGTCAGTGGACCGGCCCCTCATGCCATGCCCCTTCTGTGGCAACATGACCCATGACCCTGACCGAAACAGTCAGCAATATACACAAAGGTGAATAAATAAGACAACGACAAATTCCATAGTGCACTTCACTTCATGGTGTTCTCCAGCTGCCACCCGCGCGGACGCCGAAAGCCTGTACCTAGCGGTGTTTCAACGTTCATTGATGATCGAGCAGGAACGTGCCCCTCACCTTCAAAAAAGTGATTCAATGAGTTGCTTCTTATTTCCAATTTGAGCAGCTCGACAAGCTTAATCCCAAAGTTTTTTTAAGACGATTAATGAGCTAATTCACTGTGTCTAATTCCTCATAGCATATTAGTGTATGTTGTATGTATATATATATATATATATATATATATATATATATATATATATATATATATATATATATATATATATATGGACATCTATAAACGTAGGCATGTATGTGCGGATGTGCGTGCGTGCGTGTACAATATATTTATATATGCGCTACTTCATATCCGGCTCAGGTCAGAGCCCATTTCTAATTTTCTAAAATTCCGTGGGGACGTCCCTGATAAACGCTGTTACTGAAACAGCCTCGCACTGTTCCTACGCTAAGTGTCGAAACAATCAAAAATAATTCCACGCCCAGACAATCCAAAATTCCACCTCTTCACAAAACCCTTTGTCATAGAGAAGCGGGCCCCTTTTGTCACCACTGATGACCGCGCTCTGCGCCGGCAATGAAAGAGCCGGTGAAAGCAGCGCGACTCTCTCACCGGCTTACCATTTGATACGGCGACTGCACAAAAACGCCGCCGCCGGACAGGCATGAATGGGTGGCACGCGACGCCGCCGGCTTCTCAGCCGACCGGTCCCTCTCGGCCCAGTTAGAGCTGTTTAATTTCGGCCCAGTGCACCGTGCAACGCCTCGCCGACTGCTTTCAGGTGATCAGTGGCTCGCTCCTGGTCAGTGTGCCGTTATTACTTACTGGAGAAGAGGACTAGCTGTCAACTAGCTGTTGCGTTGCATCCAGTTAAGCCGAATGGACGTCAACTCAGTTCACCGTAAACCGTTCACTCCCATTCGCATGTGAGAAATTGATGTTTGCCAGAGTTCAATACTATATTTGGTGCGTAGCATGCTGCCAGAAGTTTTGTACATCTGATAATTATGGGCCTTACGTGGTAAATAGTAGAACGAGTCATACTATAGGGACGGCATAATTAATTGTCGGGGTTTAACAACGCACCACTTGCCAGCACTACCCTGCTGGTAAGGTTTTCGGGGGACCAGGTTGCAATTATTCAGAAGGCCCACTAGGCCTTGAACCCGGGACCTGCGGCTCAGGAATCAAGCGCTCTACCCCTGAGCCACGCGTCCCCACCACGGCAATGAAGGACCAAAAGAAGCGCCAGAGCACAGATGGGCTATAATGTCAGTCGACGCGCACCTTTCTCTGTTCTGACCACTGCCCGTTCCGACAACGCTGCAGACAGGTCACCTCATTCTTTTTTTTTTTTTTTTTTTTTTTTTTTGACCCCCCCCCCAAACCCCCCCCCAACCAAAAAAAAAAATAGTTTGGGGGGTATATTTTTTTTCTCCTCTCCGGCCGGGCACGGAAGGGGGGGGGGCCCCGGGGGTGGGACCCAACCAAAACAAAACAATCCAACCTTAAAAAAAAAAAAAAAAAAAAAAAAAAAACCCCCCCTCATTCACCACCATCAGCCGCCTTCCTCACAGCCCTCTCTCATCTCCGTCGCAGCCGCTCGGGCATGAATGGAGCTGGCTCTCCGGAGCCGGAAGCTGGAGTGGTCGCCGACTCGTCACCACGGCTCTGCAACCGGTCCCAACCGGGGACGACCGGCCGACGGCCGGGTCTCCGCCACCGTCGTCTACTTTGAATGGTTCATTCATTCGTTTCAGGTGGCCCAGCAAGTCGCGTGAGTGAAAGGCCAAGGATTGTCGCTGAACGATAGAGGTCAGTGCCATGATATGCTGTGAGGGACAATGATTTTATATCATAGGCAGTGACGCGACTGAAGACAACAGCTGCAGTCCAATAACAGACTAAGGCACAAACAAAGGGCACTGGTGCTTTGATCTTCCAGGGGCGCCGTATATCCTAACTCCTGGCTTTCAAAACGGCACAGAAAATGATGTAAGCCCACACACCATGATCTCCATCAACATCTCAGGGAGAACGGGCTCGGCCACACATCTTTCTTGTCTAATACTGCATAGGCGGATCCAAGGGGGGCACGTGCCCCCCGATCGACCCTCGGCGCCCCCTGAAATGGTTACGGCGCCCTCCTGGAAGGTCGATGGCGCCCCCTGAAATGTCGCTCCCCCAGGATGCAAAAGTCGGCACCCACCGATAGGATTTGGCGCGCCCACCTGATAGGTTTTGCCGGTCAAAAGTGGCGCCCCCCTGGTCCGGATGGCGCCCCCCCCGGGAAGGTGCCCCCCGATCGGCAATACTAGATCCACCTATGTTATGCTGCATAATATTCCAATAATCTGAGCGATCACTTGCCTCCCCCAAAACCGACACGGCGGAGAGACGCAAGTGTCCACAGGATTCTCCATCAAGCTGCACACACTCAGGATTACGCTTCAGCTCAATAAGCGACCACGGGCGAGAGAACACTATCCGGTCCAAAAACTTGTCGACGCGGTGCGACACCCGGGCCGGTTCCACTCAAACCCCATTCATTCCCGGGGACGCCCGTCTCGTCACCCGTCAGTTTCCGGCGGCGGCGCGGGGTCAGGTGGACCGGTCAGCAGAGGGGGTGGGGGGGAACAAACGGGGCCGACCACTCCGCACCGCCGACCCCACACAGACGGCATACAAATGGTGCGGAGGGTGGGGGGGCGGCTCTGAGCCGACACCAGCACTGCCGCTGCGGTAATAGGTCCGCGATAAACGGACACTGTAACATCTGGCTGAGGTGGAGCTCCTCCACGTCACAATTATCTTCACACATGCTCTGGATCTGGGAGAACAAACTCACCGAAAACAACATCGTCCGGAGAAATCAGCCGGATTCCCAGCACGCACAGCTCCCTCTTGCGTTCATGTCCGAGATATAGCCGAAATGCGATGAGCAAAACCAGCATAACGTCGAGCACGGGACAGCTACAAAACTACTGGCCTTGTGACGGGACAAAGACCGCCCGGGTGCGCGGGGTGGACGTTCTACAGCCGCAACAGAGGGATCTGCTGTGGCACTGGGCAGTGGTTTCCGATGGATCGGGGCTGCACCGCAGCTCTGGAACCTGTCAAACACTCCTATGGGCACTTCGGCTCAAGAGCAAGCAGGAGAAATGATACAAGGCGAAGTGACCCTTCAATAGGGTTGGATTTTAGAAAAGTAGATGAAGCCTTGAAGAAGATGCAACAAGACCTCTTACTTGTAACAAAACTCACAGTCCGTAGAGTTCTGTTCTAATTTCTAAATATGCTCGTGGTAAAATCACAGTTTCCAGAGCGAAAGTCACCCTTTCCCGTGCCTTTCCTCTACCTTTGCCTTGCATCAGTCGAGCACAGGGAAGATGCAAGAGGGGCTGGTGGGGCACCGTTATGCTCTGAAAAGGCATTTATTTTTGCGCAAACAAGGGAATTTGCACAAAAACGAGGCATGAACTGCCTCAAGCCCGACCCTTGCACGTTCTGCCAGACTGCTCCGTCAGTCCAGAAAACCTTACAACAGTTCGACATTCGCCGTAAATCGCGGTCACGTTTGCGCCGGCGCCGGCGTGAGATCGAGGAAGCCGAGTCACGACCGGAACTCACGACTCCCGTTCCGTGACCGAGAGGAAAGAGCAGGCGGAGGAAGACAGGGAGGCCGAATTCGTGAAACGCTTAGTGAGCCGGAGCTTTGTGATACTGGAGTGACGCCATGCAGTCGCGTCGTTAACGGCAAACAAGTGTATCTACCGCCTCCCAGAGTTCCAGCAAAATTCACTCTAGGACCACAAGGGTCGGATTTGAGCTTTTGGTACCTTTAATAACGCTAGCCGAAATCAGGACATCTTTCTTACGAAAAGAGAGGGCATGTCCATCGACTTCATGATGGTGATGCTCCCGATAGACTGCAGAGTGTGTGTGAGAACCGAGAAAACTCGGCTTACTCACCAATGAAGTGTTCACACGATGGACCCAATGCAATACCTCAATAGGAAACAGCCGAGCTCAACAGCCCAATTTGAGACACACTTTCCGATTGGAATCGTTCAGATCGCCTCTACTACTGGACGTGCGGCAAACAAGCACCAAACTGTGGCATTCAATGCTAAACGACATGCAGTCTCCATTGCTTCTACCTCTAAGCGGACAGTGAAAAACCCAAACACTGGTAAAATAACAATTCTCAGATGAGGCGCTGAAAAGCCTCAGCTATACTCAGGCGACACTAAACCGTGGTGCGGCAGAAAGGCGCCGGCCTCAGCATCGCCGGCGATCCGTTAGAGTCCACCACTGCGCTGTGGCGCCGGTGTAAGCTCGACTCTGAGCTCTCTGTCCCGGTGACTCACCGCTGGCCGCTGGTCTGGAGCGGACCACTCTCTCCCACGGTACCGCGCGCACACAGGTCACCGCCCCTCTGCACTGGCCACCGCGCGGCGGCCGCCGTGCAGAGTCGGACCCGGTCACCAGGCAGGACGCCGCCGTGTGGCACCCCTCCCCACCCCCTCAGACACACACACTCTGGGACGACGGCACACCTCTCTCAGGCAGTTGCTGCGATCTGCGGTCTGCGGAGACCGCGGGCGTCACTGAGCCGACATGGACTGGGGCGGAGCGCGGGCGGCGGCGGCGGCGGCGCGATCACAGCGCCGCCTGGAGGGCCCGCCCATCGACGGAGGTGTAAAAAACATCCCACACCGACCGACGCGGAGCATCGCCTCTCTTCCGGGCCCAGTACCACTGAGATGGTGTTTTCACATGAGGAGACCAGCTGGTGATCTGGTGTCGGGGCGCCGCGCCGCTCGCAGCTGACACCTCTGTCAGCCACGGCCCCGGGCCGTCAGCTGGGCAGGCGGCAGCGTCAGCTGGGCAGCTGACGACGCCGTGTTCCGCCCAGAACAGGCGGGCCCGCGCCCGGCGCCGATTCAGGTCAAATCCACCAACTGCTTTACAGGATACCTAGCAGTACCGCATTGCTGCCATATCTGGGCAATATTGACTTAAAGGGAATGTGGCACCTTCATAACGTGATTTTAACTGAGATAGCCAAGTTGTAAAGCAAGTCGGAAAACCCGGTACTCCATATATCATTTGTCTTGGAACTCGCTATTTCCGTAGAAAAAAGCTAAAACCTACCTGACACCAGCCCCCTCTTCAGCCCCCAACGGGCGGCCATTGTTGCGAGCTGCTGGTGTGACGACATATGCTGACGTCACGATGAGCATCAGCCAATCGAAGCCCTTGAAGCTCTTCAAGTATGGTAGTGGTTGCCAGATCGTGACATCATCCGCAGGCTGATATTTATTTCTTTTTCTAGAAGAGTATTTTACAAATCAAAATATTGAGCTTATTGGTCATTTTTCAGAGAAATAATGAATGGTTTCATTATTTTCGGCTAAAAGTACGCCTAAATGCACTATATTCCAGGATTCAACTAAGGTGCCCCATTCCCTTTTAACAGAGATAAGCTTAAGTGCGCATATTTACTCCTCGAAAGTAACACCCTTCCTAATGGTGCAGACAAAGCCATGACCTGGCTTCCCTCGCACCGTGACCGTTTCTCAGTAAGAGTGAGCGAGGTCACTGACCTGGTGTCGGGCAGCAGCGTGAGCAACCCTCCCGATAGACCATAACACCCCCTTCCCGCTGCAGACAATATACCGTGCGCGTGTACCGAAAACGGCCGCCAATTGGTGGTGTCAAAACCGAGGAGGCTTCACACCGGTCCTTGGATTCAGTACCTCCTGTGGTCTCAACAAAAGCGATTCTCCCCTCCCCCCCCCCCCGCTCGTCTATCCCACACGAGTGTCGGGATTTTGAACACGTAAGCGTCTGAAGACAAAAAGTCTGCACACGCTGTGAGGTTCAGTTTTTGTTATCTATCTTAGTGCTTCCCTTACGAATCAATCAGCATCGTTTTTTTAGTTTGAGTAATACACCCCAAGATATTAGGTTCTGCGTGGCAGTAGAGCTGGGTGATGTCTAGGTCCATGACTTCAGTCGCTGGGTGCACCAGCAAGCTATCACACATACACACACGCCGAAAAGCATGCCAGCAGCCGGGCGGAGGTACCGAGAGGAGTACCAGGCCAGACAGTCAACCGGGCGGAGATACCGAGGGGAGTACCCGGCCAGACTCGCAGCCGGGAGGAAGTACCGAGAGGAGTACCAGGCCAGACTTCAGCCGGGAGGAGGTACCGAGAGGAGTACCAGGCCAGACTTCAGCCGGGAGGAGGTACCGAGAGGAGTACCAGGCCAGACTTCAGCCGTGAGGAGGTGCCGAGAGGAGTACCAGGCCAGACTGGCAGCCGGGCGGAGGTACCGAGAGGAGTACCAGGCCAGACTTCAGCCGGGCGAAGGTACCGAGAGGAGTACCAGGCCAGACTGGCAGCCGGGCGGGGGTACCGAGAGGAGTACCAGGCCAGACAGTCAACCGGGCGGAGATACCGAGGGAGTACCCGGCCAGACTCGCAGCCGGGAGGAAGTACCCAGAGGAGTACCCGGCCAGACTGGCAGCCGGGCGGGGGTACCGAGAGGAGTACCAGGCCAGACTGGCAGCCGGGAGGAGGTACCGAGAGGAGTACCAGGCCAGACTTCAGCCGTGAGGAGGTGCCGAGAGGAGTACCAGGCCAGACTGGCAGCCGGGCGGGGGTACCGAGAGGAGTACCAGGCCAGACTGGCAGCCGGGAGGAGGTACCGAGAGGAGTACCAGGCCAGACTGGCAGCCGGGCGGGGGTACCGAGAGGAGTACCAGGCCAGACTGGCAGCCGGGAGGAGGTACCGAGAGGAGTACCAGGCCAGACTGGCAGCCGGGCGGAGGTACCGAGAGGAGTACCAGGCCAGACTGGCAGCCGGGCGGAGGTACCGAGAGGAGTACCCGGCCGGACTGTCCTGTTGCTGTGCCGCGTGTCGGGACAGACGGCACAACAGCGGGGTGGCGCGGCACGTGCTGCCCCCGTCTCAGTCAGTCAGTCAGTCACGCCAAACCCCGAGCTGCTCATCTCCTCAATGCGGACATTTGCAGGAATCGTTACCTACATGATATTCACAAACGAAGCCATGTTTCTGAGCCAGAGGCTGGTGCTGGGGGCGGCGGCAGGGGACATTCCCTCTCCTACCGTGTGGAACATGTGTCGGCCCTGCATCCGAGTCACTGCACTGGCGATGTGTTTTTCCAAACAACAATGTGTAACTCCAAACACAACACATTTGTCTAAGAAACGGCGCCATCAATCAATCAATCAATCAATCAATCAATACACAAACACACCACATAAACGCATCCGACATCTTTGAAGCCTGAGATGAGACGATGATGGATACAAATGGTGTTTGATGGAACAAATACAGGGTGACCAAAAACAACGGGCCCCGACATTCATATAGCCATAACGTCAATATTTTACGTCGGATTTAAATAAAACTTTGAGCATAAATGCGTTTTTGTGTGTTGAGTAAGATACCACAATATCAAAATAATAGGATATAAACATTTTGTTCCATAATACATGTTCTAGACATCCTATTTTCTGTATCCGTGCATTCTCAAAAATCGACGAAAAGTCATTATAAGTGGTCGGTGTAGTGTCCTGGATATTTCCCAGGGCTGCATTTCTTTAGCACAGGAGTGATCCTGGACTCTTTGGCTACACACAGTGCTTTTTGCAGTCCGAAAATAAAATATTTAAGGGTACCACCGCCGTGGCGCAGTTGGTTAGGGCGCCTCGGTCAGTGTGGGAGGCCCTTGGATCAAAGCTGACCTCTGGCAGACTTTTCCTCGACCGCCTCCTACCCAGGAGATGGCAGTACACTGGGTAGTGCCCGCCTTGACTAGGGACTTTCGCTGACCAACCAGCGCCCTTGTTATTGGGAGCACGGGCTTGATCTGCCTTTAGTAGATCCACCGGTCCGGTGGCACCGCCCGAGGGCACGGCCTCGCCGCGTGTCACCGGAGCAGTCCTCTGTTCCGCCGGGTCCGAGAAATCGGGATAGCTCCACTGCCTGGTACAGTGGGGCGTGTGACAGGGAGCGTGCGGACATGACTGTCCCGAAAGGGTGCCGATAAGCGTAAGCCCCGCTGCCGTGTACATAGTGTGTGTCTGCTTGTGTGTAGTGCAATGTGCAAATGTTCCCGGGTTGGGACGAAAACATTAAAAAATAAAAATAAAATATTTAAGGGGCTTTCAGGGGAGGTAAAGAGGGACTGTTTTACCCCGCGCACCAGATTTCTCAGGCAAGGTGGCCTTCAACCCCTGAAGTTCTCTTCAAGCTCGACTATGCACTTCTCTGGTCATCCCAAGTGACTAGGATTGGTTTCATTATCTGCATTGAGGTTCTCTTAGGCTGCATGCTTATCGAAAGTCTTGCAATTTTTATATTTAATTTGCGGAGCGTTTAAACTTTGTAAGTACAATGCACAAAAATGCACAGATTAAGAAAATAGGATGTCTAGAATATTTGATATGGAATAGACAGTTGTAGTTCTATTACTATGATATTTTGGCATCTAACTTACCACACAAAAGCGTATTTATGCCCAAAGTTTCATTAAAATCCGACGCAAAGCATTGACTTGATGGCCTTTCGAACGTTGGGGCCCGTTTTTTATCACCCTGTATTTGCTTATAAAAACGCCTTCTTTGAAGCTCTCGCCACTCTTCGTCGCCAAAAACCACGCCCCCGACGGCTGCCACCCGTCCCTCTAGAAACCCCTGGATCCGCCCCCATTCTAAACCAACGTGAAATAGAGACACTGACTATTACAAGTGATTCATTAGTCTTATAATTTCGAACGGACACATCTGAACGCAATCCAGAGCAGCAGATACAAAGGCAGGCAATTCGGCTTTGTTGGAGCTTTTCGGAGACACGCACATTTTTTGGTTCTCTCAAAGTTATTTTAGGTAAATGGGAAAATAAGTTATACCACTCCAGGAAATATTGTCATGTACCATAGAAAGACAATGTTACAAGGGTCAGGATCGAATGAAAC